>JAVLUX010000040.1:23866673-23941673 GCA_032164185.1 Moxostoma hubbsi | reverse complement strand
GTGCTACGGATGTACACGGAGATGGTTGAATAAAAGGCTTCAGTTCCTCACACAAAACAGTCTAAAGATTCGGATTACGGCAAACAAATTAAATGGATTAATTTTTTTATGGTGCTTTTGTGCTTTATTTAGTTTTTTGGCATATTCGTGTTGTGTCCCATGATAAACAAATAAAAAATAAATGCTTACTGAATGATTCAATAATTGAAGAGGTTTTATTCATTTTAACATTTAAGGTTTAGTTTTGATTAAAGTTATATAATTTCTTTAAATGTAACATGGGGCAGCAGAAATCAAACACATTCTCATGAGACCACGCTGGAATATCCTGTTTTACCAGGAAAAATGTCACATTACAGAAGTAAAGTTGCAATGCTGTTTCATGTTGAATTTAACATTAGAACACATCTAACACCATTCCGACAGAGACTGTATTATTCCCAGATTCCACTTATCAGAACAGCTCGGAATTTATTACACACAAGCACCTACTACACTGCAGCCTATTTCTTGGATCAGGTCTCTCTCTCTTTATCTCTTGGCAGCCCCATTGCCACCCGTCCCCATAATTCACCCGCCACCCTTCTGTAATGACACTGAAGCGCTGAGAAGCTCCTGAACATTTTCCCTGTTTGTTCAGCAGCCGTGCACGTGGACCGCCACACTGTGAAGCATTAAAGCCAGATGTCACACTTTAGAGATGTATATATATATATATATATATATATGAGACAAGCCGAGTGCTATACATTGATGCAATGTAAACGGCCGCTGTATACACACACCACACATGTACGCATGTGTGCTCTTGTTTATCACAACTAACTGTGTTTACTGCATTTATACTGCACCAGTGCTTATTTACACAACATTAAACAATGATTACTTGTTTGTGGGTGTTTTCTCAACTATGAGAACAATGACAATGTCACAGAGGTTTTTATTATATTTGATTTTTTATTAAAAAATAAAAGATTTTACCTTTTTTTCTCCATTTTAAAATGGAAATATTTGACTTTTTCTTGCTTCCTTTAAAATGCCTTTAATAATAATAATAATAATAATAAAAAAACATTTTTGTAATTTTTGTATTGTATTCTTAAAATATGAAAATCCATCAAATATTAAATATTATTTAGTCCATAAAATACTACATCCAAACAAAGTGTGAAATAAAGTACTTCAGAATTTAAGACTGTCTTCAGTTATAACATCATCCAATAAGACCAGAGCTGGACCGGTAATCTGGCATACCGGGCATTTTCCCGGTTGGCTGACGCACTTTGGGGCCGATCATGGGTGGACTGGCCAGCGCGAGAACTGAGCGGGCCAGTGGTGCGTTCGCGAAACGCGCCGAATGGGCTACGGAAGCAAAAATGAGCCGCCTGGTTATGCAGAACGGACCACAAAACAGCGCCGCAATATGCAGAAAAGGACAGTGAACACCCCCCACCCAACAACATTTGGATCAACCCTCACCCCCCACCCCCCCAGTATTATTATAAAAAAAATACAGTTTTTGCTCAAAACGAACTGAAATTAAAAACATTTCATTTTTAGTCCCTGATTTTAATAAGGAGTAAATCAGAGATTTAATCAGAGTTTGCTGTGTATGCCCGCAGACCGGTCAGAGTGCCCATGCTGACCCCTGTCCACCACCGAAAGCACCATCAATGGGCACGTGAGCATCAGAACTGGGCATTGGAGCAATGGAAGGAGGTGGCCTGGTCTGATGAATCACGGTTTCTTTTAGATCATGTGGATGGCGTGTGCGTGTGCGTTGTTTACCTGGGGAAGAGATGGCAGCAGGATGCACTATGGGAAGAATGCATGCAGGTGGAGGCAGTGTGATGATCTGGGCAATGTTCTGCTGGGACACCTTGGGTCATACACATACACACATACACTCCTGCACTCCCTGATTCACATACTGTTCCCGTGTCCCTCCAAAGCACACGTAACCACAAACACACCCCCACAGACGCACAAACACACGTTTGCACACATGCGACACTCCTCCGAATAAAGCATGCAAATGCCGTGTTGCAGGAAATGTGGCCAGAGTGCATAATTTAGCAGAAAATGTGGCGTCGAGAGTGCGAACGGCCGTGATTATGTGTACAGAACAACAGGGACTAAACACAAGAGACAAGCATAATAACCAAACATGAACTCTCAAACCCTAATGATGACACCAGGGACGACAACAGTTGCTGCTGAACCAAGCAGAAAATTGCTGGTCATTTGTAAACAGGTAACGATACGGGCCAGGTGTGTGAGCATATGTAGCCGAGCGGGGAGGAGTGTGTACGTGTGTGTGTCCAGTGTGGTCAGCTGTCAGGCTCATTAGCGGGGCCGTTGCCCACTTGGATGACTTCATCTGCCGTGGAGCCGCTGTAGTGGACACGGGCCGACAGACAGATGCAGAAATGCAAACAGATCCTCTGTCATTCTGTCTGCAGAGTCTCTCTCTCACATACTGTCTCACCTTCTAATATAAAGGAGTAACAAGCACGCATGCCCAAATACAAACTTTTTAAGGATGTGGCGAAGTCATATAATGAAGAAAAAAATATTTTTAAATGTTGTATTCGTCATTGTTAAACTAGCCATGATTTATGTGTCAGCAGATGAGAAGTATTAATAATTCTTACATTATCATTTAATGGAGCATACATCCAAACCCTGACGTATAAAAGAAGCATGTCTCTGCCGTAGATATATGTCTGACACTCAACAAGGACGCAGTTAATGCACAGACGAGGTCGATTCACATTTCTATTCTACTAATTCATATTGCTTACAGTCCACTTACACTACCAACTTCTTATGAAAATACTGTCTTTGTTTATATCACAGGTGCTTGACAGGAAATGGACTGTATAATAGGACGCAGATGCCGCAATGACCAGAGAAGAGCCTCGGAATTCAATTGCACTTGATTCCGCCCATTAGTGCTTTGTGCGTGCCATTCCCACTGACTTTGCACATATGATTTATAGCATTGCGCTGCACGTAGCGCTCTTGAAACGGGGCCTGTTTGAAGTCGTGGAATATGGAGTCTATTACTTTTAATTTGAGTTTAATTAATTTGAGCGGTTATCTGAGTTACTGTAGACTTTGTCAGTTTGAACCAGTCTGACCATTCTTTGTTGAACTCTCTCATGGTAACATAATGTTCAGTTCTACCATGTGTTCAATCTGGATACCAACAGGCTTTAAAACATAAAAACAAAGGTGAATCTACAGTCAAGTGCCATCTCAATATTTAGGCCGAAACCACAGCTGCCAACCCAGCTCAACCAAACTCCACCAACAACTGACTAAATTTCACATCTTATATATTTATTATTAGTAACACCTCTGTCGCACTCTCCGAGTGTGTGTGTTAGTGTGTGTACAGCAGACGGTGTTCAGTATCTCAGTGCCTGGTTTAATCAGGGTCAGGGCTCGTCCAGCTTATTTGGCTGTATTTTTATCGCCCGGGTCTGAGTTCATCATCTCCAGTTCAAACACAGAGCTGATCTTCAGTGTTAACTCCACTACAGGGGTCTTATCATCACCGGCACACAGAAACAGCGCTGGTTATGAGTTCAGGCAGCTGGTCAGAGCAAACCTCACCATCAGATGGAGATTATAAATCAAAGCTTTAACAGAAAGACTGGAAGTATTAGGCAGAGGAGATGAAATGGAGAGCGGGAACGTTTTAAATGAGATATTTTTCAGTTTTGACTGTTCGCCCCAGGACATATTAAGAGAAGAGTTTGGTTTGAGATGTCTCATTTACAGCAAGATGAGAATAGGAGCTGTGTGTAGCGTCTCAGAGAGTAAATGTGCGTGTGTTTGAAGATGCACAGCAAACAAACGGAAAGAGAATACTTCATTTTATAATGAAGTAAAAACATTTGAACATGGCTGTGCTGCAAAAACAAATCTAGAAAGTAAAAATACCTGTTTTTGTAAGATAATTGATCAGCAAGAATTTGTTTCAGAACAGACAAAGCAACAATAAAAAAAAAATACAAAAATATATATATATATCTTACCTATGTGTAGAGTAGGTAATCGGCCAAGGTCCATCAGTGAAAGAAAATAAGAGAAAGAGAACAAATTAGAGATTTTAGCTTTTTACTTAAAGAAAACCACAATATAATATAATATGATATAATATAATATAATATTTAGTGCTGTCAGTCAATTAAAATATTTTTCATTGTTATTCGCAATTAATCACAGATTTGGAAAGTGCTTAAATTTGACTCTAATTATACTTATTTTCCTGTAAAAACAAAAACCAATTAGGTCCACCTTAGAATAGACAACAATACGATGTTATTAAATGTTAATAAAACAAAGTATTCTACAATATAAAGGCAAGTATTAAAATAGCACCAATTTAAATAACACTAAATGTTTCCCAAAGTCTAAGTAGAAGGTTGAATAATGAGTCCCCATAGGTTGAGTATTCATTACGATTGACATTATATCTCTAAACACAAATAATCGTGGTGATCCACTTTGTTCTACCGCAATGGTGATGTCGCATTCACGTGATTCATGCGGTTTACAAGAAAAGCGTTGGAGAGAACGTTTTGTTTTGCTATTAGTGCTGGATCTGCACAAGTAAATGATCATTTATACAATTTTCCAAAAAGAAGGAAGCGCAACACAGCGCTGGGGAAACGCTAATATTTCCCGCGAGTAACGTGAATGCAGCTTTTGACCGGTCCCATCTGGGTTCATATTGTACGAAAAATATGGTTAAGAGGTCCTTTTTCCATCACTTAATCATTGGCACAGAATCGCTGTTGTGTGTGTGTGTTTGTGTGGGTGTTGTGATGTGTGTGTCAGTGTAATGACCCCGGACAAATCCCAAAGGTTCAGCCCTACTCCAACCAAATCTGTTAATAGTGATTAAGAAAAACAGCTTTCACAATAAAGGTGGAGGTTTAGATTTATCATTCATTTGAATTTAATTTACTGATCTTTTCAGTGACCGTTACTGGAGATTGCATATTTACTCTAGTAGGTTGTGAAAAATGAACGTCTTTATATTATGAGTCATTCCATCATTGACTTAAAAACATTTTTTTTTTAATTCTTGTACACTTAGAGATTACACAAGATTCATAAAAAACAATGTTAAAAACGGACTATGAGTGCAGTAAAGAGACTGGAGTTGTGCTTACTGCTATGGCTTCTTTTTGAACTATTTCCACTGGCAAAGAATAAATGCATGAAGTAAATGACCAATTTTTGTCTGAATGCAAAGTATTTTATTTCTGAGAACGGACAAGAAATGGACCACCCTGCCACCTACCAATCACCCAACACTCAAACCACAGCACCAGGATCGCCCATTCAGCCTATCACAGGTCAGAGGGTGACCGGCCGTCTCCGTCAGCACGGCAGGGTCACGGAAAGAGCGCGGGGAATAGAGACATGGGCTCGAGAGGGCTCTGCTAGGCTGCTCCTCTGAGAGAGAGTCAGGCGTTTCCTCCTCATCACCCATTTATCACCCTGCCAACAGCACTGAGCTGGAATTACTCATGCCTTACCACACTATCACTGACAGAGAGAAAGAGAGAGAGAGAGAGAGATGCTCAAATGTGTCCAGTACATGTGTGCCTACCGTTAGACCACGACATGGATTAAGCACTACTGAACTGAAAAAGCCTGATCTTGCTATCTAGCTATTCATCTGGAACATTTAAACATGTTTTTTTTATTCTGAAATGTACAATATGGATGTATTGACAACATTTAAAATATACATTATTTTTACACATTTACAGCTTTAGAAATGTCAAATAAAGTATTTGCGAATCTGCTATAAATTTGTATAGTTACTTTGGACTATTTTGTAGATATTTCAGATCCCTTAACCCTACTCGAAATCATAGCCAATTCTCAACAATATAAAATATATATATATATATATATACCAAGTACACTTAGGTTGAAGTCATTAAAATAATTTTTTTAACCACTCCACACATTTAATATTAGCAAACTATAGATTTGACAAGTTGTTTAGGACATCTACTTCGTGTATGACACCAATAATTTTTTCAACAATTGTTTACAAACTGATTGTTTCACTTTAAATTGACTTTATCACAATTCCAGTGAGTTTACATACACTAAGTTAACTGTGTCTTTAAGAAGCTTGGAAAATTCCAGAAAATTATGTCAAGCTTTTAGACAATTATCTTCCTATAGGAGGTGTACTGAATTGGAGGTGTACCTGTGGATGTATTTTAAGGCCTACCTCTTTGCTTGCCATCATGGGAAAATCAAAAGAAATCAGCCAAGACCTCAGAAAACATTGTGAACCTCCACAAGTCTGATTCATCCTTGGGAGCAATTTCCAAATGCCTGAAGGTACCATGTTCATCAGTAAAAACAATAGTACTCAAGTATAAACACCATGGGACCATGCAGCCATCTTAATGCTCAGGAAGGAGAAACAGTCTCCTAGAGATGATACTTTGGTGCGAAAAGGGCAAATCAATCCCAGAACAACAGCAAAGGACCTTGTGAAGATACTGGAGGAAACAGGTAGACAAGTATCTATATCCACAGTAAAACTAGTCCTATATAAACAACCTGAAAGGTTGCTCAGCAAGGAAGTATCCATTGCTCCAAAACCTCCATAAAAAAGCCAGATTACAGTTTGCAAGTGCACATGGGGGCAAATATCTTTATACCTCTGGTCTAATGAAACAAATATTTATCCATAATGACCATCGTAATGATTGTGGGAAAAAGGGTGAGGTTTGCAAGCCGAAGAACACCATCCCAACAGTGAAGCATGGGGGTGCCGGCATCATGTTGTGGGGGTGCTTTGCTGCAGGAGGGGCTGGTGCCCTTCGCAAAATAGATGGCATCATGTGGAAGGAAAATGATGTGGATATATTGAAGCAACATCTCAAGACATCAGCCAGGAAGTTAAAGCTCGTAAAGTCGCAAATGGACAAAGCATGCCGCAAAAAGTTGTGGTAAAATGGCTTAAGGACAGCAAAGTCAAGGTAATGGAGTGGCCATCACAAAGCATTGACCTCAATCTGATTGAAACTTTGTGGGCAGAAGTAAAAAAGCATGTGCAAGCAAGGAGGTCTACAAACCTGACTCAGTTACACCAGTTCTGTCTGGAGGAATGGGACAAACTTCCAGCAACTTATTCTGAGAAGCTTGTTGAAGGCTCCCCAAAACATTTGACCCAAGTTAAACCATTTAAAGGCAATGCTACCAAATACTAACAAAGTGTATGTAAACTTCTGACCCACTGGGAATGTGATGAAACAAATAAAAGCTGAAATAAATAATTCTCTCTACTATTATTCTGACGTTTCACATTCTTAAAATAAAGTAGTGATCCTAACTGACCAAAGACAGGTATTTCTACTATTAAATGTCAGGATTGTGAAAGACTGAGAATAAATGTATTAGGATAAGGTTTATGTAAACTTCTGACTTCAACTGTATATATATATATATATATATATATTGATACATTTAATCAAAATTATTTATTGCAATCAAATAACAAGACACATGAGAGCCAATAAGCATTTGACATCACTGTCGTAAAACCTGTGTCGTAACGCTTCTCGAGGCGAAAATGTTTTAATGTTATTATGAGTGTGGGATTGACTGCTACGAACGATGGAGATCGTTGAAAAAAAACCATTTAATTTTGGGTCTATTACTCACACAGAGCTTTTGTAGTTTATTTTATGGTACTTTTTTGAGCCGCAGCATATACTGAAAACTCCCTTCGTCTCCCAATGCAAATATAATAGGGCCGTGAATCAATTAAATTTACATGCCATAAAATCAGTCGGAATACTGTGATTAAAGATCAAATTAAAAGCCAAATCTTCTGCTGTTTTCCAGTGAACTTTTAATAATAGGATCAAATGGGCAGATTCAATTAATATCAAACTTTATTGTCATGATAAACATAAGTGTACATTGCCATTGCAATGTTAGACACTGTACATACAGATATAAAACAAACTGAATGCTGAAATTTTATTTGCTGAAGTTTAAAATCTCAAAATTATAATTTTCTCTGATTGCCGTTTATCGCACGGGTTCGTTTATGACACTGGTTTAGATGACAGTGAGTGAACGCTGTCAAGTGATGCAAAGAGATTCAGCAGCTTGCCCGTATCTCTCCCACACCTGTCTCACCACTTGCAGATGAACTAGAAAAATACAATCCTAACAACCACAATTCCTAAACAGATCACCACGTGTAAATATTTCACAGAATGCTGGCGTCTATTCAAGCATTTTCTGGGTCACCTGAACACACCAGCAGTGGTACAGTAGAGAAGCCAGAGACAAATGCCAAAGTTGAAGGACACTGGCCCTGGGCAAAGAGAGACTTCTACAAGACACACACACGTTACATGGCTCGCCTGTGGGGCAGCAGTTGGCAAGGTGGCATGAAGCCACTGCTTCCCTCAGACACATACTTTCAGTGCTGTTTACACACACACACACAACCACCAAAACCTTGACCAGGAAAATAAATCCTTCTCTGAGTAGCCTGAGGGTCATATATTTTCACCCATCTGTCTTCAAATTGGTCCACCCCGATCCCAGACACAACTAAGGTATGAAACAAACTGCACAAAAGTACATGAACACAACCGTTTCTACCTCTGGAAAAAAAAAAATTGTGTGCTATATGCCAAGTCTTCTGAAGACAACCATTTCTGTAGCTCCCGCATCTCATTTGTGCTCTCATTTATTTAAGAAATGGTGCCTTTACACATGTTGCGTCAGGTTTGATGTCATTGATGCCATTTGTTCTTGTATGTCACTTGAACATCAAGAATGATATGGCTTTAAAAGACTTCAAATAAAGTGCACACGTCACATGGTCTACTTTCATGGAGCTATTTCCTCCTCTTAGGAGCTTGGCAGCCCCTGATCACTATATGATTTATTGTATTAAAAAGAGCGACGTCAACATTTCTCACTAACTTCCCCTTTTTGGGTTCCAAAGAAGAAAATAAACGGTCATAGAGTTTTGGAACATCATGAGGGTAAGTAAATGATGACTGAATGTTCATTTTTGGGTGAAGAGATATGTGAGATATAGGTTATGATGCTTCTGAAGAGTGAACTCTAGCAAATCTAGACAGACTATTGAGTGTGAACACAGTGTCTGCTGTAAAGAGACACCAGAGAGAGAACGAGAGTTTGAAAGAGCGAGGGAGAGACAACGAGGTAATAACAATTGTCCCATTGTGTGCGGCTGTGCTGTGATTTATGTAAGGTGTGGCTGGATGAGCGAGATAATGCCAAGCTTCCATTCAACATGTTCGGAATGGAATTTTACCTTGCTGTATCCTGCCTACTTTTTATTTTTAAAGTACCAGAAACAGCAGGCATTATTCCATTAGTAAACACTAACCCTAACCCAAACTAACAAACACTCAATTACCCAGTGTCCTTAGCTCTGTCTTATATTAATATACATGCTCTTGGTCCACACACACCACTATGGCTGTTAAATGCATCGGAGCAAAGGAAAACAGAACAAACAGGGAAAATCGCAACATGAGGGATGTGGAAATAATTCCAATCTCCATTCCGAGGCTAAATGCAGGTGATCCCAAACAGCGGGAAGGTGGAAAATTAGTTTGCTCCACTGAGACTTCATGTAATGGAAGCGAATGGGTTTCCAAAACACACACACACACACACACCGGAGTCCACATGAAATAATAATGTCTGGGAAACATAACAGGCTGCATTTCCATTTGCTCTATTTACAAGTGATGTATCTCTTTTGAGAGAGTCCACCAAACAAGAGCTGTGCAGGAGAGTGATTGTTTTCCCAACATACACAACTGAGAATCAAGGATAAATAATAAGGATGGAATCGGGATCCAAATCCAACAACAATAAAAATGGTGTGGTATTTTTCAATGATAACATGTTTGAGATCAGGAGAAGGTTTTTTTTTTTTATTTATCTCATTTCCACTTAACGTTGAAGTGGTTTTCTCTTAATAATTACAGTATAATACAACCCCAGTTCCAAAAAAAAGTTAGAATAGTATGAAAAATGCTAATAAAAACAGAAATTTGTGCACTGTAGAGGGTGAAATGACCAAAATCCTTGTGTGCTGGATTATTTGCTGAAGAATCTGTTGGTAAATTGGCAAGTCTTGAAGAAGTCTTGAATAAGTCTTGAATAAGTCTTGCTCTTGAAGGACTCGGCTGTTTTTGGAGGCTCCTTATATACAGGATTACCTCACCAGTTTAACATCTCCTGTTTCACATCGCCTTGTTATTTTAACTCAGCAAATTGTTATTAGTCTAAATTTGCCTGTCTCAACTCACCTGGAGAATGTTGTAATCATCTGATTTGAATTTACTGTACATTAAAAAACAATGAGATTCACAAGAACAAACATCATATAATGTGTAGTTGTTGTGCTTTCAATATAGCAAAGGGTGAATATTATTTACAAATCACTCCTTTTTGTTTTTATTAGCATTTTTCACAATGTCCCAACTTTTGGGGATTTGGGGTTGTAAAAACCTTGTTTTCATATCTTGTTTTCTTTGTTCCAGGTTTTTCTCCAGAAATGGTGTCATCTGGATTTCACTCATGCCGAAGGTAAATCAGGGCTGTAAAATGACAAAACGGAGGGAAAAACTGAAATATATAAACTGATCAACCACAAAATTTAAAACCAGTGACAGGTGAAGTGAATTACATTTATTATATCATTTCAATGGCACCTGTCAAGGGGTGGGACATATTAGGCAGCAAGTGAACAGTCAGTTCTTGAATTTCAAGTGTTGGAAGCATAAAAAACTGTCAAGGCGTGGGATATATTAGGTAGCAAGTGAACAGTCGAATTTCATGGGTTGGAAGCAGGAAAAACAGCAAGCGTAAGTATCTGAGCGACTTTGACAAGGGCCAAACTTGTGATGGCTAGATGACTGGGTCAGAGCATCTCCAAAACAGCAGGTCTTGTGGGCTGTTCCCGGTATACAGTGGTTAGTACCTACCAAAAGCGGCCCAAGGAAGGACAACTGGTAAACCGGCGACAGGATCATGGGCACTCAAGGCTTAGTGATGCAGGTGGGGAGTGAAGGCTAGTCCATCTGATCTGATCCCACAGAAGAGCTACTGTAGCACAAATTGGTGTAAAATGTAACGCTGGCAAAAAGATTGTTGCAGACCAGATACACCCCTTCATGGCAACGGTATTCCCTGATGGCAGTGGCCTCTTTCAGCAGGATAATGCACCCTGCCACACTGCAAAGATTGTTCAGGAATGGTTTGAGGAACGTGACAAAGAGTTCAAAGTGTTGACTTGGCCTCCAAATTCCCCAAATCTCAATCCGATTGAGCATCTATGGGTTGTGCTGGACCAACAAATCTGATCCATGGAGGCCCCACCTCACAACTTACAGGACTTGGAAGGATCTGCTGCTCATGTCTTGGAGCCAGATACCACAGGACACCTTCAGAGGTCTTGTGGAGTCCATGCCTCGATGGGTCAGAGCTGTTTTAGCAGCATGAGCGGGAACTACACAATATTAAGCAGGTGGTTTTAATGTTGTGGCTGATTGGTGTAAAAAAAGAATCAGAAGTGTCCATTCAATAGAAACAGAAATAAACTGAAGACTGACAAAATCAAATCTTTATTAAAGTGCGTTCCCAAAAAATTTCAAATATAGGGAACATACACCGATCAGCCACAACATGAAAACCACCTGCCTAATATTGTGTAGGCCCCCTCATGCCGCCAAACTGACAAAGTCTACAGTAACTCAGATAACTGCTCTGTACAATTGTGGTGAGAAGAATATCATCTCAGAATGCTGTTCAGAGATGCAGGTTGGTGCTGTTTTTGCAGCATGAGGTGGACGTACACAATATTAGACAGATGGTTATAATGTTGTGGCTGATCGTGTATATCTATAAATACTTCTAAAATCTCATATTAAATAGGGTGAATTTAAGTAAATTGTCAAAAAGTTGCCAACTTACAAGTATAATTCTTAAATCACAATGTTGATCTATATTGAGTTTAAATGTTTTATTTGAATGCTTATTGTATATTCATTTATTTCATTTTCCATTGATATCTAAAGCAGAAAGGAAATTATTTAGCCTGATTTGAAAATGATCTGTCTGTGGCGACATTAAGTGGTTCTTTACATGTATCGAGGCAACTCAAGGGTGAAATGTCCACTGTGTGGCACTAGATGAGATTTTTAAGGTTAATGAGTCAAAAAAAACGGACCTCCCTAACTTAAACCTAACCGATATTGTCAGGAAAAGCAAATGTGAGAAAAAAAAATTGCTGAAGCAACCAAGTCATTGTGTGGTGCATTTATGAGACTTTCGGCTAACCTGTTGATTCACATGCTCTTCAAGACCTCAATTTGTATTTGGTCAGATTTGAACCTGAATCTCCCAAATGAGCACTATAGCTCAACAAGTCTGCAGCAAGTGCGTTTACTGCTATCCCACAACTGAATTCTGATGATTATGAGTCCTCTTCTAAATATACAGTGCTTCATTATCATTTCAGCAGTTGATTCCTGTAAATGTCTTTTTAGAAGTGCAAATGAAAGACTTCTTCAGATGTAGAAGTTCTGAACGTGAATGTGAAGTTCTACAGGGAGTTTAGAGAGTGCAGACGGTTCAAGCTGTCTCTCTCAGGTTTGTCTCTCTGTTGTCTCTGTGGAGGTGATCCAGACGGTGTGTCTACAGCTGGACACAGGAGCGAAGTGGAGACACCTTTCTGTTAGTGTCTCTGTCTGTTTGGCGACAGGGTTCGTCCCGAGAGCCAGTCACCTGGGATGCGTACAGCTCTGTCCTGAATAGAGCTCTTTCTTCCTTTCCCTGTGTCTGTCATCAATTCATTGTTTCTTTCACAACAAAAACTTCAGCGTGGGTAAAATCCTGTAGCTTTATGTCATAGCATTAGCATCTACACATACCAGTCAGGCTGATTTATGAGAATATTCCAAAGTCAAATTTGACCCTAAAATGAACATTTACACTATTTCCTTAATGCACGTTCCTGGTATTATTAAGCACGATTCATTGGTGCACATGACTTGTCATTGTAATCTTTAAATCACAATGTAAAAATGCATTCAAAACGAATAAATAATAATAATAATAATAATAAAAAAAACTTTTCGGCTGACCTCACAAGAGTTGCCAACTTTTTGCCATGCGAATATGGAATGCTTGAGCATTTTGAGCACTTCAGTACAGCAAGGGGGTCTCCCTCGAGCGTTTCGCGGCCGACTGGGGGCAATGGGGCTCCACTGTACATGTTTCCGCTTCAATAAGGGACACAATGCCTTCAACACAGGACGCTTTGCCATCCAACAGGGGGTGGGTCCCCTTTGAGAGTTTCTGGAGAGCTAAAATATGGGACAGTAGGCATTCCGTATGGGGCATCCCAGTTAACACGGGACAGTTAGCAACCCTAGACATCACCAATCCCTCTTCCATTTCAACACCTTTCCTTCAATAATCCAGCTCCATCTTGGAATGTGATGTGCATGTTTTATGATCCAATCACTTCCCAATGGATAAAATGTCCCACCCAACAATTTTTCACTTGGAAATACATCAGTTTACAGCAGTGAAAAGGGCTACAAATGGCATTTCAACGTATCTGTGGCATGCTATTTATTACCACTGACAATCCTTTCGACTTGCCCCTTAATGCACTTACAATGGAGAACTACTGTAGCAGACACGCATTCTGGAGGGATTAAAAGCACAAATGAGAAACTTGTTTTTTTAGCTACAGCACTTGCATTAATTATTCAGTAAAAAAGTGTGTTTTTGTAGCTGTAAAGTTGTCTAAATTGTGTAACTACTTTTCTAGTTGGATGAACATTTGGTTATGCATTTCTGACATAATTCCATTGGTTGGACTTTTCAGAAATCAACTCCAAGCATTGTTGCCAGTGCGTCATTGATAGCTTAGTCACGTCACCACTCCAGATCCGGGAATTCTTGCACATACTGTATATCAATTGAAAGTTAGCAGGTTTTTTTTAGCTGGTTGTGCCCACTTTCGTCATGTGAATATGGGGTGCTTGAGCATTTTGAGTGTGTCAATACAAGATGGGGGTCCAACTCAAGCATTACTCCATTCGATCAGTAAGGGGGGTCCCCCTTTGTGCATTTTGCCATTGGGTCTGGACATCCCAGCCAGGGTTGAAATTAACAGGGCTTCAGGGCAAAAGTGCCATGAAATTGGCAAAAATGCCCATGGATCTGAAAATATGGGGACAAAAATGGTCCCACAATGAGTTGTTATTATTATTATTATTATTTTGTATTATTCTATTTCAAATTGAATTAATTGAATACATTTTATTTGACATAAAAAAGTCACTGGAAATCAATTCCAGGGGGGGCAAATGTTTTCCCTTAATGGAAAAGTTAATTTCTGACACTGGTCCCGGCTTGTATGGGACAGTTTACAACCCGAGATATACAGTAACTTAGCAAAGAAGTTAGTAAGCAATTATATCAACATGATCACAAGAGAAATCAACATATCGCTTCTGAAAGATACTGGACTCTGAAATCAAACCCATACTATCAAATTACTGACTAGCGCCATCCCAGATCAGACATTTTTGCATCAATTCAGCCATGATCACCTTTAAATTTTCAAAATGGCATTTTTACTACAGTGATGGTTATGTTAAAGTTTTTGGGGTTAGGGGGTAAAATACAGTTCCATTTTTCCACCATTCTGTGGAAAATTCATTGGAAACTGAACCTCACATATCCCCAAAACTTCCGACTTCAGCCACTGGTAAGCACAGACTAATTTCAGCAGCAGAACTTTCGACCTACTTTCGGCTAATTCACTGTGCAATCAGGGATCATGTCTCATGTTAATAATGTTTAAGTGTTGGATTATACTTCTGAAACAGCATTATAGTTGCACATTGTGAAAATCTATTCACAATGCTGGATGCTTGTCTGCTATGACCTCCATTATAAAAGTATTTACAGTAAACGTGTTCTATTGCGGATACATACTGAGCGAGAGTCAAAATTATTTTCTGTAATGATCACCAGCATAGACATTATCTTGAAAATAACCTGTAAAATTTTAAAACTCTTTACACACATCTTGAGTCAGAGGTACAATGAGTCAAGACCAGTGAGGCTGCACCTGAGTCTTGCTGCTGTACAGAACAGAGCTGAGCAAGCACATGAGTGAATAGTCCAGATCTAATTACTGAGGCTTAATTAGTATCGGGGCTAAACCTCTATGGGACACCTGCAATCTTAATTCATATGCTGACAGGAAGGAACAAGTGTTAATGTGATGTATTTATGTTAATACTCCCAAAGTGTACGTGTGTGTGTTGGCGTGTAAATGTTTCACTTTACGCACCTGAAATGTCTTACCTCATGCTTAAAATTGCAAAAAGAACTCAAAGGGCACAAAAGAGCTTACAAAATTAGGTAATGCCTCTCTGATATGTTGGCACCAGAACTACATACATAAACAGAATGTGGTAATAAACATTGTGAAACTATAGGTGCTATGTTCCCAGGATGGTCCCAAATCCCAAAGATCCCAAACACAAACATACACATCCATCCATCCTATCTATCTATCTATCTATCTATCTATCTATCTATCTATCTATAAAAAACATTTAGTTCCAGTCCTCGAATCTGATTGGACGAGAGATGTTCCATGAGCACTGATTGGTCTCCATCAGCACTTCTAGCCCTTACAGGCATTCAGCTAGACTCGTTAATGATTACACCATCAAGACAGCCAGAAATCTTGGGGTTGTGTTTAACGATCAGCTGAACTTCAACGACTAAATCACAAAGACATCCCAATCATGCAGATTTGCATTGTACAAATAAATGAATGCCAGACCCTTCCTATCTGAGCAACTCCTTGTCCGGGCTCTTGTTATATCTAGACTGGACTACTGCAATGCTCTTACAGCAGGACTTCCTGCATGTACAGTCAAATCTCTGAAATTGATCCAGAAAGTGGCGGCGTGTGTGTTCTTCAATGAACCCAAGAGAGAGCTTTTTTATATTGGACTGCACTGGCTTCGAATGCCTGCTCACATCAAGTTCAAGGCATTGATGATCGTATATAAAACAGCCCCATATCCACAATCACTACTCCAAATCTATGTGCCCTCCAGAAGTTTACGATCAGGGGATGAGCATTACCTTGTGGTGCCATCTCATAAAGGCACAAAATTGCTTTCCCAGACCTATAATGCCACCGATTCTTTCTGGTGGGACAACATTCCAAACTCCACTTGTGCAGCTGATTCTCTAGGTACTTTAAAGAAATACCTAATCTCTTATGTGAACACTTGATCCAATCCTACTAATGCACTAACAGTGTGTCCTAACAAGACGTGACGCTGCGACGCACGATAAAATGCATCTATCATTCAATGTTAATCAGAGTTTTTGTCCTAACCAGCCACAACACAAGACGAGCGACAGGGCATTCTGTTGTTGGAGTGGTTTATATTTCTGCGACGACGCCTCTGCCAGCGCAGTCACCAAATGGGTCTAAAATCATTCTTATTGCAGTATATTAAAGTCTGCATCTAACTAGCTGGTTTACAACAACTTGATTTTGGCTAAACAGACCGACTGCGTGTCGCTGGAATCTTATTGCGTCGAATCTGGTTACGACGGGTTGTCATTCTTCTTCTCAAAAAAAGCAAACAAAGATTGGCGATTGGTCTGGTCTCTCTGTTTAATGAATATACACCCCAAAACTATGCATACAAACTCAATGTGACTATAAGTGCTGTAAAACTAGCCATAATGCATTTTGGAAACATGTCACACATTTCTCTTCCCGTAATTGGTCAATGAATAAAGGCCAATGTTTGTTGCTTTTACAACTATATTAATCCACTTTTTCTTCTGAATAAAAGTACATTTGCCTGTTATTCAAGATAAAGGAGTATATGTGGCTTTTCACAACTGTTGTTTTTGCAAAATTACCCTTGCACCAATATATTGCACTGGTGATTTTTTTTATTTTTTTTTGCCCTCTTGTTCAGGAAAATTAATGTCTATGTGCGGAATATAATCCATCACGCAGTGAAAGCAGAGGTCATTCAGGAAATGATAGCAGGTAAGATAAGGTCTCTACCTCACAGAGACACTCACACACAGCGTACACGAACATGTGTGTGAACAAACACACACTGCATGAAGAGAGGAAACTTCCTCACACTCCATGTCTTGACTTTGCCAAGTGCACAGAGGACAAATCTTTCAAGGTTTCAATGAAGGAGGTTTAAAGGAACAAAGTTAAATCCCGAACTTCTCCTTACAAGAAAGTACTGGGGCAGTACTATGATACAGTGAAGGTCTCAGATGGTTGAGCCCATGGAACAATGACAAAAACAACAGTATTTAATAATAACCACACTCATTTACCATGGTATTTACATTGTCCTTCAAAACATATAATAGTATTACCATGGAACATGTGCAAAAAGTCCAAACATGAAAATATCCCAGTATTTTTACAAATTAAACCAAGTCAACCATCATTTCTTGATATGTTGACAATGACCTTAAAAGCTAGGAATTGATTTCACGATTTAAAAAAAAACACATCAAGCTATGTCATACTGTAAGGGCTGGTTTAACACCCACGGTGAAGTTATTACAATGGAATTTCCATAATGCAGATCTGTCCAGCTTAAAGGTCTCTGGAGATTCAGTACAGCCATTCAAGGGCAAAGTATTTACACACACACACACACACACACACACACACACGGCTGGTCAATACTGAATCAAAGTCTACCGGGCCACCATGGCATAGAAATCACACATTAATCCCATGCATTAATTATTGACACTAAATTTAATTTGTAAAGCAAACGTACACCAATCCACCAGTCTGATCTGAATAATGCAAACAGGCCATAATCATATTGCCAATGATTCATATACAACAACTAAGAGTAGTCAGGCATACTTGATAGCCCATAGACATATCAGAGACGACATCACTGATAGCATTGGATTATAGGCAGAACACATGCTTGATCCTCTCAGACACCTGCCCTTAAACATGTCAGGGGAGAATCTGTGACTATATGATATTGACAAGAAAAATACAAAAATACAAAACTCAATGTTACTGATAATTGCATACAGGTCAAACAATGATGTACTGATAAATGCATAAACAAACAAAAGAATAAACACTGTTACCTTTAATTGTGTAAAGAACACTAGATCAAAACTTAATGTTACTGATTATTGTGTAAACATACAAACAACAACAGTGACATATGATTGTGCAACCAGACTATAGATCACAATGTTACTGATGTTTGCGTAATTGCACAATACAACAAAACAAGATGTTACCGATAATTACGTAAACTAATAATACAACAAAATATTATGTTAACTGTAATTATGCAAACAAACAATACACACACACACACACACACATACATACATACATACATACATATATATATATATATATATTTATTAGGGATGTGAATCAATTACAATTTTTAATCAAATTAATTACATGGTGTCCCGATTAATTAATCGCGATTAATTGCATTTACAAATATTTACTGAGAAAGCCCATTATATAACTCAATATATAATGATGAAATAATTATACATAGTTATCTTTAAATATTTAAAAATGATATATTTAAAATAAAAAATATTCAGACAATTAAAATGCATTACATTCCTGTAGCAGAAGAGTTAATCATTGATAAGACAATATAAAAAGAAGCTTTAGAATACAATGTATTGTTTACTACCATATTATTGATCATAAGTCAATCACTGGCATACAGTTCACAGCAATCCATTACACAAGTGAATTTGTCAATCAGTTGGAGATTTATTATGAGGGCTTGTTTAAGGACCCGTCAATATACACCTGTGTCAGACGTGCTTGTGTCACTTCTCGGGTGTGTTGTGTCATAAACATACATTTTTAGGTCACTGTGTCAAGTTACATATAGTTTAATACTTAGAACATATCTTGAGATCCCTTAGTTCGGATTTGTGCTCCATCAAGTGTTTGGAACGCAAGAACGTGTATATATATTAGGGCTGTCGATGTTTAATGTTTACTGTATTATTATTATAATCTCACACGTGTTATCCTGATGGTGTTTAATGTTTACTGTATTATTATAATCTCACATGTGTTATCCTGATGGTGTTTAATGTTTACTGTATTATTATAATCTCACATGTGTTATCCTGATGGTGTTTAATGTTTACTGTATTATTATAATCTCACATGTGTTATCCTGGTGGTGTTTAATGTTTACTGTATTATTATAATCTCACATGTGTTATCCTGATGGTGTTTAATGTTTACTGTATTATTATAATCTCACATGTGTTATCCTGATGGTGTTTAATGTTTACTGTATTATTATAATCTCACATGTGTTATCCTGATGGTGTTTAATGTTTACTGTATTATTATAATCTCACATGTGTTATTCTGATGATGTTTAATGTTTACTGTATTATTATAATCTCACATGTGTTATCCTGATGGTGTTTAATGTTTACTGTATTATTATAATCTCACATGTGTTATTCTGATGATGTTTAATGTTTACTGTATTATTATAATCTCACATGTGTTATTCTGATGATGTTTAATGTTTACTGTATTATTATAATCTCACATGTGTTATCCTGATGGTGTTTAATGTTTACTGTATTATTATAATCTCACATGTGTTATTCTGACGGTGTTTAATGTTTACTGTATTATTATAATCTCTCATGTGTTATTCTGATGGTGTTTAATGTTTACTGTATTATTATAATCTCACATGTTATCCTGGTGGTGTTTAATGTTTACTGTATTATTATAATCTCACATGTGTTATTCTGACGATGTTTAATGTTTACTGTATTATTATAATCTCACATGTGTTATCCTGATGGTGTTTAATGTTTACTGTATTATTATAATCTCTCATGTGTTATTCTGACGATGTTTAATGTTTACTGTATTATTATAATGTGTTATCCTGATGGTGTTTAATGTTTACTGTATTATTATAATCTTTCATGTGTTATTCTGACGGTGTTTAATGTTTACTGTATTATTATAATGTGTTATCTTGATGGTGTTTAATGTTTACTGTATTATTATAATCTCACACGTGTTATCCTGACGGTGTTTAATGTTTACTGTATTATTATAATCTCACATGTGTTATCCTGATGGTGTTTAATGTTTACTGTATTATTATAATCTCTCATGAGTTATTCTGACGGTGTTTAATGTTTACTGTATTATTATAATATCTCGTGTTATTCTGATGGTGTTTAATGTTTACTGTATTATTATAATCTCTCATGTGTTATTCTGACTGTGTTTAATGTTTACTGTATTATTATAATCTCTCATGTGTTATTCTGAGGGTGTTTAATGTTTACTGTATTATTATAATCTCACATGTGTTATCCTGATGGTGTTTAATGGTTGTGAGAGTGACACTGATCACTGCTTGTACATGATTATTGATCATTTGCTCCTGGAAGAGCCTCTATTGATGAACAACAACATCATGTGCTCTTCTGTCATTTTATTGTGATTAACAAATACCTGATAAAGTAAAAGCAGATTTTTACATTTTCAGAAGGTTAATATCAAGTTTATGATGCTTTTTACTGTAAATTTAACAGAATATTATTTTTACAGTGCCAGTGTGGTCATGTAAATTACTACAGTTTTAAACTGTAAAATTTACAGGTTGTTCTGTAAAGTTGTTTACATGTTTACTGTATTTTTTTCATAATTATTCTGGCAACCACAGAATAACCACAGCTGCCAATTTATATATACTGTATATATATTTATAAAACAACAGGATTTTTTTTAGTGTATTTTATCTCATCTGGGATAGAGGTATAGACCTGTAAAGACTAAAAGACCCTTCAATGAAAAGAGACAGAGATTGAGAGAGTGTGAAAAAGAGCACAATGCTTGAGATCATCTTTAACACTTAACAATGACCGAAGCAGAGGCAGTTTACCTTCTGCCACGGGCTGTTATGAATAGAGGCCATCAGTCTGTCGCTCAAGAAAGAGTGAGAGAGAGAGAGCACCATCTCAGTACGTTGATTTATGAAAATAATGAAATATGTATGGCTGACAGCTTGAAGGATCACCGTTGAGGTTTTATTCTAATGCACTTGTCCTCTTTGCAAATCACCCATCACCCGTGTCAAGTCATGCTGTTTTTCCACGGCCAAGCTGAAAGCTGCTAGTAAAGAGGATGGGCTGCTGGTGGTAGCCATGGTTTTAAAGCCTGATATGGCCCTCTCGGTTTTAAATATTTAAAAGTGATAAATATCAGTTTCCTGTCTCAAAGATAAAAACAACCAGAGTCCATCCATATTTGTCTTTAAGTGTGTTCCACAAGTGTTTGCTAGGTGAAACCAGGCATCATGTGCCTGCTCTTCGTGAATTGATGACTTTGGTCTGAAAGACGTTCTATGCAAGTATGAACACAAATGCTACAAACTACAAAAGCTCAATTAAGTGCTTTACTATGTCCCAAAATCTGTCAAAATAAAATTCATAACAACACAAGTACACGTAACATTCTCAGATTGCCGCATATGGCATTCCAGCACACATTATGCAAACTCTTCTTCTACGTTCAGTTTTCTCTTTCAGGTCAATTAGTGACAGAGCAACAGTCTCAAGATAATCTTGCTGAGAGTTATTAGTAACATTGTGCAGTTGTATTATTTGTTTACTTTACATTGAATAAATACTATATTGTAATTATACGTAACATTTTGTTTTGTTCTATTATTCATTTATGTGATCATCAGTAACAATGTGTTTTTCTATGTTTACATAATCATCTGTAACACCAAGTTTTGATCTATTGTTTGTTAACGCAATTAACAGTAACAGAGTGTTTTGTTGTATTATTTGTTTATATAAATCATCAGTAACATTGTGTTTTGTTCTATTGCTTGTCTAAGTTAGAATCAATAACAATCACGTTTTCATAAATTGTATTTCTACAATTGTATTTTCCGTAACATAATGTTTTGTTCTACTGTATGTATACAGTGCATCTGGAAAGTATTCACAGCGCTTCACTTTTTCCACAATTTGTTATGTTACAGCCTTTTTCCAAAATGGATTCAATTAATTCTTTTCCTCAAAATTCTACAAACAATATCCCATAATAACAACGTGAAAGAAGTTTGTTTGAAATCTTTGCAAATTTATTAAAAATAAAAAACAAAAAAAAATCACATGTACATAAGTATTCACAGTCTATGCTCAATACTTTGTCGAAGCACCTTTGGCACCAATTACAGCCTCAAGTCTTTTTGAGCATGATGCTACAAGCTTGGCATGTCTATTTTTGGGCAGTTTCTCCAATTCTTCTTTGCAAGACCTCTCAAGCTCCATCAGGTTGGATGGGGAGCGTCGGTGCACAGCCATTTTCAGATCTCTCCAGAGATGTTCAATCGGGTTCAAGTCTGGTCTCTGGCTGGGCCACTCAAGGACATTCACAGAGTTGTCCCCTAGCCACTCTTTTGTTATCTTGGCTGTGTGCTTGGGGTCGTTTTCCTGTTGGAAGATGAACCTTCACACCAGTCTGAGGTCCAGAGCGCTCTGAAGCAGGTTTTCATCAAGGATGTCTCTGTACATTGCTGCATTCATCTTTCCCTCGATCCTGACTAGTCTCCCAGTTCCTGCCGCTGAAAAACATCCCCACAGCATGATGATGCCACCACCATGCCTCACTGTAGGGATGGTATTGACCAGGTGATGAGCGGTGCCTATTTTCCTCCAGACATGACGCTTGCCACTCAGCGCAAGCAGTTCAATATATGTTTCATCAGACCAGAGAATTTTGTTTCTCATGGTCTGAGAGTCCTTCAGGTGCCTTTTGGCAAACTCCAGGTGGGCTGTCATGTGCCTTTTACTGAGGAGTGGCTTCCGTCTGGCAACTCTACCATACAAGCCTGATTGCTGGAGTGCTGCAGAGATGGTTTATCCTCTGTCCACAGAGAAACGCTGGAGCTCTGTCCGAGTGACAAATCGGGTTCTTGGTCACCTCCCTGACTAAGGCCCTTCTCACCCAATCACTCAGTTTGTCCGGGCGGCCAGCTCTAGGACGAGTCCTGGTGGTTCCAAACTTCTTCCATTTACAGATGATGGAGGCCACTGTGCTCATTGGGACCTTCAATGCTGCAGAAATGTTCTGTACCCTTCCCCAGATTGGTGCCTCGATACAATCCTGACTCGGAGGTCTACAGACAATTCCTTGGACATCATGGCTTGGTTTGTGCTCTGACATGCACTGTTAACTGTGGGACCTTATATAGACAGGTGTGTGCCTTTCCAAATCATGTCCAATCAACTGAATTTACCACAGGTGGACTCCAATCAAGTTTTAGAAACATCTCAAGGATGATCAGTGGAATCAGGATGCACCTGTGCTCAATTTTGAGTGTCATGGCAAAGGCTGTGAATACTGATGTACATGTGATATTTTTCGTTTTTTATTTTTAATACATTTGCAAAGATTTCAAACAAACTTCTTTCATGTTGTCATTATGGGGTATTGTTTGTAGAATTTTGAGGAAAATAATGAATTTCATCCATTTTGGAATAAGGCTGTAACATAACAAAATGTGGAAAAAGTGAAGTGCTGTGAATACTTTCTGGATGCACTGTATATATCTGTAACATGATGTTTAGTTCTATTGTTCATTTCCACAAGCATCAGTAACATTTCGTTTTGATCTATTGATACTTAATGCAGTTATTAATATCATGTTTTGTTGTATTGTTCATTTATGTAATTATCAGTTACATTGTGTGTGTAATTATCTGTGACATTGTGTACTGTAATTGTGAACAATGTGTGCATATATATATATATATATATATATATATATATATATACCCAGACAAATCAAACCACCAGCTTTTTTACAATGATCAAAACACACCAACAATATT
This sequence comes from Moxostoma hubbsi, assembly GCA_032164185.1. Classification (NCBI taxonomy): domain Eukaryota; kingdom Metazoa; phylum Chordata; class Actinopteri; order Cypriniformes; family Catostomidae; genus Moxostoma; species Moxostoma hubbsi. The sequence goes on along the minus strand of JAVLUX010000040.1, from coordinate 23,917,604 downwards.
TTGCATGAATAATATACAGTTTACTATTCATAATTTTTTCCGGATTTGTTTTCCCACTACCGTCACAGTCACAGTTATAGGTAAAATGTCATGGTTACTGTTGTAACCTCGTAAACCTCGAGAACATCCAGGGAGCGACATTTAGTGGCTAACCTGGGATAGGAGGCGCACTGGATCAACTTGGTGAAGAGCGCTGTGTTCAAGCGGAACACCTGGTCGGTTGTGCCACGTTACCAAGTTCTACCGGCTCGGACCTGACAAAACACGGGACGAGACTGACTCAACCCTGAGCTTGTAAAATCTGGCAAAGGTATTGGGTGTTGCCCAGCCCACTGCTCTGCAGATGTCTGCTAAGGAGGTGCCATGGGCCAGTGCCCACGAGGATTCCACATTTCTCGTAGTGTGTACTCGATCCCACAAGGGGGCGGGCATGGCCTGTGTGTGATAAGCTAAAGAAATAGCATCAACGACCCAGTGAGCAAACCTCTGTTTGGAGATGGCGTTCCCTTTCCGCCATCCACTAAAGCAGACAAAGAGCTGCTCAGAACATCTAGAGCTGTTTGTGCAGTCCAAATAGATATGCAAAGCACGTACCAGACAAAGCAATGAGAAGGCTTGGTCTGCCTCCACACGGGGCAGCTTGCTTGCAGGTTCACGACCTGGTCCCTGAAGGGGGTCGTAGGAACCTTGGGCATGTAGCCCGGTCGCGGCCTCAGGATATGCTAATGTATAATGCATACTTGCGCAGCCTCTGGGGCCAGCTGTGTAACAGCGCGCCTGTCCCGAGAGGAGGCCCTGTCAGGGAGTACAAGAGCGAGCATTGGGAGTTGTCCTGGGAGGCAAAGAGGTCTCAATGTGCATGCCGAATCGGTCCCAGATCAGCTGGACCACCTGGGGGTGGAGTCTGCACTCTCCACTGGGCGAAACCTGCCACGACGACGAACACATGTTGCGGTTGCCAGGGATGTGAGTGGCGCGCAGCGACCAGAGTCGACTGATTCCAAAGGAGGAGATGGCGGGTCGAGTTCTGACACATGACAAGAGTGCACGCCGACCTGGCAATTTATGTACGCTACCGTCGCGGTGCTGTCTGAACGGATCAAGATGTGCTTGCAGTGGATTAGTGGGAGAAACCTCCGTAGGGCAAGAGATAAAGCCAGCAACTCTAGGCAGTTGATGTGCCAACGCAGCCAGGGTCCTGTCCAGGGGTCAGCAGCAGGGTGCCCATTGCACACGGCACCCCAAACCTGTTGAGAGGTGTCTGTGGTGACCACGATATGTTTTGTTTTGTTCATTTTTGTAATTATCTATAACATTGTGTACACTATTATTAGTGACATCAAGTTTTGTTTTGTTAATTTATGTAATTATCTGTAATATTGTGTACAAAATTATCGGTGACATCAAGTTTTGTTCATTTATGTAATTATCTGTAACATTGTGTACAATATTATCAGTGATATCATGTTTTGTTTTATTTATTTATGTAATTATCTGTAACATTGTGGGCACAATTTCAGAAACATCATGTATTGTTTTGTTCAATTATCGGTAACATTGTGTATGCAATTAATGATGACATTAAGTTTTGTTGTTTTGTTAATTTATCTAATTATCTGTAACATTGTGTACACTATTATTGGCAACACCATTTTTAACGACTCCACAGATTTAATATTAGTAAACTATAGTTTTTGTAAGTCATTTAGGACATCTACTTTGTGCATGACATGAGTCATTTTTCCAACAATTGTTTACAGACAGATTGTTTCACTTTTAATTGACACTATCACAATTCCAGTGGGTCAGAAGTTTACATACACTAAGTTAACTGTGCCTTTAAGCAGCTTTGGAAATTCCAGAAAATTATGTTAAACCTTTACACAATTAGCATCTGATAGGAGGTGTACTGAATTGGACGTGTACCTGTGGATGTATTTTAAGGCCTACCTTCAAACTCAGTGCCTCTTTGCTTGAAATCAGCCAAGACCTCAGAAAACAAATTGTGGACCTCCACAAGTCTGGTTCAGACTTGGGAGCAATTTCCAAATGCCTGAAGGTACCATGTTCATCTGTATAAACAATAGTATGCAAGTATAAACACTATGGGTCCATGCAGTCATCATACTGCTCAGGAAGGATCATATAGATAAACTGAAGTAGTATCTAGCTTGGTCACTAGTGGGTCTTCCAAATGGACAATGACCCCAAGCATACCTCCAAAGTTGTGGCAATATGGCTTAAGGACAACAAAGTCAAGGTATATGAGTGACCATCACAAAGCCCTGACCTCAATCTGATAGAATATTTGTGGGCAGAAGTAAAAAAGCATGTGCAAGCAAGGAGGTCTACAAACCTGACTCAGTTACACCAGTTCTGTCTGGAGGAATGGGCCAAAATTACAGCAACTTATTCTGAGAAGCTTGTTGAAGGCTCCCCAAAACATTTGACCCAAGTTAAACCATTTAAAGGCAATGCTACCAAATACTAACAAAGTGTATGTAAACTTCTGACCCACTGGGAAAGTGATGAAAGAAATAAAAGCTGAAATAAATCATTCTCTCTACTATTATTCTGACATTTCACATTCTTACAATAAAGTAGTGATCCTAACTGACCAAAGACAGGTATTTCTACTATTAAATGTCAGGAATTGTGAAAAACTGAGTTTAAATGTGTTTGGCTAGGGTGTATGTAAACTTCTGACTTCAACTGTAATTATTGGTTAAATTGTGTACGTAATTATCGGTGATATCATGTTTTGTTGTTTTGTTCATTTATGTAATTATCTGTAACATTGTGTAAGCAATTACGCACCATGTTTTGTTTAATTAATCATCATCCGCATTGTTTTCACATCGACTTGTTCATTTACCTATTATAAGAAATATGGCATTTTGATCTATTGTTTGTTTGCAAAATGATATGTAGCATAGAGTATTTTTCTTTGTTTGCTTTGCTGAAGTTATTACAAATCGACATATTAATGGCCAAGCAATCATGTCTGATATGTAATATTTACCTAGGGCATGATGCCATGACCTCTCTATCTATTCAAGCTCGCAAACATGCAGTGAAACTCCTGTCTTTCCATTCTTTAATGAACAGCTCAACATCGCCACAGCTGTCTCTCTAAATGCACAACATTAGCTAAAGAATTTCTTTAACAAATCAGATTAGGAAACCTCATATTAAAAGCCTTTCACATAACAAAGCATCTGAACCCGCAAGAAAAGCTTGAGTGGAATAGCCGCAATATCGCTGCAAGCGACGGCCCACCTCAACAGCCGTTAGAGTAAAGTGCTGGCACTGTAATCTAATAGATATCGTATTGCTCGCAGCAGTCCATGCACGGGGAGTGGCACTCTTTTCAATGGACCCTAAATGGGGGATGAATAGAGTCAGGCATCCTGAAGGACGCCTAAACTTAATTTGAGTGAGTTAAAAGGTTGGAAATGGTATTGAGCTGCTCCACAGGGGCCAGGGGCGTTAGCGGGGCCGTTTAGCCGCCGTTTCAATAGGCTCCTGTCCTGTTAAAGTCCTGCTCAGACCCAGCTCATTTCTTTTAAAAGCCTGAGCAGCACCTTTAAGCATTATTAAAACAGAGCAGGAGAGCAGGAGGTTAGCGAGTGGAATCACGGAGCGTGTCGACTCGGTATGGACCCCTCAATTTCAGCATGGCGATGTGGGGACTGTCTCTCCAACAGATAATGGTAATGATGATGGGTACAATAGCTTGGAATCAATACGACTCTTTAACTGGATCCATTGTTTACAGATATACTACATCGTCCTGTCAGCTTGTGTAAGGCCCTTCAGAGATATAATGTACACACAGGCGCAAGCAGCAGCATTGTGCTGTGCATCTCGTTAAATGGTGTAATAACGAGCTGGGCCGAGGGGGTGGCCGGGACTCACTATGAGATCAGTGATCTTAAGATGATGATTCAAGGCAAGACACTTCAGTCACAGTCAATACTGTTCCAACTGCATGTGGCCCACTTTACAAATGCAAGGCCTTTCAAACCGGAAAAATATGCAATAGCAAACAACTTACATCTGAAAGGACAGTCACACCATCTGAGATTTGCAATATCCATCATCTGACAGAAATTTAGACGCAATAACATTTTTGTGCATGCAAATACAAAGAATGATGACTGGAGCTTTTAAGCTTTAAAAAAGGATGTGCACCATAAAAGTATCATAAAAGTAGTCCATTCCACTTATGCATTACATGTAAGTCTTGTAAAATCATACAATAACTTTGTGTGAGGAACAGATCACAAAGTCACAAAGGGGTTAAACCAAATGCAAAGTCGAAATTTGCCACATTAATACAGTATTCCATTGATGAGCGCTCACATCCATTCAGATTTTAGAGTCAGATTCTGTTTAATAAGGTATTTTTAACATATTTTACTATCAAGTATTTGAATTTATTTATTTATTTTACAAATTTAATTGTATGTTTCTAACTCAAGTTTTACGTAATGTGAATCAGCTATGCACTAATGCAAGACTTGCTGTATCATTAATTTGTAAGGAATTAACTTATGTTTTGGTTTTTGTCCACTAAGATTCAAATAAATTGAGAAAATATTAAAATGAGATTAAATAATTTGAAGGGATGTCCCGATACCATTTTTTGGAGCTCGAATACGAGTACCGATACTTTATTTTCAGGGCTCGCCAATACTGATGCTGATTTTTTTCAAATTCAATACTGTAAAATGACAATTTTGTATACAATTTCACAGAAAAAAAAGGGAGGTGTCTAGGCCCAGCAGGTTCAGCTTTCCAATCAGGTGCTGGGGAATGATTGTGTTGAATGCTGAACAGCATTCGAACATATGAGTCCTTTTTATCTAGGTGGGTGAGGGCCAGATGGAGGGTGGTGGCGATGGCGTCGTCTATTGAACGGTTTGGATGATATGCTTCAGATTTATATAAAAGAAATTGTATGCAACATTGACATCATATTCTGAATGTACATGAGAAGTTTGGAGACAGCATCAACTGTTATTCAAAGAAAATGGTCTGTTTAGCATGGCTATCATGCCACATGTTGTGATAGCTTAGCATGATAATCGGTTAACGTGGTAACTGTAGGGTTACATTACATTAAAACTCCACCAATAACAGTGGTCACCATCTTGGATTATGTCATTTACAGATTAAACTTTTAACATCCTTTAAAATTTATCCATTTTCCAAAAGCAAAGGTTCAAAATAATCACTAGACTGAGCTGAACAGAATGAATGATACAGAATTTTTATTTTCACCCCTGTTGAGAAGTTACGTTCACCCAAATTTAATGAGGTAGATGTAAAACTGGGTGTGAGGCTATAACTCACTAACACTTTATCCAATCAAAACAAAACTTGGTATGTTTCATCAGGACCATGACCTAAAGGTGTAAGTATAGTTTGGAGACAGTGCCACCTATGTGTCAAACATGTTAAAGGAATCCTTGGGGATTTCAACTATTCCAGTTTTCCCCATATCAGCCATACTGTCTCTATTGCATATTTAATTTTATAAAAAGTGATAAACCTTTTGGAAAAAAAAGCATAATTGACATTATGTTCTGAGGATACCCGAGCAGTTTGGAGACAGCACCATCTATAATTTGAAACTCAGGCTGTGTCTTTGCCATTTGTTGAACATGTCAGCTGAGTGGCACAGTGTGTTAAAGCACTGGATTATAGTTAGAAATGTCTTGGGTTCGAATCCCCTCTTTATATTGTATTGGTGGTCTTTGTATTGTGCTTACTCAATGGTTGCAGGGCTTATCCCTGATCATTTCTGCATGCAGATATTATTTGTGTTCTTATAATTTTTTTCTGATAAATACCTTTTGTTAAAGCTGTATTTATTTCTTTTGAATGAATTGTTGAAATTAAAAGAAAATTGTTATGCATCATCAACATTATGTCTGATACCTAAACTGATTGGAGACAGCGCCACTTATAGTTAAAAAAGATAAATCGTACTTGTGTACTGACTCTAAAATCGTCATGTCTCTTGCTATAAGCTATATTGACTGAGTGACACAGTACGTACGATTCTTGGCGATAGTCACAAGGGTTGTCGGTTCAAATGCCACCTCAGCAAGTCATGCATTAGAATGTAGAATTTTGTATTCTGCTTACTGAATGGTTGCTGGGCTTTTCCCCAATTAATTGTGATTTTCTTCTTTTTTTAATCATAATAATTCCATACTTCGTAATTTTTGAATGAATACAAAGTTGATTACGACGTATGCTATGCTTGGCTGTGTTTCTATAGCCTTGTATGGCCCTAAGGTGACTGACAAAGTTGTGGCTCTGTATAAACAGTGGATCCATCCAGTGGATTGTTCTCTGAACTGTAGACCAGAAAGCCATAGGCTCGAATCTGTCCTGGGGCAACTTACCATGTGGTGTTTGCTTGCTCAGTATATCATGTGATCTTTGGGTTGTACTGGTGCTTGGCCTCGAGATTGCTGCTTGCAGCTATATTTATTATTACATTGAACTTTACATATCTACACAGTAGTTTCATTTCTCTCGTTTTTTTTTTTTTTTCCATTTAAATTGAGCTTTTAATGTGGCTGAGCTTTTAGTTTGTTGGGATACTGAGTAAAGCCGGTTTTGTAATGACAGCTTCACATGACCGGAAGAGCAGGTCTAGAGTGATTTTATATATATATATTATGACATTTTTTGAATTGAATTGGAGCCATAATTTTCTGTTTAATAATCAGTAAGTTTACATCAGATGATATCAGATCCTTTTTACACATGAGTACATAAGCAGTGAGCAAAGTATCAGACCCGATCTCGATACCAGTATCAGTTTCAGGAGAAACCTTGTAGTTTTTTTTAAACATTTAGTGCCCTGTAGTATCCAAAATAGGCATGACTACAAGGTCTTAATATTAAAATCTTTTAAAATCTACAATATCTTTGTGAGAGGAACAGACCAAAATTTAATCACAGAGCAAAGTCACAATTTTCCATAATAAAATATAAATGAATGAGTGTTTAAATCAAGATTCAAAATCAAGATTTTAGTAAATAAGTAAGTTTTAATTTATTATACAATTTTCTTTTCTTTTGCAATATATATATTGTTTTACAATGGTAGTTTTGAGTTTTTATCTCAAGTTTTACATAATGCGCATAATGCTGTTTTGTACTGATGCCAGACTTTTAGAAATAACCTTATATTTTAGTTTTGTGTCTACCAAGTAAAAACAATAAAAAATTAAACAAAATTAAATAAAATGCAATTTTTAAAGTATTTAATTCACTAAATATAATCCAAATGTATACATTAATACCAGAGTATTTGTATATAAACCAAGTTCCAGCTAAAAAAGAAAAAAGCCTATTTCGAGATATAAAGTATACTGTAAATGTGGTATAGAATTAATAACAATATGTTGACTCTAATGTACCAGAGCTAGCTACAGACACAAATTAAATGCGTTAAAAACTCTTCATCTTTATTTTCAGTTCAGTGTTTAAACGAGACTTCCCACTCGCTCTGATCCATTATGGTAATGGGGGGAATGGTGCGTCCCTTATTTCAAAATGCTAACTCTCCTATTCCTTTAATTTATTATTTACAAGTACTTTTTTAATTACTGAAGTGCTTGTATAGCTTTTGTACGTCAGACATGGCTTAACGACTTCAAATGCGCTTTCATACGCAGCATGAATGTACAAACGAAAAATAAAGTACACAAAACGAAAATCAGGGCTTAGTTTACATTTGTTTTAGCTATTTTGCTGGACTTTCTCAGTCCAAGCATCAAGAGCATCAACTCTCTGCTTCAAATAGAATGTCAGTATTGGGATTTATGAAGAGTGGCTACTTTGTATGCCAGCAGTGCGGGATCAGACCTGAGCTGTGAGAAAATTCACACATTTTTATAGATTGAATAATAGCCAGCATAAAAACGGTTTCATAGCAGGATAAATCATATGTCCAGATACAAGCCATGTAACATCATGTAATTTAGCCTGTGAGAATTACACACATACTTTTCTACTAAAGACTCCTTGCCCTCTTTGCATCTGCGGATAAAAGTGGAACTTAACAGCATACATGATAATTTATTAGGAGATTTCAAATATTCATAAATATTGAGTTAATCATTTATAATAGGTCTTTATATTAACGGGTGTCTTTGAAGTTTTAGATGTACAAGATCTTCCCCATAGAAAACGTCCCCTGTGGACATTTAAAATTTACTTGGACATCATCTTGGCGGTGAATGTTTTATGAATATTCAAATGTATGGACACATTTAAACAAAAGGAGGAACAGATCACTCATAATGACTGCGAGTCATGCAAATCATTCATTCACTTTTATAGCACATAAAGATTTAAAGGGGTCTCCTCTTGTGCTTTAGTTTGAATTTAGTCTCAGGTGGTTGTATATCATTACGAGAAAAACCTCTCTTTGCATTTTCTATTTTTTGTTTTTTTCCTGTTTCCTGGATTGAGGAAATATGGAGCTTTTTGACCAGACAAGGACACTGCGGTTCATAAGCGCTGATGAAACATGTCCGGCAATTTAAGAAGAATTCCCTGCTGACATCAAACGGCAACATCAGATGGAATAATTCAATGATACAAACATTTCTCTCTCATTAAGGGGGAGATGGATGGAAAAGCAAAGCCAGTGACCAAACAACTCCACAGGCTGCACGAGCCAGAGGAGCAGCTGTGCAAAAGGTTAACATCTTCAAAAACTAATTACGAAGAAACTCAAACTGCAGAATCTCAACATGTTGTGGCAGTGTCATATCTGTACCGCTATAAAGCAAACAGTCTTCATCATTATATGTCAGGAGGAACTTTTGTTTATTTTTTATATTTTGAAAATAGTTATCCTGCTAGTAATCCCAATTTTTACCAAATTTAACTGTAATCTGAATATGTTATTTTTATCCTGATTACGTAACACTGTTACAAGTATTCCGTTACTCCCCAAGCCAAGTCATTTACATATATACACTACCCTTAAAAAGTTAGGAAAAACTAAGACATTTTTGTTCTACAAAGAAATTGATGCTTTTAATTGATTCATGACCCTACCTTAAAAATGTGCAATGATGTAAATTATTTTTACTGTTTTATTTGGAGTAATTATTATTACAGATTTGCTCTTATGGAAATAAATTGGTACTTATTGGTATTTAACAAAGTGGCATTCAACTGATCAGAATGTATAGTCATGACATTAATAATGTGAAACATTACTATTACAATTTGAAAAAAAAATAAAAAATAATAATTCTGAATGTATTAAACTACTTCAATAAGTTCCTACTCAAATCTTTTCTTTTTGTTATTCTGTTTCAAAAGTGTTTTTTTCTTTGCAGTTCTTCCCATAATGCCTCCTGAGTCTTCTCTTTACTGTTGTACATGAAACTGGTGTTGAGCAGGTAGAATTCAATGAAGCTGTCAGCGGAGGACATGTGAGGCGTCTATTTCTCAAACTAGAGACTCTGATGTACTTATCCTCTTGTTTAGTTGTACATCTGGTCTTCCACATCTCTTTCTGTCCTTGTTAGAGTCAGTTGTTCTTTGTCTTTAAAGACTGTAGTGTACAACTTTGTATGAAATCTTCAGGTTTTTGGCAATTTCAAGCATTGTATGGCCTTCATTCCTCAAAACAATGATTGACTGATGAGTTTCTAGAGAAGTCTTTTTCTTTTATGCCATTTTTGACCTAATATTGACCTTAAGACATGCCCGTATATTGCATACTGTGACAACTCAAAAACAACACAAAGACAATGTTAAGCTTCATTTAATGAATCAAATATCTTTCAACTGTGTTTAATATAATGGCGATTGATTTTCCAGTACCAAATTATCAATTTAGCATGATTACTCAAGGATAAGATGTTGGAGTGATGGCTGCTGGAAATGGGGCCTGTCTAGGCTTTTTTCAAATAGTGATGGTGCTGTTTTACATCAGTACTGTCCTGACTATACTTTGTAATCAGTTGAATGCCACTTTGTAGAGATGGTGGTAGTGTAGTGGTCTAAAGCACATAACTGGTAATCTGGTAATCAGAAGGTCGCTGGTTCGATCCCCACAGCCACCACCATTGTGTCCTCGAGCAAGGCACTTAAATCCATGTTGCTCCAGGGGGATTGTCCCTGTAATAAGGGCTCTGTAAGTCGCTTTGTATAATGTATAAATTTTTGTATAAATGCATAAATGTAAATGTTGTAAATTAAAGTACCAATTTCCTTCCAAAACAGCAAAATCTGTACATTATTCCAAACATTTGGCCGCCAGTGTTACATATATATGCTACAAAAGTGTAAACTTTGGCTTCTTCGATGTTCCATCCATAGATCTTCAGCTTGTCAATCTAGGAAGTCCAATGATAAACTTCAACAGACTCAACCTCCCATAACAATGGAAAGAAAAATCATCCTCTGTCACTTCTCTAATGTATTCTCCATTTAGCATATCCCGTGTGGAACCTGCATCTCAACCACACATCTGTAGTGTTCAGAGGAAACTAGCGTGTGTATGAGTGTTCAGGGCATTTCCTGAAGGACACAGCGATTCATCATAATGCTAACTGATGGATCACACTCACATTCAGAATGAAAAGCCTCCAACTTGCAAAACAAAAGCAGTATATTGCTGAAACGCTTGCGCTCACTGATAATCACAGAGAAGAACTTCTGTTATGTTTTGTTCTTCTTCCAGTGCCGTCTGAGATTGAAGAGTCTATTTGATTGATGGATTGATGATGTAACAGCTCGGCTTTGGAGAGGGACACACACATTGTGGAAACCAAATAGGTTTTACATCTGAGGTGATGCATCTGTTTTTAAAGCAAGGTCATCTTTCACCACACAGAAGATCCTGACGTATGTTAAGATATGTATCGACCCCCGTTGCATCACCCAGTCAAAACAGACATCAAAAGCACTCAAAAGAGCTTCAGTAAGCTTTCTCAATACTTCAACAGAGCAGAGAAGACTGACTGCCATTTTTAATCACTTCATGTCAGAATTTCTCTAAATAAAAGGTAAAAAAAATAGCTGCATTAATAATTAAACGAGACTTCTTTGCATTTTATGGTCCACAATATCTGCATTTTTTTTAAACCAACAAAACTTTCTTTTTATATGCATTAACTATCTGGTTCAGTGACTAAATGACTTACTATGAGTGTGATGAAACCTCATTTTGTGAGCACATGTGTTTTCGTGTGCGTATGTTTGATCGCTTGACATCATTTATGTATTAATTATGTATATAAATCGCTTCGGACTATAAGTCACAGGACCTTTCAGATGATGAAAAGAACCGACTTATTCTGTCAAATGTTTTGTACTGATAATGTACCATTTTATTTTATTTGTGTGGATGTGAATAAAACACAGCTGTTGTAGCACTTTTGTGTATATTTTACCAGCAAACTGCTGCGATACGTACAGCGAGCCCTGTAAAAATATTTGGATTCTGAGGAAACCTGTCAAGAAATTATTTTACCCAAAATAAAAAAACAGTCTTAACAGTCATAAATGTGGGCTTAATTTTCTTTAGGCAGAATAATATTTCATATTTAGTATTGACGTGGGGTTAAATATGACCAGGACATGAACTGTACAGTAGCAAAAACAATCTAATTGAAACAGCAAGAGAGAGGACAGATAATGGCCATATTAAACTAAATAACAACCATTTTTGGTGAAACCTTAGTGAAATATTAGTGAACATTACAGAAAAAAGAACTAAAAAAGTATATGGCTCCTCCTTTGAAATGTCTAATGGGAATTAATCAGTGTAGCACTATACGGATATGACAAATATGAGAGCAATACAATGAAATGTGGTAAACAGCTATTAACTCACTCTCATTGCTACTGGTTCGACTGGGAAATGTGGGATAGAGAGAGGAACAGATGAAAGGAGGGAAAGAGATACAGGGACAGTGCCCAGGTGAAAAATGAGGATGTCATTGAGGTGTTGCAAGGTTAGCAGACACTCTAATATAGAGAGGCGTCTGAAAGGTGAGCACTGCAGCACAGACTATCACTGCTCTGAGATAACAAACACAACCACATGTATGCATGTTCACACACAGAACGTCTTTTTATGTCAATGCAACGATTTAACCCCCGTTTTGTTATACAAAACTTTTCAATGTGACAGCATCATTTATTTTTGCAACTTTTAGGTAGATTTGATTGCTAAGTACCATTGCATTTTTTAACCAAAAAATATGATAGTCTAAATGGCGTGTAATAAACGAACCATTCATATTAATTTATGCCAATATGTACACAAATTATGACTTTACACTGTGGTGTAAGTTACATTTGTTGGTTCAGAAAAATGACTGAATAAGCAGGAAAACTGACAGAATTCTTCTGTCATGCCTGTATATAAACTGCTCAGCCATTTTTTAGAAGACAAATGAAATAAACTAGTGATAAATAAACTAGTGTTAAAAGTGTTTTTTTTTTGTTGTTTTTTTTTGTATGGAGTTCACAGTGCAAAAGTGCTGATAGTTGAAGGAACACCAGAATTCTGTTTACCTCTCTGCAAACATCAGATGTTCAGCTATGTTGAAGTCACTGGATTTCTGTCATGAGAAGGATTTTAGGTGATTGTGAGCACCAGTGAAAACTGATTTACACTGTGTATCACATATGTTACAAAAGAGGTGTAGCCAAATGCTAAAGAAAAGACTCAAGAACAGCCCTCAGGGCCAGACAACCACATGCGTAACGGTGAAACAAGACTTCAAAATACTGCCTTAATTTGACAACAAAATGATTGAGACAAAAATTTAGACAAAAAAGAAGAAAAAAGAGAAAGATGTGATGATATGAGTAAGAAAGGCAGTTAAATCCAATAGATTAGAGAAGACAGTCGGTCAAGTGAATAGTAAAATCAGTGGTCCAAAATCAGAATCCCAATTGACAGGAAGGTTGCTTCTCTTATGTTCCATTTAGGGGCAAATAAATCTGATATCAGTGGAGGCTAAACAATCCACTGGCACACAAGAAAGTGGCAGCTCATTCAAACAGACTCTCACAGTGAAATCGAAAACAGTAGGTTGACATTTTTTAGCTGAAAATGGTCTCTGCTTAACAAAATGTGAAACTCTGTCCCCAGTGGATAAATTGGTAAGTTTTGCTGGGCGTATGGGCAGTATGAGTTCCATCAATGTCCACGGAGGGGCGCCAAAAGCGAGTGCAAAGACAGTCATTTTCAGCTGTAATGGCTGTAATACGGTGAAGAGGATTGCACATTTTATAAACTCTAACAGTGGAGGTGGCTAATGCCACAGAGGAAGACATGAGAGACATTGGGGAACTAATGGATTCTGGGAGATAGAAAGTGTAGAAGACCACAGCTGTGTAATTAGTGTAGATGAATTACAGGAAAAGAAGAACTGAGGTCCTCCTCCACCATCAGCATGTCAATGCTCATGAGGACCACATTCATCATATCACCAGCATGCATGACAGATTTCTTTTCAAGATGCGGCTACAGACCACGTCTAACTTATCACTAATACGTACTGTATGTCCCCACTTACCCGCCTTTTCTCTTCGATTCTTTCAAAAAAACACAAAAGTAGGCACACCACTGTCTCAATGGTGTTTTGAAATGTTCAGTTCCTTCAGATTCGCAATTTGCCGCATGACCTCAAAGTTTGACCCAATGAAATGTGGTTTTGAACGAGACGGCGAAAGCTGTTTAACAAACATGAATATCTAGAGGTTATTCTGAGACATGGCGAAGGCCACGGTTTGATTTCAGGGTGGACGCAACCGATAGACCTGCATCTCGCAGAGCAACAACTCTATGCTTCACAATCTGTCTTAGAGTTTAGCAGTTTAGCGGATGCGAACACCTTAGGACGGGGTTAGGATGCAGGATTTTGCGGGTCGCTGGTGCTGTGGGGTTAATAGTCCAGTGAAGACATGGCTGGCACTAGTGAGTTGTACTAATACACTTGGCAGCCAATTCAGTGTCAAAGCGTAATTCCCCGAGGGGTGGAAGGACACCGCGTAATCTGTATTCAACACTGACATTGTCCACATCTGATACGGAACATTAGCTGCGAACTCCCTCTATAGACTGGTGTCCTTCAGTTTATTTTACTTTATGTTAATAGAAAAAAAATTACATACAACATCATTTATCATATTTACGACGGCCAGCGGACGGCTGATTTAAATGCATGTGTTTACTGTTAGGGGAGGAATGGAAGGTGTCTCTTTTGGCCTTATTGATCTTTGATCCACTCTCAACCTCTCCTGCCCTGAACTGTTTTATTTAGCCTTCGGTGACAGCAGCTTTTAGAGCGAAACTTGGTCTGGAGGGGCTGTTGAAAGCAGGGTGCTTGACAATGTCGAAAGCTATCTAAAATTGGTAGACAACAAGAGCATCAATTTGCCATTGTCAGAGCGCTTGCCCAAGCAAAGTGCACTTAAAATGGTGAGTATTGTTGTAAGACCCGGCTCCAATGTTTCTGGTCCTCTTTCCATTGTCTCTGTTAATAAAAAAAAAGCCACCTAAAGCCACCAAATATTCATCACAAATGGTGAACTTGTTATTGGTTAACAGAGTTCGCAGTTAATGGGATAGTACACCCAATCGTAATTTACTCACCCTTCATGGCATTCCAGATGCGTATGACTTACTTTCTTCTGCTGAACTCAAATGAAGATTTTTAGAAGAATATTTCAGCTCTGTAGGTCCATACAATGCAAGTGAATGGGTGTCATATTTTTAAGCTCCAAAATATACATAAAGCAGCATAAAAGTAATACATATGACTCCAGTGGTTAAATCCATAACTTCTGAAGCAATATGATAGGTGTAGGTGAGAAAAATATCAATATATAAGTCTTTTTTTTAATCATAAAATCTCTTCCCTGCCCACTAGGTGGTGATATGCACAAATATTGTGAATCACCAAAAACAGAAGGAGAAAGTGAGAATGATGAAGAGAATGAAGGGAAAAGGACTTAAATATTGATTTGTTTCTCACCCACATCTATCATATCACTGCTGAAGATATGGATTTAACCACCAGAGTGGTCTGGAGTACTTTTATGTTGCCCTATTGTGAATTATGGAGCTCAAAATTGTTGGCACCCATTCACTTGCATTGTATGGACCTACAGAGCTTAGATATTCTACTAAAAATCATAATTTGTGTTCTGCAGAAGAAAGAAAGTCATGCACATATGGGTTGGCATGAGGGGTGAGTAAATACATTTTCAGTTTGGGGTGAATTATTCCTTTAAGTTTTTCACAGAATTTCACATATTTTTCTTTTTTTGAAAGCAATTAAATAAAATCTTATATTAATTATATATATGTAAAAACTGACAGGCTGAACTGTAAATCAACAATTTGGTGGGGAAAAACTTGCATATTAACTGTAAAGTCACACAAAAAAGGCCTAGGATTGTTGCTAACATTTTTGAAACCCATTTAGCAATTTAAAAAAAATTAGTGAATTAGCATTTGACCTGTAATTGTTTTTTCTTCTTCTTAATTACGGACATATTTATTGATTGTAAATGAATAAATACCCCGAAATATCAACTATTTCTAAGCGGAACAATAATGCAACGCTGGTCATTTGTGGTCAAACGTTTATCTACAGTATAGACATTAATTGAAAGTTGACACATAGTAAGGGTATAGAGCAATCAAATGAATGTGGATCGCATAACTCAGATAATGTGGTCTTGGTAGTATTTGATGAGAAATGTTTGAGTTCACATTGACATCTCTGACTTTTGTTTGCTGACTAAGGTATCTTAGAAAATGTGAGCAGTTTGAGATATTCTCTTCTGAAACTCTAGAGGAGACACCTTTGAGATTACTATAGTCAGAGACTATTCATTTAGGAGAGATGGGAATTTATGTTGAGGTGAATGGGAACGCCCAACCAAGGAGCTCTAAGCGACTAATGGTCAACGGATGTAGAAAGGAATTCCCGCCTTATAGGTAAAAGAGCCAATCACCTTTTAGATACAGACATTGCCTGTTAATCACCTTGAGAACACGAATGTGCATTAGCTAAACAAGCCGGAAAAATGTAGTTTTTTAGCATAGTCTAAAAGCTGCACTGTGATAACAGGAAATAGCCTCCTGGGAGCGTTTCAAAGATGGCCGCCAGTGAACTGACTTTTGACAAGCAGGACACCTCAGCATAAGTCTCCGTTTGCTTCCGTTTTTAATCTTACTGCTGTCTAGGAGAAACAATTGAGATAATAATGACATCTCATTTGTGATTTTCCACATGTTTTTTTCTATAGTATGACACTAGCAAAACATGTGATGTGATGATTGTGTCAGATTTGACGGCTGAAATATGACCCACTTCCTCCTATCGGCGAGTTTTGGTCCGCAGGTCATTTTGCTGTTGGTGACCCAGACAAACACCCTCTCGACTTAACACTCACTTTGATCAACCAATTCTTTCACTCATAAGACAGACATCCGTCATTGGTGTCACACACTCGTGGACCCAGACAACCTTTAACCTCCATTTCCTCAAAGCAAGAGGGTGATGCCACTAAAGGAGACAGACAGGTTAGTCAGATAGCAATCTAACTGATCAATATTGACTACGCACCCCCAACACACACATGCTTAATGCTGCCAAGCTGCCGGGAGCCAATTTACACACAAAAGTGTACACACACACACACACGTATTCACACCAATCACCATTACAACAAGGGCTGGGAGACATAACATTTTGAATATCGCAATGATTTTAATTTGCTTTTTAGTTGGTCATTAAGTTTCCTAAATATTGCACCAATAGATTAGTCTTGAGATCCTTCCTTGTCTCGTGACACACGAGTATGAGATTCTGAAAACAAAGATGTTTTATTGGCGTCTTTTATATAAACTTCAGTAGCAAAAATGGCAATAGCACTGATAAGTTTGATAAATTATCGAGAATCAGTTAAAACTCCGATTCAACTATTTGTTTGCCGCATTACTCGTAACTGTTAACAGAAGTGTCCGTGTAATATTTAAGTATTACAAATACATACAGTAGGTAAATATTGAGATTCATTACATACTGAATATGGCCAAAAAGCTGGGAACTATCGAGATGTGTTTTAGCTGTGTTGCCCAACCATAATTACATCTGTTACTGAAGTTCATTTCATTGTTTTGTTACAAACTGGTTTTAACATTGTAATGTTATTGGAAAATTGGCCTCCAAATCAAAATAAGTCCAACTGAGAATTTGGTGGTGGTCTCTATGATAATCTGCACATGCTGTCTTAATTAAAGTATCTTGAGTTCATTTATAGTGTCTAATTGTTCCATCCTTAATTAAAAAGGCTTAGCGCAGCATCACGCTGAGATAGACCTTATAATGTTGATTGGATAGCGCTAATTACATTTAATTTGCAATTATTTGCACACACAGTTGTGTTAACTTTTATAGCGTAACCCCACCTATGCCCACCCACTCACTCACAGAGCAGATCACAAATGCTATGTAACTAGCAGGTTATAATTGTGAATTCAAGCTGTTATGTGTGGACTAGACTAACATGAGTAATGCTATGCTAAAAATCAAATTAAGTTTGAAAATATGACCCCTCCCCCCTCCTCTCTCTCTCTCTCTCTCTCTCTCTCTCTCTCTCTCTTCAGAAGAGATGTTTCAGGTTCAAATTCTTCAGTTCTTATTTTTCACAGCTGGACTCGTTGCAGGTGGCACAAATCCTGCAGAAGAGCTTCAAATTTAAAGCCGTTCGTACATTCATTGACTGACTTGGAGTGGGACACTCGTACGGGTTTATGACAGAAAGACAGTCACAGGGCACTTCTCAAGTGTGTGTGCTGGTGACAGACTGATCCAGCACTCAGACGTGTCATCAGCAGTCAGGCGGCCCCTGTGGATTCGTGAGCCTGCTGGCAGCGGCCCCTCTAGAGAGCAGGACTCTATAAACGTGAGTGGAGGGAAAGTGCACTACACCATAGGGATGCACGGTATACCAGCTCTAATGAAATGTTGCGATCCCAAATAAATTTAAAATGGTACGATATCATCTTGTTGTTCATTTCGGTACCATATTAAAGGATGCTGCCATTAGCAAAATTGAATATAATGCAAGAGTTCTGAGACAAAATCAAAGACCATTTAAAATAATAATTAAAAAGACTTGATATTGCCAGGTGTGATCATAAAAACAGCAAATGGATGAGATTTTATGAAGTAATACATCACAAGTGTACCACAGAATGAATGAGAGGTGCCATCCTGCTTTGTCATCTCCTTCATACACACACGCACGCACACACGCACACGCACACACACACACACACACACACACACACACACAAGCGTGTGCACAAACACAACACACATTACTAATGCTTGATTTTCATTCAGTGTGTCCAATAGAAAAATATTGATACTGTATAAAAGTGTAACATTCAAAGTAGTCGCAATAATACTCATAATAACAATAATATAATATCAATTGGTTATATTATTAGTATCATTATCTGTAAGCAATATCACAAAAGCAAGTGTACTGATAATCAGCATGTTGTGATTCAGCCATGGCAGCCTTTTGCCTCTGGAAATCAGATTATTTTCATTTAATGTTTTCATTAAAAACGTAAAGCTCTTTTTTGTTTTAAATATATATGGCCAAAAGTTTGGAATAATGTACCAATTTTGCTCTTATGGAAAGAAATTGGTACTTTTATTCACCAAAGTGGAATTCAAATGATCACAATGTATTGACACTATTATCCCTACTATTACAATTTGAAAAAAATCTTCAGAACTTCTTAAACTACTTCAAAGATTTCTCATCAAAAAAATCCTCCACGTGCAGCAATGACAGCTTTGCAGATTTTTGGCATTCCAGTTGTCAGTCTGTCCAGATACTCGGGTGACATTTCACCCCACACTTCCTGTAGCACTTGCCATAGATGTGTCTGTCTTGTCGGGCACTTCTCACGCACCTTACAGTCTAACTGATCCCACAAAAGATCAATGGGGTTAAGATCCATAACACCCAATTATCTGTTGTCCAATGTCTGTGTTTCTTTGCCCACTCAAACCTTTTCTTTTTGTTTTTCTGTTTCAAAAGTGTTTTTTTCTTTGCAATTCTTCCCATAATGCCTCCTGAGTCTTCACTTTACTGTTGTACATGAAACTGGTGTTGAGCGGGTAGAATTCAATGAAGCTGTCAGCGGAGGACATGTGATGTGTCTATTTCTCAAACTAGAGACTCTGATGTACTTCTCCTCTTGTTTAGTTGTACATCTGGTCTTCCACATCTCTTTCTGTTCTTGTTAGAGTCAGTTGTTCTGTGTCTTTGAAGACTGTAGTGTACAACTTTGTATGAAATCTGCCGTTTTTTGGCAATTTCAAGCATTGTATAACCTTCTTTCTTTCTTTCTTTCCAATTTCTTTCAATTCGAGCAAAAAATCATCTCTTTTAAAAAACACTGCTCACTGCCTGATTAAAATTAATGGGCAGGTGATAAAAAGAGTACACTCAACTAAATTTCTGGGGGTCCTCATTGATGACTCTCTTAGCTTTAAATGTCATATTGACCATCTTTGTAAATAAATTATCAAAGTATGTTGGCTTGTTTTATAAGATCAGACATTTTCTTCCTCTGTCTGCCCTTATGATGTTGTATAAAACTCTCTTTGAACCACATCTTATTTATTGTAATGTGATATGGTGCAACACCTTTACAAGTCATCTTAAAAAACTTGAATCCTTGCAAAAGAAAGCCATATGGGCTCTGTCCTGGTCAGAGATAAATTCTCCGACCCGCCCTCTTTTTTATCACTTTAAAATATTAAGACTAGCTGAGCTAAATGAATATCACAATGCCTGTTTAATGTTTCAAATTGTAAATAGCTTGAACCCTAGATTGAGTAGTCTTGTTCCTATCTCCAGCCCCCAGCATACGTACCAAACGAGAATCAAACCACTTATATTCGGAAAATACCGCCGACATGCGCGCGCCAGTATGAGTGTTGTTTGTAGGGGGCCGCAGATCTGGAACAGGATTGATGATTGTCTTAAGGTGTTGCCCTCTATCTCCAACTTCAAAAGACAATTAAAACATAATTTCTTATTAACCTATATCTAATTCTAAAAACTGATTTTCATGGATTACTGGGATGTATGTGTATGATTGTATGAGTGAGTATGTTGTTGTTACGTATGTTATGGTACACTTTGTGTGCATTTATTGTGTCTCACTGTACCTTGTCTGTATTTACCCATTCAAGAACCATGGGCCCCTACTTATAAGCTTCTTAGCTTCTTTGGGAGACCCATTTCATGGTACTTAATCTACCCTGTACCTTAAACTGTATTATTGTAATGTTTGAAGAGGTATTGTGAATAAAGAAAGAAAGACCTTCATTCCTCAAAACAATGATTGACTGATGAGTTTCTAGAGAAGTCTATTCTTTTTTGCCATTTTTGACCTAATATTGACCTTCAGACATGTCAGTCTATTGCATACTGTGACAACTCAAAAACAACACAAAAGACAATGTTAAGCTTAATTTAATGAATCAAATATCTTTCAACTGTGTTTGATATAATGGCGAGTGATTTTCTAGTATCAAATGATCAATTTAGCATGATTACTCAAGGATAAGGTGTTGGAGTGATGCTGCTGGATTTGATCAAAAATGACTTTTTTCAAATAGTGATGCTGCTGTTTTTACATCAGTAATGTCCTGAATATACTTTGTGATCAGTTGAAGGCCACTTTGTGAATTAAAGTACCAATTTCCTTCCAAAACAGAAAAATCTGTACATTATTCAAAACTCTTGGCCGCCAGTGTACTATATACAGTATATACACTCACCTAAAGGATTATTAGGAACACCATACTAATACTGTGTTTGACCCCCTTTCGCCTTCAGAACTGCCTTAATTCTACGTGGCATTGATTCAACAAGGTGCTGAAAGCATTCTTTAGAAATGTTGGCCCATATTGATAGGATAGCATCTTGCAGTTGATGGAGATTTGTGGGATGCACATCCAGGGCACGAAGCTCCCGTTCCACCACATCCCAAAGATGCTCTATTGGGTTGAGATCTGGTGACTGTGGGGGCCATTTTAGTACAGTGAACTCATTGTCATGTTCAAGAAACCAATTTGAAATGATTCGAGCTTTGTGACATGGTGCATTATCCTGCTGGAAGTAGCCATCAGAGGATGGGTACATGGTGGCCATAAAGGGATGGACATGGTCAGAAACAATGCTCAGGTAGGCCGTGGCATTTAAACGATGCCCAATTGGCACTAAGGGGCCTAAAGTGTGCCAAGAAAACATCCCCCACACCATTACACCACCACCACCAGCCTGCACAGTGGTAACAAGGCATGATGGATCCATTTTCTCATTCTGTTTACGCCAAATTCTGACTCTACCATCTGAATGTCTCAACAGAAATCGAGACTCATCAGACCAGGCAACATTTTTCCAGTCTTCAACGGTCCAATTTTGGTGAGCTCTTGCAAATCGTAGCCTCTTTTTCCTATTTGTAGTGGAGATGAGTGGTACCCGGTGGGGTCTTCTGCTGTTGTAGCCCATCCGCCTCAAGGTTGTGCGTGTTGTGGCTTCACAAATGCTTTGCTGCATACCTCGGTTGTAACGAGTGGTTATTTCAGTCAAAGTTGCTCTTCTATCAGCTTGAATCAGTCGGCCCATTCTCCTCTGACCTCTAGCATCAACAAGGCATTTTCGCCCACAGGACTGCCGCATACTGGATGTTTTTCCCTTTTCACACCATTCTTTGTAAACCCTAGAAATGGTTGTGCGTGAAAATCCCAGTAACTGAGCAGATTGTGAAATACTCAGACCGGCCCGTCTGGCACCAACAACCATGCCACGCTCAAAATTGCTTAAATCACCTTTCTTTCCCATTCTGACATTCAGTTTGGAGTTCAGGAGATTGTCTTGACCAGGACCACACCCCTAAATGCATTGAAGCAACTGCCATGTGATTGGTTGATTAGATAATTGCATTAATGAGAAATTGAACAGGTGTTCCTAATAATCCTTTAGGTGAGTGTGTATATATATATATATATATATATATATATATATGTCACAAGGTTCAATGAATGAGGTAGCGGGAGACGGCAATTCCAACTCAGGTATGTTACTCTTTATCATCATACACAAAAACATGTTCGCATAAGGCGTAACAGTGAATCTTTGAAGTCAAGTCAAGTATGGCAATGGCCAACACACAGCAGCTTCAGGTGTCTCTCCCAGTCACATGTGATTATCTAATCAGCCAATCGTGTGGCAGCAGTGCAGTGCATAAAATCATGCAGATACGGGTCAGGAGCTTCAGTTAATGTTCACATCAACCATCAGAATGGAGAAAAAAATTTGATCCCAGTGATTTAGACTGTGGCATGATAATTTATGTAATTTTGCTCTATATAATATTTTTAATTCTATTCTATTCTATTCTTGTCTATTCAAGCCAGTTCAAGTGAATTATAAACTGGTGTTTTCTTCTCTTCTGTTCTACTTTACCATGGTACTCTATTATATTCTATTCTATTCTGCTCTTTTTTTATGCTGTGCTTTGTTTTATTGCATATTACTATTTTCTATACTATTCCATTCTGTTGTATTCTATTCTATATTATATTTTGTTCTATTTTTATATTGTTCTTTATTCCTTATTGCTCTGTTCTATTTCTTTCTATTCTGTTGAATTCTATTTTATGTATTTGTGTTGCATTCTATTTTGCTCTTTAATATTATTTTGTGCATTGCTATATTATATAACATTATGTATATTCTTGCCTATTCAATTCTGCTGTATATTGATTTTGTACTATTCTATCAAATTATAAATTACTATTCTACTCTGTGCCATTCCATTTTATTTTATTATGTTGCATTCTGTAATATTCAATAGTATTTTATCATTGACAGTAATCGTGTGAGCAATGTTGTTATTATTATTATTCCAGTTTTTATTGTTATTAAACTTATTGCAGTTTGTGTACTCTTGTTCTCCAGGAGTTCCAGAGCAGATACCTGAAATGTGAGGGAAATGGCTTTATCGGCCGTTTCCTTTGAAGCGGGCTCTGGAGGTATGTATTGATATTTGGGAAGCTGCTGGTGTGCTTAATCACTTTGATATTTTTATAGAGTGGAGGAAATTGATGCCTGCCTCTAACGATCCTCAGAATAAAGTGTGATGACATCACGTCGCCTCCATCATAGCAGCTCACTGGAGCTCAGCTAACACAACTATACGCTGATCAATGACAGAGAATGAGAGAGAGAGAGAGAGAGAGAGAGAGAGAGAGAGAGAGAGAGAGAGAGAGAGAGAACGATAGCAAAACAAATATATAAACCTAAAATCACACCTCAAATTCTGTAACTTTCCAGCTTTCAACGCTAAGTTGCCAGATTTGAAATCAATTCTTTTTTCCAGCACACTTTAGTCAGACATCTCCAGATAAAGACGAATAAGCTCTTTTGTCTTCTAATTATGTTCTCCACCCTTTAATGTACTTAAGCAGTGCTCAATTTTATTCTCTTCTGTTCTACTTCATTCCATTTCACTGTTCTATCATGTTATATTCAATTATGGTCCAGCCCATAATGTTCTATTCTGTTCATTCTGGTATATTTCACCCTGTTCAATTCTATTATGTTCCATTCTATTCTATTTACCATGTTCCACTGTTTTCTGTTCAATTATATTCAATTCAATTCTATTCTATGTTCTGATTTATTCCACCGTTTTAGTATATTTTGTACCACTCTGTTCTATATATTACGTTTCATTCCAATTAATTGTACTCTATCACTATCTGCTCTATTCCATCCAGTTCTGTTATATCATGTTAACTCTATTCTATTTAATACGCTCCATTCAGTTTGGTTTCATTATTTCATGCTCCATTCTATTCCATTATGTTCTGATCTATCATTCTATTTTGTATAGCTCAGTTCTATTCTATTATGTTTCTGCCTATGAAAGTTCAATTCTATTTAGTTTGATTCTAGTATATTCCACCTTAGTCTATATTACTATGTTCCATTCTTCTCTATATACAAGTCCAATTCAATTATATTCTATTCAGCTCTATTGTGTTCTGCCCTATCATATTCTAATCTGTTCTATTCTATTCTAACTGGAAGGTTAACAAAACCAAAATCTACCAGATAGATCACAAATCCCATCACTTTCTTAGTTCAAGGCTGACTAGTCCAGGTTTGACACATCTATTCTTTCCAGACATCTCCAGGTCACCCAGTGAAGACACACAAGCGAGGTTCTCTTCTAATTATTTTCTTGGAATAACCCGCTGTGAACACGCTCGTGTCCACTCCCACGCACAGACACGGACGCACTCAGCCCTCCCGGTGGAGGTGAAGGGTGAAGGACAGTGAAGTTGGTTTGAGAGGAGACAGGATCTGTTTAACGATTCAGTGAAGAGAGTCAGAAGAGGCCTGGGGAGAGAGGGCAAGGAGAGCTTGTCAAAGAGTCAATCAAAGGCCCTGACCAGGCTGAGGGGGAGAGCAGGTCTTCACGCAGGTCAACCACCGTTTGTCTAGCTTGAACGCCCATCCCAGCAACCCCCACACACACACAATCTCTCAGCAGGAGAGGGTGATATTAAAGTCAATATGAAAATGAATACTAACCCTGTTTACTTTCATCAAACTGTATTAACTGTATTAATGGTACTGTTGAAGGTAATGCGGCCTGTCTAAAACCTTGCAACAGTTAAAGAACATCTCCCATTGAAACAGGACGTCTGAGAGCTACATACCCAAGGGCTTGTCCCTGTCCCTTTTTATTATTCCAAGAGACTTTTATTAAGCACAATTGTGAACCATGATTGCCTACTTGCTAGTCAGTTGCAGGTGGTATTGGAGGAGGGGACATTCTCATTCCAGAATCCAGAGAGCATTTGCTTGGACAACAATCTGAGTATTGTAAGTAAGACATATGTTTTTGGTCAGTTTTCACAGAAGGAAAAGACTGAGTGCGTAGATCTGCTTGAAGTTAGTTTACTTTTAGGAAAACATTACATTATAGATGGCTTCAAAGCAAATGGAGATGAACAAAAAAAAATCAATCAATCCATGAAGTCATTAATGCTGGTTAATGACTTTAATGTAATAAAGATAGCAGCAATTACAGGTAATGCTCATACTGTATGCTGGGATACATTAACACACTGCTGATGGTATTTTAGGAGGGCAGTTATTCACCACAGTCCACTGCAAGATTATATTGAGGTGCAGAATGGCCACTTTTCACAATCCAATCGATTCCCGGTAGATCAAATCTAGTCCCGTCCTATTTTTTTTTTCTCACCGATTATTCTTAATCAAAAATAAGCAATCTGAAAATGAAAAATGAATAACACATATTTTACAATTATTCATCTAACCTGTTTTGTAGCATCCATAAAAGTGGCCCCATACAGACGTATACTCCTCATTGCAGTTTTGGTCAAAGTCAAGCCAGATGATACTTTATCACACAAATGTGGATTAATTGAGAAGTTGTGCGTTTTTGCCAGAGGAAGTTTTGTAAGTGAAATGTGGTGTTTTGGAAGCAGACAGCAATTTCCACCTCCACACCGAGACGAGAGACCAGAGCAAATAATCTCTCTCTCATTATTGTCAATTAAGGTCAAGCTGAGAGGGATGGAAAGAACGAAGGATAAAGCAAATGAGTGGGCCGGAGATTAGTTACTTTGGGAATTTAACAACAGACGATAACAAGAGCAGTATGTGTTTTAATTTATAAATGTTTGCACTTTAATTTGTGTTCTTCTGTGGAACACAAATGGTGAATTTTCCATATCCTATAATTCAAGTCAATCAAGACTTGTGCTGTCAAATTCCAAAATGTCAAAAAGCACCAGTTAAGTAAAAGAGAAATGGTCCATTTGACATCTGCTTTATATAGTCCAAATCTTCTGAATCCATATGATAGACTGACACTTATGTTGTAATTCACTAATCTGCTCCACAAGCGAGCTGTTAACAACTAAAACTGGATGGTAAAATCTGTTACTGGAACTGAAAAACAGATCAGACTGGTTTTGTGAATGGGACACACTGATTTATTTAAACGATCAACTCAAAAGAACAATTTAGATGCCAATTGGACATCATCACTCTGATGAAATGTGCCATGGGCAGGTTTACAGATTTGTTAATAATGACTTCATTCAGACTGTTCAGACTGTTCCTCACACAAAGCTATTGTATGTCTTCAGGAGACCTGGAATGTAGTTCAAAAGTCATATGAACTTGCATTTGGTGCTTTCTTAGTCATTTTGAGCTTGTTAAGTTTTGGTCCTCATTTGCTTTCATTATATAGAAAAGAGAGGCCAAATTGATGATAGAATTAACATTTTTGGGTGAACTATTCCTTCAAAGCAAAGACAGATTGTACTGCTTCTTTTGGAAAAGGAAATATTGAAATCAATTGTGCAACTATGTATAAAGATCTGGGAAGATTAGTAGGAGCTTTCTAAATTTAACTACAGTAAGTGAGTAGCTGTAATGCTATTGGAAGTGTTGGGGGAGAGAAAGTGTGTTAAAGCCCAGGACAGGCCCAGAGCCTGTGATTTATGACTGGTATCCACAGTGGGAGATAGCGCAGGAACACTGTGATTACCCGCCTGTAGGGCCCTGGGTTTACACGCAATCTCTGACCCGGAACCGGTATGCATCGCCTGACCTTCACCCCCTTCACACACAAATGCAGAGATGCGAGGATACGTCTAAATCTGCCCGAGAGGTAGGCGGACTCCCTGGCCGGAGTTAATGGTGTTTTTTTTCCAGGTGAGTAAGTTGGCATTTCCAGCACGGAGAGATGGGGAATTAAGATGTTATGCTAAATGAAGAGCAGCTCTGCTAACTGCCGAGATCTGTTTAAACACACTTACAAACATGAACTGATCAATATGGCCAGAGAGAGAGAGACACACAGAGAAGGTGTTGAAAGACTGGAAGAGAGAGAGAGGTGAGGAATAAAAGAAACAGACACAGAAAGAATGAGACAAGCATGAACAAATGGAGGAATTAATGAAATATGAAAAAACTTAAAAAAAGGAGGGAAAGTAAGAACCAATCAATGAATTAACAACCAATCAACCAATGAAGAAATAAATGAAGGAACGACTCAAAAAGAACAAAAGACAGAAAGCAAGAACAGATTAGATGGCAATCTAACAAATCAACCAACCAAAAAATGAATCACCAAAAAAACGAACCAATGAATGGAGAAAATATCAAGTATATTCTACATTTGTACTCAATTAAACCATGTCAAACATTCATGGTTTAGCTTATAAGTAATTGTTATGAGTGATTGTTTGTTATCTGTACAATCCTGATGTAGAAAACCTTTCATATTTATTTGGAGTAAATTTCACTGTTAAATTAACATTTGGTAACTTATTGTTTTTTTCAAAGTTTTAGAGTATTTTGAGTTCATGATCAAAAAAGAAAAGAAAAGGAAAAAAATATGTTTATTGTTACTGTCATTGTGTTATGTGCACCAAGTGTTCAGGTCTGTGTGAGATGGCTCTTTTGGCCCCCAAACGGCTCTTTAAAAAAATATGTGTGGCAGGACGGAGGGCGGGGTCGGGATTCTACACACCCGAACCCTAATCAGGCTAATCAAGTCTCAGAGAAGGATAAAGGCCGACTGGAGACTGCAGTGGAAGAGAGAGAGAGAGAGATTTACAGACAGCTGTCCGACACCTGTGTGTATGTTTGTCTTTTTGGTTCAGTTCTTCTTTAAAATATTATTTATATCGTCAAGCCGGTTCTCGCCACCTCCTTTCCATTGATCCCTTTACAATATGTTTTAGTATATTTTTTAAGTCAAACAGTTTGTGAGAGTTTGATTATGATTGGTGTTAAAACAATTCGAATGAAATTATTAGGGTGCACAGTTTGCATATGCCAGTGTAGGTTCTGCGTAGAACCACTCTACATTATTAAAATGCATCCAAATGATACTGTGCTTCTCATGCATTTTCCACTGTACAGCTGTTGTTTCCACAGCTGTCCTTCTTCTCTCTCCTCGGGTCCTCTCTCTCCCTGGATGCTAAGTGTGTGTCTGTGAGTGAGTTGGCTCCGCCCTCCCTCACGCATCTTTGGTTCATTGGTTGACACTGTGTGTCTGATTGACAGGAACAACAGGTGAGGCTGTTAGTCTGAGCAGACAGTCAGTACGAATGTGTGTGTGCTTGAGCGTTTAGGCCTATATTATTTTATAATTTTTTTGTTGTTTTAATTATTTCATTTTATTAATTTAAATCTTTTGATTATTCAAATCTTAATTTTTTATATATTTTTATAAATAAATTCTGCTCTTCTGATATTCGAGCCAGCTCCCAAAATTCACCTACAAGAGCCGATTCGTTTGCGAACGCCCCATCACTACTAAGTACATTAAAAAAGCATTGAAATTCAAGTACACTTTTAAAAGCATTCATTTGAATTAACATGGATTAATTCGGTGCTACATTGCTTGAGTGAAATGTACTTGAAACAAAGTATTGCAAAAGAAAAAATTCCTTGAACATTTCTAATTAAAGCTACAAAGAATTGTGTGTAAATATGTGTTTATAAAGTCATAAACATCAACTGTACTCTTGATTTGTATGAAAATTAATAAAACACCGCTGTTGTGGGTCTGGGTAACTCAGAGAGTATTGACACTGACTATCACTCCTGGAGTCATGAGTTTGAATTCAGGGTGTGCTGAGTGACTCCAGTCAGGTCTTCTAAGCAACCAAATTGGCCCAGTTGCTAGGGAGGGTAGAGTCACATGGGGTAACCTCCTTGTGGTGTTGATTAGTGGTTCTTGCTCTCAGTGGAGTGTGTGGTGTGTTGTGTGTGGATGCCGTGGAGAATAGTGTGAAGCCTCCACATGCTATGTCTCCATGGAAACGCGCTCAACAAGCCACGTGATAAGATGCACGGATTGACATCTCAGACGCGGAGGCAACAGAAATTTGCCCACTGCCACCCGGGTTGAGGCGAGTCACTACGCCACCATGAGGACTAAGAGCACATTGGGAATTGGGCATTCCAAATTGGGGAGAAAAACAAAACAAACAAAAAAACAGTTGTAGCGCATCTAGTGTTAATTTCACCAGGAAACTGCAGCGAAATGGAGAAAGCGGGACGTAAAGGTCAGTTTGCAAAAATTGTACACAGAGTAACGTTTTATGAGACCAGGTTTTTTTTACGTGAACCCCACTCTTTATTCAGCTAAAAAAACAAAACAAATAAACAAGCAAACAAAAAACAAACAAAAAGAATAGAAAAAAGAACCAATAAAAAGATTAAACAATGATCCATCAAACAAAATGAACAAAAGTAAGGGATGGATCAAACAGTACAAAATAAAAAAGGAAGGAAAAAGGAAAAAACAAAACATCAAACAAACAAACAAAAAGTGCAAGCCAGAAAAATCCAACCAACAAACAATCCAACAAAGAAACCGACCAACTAATAAAGAAAGATGAAAAAGAAAGAAAAACAAAGAAATAGACAAAAAACAAAAGAAAGAAAGAAAGAAAGAAAGAAAGAAAGAAAGAAAGGTAGAAGAGATTTTATGCTGGTGTCTACAACTTTTCAAACAGTCCTCAAATGCACCCCAACCAATTAAACCAACCTGCCGACTAACTACTTTATAAAACTACAGACACAGATATGTCCTGAAAAATGTTTGTTCACAATTTATAGCCCTAAATAGCACAGACACATTTTATAATTCAGTTCTCCGTCAAAAATGATGATAATTTTGTTGTTTAGACAGAATAAAAAGAAAGTGGGTAAAAACAAACAAAAACAAAAAAAAAAAACAACAGAAAATCAATTTGTGCAGCGGTTTGGAGCTGAGCGGCGTGTGGCGTATAGAACATGTCAGCCTCTGAAATGAAGCCGTTTGACTGCACTGGCCTGCGACTGGGAAATTTGGGCTGTTTTTTCCCGCTGGCTGAGCAGCTCTCTCAGCCTTGCCGCAGACAGTCAATAGCCTGAAAATGAACAGGGTTGTTTTCAAGTGCCGGCCCTGCAGGCTTCAGCGCCCGCGTATCGGAACAACACAAACATGTCGAAATCATTATCAGTGCTAAAGATATTAATAAAACCACCTCTCTTGCCACAGATGAACAAAAGGACACCTCTCTCCTTTAACTCTAGATTTAACCAGCACTTAGGGAGCCAATCTTTCTGCTTTAGATGTGTAGATGGACTCAAAGCCAACATCTATGAAGTAGAGAGCATGGAGGAGGGAATAAAAGAGCAGGAACAAGCAGTGAAGTGGCACCAGAGGGAGAGCTGCTTGTTTAGAGAGGTAATAAAGCACTCAAGCCAACGTCTCTACTTCAATTCCACAACACTAGACTCAAGACCACAGAGCCATAAGAGAGAGGGATAAAAAGAGAGGAGAAATGAAAGACTCCTGCTAAAAGAGGGAAGGTGTATCATGTGCATGTTCCTCAGCTATGAAATATGATTGGACATTCCTCTTGAGACGGAAATAAAGAAAGCCATCATATATCTATCTCTGTCCATGATAGACTTGTAGACAAACCCCTGGTGTGAAACAAAGCCACTTAAACTCATCTTCCCACTTGCTTTCTCCCATCCCTTGGAAAACTCCCAACCCATTCGTTTTTCCCCCCCCCCCCCCCCCCCCCCCCACTCTTCAAACAAAAATTGGAATGAAAGAACCAACCAATAAACAAACCATGATCCAATGAACATTTAATGAATGAATACAAAAGAACAAAAGAAAAACAAAACAGATGAACAAAAAAAGATGAACAAACCAAACATAAACAAAAGCAAAACAAAACAGAGAAATAAAAAAGAAAGAAAATGGGTGAAAAACTATATAAAAACAGAACAAACAAATGAAAAAAAAAATAACACAAAAAAAGGTGAACAAACTAAATCTCAAAAGAAAAAGAGAGTATAGAAAGAGCCAATAAAACTAAGGAAGGACGTTTTGATTTAACAGATTAATGTATGGATGGATAAATATTACTGAAAGATGGATGGATGAAAGGAAGTATAAATGGAAGTTTAGATATGATGGATGGATGGATGGATGGATGGATGGAAATAAGTTTAGGTATGATGGATGGATGAATGTAAGGAAGTTTAGATATTATGGATGGATGGATGGATGGAATGAAGGAGGGAAGTAAGTTTAGATATGATGGATGGATGAATGTAAGGAAGTTTAGATATTATGGATGGATGGATGGATGGATGGAATGAAGGAGGGAAGGAAGTTTAGATATGATGGATGGATGGATGGATGGATGGATGGAAAGAAGTTTAGATATGATGGATGGATGAATGTAAGGAAGTTTAGATATAATGGATGGATGGATGGAATGAAGGAGGGAAGTAAGTTTAGATATGATGGATGGATGAATGTAAGGAAGTTTAGATATTATGGATGGATGGATGGATGGATGGAATGAAGGAGGGAAGGAAGTTTAGATATGATGGATGGATGGATGGATGGATGGAAAGAAGTTTAGATATGATGGATGGATGAATGTAAGGAAGTTTAGATATAATGGATGGATGGATGGATGGATGGATGGATGGAATGAAGGAGGGAAGTAAGTTTAGATATGATGGATGGATGAATGTAAGGAAGTTTAGATATTATGGATGGATGGATGTATGGATGGATGGAATGAAGGAGGGAAGGAAGTTTAGATATGATGGATGGATGGATGGATGGATGGATGGATGGATGGAAAGAAGTTTAGATATGATGGATGGATGAATGTAAGGAAGTTTAGATATAATGGATGGATGGATGGATGGATGGATGGATGGAATGAAGGAGGGAAGTAAGTTTAGATATGATGGATGGATGAATGTAAGGAAGTTTAGATATTATGGATGGATGGATGTATGGATGGATGGAATGAAGGAGGGAAGGAAGTTTAGATATGATGGATGGATGGATGGATGGATGGAAAGAAGTTTAGATATGATGGATGGATGAATGTAAGGAAGTTTAGATATTATGGATGGATGGATGGATGGATGGATGGATGGATGGATGGAATGAAGGAGGGAAGGAAGTTTAGATATGATGGATGGATGGATGGAAAGAAGTTTAGATATGATGGATGGATGAATGTAAGGAAGTTTAGATATAATGGATGGATGGATGGATGGATGGATGGAATGAAGGAGGGAAGTAAGTTTAGATATGATGGATGGATGAATGTAAGGAAGTTTAGATATTATGGATGGATGGATGTATGGATGGATGGAATGAAGGAGGGAAGGAAATTTAGATATGATGGATGGATGGACTGATGGATGGAAGTTTAGATATGATGGATGGATGGATGGATGGATGGATGGATGGAAGGAAGGAGGGAAGGAAGTTTAGATATGATGGATGGATGGATGGATGGAAAGAACTTTAGGTATGATGAGGGATGGAAGGAAGTTTAGATATGATGGATGGATGGACTGATGGATGGAAGTTTAGATATGATGGATGGATGGATGGATGGATGGATGGATGGATGGAAGGAAGGAGGGAAGGAAGTTTAGATATGATGGATGGATGGATGGATGGATGGATGGAAAGAACTTTAGGTATGATGAGGGATTGAAGGAAGTTTAGATATGATGGATGGATGGAAGAAAGGAAGAAAGAAAGAAAGAAAGAAAGAAAGAGAGAGAGAAAGAAAAAAGAAAGAAAGAAAGATGAAAGAACAAGAAAACAAACATGCACAGGTTCCTGAGCACTGGAATACGACAGGAAATTTCTCTTGAGGGGGAAACATGTGATTTTTATCCCTGTCCACAGACAACACACGGACAAACCCATGATGTACAACAAAACCACTTAAACGTTCAACACTCTCAAGTCATCTTCCCTGCTTGTTCTAACTCTTTCAACATTGCCAAATTTCCACATCCTTTCTCCCGCCATTCGGAAAACTCCCACCCCATTGCCCTCTTCTCCCATCCCCTGGTCCAGCATTGCCCTGTCACCTCTACCCGGATACAAAAACCCCAGATTCTGACACATGTTCATGTTTCATAGTAAATTTATGAAGTCTCAGAGCACGTGCCATCCCCCGGGCAAAGGCTCGGGTAAATGAAAGTAGCAGACAGTCCTGATTAATATAATTTTTCTGCGCTCCAATTGGATGAGCACTTTAAAGCAAAGAAGGGGGAGCAGGAGGCTTCATCTATCTTTTGATTCACAGGGACCTGTATGGAAAAGGACTGCGCTGTTGTAGAGTGAGCTTATATTGATTCTGAACACTTTTTCATTAATTTATGTAGAAGAGAGGCTCCTATCAAATTTTATGAGGGCTTGAACCTCCCGTGGGACATCTTTGATTCAAGTCGAAAAACACAAGTCAAACTGTCAAGTGTGTTCTTTTTTTCGATAATAACCCAATGACTTTTGGTGGCATCACTGCATATGGGACACACATGCCACTTGTTAACTTGCATTGAGCACTGCAAATGGTCAAAACTTGACATTACACTTGAGGTAATGCTTTCAGTTATATCAGACGCATGAATTTTGTCCCCAAGGCAAGGTGACCCATAAAGGGGGAAAAGGGGCAGGAGCTCTCAGGGGCCCAGATACTTGAATTCTTCAGGAGTCCAGCCTATCAAACCGCCAACCATGCGATTAGCAGCCAACCCCGATATATACACACACACACACACACACACACACACCTGTATACGGTATATACAATATATATATTATTTGAATTTATTTTCAGATTTGAACCAGCGTTTCCTGCAAACGAACCACCACAACTGAACATGTTTGGAACACATAACCACTAGGCCGTGATTCTGACAGCAAAATATGAAAGAAATGTTAGTGCTCTGACAGCGTTAACTCTGAAGTGAACTTGACATGCAAAAGTGAAAATTGCACACTGCATAAGGCATGAGACAAACAAACACGGCCACGTTATTGACTTAAGCCGCTAAATAAACCCAACACGGTCCTGCCGTTAGAATACAGAATGAGCTCAAGCGGTTGGAACAGAGAGCCGGATTTGGTGGCTAATGTAGTTTGGGATGGTGGACTCATCCAGTGTGTGCGGCTGTTAATTAAATCTATTCTAGGTCACAAGATAAATGGCTCTGACACAAACGTGTTGGCCCCCACACAACCAGCAAAAAACAAACAAACAAAAAACGATATATATATATATATAATAGCTCTTTCCACCATTCGGCTACAAGCTTTGATGGATGTAAATGAAAAGAGTCATTAATAAAGTTGAGCGTTTTAAGGGTAAAAGCACACTATTAATAACAGTTCTTGATGACCTAACTGAGCGCATGAGGGTTTGAGAAATACATGCCAACTCTCCAAGAGCACATGTGAGTGATAAACAGCACCAGTTCATGTCTTCATCATGTATGAAACGTCTCGGATTAGAGATATCATTTCTATGAATTGCTTTACACGTCTGCCAAAATAATGTCTTTGTAGTATCTTTAATTGGGGGCTTTTCTCAGAAAACATTCATATATGCAATTATTTGTGATTAATTAATCAGTGTATTGTGTATTTATAATTAAATGACAACCCTATTTAAAATTCCATGAGTGGATATGTCGTGTCATGTCGTACTGAACAAGGTTGAGGTGGTTAGACTATATATTTCATAACACTCCCTCTGAAAAGTCTCTTCGTTTGGCTCAACCTCTCACAGCTGCTGAGACGAATAGAGAAAAGACAGAGAGAAAAATGGAGGAGCAGAGTGGAGGAAGCATGAACAATTTTAATAGAAAAACAGTATATCAATTTAAACTGCTATGGTGTCACCCCATCACCCCACTTAAACCGGCCGGCACACGACCCGACCAATCAGAGCACTCCGCAAATTCATTTAAATAAGAGAGGACTTGGCCGCATTGAGCGTAAATGATGAGGTGACGTGTTACACTGATTTATGTCTGTAGGCAATAAAAGGAGCATTTCTGTTCCTGCCTGTTTAATATGCGAATATGCAGGGCATCTCAGGCCTGACAGCCTGTCATTAATAAAACCCTTGTAAGTAGGCACAGATAGCAATATTTCATCTTTATGAAAATACATGATGATAGTTTTACACTGTATAATTTTTAAACCGGTGCCAATGTGCCCTCCTAGGAGCTGAGAGGTGGAATATCAGAGCTATAATTTAGACACAGGGACCGGCCCCTCACGTCTCGCCCCGCAGATACACCTGCCCAGCACTGGAGCTCACCTCATATGCAGAAAGATATACCTTACCACCGCTGGACCTCAAGCCACACAACATGCCCATCACATGTTAGCTTAAGGTTTCCATGACCACAACAAATCCAAATACAATTTCAAGATGCACACTAAGTACAAAAAGTGTGCACCTCCTAGCTAAGGACCCACACAGGACGAGTGACAGCTGACCCAGTGTCTATAAGGGACCGTTGGCAAGCCACAGTGTGTGTGTGTGTGTGTGTGTGTGTGTGTGTGTGTGTGTGTGCGCGCGTGTGGAAGAGCTACCCCTTCAGGATCATTATAACAGCAACTGTACAAATATCCATTGACAATCTTTTTCGAAATCTTCCTCTTCCTTTACCTCTACAGAGTCTGTTGAACTTCATTCTTTCACATGTGAGCTCTTAAGAAGAACTGCTTAAATATTGGTCCCACACACTATTAGAAAAAAAGGTTCTTTAGGGTTCTATAAAGAACCCTAGGGTATTTACTTAGCTCCAAAGAACCCTTTTTGCACAAAAGGGTTCTTTGTGCTGATAATTGCCTAATGATATTGTCTATGTGTATGCATAATTTACATTAGTAAAAGTTTTATTTATAAATAGCTTTAAAAATTACACTACATTACTTTTGCATTTCATAATGGAAAACATTTACAGTTTACTTCTTCAACTTTGTGTTTGGTTTAAAAAAAAAAAAAAGGATAAATGAGAGATGATCAGATCCAATGTCCTTTCTCTTCAAGATGACTGCTTATCTCCGATATCAATATACAGACTATTATTGACTCATAATTTAACAACAGATGCATAAAATTGTGTTCATCATGAACCGCAAACAACTTCAGCGTGTAGTGCTTTTCCCCACTGCTACACAGCACAAAGGCACATTTGCAGCGTGCTCACAGACTCACACAAGTGATTAAAATGTGCGAGCAGGTCTGGACTGGTAATCTGGCATACAGGGCATTTTCCCGGTGGGCCGACGCACTTTGGGGCTGATCAGGGGTGGACTGGCCATCGGGAGTGCCGAGTGGGCCGGTGGGTCGTCCGCGAAATGCTAAAGTGGGCTGCGATATGCTAAAATGAGCCACCACGTTATGCAGAATGGACCACAAAACGGCGCCACGATATGCAGAAAAGGACAGCGAAATTTTCATAGGTTAATGTTACTTATGGTTTTAATTTTAACTTATGGTTTATGTTAAATGATTTAATGTGTATATACACTACCGTTCAAAAGTTTGGGGTCATTTACTCATTCTTTATTTATTATTATTTTTATTTTTTTTCACATTTTATAATAATAGTAAAGTCATCAAAACTATGGAATAACAGAAATGAAAATTTGGGAATTATGCTGTGACTAAACAACCCAAAACTGTGTTATATTTTAGCATCTTAAAAGTGGCCACACTTTGCCTAGAATTTGCAGACATGCACTCTTGATATTTTCTCAACCAACTTCTTGAGGTATCACCCTGGGATGCTTTTTAAACAGTATTGAAGGAGTTCCCATCTATATGCAGGGCACTTAGTGGATGTTTTTCTTAATTATTCGGTCATCCATTTCAAAAACATATTTTTTCTTTTAAATAAAATTTTAGTTTTGTAATTAAATAAATTAATATATTGGCACAATTATATTTTTGTCTCTAAAACTAATTTCAATCATTTAAGCAAATGTCTTCAGATCAAAAGATTTTTAAGATCATGAGAAAAATTTCAGACAAGTGACCCCAAACTTTTGAACGGTAGTGTATATATATATATATATAGGCATTATTTACATTTAGATTTATTCTTTTGGCAGACGCTTTTATCCAAATTGACTTGCAAAAGAGGAAAAACATAGCGAATCATCTTAAGGAGACAGTGGTACGAAAAGTGCCATACTACAAAGTTTCACTATCATCAGAATAGTATACAAAACAGATTTAAGTGCAACAACAATTGTTAATTTTTTTTATTTTTTTTTAGCGACTGGTTAAATACTCTTGGAAAAGATGTGTTTTTAGCCGTTTTTTGAAGATAGAGAGTGTCAGCTTGAGAGTGTCAGGATTGAGTTGGGAAGGTCATTCCACCAACGTGGTATGATGAAACTGAAAGTCCGGGAAAGTGTTTTGGTGCCTCTGTGTTGGTACAACAAGGTGACGTTCCTTAGCCAACCGCAGGCTTCTGGTGGGAATGTAGCTCTGCATAAATGTTTTTAGGTATGCTGGAGCAGACCCAGTGACTGTTCTGTATGCCAGCATCAGAGCCTTGAATTTAATACGTGCATCAACCGGCAGCCAGTGGAGAGAGACAAGGAGTGGTGTAACATGTGCTCTCTTTGGTTCATTAAAGACCAGACGTGTTGCTGCATTCTGGATCGTTTGTAGGGATCTAATTGCACATGCAGGAAGGCCTGTAATGAGAGCATTACAGTAGTCCAGTCTAGTTATGACAAGAGACTGAACAAGCAGTTGTGTGGCATGTTCAGATAGGAAGGGTCTTATTTTCCTGATATTGTAGAGTGTAAATCTACATGATCAAGCTGTCTTTCAGATGTGAACTGTGCAATTTAGCTCATCAATGGTTACCCATTGATTTAGACTTTTAGCTTATTATTACAAACCTGTGGATTTATCAAGTCAATACCTATAACTGTTGCATTCTGAATAGTGTTATTTATTGCTTATGTTGTTGTAAATACAAACTATTAAATTGCTTACTGAATAATACTTCAATGTGTTTATGTGGTTATTTCACTTTCTTAGTGACATAGTATCTATATAAAATGTTGAATTCACATATCCATAAACATTATTCCAAGATTCCATGTTGGGAACCCCTAACAGGTTCTATATAGAACCTTTTCACCTGGCTCAAAGAACTCTTTAGGGTTCTTTTGATAGAACCCATAAAAAGGGTTATATGTAGAACCTTTCAGGGGTTCCAAATATCAAGCGAGCGGTAGAAACCTTTGGGGTTATATTACCTTATTAAAATGATCAATATTTAATCAGAATGAGAAGAAATCTGGTTAATATCCAGCTAATATCTACGTACGTAACCTTTCAAAGAAGATGGGACACTCAACCTCAAAAGGAGGGGACATGCTAAAAAACTATTTTTATAGAGCTTTTCTCCTAAATCGAATGAACGCATCCCTATTCCTGTCA
This sequence comes from Moxostoma hubbsi, assembly GCA_032164185.1. NCBI lineage: Eukaryota > Metazoa > Chordata > Actinopteri > Cypriniformes > Catostomidae > Moxostoma > Moxostoma hubbsi. The sequence continues at coordinate 23,879,094 of JAVLUX010000040.1, read as the reverse complement.
AAACCATAGACAAAACCATCCATCTGTATGAAAAGACAGCATGCTCGTAAGTGAAGAGAGGACGATATCTCATAGTCAGATGAAAAAAAACATACTGTGCTTTTACAGAAAATAAATACAGCTTATTAAAGGATTATTAATGGTTTGGCTTGAGGGGGGAAATTGCCATTCTAGCTGATGCACACATGTTTCATTAATAGAGTGCAAGAGTAATGAGACATCTAACACTGATACACACATTAATGCTCACATATAAAACACTGAGATGAGATACATATTCATATCAACTTCACAGAGTGCTAGATAACTAACCTTTTTTTAAGTCATTAGTTCAAGAAAATAATTGAATATAAATTAACTGGAGAAATGTGAATAATAAAAACAATAATAAAACAAATCTGTACATAACCACAGATAACGATTACAACTTTACTTTGGTAATTTGAAATCATTTTTGAGTAATACAAGACATCTGAGAACCAATGACGTTTACAGAGCTATCGTATGGCTTCAGAAGACTTGGAATAAAGTGCACTTGTTATATGAACTACTTTTATGATGCTTTTACTGTACTTTTTATTTGTGTCAATTCTGGACCTTGAAACCCTTGACCTCAAGGTTCCCATTTGACCCCGTTTATTTTTTTGTGCTGCTCACACATTCTGCAACGTTTTCTTTTTTTCATGGAAGTCATGTGGGTTTGGAACAACATGAGACTGAGTAAATGGTTGTAGAATTTTTAGTTTCGGTTGAACTACTCCATTAATTTATTACAATTCTTTGAAAATGAATTGAGATATTGCAATTATTTGGAATTTACACAGTTCTGAAGAAGCCTTTTCAAGCTATCTTATATTATTATTCTTATTAATAATAAATGGCCATTTTGGCACACTAATCAAAACTCCACCTCGCTTCCATATTTCAGGCATATTTCCCCTTCCATGTGTCCAGCTCAGATAGATGGTCTGTGCTGTGTATTTGGAAGTACATTAGACTGATAATACACTTGTAGCCAATCACAGGGTTTAATATATGAGCTGCAGCATTCTCATTGGCAGCTCTTTGTGGAGTATAATGAAGCAAGTGCAGGCTGATGAATGCAGTGGTCTGGGGGTAAACGTCAGTTCTTTCATTAAGGAGACCCCCACCTCGCCCTGCAGTATCGAACCATGGCTCCTGCGATTAGACTGATGCATCCCGCATACAAACATAAGTGAGATCTGAGAGAGAAAACACACTGTGGGCCATTTAACCAGAATAAGACAACAATTGTGAGGAGGGGGGCATCAGCGTTTGGGAACTTTTGGAAATAGGAGCAGGACATTTTGATGCAGGGCGCTGTTAAATAAATGGATAAATTGGCAAGCACATGTTCAAGTGTGTGACAATGATATGAAAATAACACTACTGTGCCGTTCGTAAGCAACTCTGCTTTTTTCCTGCATGAATGTGTCCACAGATGTTTGTGGGCACACGACCCACAGAGCCCAACTGAAGCCGTTCTTCTCTTGAAGTAATGGCAGATGCTGGTCTCATTCAAATCAAGGTGCAAAAGGTCAATGTTCATTGGATGAGAGGCTCTAAACACGTCATTTGCTTCTCGTGGAGTCTACGGGAGATTTTGAGCAGTTGAATTGAATCTGCATCTGAATGCATATTGGACATTGAACTTTCAATTAATGTATTTGCATATCTCCTGTATATGATGATTGGTCAAACTCACTCAAATGGGCGGGACTTCACAATAAACAGCCAATAAATAAACACGATGTAGGTGATTGACAGCATATGAAATGTAAAAGCACCACTGTCGAGCAGAGAAACACCTGCTGATATTTACAATCCGACATGATACATTTGTTTCAACTTTTATAATCTGATAATTTGCCTACTTTGTTGAAAAGTGGTGGTGGCGTAGTGGGCTAAAGCACATAACTGGTAATCAGAAGGTTGCTGGTTTGATCCCCACAGCCACCACCATTGTGTCCTTGAGCAAGTCACTTAACTCCAGGTTGCTCTGGGGGATTTGTCCCTGTAATAAGATGCTTTGGATAAAAGCATCTGCCAAATTTTGAGCTTGATTAATTATTTTCGTATAGAAATGTCTTCGTTTAAGAAGCAGTTTGCGTGCATTTTGGGAGCAACACTGCAGATTCCACAAACAATAGTCTGTAATAGCCTGCAGCCACTGCTTTCCATTATAATGCAAGTCTATGAGATTTTTTATTAAAGTGCCAATAATCGACATTCTTGACCATTTCATTTCAGCAAATAGGAAGTACTGCCATTGTGCCATCATAATCAAATTATACTACATACAGCACCTGAGTAAAGAACCGATTGGACAGCACACACACGTGTGTGTGTGTGTGTGTGTGTGTGTGTGTGTGTTTGTTTCAGAGAGAGAGAGAGAGAGAGAGAGAGAGAGATTGAGACCGGAGTGGATGGGCATTAAGCAGATGAAGTCATACAGGAAATCAATGTAGTATTGAGAGGACAGGCATATGGCGCATTATAAATTAATGTGAGCATATAGACAGTTTAAAATAATGGTCAGGCAGACATGGGGAAATACTGCTGTGATTTTACTTTACAGTGAATAGGGGCATGAACTGAGCCCATTGCATTAGCAGGGCTGGGTGGCTATCTGTTTCACGTCTTGTAAACTTTAGCATGTCAATTCACAATATTTTAAGAACTTTGGCCAGTTTTCAACTGGGGGTTCGTGGACAGATTTACAGTGTGTTAGAACAAAGTCTGAAACAAAACTGAATATCATGCAATTTAAGTATGATACAAACAGACAGTTTTTAATATTTTTTATAAAATAAGAATGACACATATATACATATATATTCATCACTATTTCTATTTCACTAATCAAATATCATTAAAGCTAAATGGGGACAACTCATATTAAAGTTTCACTTTTTTTACTCAAATTGTTATGCAGACAATTTAATTGGTAATGAGAGCGCAAGAAAAATATATACATTTGAAAATTTTTTCACTGGTTGTTTTAGACTTTTTAGAATTTTGCATAATAGGTCCCCTTTTATGTTATTTGTGAAAATAAATATAAAGTGTTACTGAGAAAACCCTAAACCTAACCCCAAAACCTAACCCTGGATTTTTTATATTGGTTATCCCCGAGTCTGTCTAGTTTGAAAACTCCTGATCTAGAAGATAGACAGGGATTCAAACCTGATCTCCCAAAAGAGCATCAAGGCTCAATTTTTGCACTACCCACTAGAATAAGGTTCAGACCATTTTCATATATGTTTTTCACATTTTTGTTCAAATAGTAATGGGATCGAGACACAATGCATGTCAAACTCGAATCTGCATCTCCTGCATGAGCTTCATAGCTCAACCTGTCTGGAGCATGCGCACTAACCACAAAGCCACCGAAAGGTCACAGAGTTTTACAAGCACCTTTAAATAACCTATGATAGCAGCACCAAACAAACCCCATGCGTGAATGATCGTGCCTGAGTGTCTGTTGAGAGGTTTTAAGCATTCCTTGATGGTGTTTAGCGTCTCTCTCTTTCTGTTAATTGTTCACACTTGGCTTTGTTATTATGTTCTATTTCAGGAGTGATATGGTGAGGGGAAGTCTTTAATTATTCATTGTTCTCTCACATAGTGGCTGAATTACCAGAAATAGACAGAATAACACCTTTGTACAGCCAAAATCAGCGTGACACAAATTACACTTACATCCTGCGTGGGCAGTTTGAAGGACATGGGGCAGTGTGCCACTGGAGTGCCAGTCATAGTTTGGATAGAGGGCTAGATAGTCAATTTCAGGGTATTTAAGGGTTTTTCTTTTCTTGTGGGCAATTTTGGCCCAGTGGATATTTAGAAAATAAACTTTTTCACACCAAAAAAACAAAAATATTATTCAAAAATATAGCAATTCATATATTTATGATGGATGTTTTTTATTTATTTGAGGATTGAAAATCTTTTTTGGGGACAAAGTGTAAAACCCAAAAAATCTATTTTCCATATATTTTTAATGTGACCGATAACGAAACACAAAGGTAAAAGTAATCTGTTGTCGTCAATAACAACCCCTGGGATATAAAAGGGCCCCAGGTTAAAGAAACACCCATAAACAAAGCCAGATCATTGCACGTTCCTCTGGCTACTTCCCAAGCCGCCCAGCACAGTCATTGAGAATTCCCATCACATACTAGAACGAGCAGGAAGCCATCGTAATCAAAAACAAGGATCAAGTCTACAGCTGCAATTCCCAAAGAGTGCTGTCACTGTCGATACCGCAACATGCTCCTAATGCACACACACACACACACAAACACACACACACACACACACACACAGACATACGATTCCAACTGGTTTTACATAATCCAGTCAGAATGTTCCCACTTCCCTAGGCTCATTTGAAAACCTGAAGTGGGATCAGGCGAAGTGAATAACTGCAGCAAATTTACTTCCGAATTACCTGCGCGACAGGAAGATGGTCAGCCACTTAGCCTTTGAGTCAAGCAGATACTTCGCCACTTTTTTGCAGACGCTAGCACTTTACTTTTCCAGCTTTTGTTCAAGGGTAATAACATGATATAAACATGGAGGAAAAACAAGCGGAAAAAAGGAAAGTGAAAGAACGCAAACACACCACTCTCCCTAAAATTAATTGGTTCTCATTGGCCTAGTGTAAAGTGTATGACATTGAAGAGTCAAGGAAGTAGAAAGCTTACGTTTTGGTCCGGCCCTTTGTTCGGCTAATGGCTAAATATTTAATGTTCAGGGGCTCTAAAGATTAAAGGTAACATGTTGTCAGTATCATTGGAGGAACTTCAAAGGATGTAAATTATGCATTTCCTGTAGCGGTAGGAAAAGAAATCAAAGGACGTAATGAAGATTAAAGTTTGGAGGGCTACGTACGCGCACAAAACGAAAGGGGAGTGAAGTGTCTTGGTGTGGAAAGGTTAATCTATTTTGAGAGTGCTTTATCTTATTAGACCGTCATTGTTTTAATTTAATCTGTTCCGCCATTCGTATATGGACCAGGAGTTATGGAGACGAGGTTTACAAAGCAGGAAGTCAGAAGGCCATGAAATCACAGGAGCAATTAAAAGAACAACATGACTTTCACGAGCTATCCTGCGACAGACCGCCTGTGAATGTCAAGCTCCTAACAGTAGTTTTAATTAAAGCTGATTTGGAGTTGGGTTTAACTGAACCTTTGTGTCAGGCCCACTAAACTCGAGTGAGGGGGATCGATGGATAACCATGTCTTTGAAGACCTCAAAGGACCGGTGAATCATTGCTTTAACTGAGCACATTTAACATGTCCGTACATGGATTTTAAAACAGTTTTCCAGAGAAGACAATCTGAAGGTCAAAAGTTGACAGGTGCAATAGGCCTAGTTGAAAGTTGAAATTCTGGTAAATTTGTCAGTTGTTTGACAAATTCCTTATTCTTTGCTCTGATTTCTAAATGTGCCCATGGGTCGCTCTGTTCAAAACATACACTCTATTAGTGAGGTTGACTAGATAATTATGGTTTTTCTTCTTCTTCTTCTTCTTCTTCTTCTTCTTATTATTATTATTATTATTATTATCATCATCACTGGTTTAGCTTTTAGATGGTTTGCATGGTAAAACCCTTTTAGAGAAGTTGCATCAATTCATCCGTCTTAAAGCACAGCCGCTCCAGCCATACAGATTTAGAAGAATGTTCTTGGCTATTGTGTTTCAAGCTTTTTTGTTCCATATTGTTGTGCTTCATGCTGTTTTTGATTGCAATAAATCATCTCATAAAAATGTCCCCTAAGAAACGCACCTGATCGGGTTTGGTGAACCCAAAACCAGACTGATTAAACAGGGCTTTCTTAAGTCTGATTAGTTGACTAGACGTTCATGCACTCCACTGACTCAATTTTGAATATCTCTTCAATCAGTGGACATATAATTTAGAGTATATTAGACACACATTGTGTATTTATCCACCAATTATAAGTCAAATGGAAAATATTCTCTCTCTTTCTCATCATTATCGCCGGAAATGATCACCATGACTACTTCCCCTTATTGGCGTCTATCAATGATCCATAAAAAACTCCACCATTAGCTCGGTGTCAAGTGGCCTTAATAGTCCGATATCATTAGAGTCAATGGTAGTGAGCAGAACCATTTGGAAAAGTCAGACAGTCGCAAAGGCTCCATATAGCAGCAAATAGCAGGCTGGAATTGTGCCGCAAATGGTTCCATTCACAGGGAATAATAGTCAGGATGGGCGATTTGACCTAACATGAAAATCCTGCCTACGTTCAACAACCTATACCACGGTCTCTGAATTATTCGGTCTCATTTTGATGATGTCATTCCCAAAGAGCTCTCAGTGGAATACATCCTGTCCTGTCTTGTTCTGCAAGTTTATGAGGTCATCTTCAGGTAGGACATGAAGCGGCAATGTAAAGCGCAGAAATTACTTGGTGTTTTATTGCACTGGAGCTCCTTTTAAACCAAATGGCATTCATGTACATCTGAAATTCATTGAGCACGTTTGCATGCACACCAATACCCTGATTATTCTCTAAAATCAGCTTATTTAAAAAATCTGATAAAGAAATCCGTCTTTGCATGACATTTTAAATAATCACGTTATTCTCTGTTTTGACGTCAACCTGTGAAGGAGCATACACTCAACATGTGCACACATTGGATGGGCCAGTGAGAATGCCAGTTAAGATGTTTACATGCCACACAAAATTGGCGTAATGGGAAAAAAATCTACAAGTATCCATCGGTGTGTTCTTATGCCGTTTATGACCTTACACCGATAAAGGAACTCCTTTTGTTGTGTTTACATGACCACATGTGTTGTCGGCTTATTCAGCAATCAGTGTAAGAATGTGCATTTAAACATGCTCAAAGTTCTGTGTTTTTTTGTCTTGGATGTTGTCTGCCTTATTATGTACGACAGACAAACGCTTTTGGACATCGGTTCGGCAATCACACACCGAAAACCGGACTTCACATTCCTCAATGCCGACCCGCGGTTTACAAACACGCCAGCGGAGCCCTTTGTTTGGGCTGCCCGGCCGCGGAAACGCAGAAGGAAAAGAGGAAAAAGAGCCGGCGTTCTCATCAGATTAAGACGTCGCGCAAATCGCCCCCTGCTACCCAGTATACTACTGGCAAATGTTCAGTCTCTGGACAACAAGCTCTGCGAGCTGAGAGCGCGGATCTCCTTCCAACGAGAGACGAGAGAATGCTGCGTTATCTGTCTTACGGAAACCTGGATGTCCGCGGAGATTCCAGACTCGGCCATCGAACCCACGGGTTTCTCCGTGCACCGAGCGGACAGAGCAAAAGACCTCTCAGGTAAAAGCAGAGGTGGAGGTGTATGTTTTATGATCAACAAATCATGGTGTGATCAGAGGAATGTACATTTTATCAGGGAATTCACAGCGGTCATTATCACAGCTGTGTACATCCCCCCACAAGCCGACACAGACCGGGCACTCAGGGAACTGTATGGCAGTATAAGTGAGCAGGAAACCGCACACCCTGAGGCTGCGTTCATTGTTGCCGGGGACTTCAACAAAGCCAACTTCAAAACAATAGCACCAAAATACCACCAACATATCAGCTTCAACACACGAGGGGACCGGGTTTTGGATCATTGCTCTTCTCCTTTCCGGGATGGCTACAAATCCCTCCCCCCACCCACCATTTGGCAAATCCGACCACTCTTCCGTTCTGCTTCTGCCCGCTTACAGGCAGAAACTGAAACGGGATGCATCCGCCCTCAGGACGATCCAGTGCTGGTCGGACCAATCAGACTCTGCGCTACAGGACTGTTTTGATCACGCGGACTGGGAGATGTTCCGGTCTGCCTCCGATGACGACATCGAGGTTTACGCTGATAGCGTAACGTGTTTCATCAGGAAGTGCGTAGAGGACGTTGTACCCCAACCAGAAACCATGGTTTAACGGCGATGTTCGCGCGGCACTTACTGCGCGGACCACCGCTTTTAATTCCGGGAACGCGGAGGAGCGTAAACAAGCCAGTTATGCCCTCCGTAACTCCATCAGTACAGCCAAACGCCAGTACAGGCACAAAATTGAAGTACAGTTCAACACCACTGACTCCAGAAGTATGTGGCAGGGAATTAACACCATCACGGACTATAAACAGAATAAAAACTCCACCATGAACACCGTTGCCTCTCTCCCGGACGAGCTTAATACTTTTTATGCTCGTTTCGAGGACAACAACAACACCGTCCTCGCGGAGATAGGACTCGCGGCCGACACTACAGATGATGGTTCACTCTCCGTCTCTGTTGCGGATGTAACCCGATCCTTTCGACGGGTGAACATTCGCAAAGCCGCGGGTCCAGACGGCATTCCGGGCCGCGTCATCAGAGCATGCGCGAACCAACTGGCTGGTGTTTTTACGGACATTTTCAACCTGTCCCTCTCCCTGTCTGTAGTCCCCACATGCTTCAAAACATCAACCATTGTGCCTGTACCGAAGCAATCAAAAATCACTTGCTTAAATGACTGGCGTCCTGTTGCCCTCACCCCCATCATCAGCAAATGCTTTGAGAGGTTGATCAGAGATCACATCTGCTCTGTTCTGCCCACCTCTTTGGACCCATTGCAGTTTGCCTACCGTAACAACCGCTCCACTGATGATGCCATTGCATCTACAATACACACTGCTCTCTCCCACCTGGAAAAAAGGAACACGTATGTGAGAATGCTGTTTGTAGACTACAGCTCAGCATTTAACACCATAATGCCCTCCAAGCTTGATGAGAAACTCCAGGCTCTGGGCTTAAACAGCTCGCTGTGCAGCTGGATCCTGGATTTCCTGTCAGGCAGACGTCAGGTGGTTAGAATGGGCAGCAACATCTCCTCATCACTGACCCTCAACACTGGAGCCCCGCAGGGCTGTGTTCTCAGCCCACTCCTGTATTCCCTTTACACACATGACTGTGTGGCGACACATAGCTCCAATGCCATCATTAAGTTTGCTGACGATACGATGGTGGTAGGTCTGATCACTGACAATGATGAAACAGCCTACAGAGAGGAGGTGCACACTCTGACACGCTGGTGTCAGGAGCACAACCTCTCCCTCAACGTCAGTAAAACCAAGGAGCTTGTGGTGGACTTCAGGAAGAAAGACAGAGAACACAGCCCCATCACCATTAATGGAGCACCGGTGGAGAGAGTCAGCAGCTTCAAGTTCCTCGGTGTTCACATTACTGAGGAACTCGCATGGTCCGTCCACACTGAGGCCGTTGTGAAGAAGGCTCACCAGCGCCTCTTCTTCCTGAGACGGCTGAGGAAGTTTGGAATGAACCAACACATCCTCACACGGTTTCACACCAGCACTGTAGAGAGCATCCTGACTGGCTGCATCACCGCCTGGTACGGCAATAGCACCGCCCACAACCACAAAGACCTGCAAAGGGTGGTGCGAACGGCCAGAAACATCATCAGAGGTGAGCTTCCCTCCCTCCAGGATATATATAACAGACGGTGTGTGAATAAAGCTCGGAGGATTATCAAAGACTCCAGCCACCCGAGTCATGGGCTGCTCTCACTGCTTCCATCAGGCAGGCGGTATCGCAGCATCAGGACCCGCACCACCCGACTACATGACAGCTTCTTCCCACAAGCAATAAGACTTTTGAACACATGATCTCTCACGATCAACAATCAGCACTGCACTTTATTAATCCTCATTTGTCAATATATTCTCGCTCCCAATTCAGTTAGTGTATATATATATTTATACCCTTATCTAGTGTATGTGTATTCTTCATTGTGTGTATTGTGTACATTTGATATGTAAATTGTTGTGTAGGTATGTGTACATTTGTTATGTAAATTGTGTTGTGTAAATATGTTGTTATTGTAAAGTGGTTTATGTCTCGTCACTGTCATTACTGCAATGTTGCTCGGAACTGCACACAAGACTTTCACCTGCTGTTGCACTCGTGTACACAGTAGTGTGACAATAAAGTGATTTGATTTGATTTGAATGTTAAGACACAAATTAAATTAAGAATACACAATATTAGGAATACACAAAGCAAAAAAATATTAGGAATACACAAGGTTGGCCAACTGATGTACTAGTGGTCCATGAACCAGCTAGTCGTTTCGTGAGGTTGACTAGTGTGTATATGTTTATATGATTGTTTTCTGATGGTGCTTCTATGGAGATATAATTAAAATATGCAACTTCTTAAAGTGAATTTTAGCTTGCTGTGCTAAAGTGTGCTAACACTGATGATTGGGCTGTTAGCACATTAAAATGGTCTCAGAGAAGTTGCATACTTAAGTTCATACAAAAATCCAAAAGGCATATTTAGGCAATATAAAAGTGATCCAAACGACTCCAGTCGATCAATTAATGTCTTTTGAAGCAAACCGATAGGTTGGAGTAAGAAACAAATCGATAATTAAAACTTTATTAACTTTAAAATGTCAATAAAGACTCCAGCAGTAGACGCATCAGTGACGTAAGCACAATGGCGTGTTCACGTGAGAAGTGTGAAGTGCACTCATCTCACATGAGAGTTTGTTCATTTCAAACAGCAATACAGTGCTGGGCGGAAGCAACAATTTATAGTTAAAAGCCTTTTAATTATTGATTTGTTTCTTAAACCAACTTATCGGTTTGCTTCAGAAGACAATTGATTGACTGGATTCATGCAGATTACTTTAATGCTGCCTAAATACAAAGGTGGAAAGTAATAGATTACAACTACTCACATTACAGTATGAGTATATTTTTCACATTTTATAAATAAATAATTGTACTTTTAGTATTCAACTTCGCTAGTTATTTTTCAACACAATTCTAAAATAAATTTTTTGGGAAGAAGAAATCGGCACGTTATAAGCGTGAAATCTGTTTATAAACTAAAACACACTGCATGGCACGACAGAAGTCCGGAGGGCACAGCATCATGAGCAGCTTGCATAAACTGTTACATTTCCTGTATGATATTGCATTATATACGTTTTGTACAGTATGTTAACTTAATAGCCAAAATACTTGAACATACGTGAATGAGAATAAACCTGATGTAGGAATGTGTTTCAGTCACAATGCACATCATGTCATTTAGAGATGGTTTGCAGACATTTAAAATGTTACAAATGGCTATTTATATTTAAATAAATGCTGTATTCATAAAATGCTGTTTGTCCAAGAATCCTCTTGCAGCAATGCAGGTCTTTGGTATTTAGAAGCTGCTAGTATAGGACCTGTGATGAGTCTGTTTCTCAAACTAGAGACTGTGATTTACTTGTCTTTTTTTGTGCAACTGGGCCGACCACATCCCTCTCTACCCTGATAAGAGATTCTTTTTTCAAAACAGTAATGCGTAATAGCCTTCATCTCTCAAAAACAATGGACTTTAGGAGAAAATAGAATTTCAGGAGAAATGTGTTTCTTTTTGCCTATTTTTAAAACCAAAATTTGACTTGCTCAACTTGTAAGAACTCAATACCTCAGCAAATGGAGGGGGGGGGGGGGGGGGGTACTCTATTGTGATTTCTGCATGGTAGTGCAACCATTTTCAATTGTTCTAATTATAATAAAATGTTCTTGAGTACCAAATTAGCACTTTACAATACTTCTATAAGGAATAGGTGACACAGTATCTATTTGCCAAAATTAATAAATACCACTTAAAACAATTAATTATTTTGATCAATTTAATGCATCCTTGGTGAAAGGAAGCATCAGTTTATTTAAAGAACAAATATGGAGGCGTATTGACTATATATATTAAAATTTTCATAAAGTAACTTGTAATATAATTACTTGAGTAGTTTTTTGGCAAACTACTTATTTACTCTCAGTACTTCTACTTGTACTCAATTGAAGTATTTTTTCAGCAGCAATACTTTTACAGTAAAAAAAAAAATCAGTACTCTTTCAACCACTGCCTAAATATGCCTTCTGGACAGTCAAAAAGCCAGCAGCCAGATGGCACCCATTTACTTACCTAAAGAGCTTCAACATTTTTTAAAAATCTTAATTTGAGTTCTGCTGAACAAAGACAGTCATACACATCTGGGATGACTTCACAGTGAATAATGAGAGAATTTTAATTTTTGGGGGAACTATCCCTTTAAGATAGACTAGTTGATTAGCCATAAAGAAAACCCACCGATGAGTTGATTTTGAAGATATATAGTTTTGCACATTTGCATACAGTTTCAGCAAGTCATCATTTATTCAGAAACTTAATTAACTGAGGAAACGCATCATATTCGAATCGCTTCTTTTAACAGTGCAGAGTAAATATTGACCAAGTCCTGTCTGTTGTTTATCCTATTGATCATAAAGTGTTTGAATGTCGATGAGCTGTGTGCGAGTGTGTGACGGGTGTGTGATTGCCTTTGT
>JAVLUX010000040.1:21989173-22539173 GCA_032164185.1 Moxostoma hubbsi | reverse complement strand
TGGTACTTTGTGTTGTGTCAGAATGCCGAAGACTGCACGAGAAAGACCACACTTTAATCGCCAGTTTTGCATATTTTATCAATAGCTATAAGTTTCCATGTAGACTTGTACGTAGAAATGGCCATGTTATGCAAATCTAGAGATCGTGTTATGGCACACTTGTCAGTCATCTAAAACGTTGTTGTGTTGGTGTGGATAAGTTTTGTGGCCAATTACAGCTCAAGAAATCAGAAGATAAGAACTGAGGTTTGAGTTTGCATATCTCATCATGACTGGGGTTGATATCTCTGCAGGGTGTGGAGGACGCGTTTTATACCCTTGTACGGGAGATCCGTCAACACAAAATGAGGAAGTTGAACCCTCCAGACGAGAGCGGACAGGACTGCATGAGTTGCCGTTGTGTTGTGTCATGATCAAGGTGCCAAAATACACACATATATATATATATATAATAGGGTATGCCTTTTTATATCAACCGATATGGATTGTTTACAACCAATACAAATGATTTTAATGTTTACATGTCTCATAACTAATATACAGGATTGTGGCACGGTGGAGGGCGGGACCGGCGCGTGATTGCGCACGCCCGGTCCCGTATCGGGCTGATTGAGCCGGCAAGAGGGTTAAAAGGCCACTCGCGGACGGCGATCGGGAGAGAGAGCTTAATCAGCAGACGTCTGCTGTCCTAAATGTTTGTTTTAAGTTCTTAATTAAATTATGATTTATGTTGACAAGCCGGTTCTCTGATACGCCGTAGCTCGTTCCTCAGCCACTTCTCCACCCTCTTCAGGACAACAGCCGCGCCTCTCCGGGCAGATCGGAGGCAGTCCTCAGCCCCTAGCGGACGGAACGCCCCGCCGCGTTCCCGGGGTGTCGAAGGGGCCTCCCCCCGCCCCTGGCAGCGGTTCTCCCGCTCCAGGCGGTCGGCGGCGAGCCCCTCCCCGCACGCGGTCGGCAGTCTCCAACCCCGCCGCGTTCCAGCGGCCAGTAGGGAACTCCCCCGCCCCTGGCAGCGGCCCTAACCGCTCCAGGCGGTCGGCCAGGAGCCCCTCCTCCCCTCGCGGTCGGCGGCCGTTCCTCCGCGTCCAGGCGGCTGGGCTCCTCCGTCCCCCGGCAGATGGCCGCGGCTGCTCCATTGAGAAGTGGCGAGAACTCCGCTACGGCGCATCCCTCTTCCTTCCCGGGCTTTCGGCACCAATGTAACACAGATCATAATCATGGGCAAGGAAGAGGCGAGAAACCGGCTTGTCAACATAAATAATAATTTAATGAAGAACTTAAAACAAACATTTAGGACAGCGGACGTCTGCTGATTAAGCTCTCTCTCCCGATCGCCGTCCGCGAGTGGCCTTTTAACCCTCTTGCCGGCTCAATCAGCCCGATACGGGACCGGGCGTGCGCAATCACGCGCCGGTCCCGCCCTCCACCATGCCACAAGGATTTAATAAATATTCATATTTTTTTATTTATGCCTTTTTGCACAATAGTAACAAACTATTCTTTACACACCACCAGACTGCACCACTTAACTGTATTTTCAATAATAAAAAAACAATAACAAATCAAGCAGAAAAGTGTAAATATCGTTTAGTGTAAACATCAATAACCGATTTATGCAGAACCAATATTTAATAATTGTTTTATGTGTGCCTTTTTGCACAATGATAGCTGCTTATTCTTATACACCCACCAAATGACATTTATAAAAAAAACAATAATAATAAGTAGAAAAGTATAAATATCGGTTAGTGTAAATATCAATAAATGATTTCCAGAACCGTTATTTAATAAATCTTTTATTTACACACTTTTTTCTCATTGATGATTAATTTTTCTTTTTTTTCACCCACCAGATGGCGCCATTTATCGTCAGATTTGATAATAAAAAACAATAACTGATCAAGTACAAAAATGTTAAAAGTGGTTAGTGGGAACATCAATAACCGATATGTAGAACCGATATTTAATCCATGTTTTATTTTTGCGCAATAATAACAGATTATTCTTTATTCACCCACCAGATGGCGTCAATTAGCAGCAGATTCAACATAAAAAACAATTACCGATAAAGTACAAATGCGTAAAAAGTGGTTAGTGTGAACATCAATAACCGATATGTAGAACCGATATTTAATCAATGTTTTACTTTCTAATTTTTGCACAATAATAACTGATTATTCTTTATTCACCCACCAGATGGTGCCAATTAGCAGCAGATTCAATATAAAAAAACAATTACCGATTAAGTAGATTAGTGTAAATATCGGTTAGTGACGTCATTAACCGATGTGCAGAACCGATATTTAATAAATCTTTTATTTACGCCTTTTTGTACAATGCTATCTTAATTATTCTTTATTCATCCACCAAATGGTGCCATTTATCAGTATATTTGATATGAAAAAAAACAATAACAGTTTAAGTACAAAAGTTTAAAAAGTACTTATTGTAAAAATCGACCTTTTTGCACAATAATAACAGATTATTCTTTATACATCCACCAGATGGCACTAATTAGCAGCAGATTCAATATTTTAAAAAAAAACCAACCGATTAAGCAGAAAAGTGCAAATACTGATTGAAATGCATCAGTAAAACCGATAATCGGTCGATCTCTAGCCTTCACCCTTGTAAAGAATAACTTGTCTTTTTTTTCTTAGCTGACTAGCATGAGTTGGGAGAATCTGACCCACGGTTCCTTACGGCAGACTGGACCAGATTGGAAAGACTACCGTGTCATCTGAAAGCGACTGTTAACAAAAAGCAGGCAAAGCCAAACATTTGAAACTGGAAGGATCCTTGATTTGACCACCCGGGTGACCTCTCTGGATGTTCATGTCTGTCTGATAAACACCACTAATGACTTACTCGTTTATGTTCTTTATTTGTAACCCCAGTGTGCTAACACTGGGCGGCTCTGTGGATTTCTGCTAAATTATTATTCATGAAGTCTCAACACTGGTTTTAATGGACTTCTCATGACCTCAACGTCATACAACAAACCTTCCTCAGCTCAGATTACAAGGACTGGACACTAGTGACCTCATCCCATGTCCCCTGACCCCCCTCAGTCGCACCTCATGGAAAGCATATCCGGTTGGGCAGAAACTATGTTCAATATATTCTGGAGGAAGTCTCTCCTTTTTTAAGAGTTAGAGATATTTGTTTCATTTCACATTCAGGTAATTTAACAATGTTTGTATATAAGTGCTTTGTTGAAATCAAAACGGGAGCATTATTTATGTGTGATGTTCATGTGTATGTTACAAAAATACTTTACTAAATTAAAAATGCTGAATGGATTTTCAATAATAAAACTGTTGATCTGTTTAAAGCCCCTATTTTGTATTTTGTAATAATGTCTGTGGGACATTTATGACATTTGAACGATATTTGTGAGCAAAAAAGGGGGGCATTATGGGAAAAAGAAAATGCCCTGCCTGTTTAAGGTAAATACAGACATCGAAATAAGTACTATAATTCAGGGCTTATTTCTTAAAGTGAAGTAATAATTTGACCAAAAATAAAAGGGCAGGAAACTGATAGTGCGCCCCCTAGTGGTCTCCCTGGAAAGTCTCAGGTGACGCAATGCTGAAATGGCTCATAAATGTGTGCTCTTAATATCATTACGTCATTATAAACCATTGTGTTTACTACAGTGAATTAATGTGACCAGATCCCAGCAGTAAGAGACGTGAAGGTCTTCACTGTGACCATAATTAATAATTTAACGAATGTTTTTTTTCCAATGCGAGGACATCATCTCTGACATCTCTGACATGACATAATCTCTGATCATCATCACAACAGTTGCATGCATGCATTAAGGCTTACGTCTCCACGCTTTATCTAAATAAATCATTTCAATATAATACAGTGACAAGAAAAACCTTAATTTAAAAAAAAAGTGAAGTCTCTCCTCTGTGCATGCATCCTGACCCAGAAGACTGTGAGTATAGTTTCCATGTTCATTCCCATTATAAAAGTTTTCACACATCCGTATTTGAACAATGTCTAAATCTGCTCTTCTGTCCTAATTACCTCAGAGAATCAGAGAAACGGGAAGGTGAAACATAGTTTACATGTGTTAAATATGATAACAATTGTCCAAAGGTTGCTGATGAAAACAAAAATAATATTAAGAGATTAAACATCAAGCTTGTCATTATAGTATGAATTCAGCTAATTGAAAATCATTATTGTACATTGTCACTGTACAAAAAACAGAATTGTTTAAATATATATATATATATATACATTAATATACATATTTACATTTATGCTTTTAGCAGATGCTTTTATCCAAAGCGACTTACAGTGCACTCATTACAGGGACAATCCCCTCCAGAGCAACCTTGGCAGCGACATAAAATTTGTGTTTCACAAAATTGTTGTGGTGTTGATTCACATTGTTTCTAGAGTATTGTTAGTGATCAGATGCATTTGAAATCATTGCAAAAAGCTTCATTGGCCAAAAAACTATCACAAAAACACAGATTTCACAGATTTTTGGTCCTGTCACAAAATGACCAGCTAACATCATTTCACCAATCATATCAGCAGCACCTGGGAAAGTGTGAACAAATGGCCTCACTTGCAAGGAAATTGCCACAAAGAATATTGCACCTGAAAGAACCATTTACTTGATCATCAAGAACTTCAAGGAGAGAGGTTCACCTGCAGTGAAGAACACTTCAGGACGTCCAAGAGTGTCCAGCAAGCGCCAGGACCATCTCCTCCTGAGGTGTTAGCTTCGGAATCATGTCATCACCAGTGCAGAGCTTGCTCAATATTGGCAGAAGTTTGGTGTGAGTGCATCTGCATGCACAGTGAGGCGAAGACTTTTGGACAATGGGCTGCTATCAAGAAGGGCAGCAAAGAAGCCACTTCTCTCTAAGAAAAACATCAAGGACAGACTGAAATTCTGCAGGAAGTACAAGTACTGTACAGCAGAAGACTGATGCAAAGTTATTTTCTCTGATGAAGCCCCTTTCCGACTGTTTGGGACATCTGGAAAATCGATAGTCTGGAGAAGAAAAGGTGAATGTTACCATGAGTTCTCTGTCGAACCAACAGTGAAGCATCCTGAGACCATCCATGTGTGGGAGTGCTTTTCATCACAGGGAGTGGGCCCTCTCACAATTCTGCCCAAAAACACTGCCATGAATAAAGAATGGTATCAAAATGTCCTACAAGAGCAACTTGTAGCAAAAGCAACTCCAGAGACTTAATGAGCCTTACAGGAACTGTACCTGTTAGTTATAGAGGTGAGTAAATTATGGCAGAATGTTCACTTTTGGGTGAACTGTCCCTTTATACAGTATTGTATATTTTCACTGTCCTTTCTCTGATTCTTCCAACAGGGAATGTGTACAACATTCCTGTGTGCCTGTGGCTGTTGGACACGTATCCCTACAATCCTCCTATTTGTTTTGTGAAGCCCACCAGCGCAATGATGATAAAGACTGGCAAACACATTGATGCCAACGGCAAGATCTATCTGCCCTATCTGCATGAGTGGAAACATGTATGATTCAATTACCTAAAATTGCAAAATTATATTGTTTTTGTAGTGATGCTAATAGTAATAGTTCTGCACAAAATGAGCCCCATAATTCTCATAAATTGCACATTGAATTAAAAAATGGTCCTCTTTTTCACAGTTTGATGGAGTCATAGAATGTAAATGATGTTTCTCAAAAAGGTGTATCAAAATGTCCTACAAGAGCAACTTCTCCCAATGATCCAGGAGCTATTTGGTGATTATCTTTGCATTTTCCAGCATGATGGAGAACCATGTCACACGGCAAGAGTGATAATGAAGTGGCTTGGAGATCATTACGTGGAAATTTTGGATCCGTGGTCAGGCAACTTCCCGGATCTTAATCCCATAGAGAACCTGTGGTCAATCCTCAAAAGGCGAGTGGACAAGCAGAAGCCCACAAATTATGATCAACTCCAAACACTAATAAGGCAAGAATGGATCACCATCAGTCAGGATTTGGCCCAGAAGCTGATATCATATAAATCTATATACACTGTATACATATGTACAGTGTATACATATACACACTGTTAACATATGCACTGTACCTGTATATATGTATACACTATATACACTGTATACATATGTACAGTATATACGTATACACTATATAGAATGTATACATATGTACAGTGTATACGTATACACTATTTACACTGTATACATATGTACAGTATATACATATACACTATATAGAATGTATACATATGTACAGTGTATACGTATACACTATATACACTGCATACATATGTACAGTATATACATATACACTGTATATAATGTATACATATGTACAGTATATACATATACACTATATACACTGTATACATATGTACAGTATATACATATACACTATATAGAATGTATACATATGTACAATGTATACGTATACACTGTATACATATGTACAGTATATACATATACACTATATAGAATGTATACATATGTACAATGTATACGTATACACTATATACACTGCATACATATGTACAGTATATACATATACACTGAATACATATGAACTGTATATAATGTATACATATGTACAGTATATACATATACACCATATACTGTATATATGTACAGTATATACATATACACTATATACACTATATACACTGTATACATATGTACACTATATACACATACACTATTTAAACTGTATACATATGTACAGTATATACATATACACCATATACTGTATATATGTACAGTATATACATATACACTATATACACTATATACACTGTATACATATGTACACTATATACACATACACTATTTAAACTGTATACATATGTACAGTATATACATATACACTGTATACAATGTATACATATGTACACTATATACATATACACTATATACAATGTACACATATGTACAGTATATATGTATACACTATATACATTGTAAACACATGTACTGTATATTTATATACACTGTATACATATGGATAGTATATACATATACACTGTATATAATGCATATGCACAGTATATACATCAAATCAAATCAAATCACTTTATTGTCACACTACTGTGTACACGAGTGCAACAGCAGGTGAAATTCTTGTGTGCAGTTCCGAGCAACATTGCAGTAATGACAGTGACGAGACATAAACCACTTTACAATAACAACATATTTACACAACACAATTTACATAACAAATGTACACATACCTACACAACAATTTACATATCAAATGTACACAATACACACAATGAAGAATACACATACACTAGATAAGGGTATAAATATATATATATATACACTAACTGAATTTGGAGCGAGAATATATTGACAGAATGAGGATTTATAAAGTGCAGTGCTGATTGTAGATCGTGAGAGATCATGTGTTCAAAAGTCTTATTGCTTGTGGGAAGAAGCTGTCATGTAGTCGGGTGGTGCGGGTCCTGATGCTGCGATACCGCCTGCCTGATGGAAGCAGTGAGAGCAGCCCATAACTTGGGTGGCTGGAGTCTCTGATAATCCTCCGAGCTTTATTCACACACCGTCTGTTATATATATCCTGGAGGGAGGGAAGCTCACCTCTGATGATGTGTCCTGCAGTTCGCACCACCCTTTGCAGGTCTTTGCGGTTGTGGGCGGTGCTATTGCCGTACCAGGCGGTGATGCAGCCAGTCAGGATGCTCTCTACAGTGCTGGTGTAGAACCGTGTGAGGATGTGGTGGTTCATTCCAAACTTCCTCAGCCGTCTCAGAAAGAAGATGCGCTGATGAGCCTTCTTCACAACGGCCTCAGTGTGGACGGACCATGTGAGTTCCTCAGTAATGTGGACACTGAGGAACTTGAAGCTGCTGACTCTCTCCACCGGTGCTCCATTAATGGTGATGGGGCTGTGTTCTCTGTCTTTCTTCCTGAAGTCCACCACAAGCTCCTTGGTTTAACTGACGTTGAGGGAGAGGTTGTGCTCCTGACACCAGCGTGTCAGAGTGTGCACCTCCTCTCTGTAGGCTGTTTCATCATTGTCAGCGATCAGACCTACAACTGTCGTATCGTCAGCAAACTTAATGATGGCATTGGAGCTATGTGTCGCCACACAGTCATGTGTGTACAGGGAATACAGGAGTGGGCTGAGAACACAGCCCTGCGGGGCTCCAGTGTTGAGGGTCAGTGATGAAGAGATGTTGCTGCCCATTCTAACCACCTGACGTCTGCCTGACAGGAAATCCAGGATCCAGCTGCACAGCGAGCTGTTTAAGCCCAGAGCCCAGAGTTTCACATCAAGCTTGGAGGGCATTATGGTGTTAAATGCTGAGCTGTAGTCTACAAACAGCATTCTCACATACGTGTTCCTTATACACTATACTTATACTTATACACTTATATATACTGTATACATATTATATATATATATATATATATATATATATATATATATATACACTTATACACTATATACTGTATATATATTTACAGTATATACATATACACTATATACACTGTATACATATGTACAGTATATACATATACACTATAAACACTGAATACATACAGTAAATACATATACACTGTATACATATGTATAGTATATACACTGTATGCACTGTATACATATGTACGGTATATAAATATACACTGTATATAATGTATGCATATGTACAGTATATACATATACACTATATAAACTGTATATATATGTACACTATATACATATACACTATAAACACTGAATACATATGTACAGTAAATACATATACACTGTATACATATGTATAGTATATACACTGTATGCACTGTATACATATGTACGGTATATAAATATACACTGTATATATATGTACAGTATATACATATACACTATATACACTGTATACATATGTACCGTATATACATATACATTATATACACTGTATACATATGTACAGTATATACATATACACTGTATACATATGTACCGTATATACATATACATTATATACACTGTATACATATGTACAGTATATATATATATACACTGTATACATATGTACCGTATATACATATACATTATATACACTGTATACATATATACCGTATATACATATACATTATATACACTGTATACATATGTACAGTATATACATATACACTGTATACATATATACCGTATATACATATACATTATATACACTGTATACATATGTACAGTATATATATATATACACTGTATACATATGTACCGTATATACATATACATTATATACACTGTATACATATATACCGTATATACATATACATTATATACACTGTATACATATGTACAGTATATACATATACACTGTATTCATATGTACCGTATATACATATACATTATATACACTGAATACATATACACTATATAAACTGTATATATATATGTACAGTATAAACATATACACTGTATACACTATATACACTGTATATATTAGTTTTACACCCTTTAAGTGGGGTATATTAAGGTAAATTTTAGGTACATTTTTGTTAATTTACAGTATGTATAGTGCACCCACAAATAGACACAAAGGAGGAATTCTCACATGTGACTCAAGATGAGGATGATCTTCTGTTCTTCGAAGGCAATGAAACCAACTGTTAGCATGCTAATTGTTTTTGTTCATGTAAATAGTGTTTTTGCAGCAGCTTTAACCTGAATTATAGAATTGATTTTGACCTAAAAGTAAAATAATTAAATAACTAAATAAATAAGTAAAAACATTTAAAAGTTGGAATATACACTTAGCATAAAACAGAATTATTTAGTTAAATTAAATTTGAGCAACATGAATGTAAATAATCAAATGATACATTTTGTAAATATAATGATATGCTTTATATTTCACATGTTACTTTGATCCTGGGTCACTTTGAATATTATGATGTGGTTCTCTCATAATGATTCTTGTTGTGTAAACATAGTATTCCATTGTACATGCATAAATAATAATAGTAATAATAATAATAGCAGAATTTAACATTAACATGATTTTGAGAATGTATTCCTATTTTACATACCTTTTGTTTTAATAACAGTATTGCAGAGTATGGTCATTGTCACCAATTTGTTATAAAGCAATCACTTTAAGATATATTGACTGAGCTGGTTTATTAAGACATCAAAGATAATTTGATGTGCACAATATGAATTGTACAATGAATGTGCTAATTATTATTACTGGTGATAATAATAATAATGGGTATTTCAAAACAAACAATTTAAACTTTTATTTTGAAAAACACAACACACTCCTGCCGGAAGTGAAACACTCTCACTGTAGTGACGCTCGCAGTGTTCATCTTGTTTATCTTCCTCGCAATGAATTCCAGTTGACTTTATGTGCATATTCTTATTTTTCGTTAAATCGCTATAATTAATTTTACATTAATGAGTTATTACGATCTCTAGAGCGTGTTTGTGTCTCACAGTAGTTGTTAATAAGAGTGTTTTGGCCTGGCAGCAGGCCTGAGCACAGACACATACACACAAATTGCACACCCCCCTTTAGAGTTTAGTCTATTTATTTATATTGTGTAAACAATTATGGCAGTTGTCAACGAAGGAGCTCTTAAAAAGATGCTGAAGGTTTGTATCAAGTCTTTTGGTTGATATTCTCAGATTTGAATGGTTACTTTCATTTAATATGGAATTATATGGTGGACCTTTGACATTAATAATATGTCTATATTAATAATTTAGTTTAGTTCTATTGGCATGTTTGATATATATTTTTTATCTGAATCTATAATATATTTGGCTGTAATGGTGGATTTGGGATTTGTTTATAGTCATGTTAACACCTTCTGAATTTTATTTTTATATTGCATTATTAATACATGTAGTTAGACATGTCAAGTTTATACAAGTGTATATATATATATATATATATATATATATATATATATGTGTGTGTGTGTGTGTGTGTGTGTGTGTGTGTAAGTAACAACAATAAAACCACCTGCCTAATATTGTGTAGGTCCCTCTTTTGCCACCAAAACAGTGCCAACCTGCATCTCAGAATAGCATTCATTCTTCTCACCACAATTGTACAGAGTGGTTATCTGAGTTACCGTAGAATTTACCAGATTACTTCTATTGCCCTTATTTCCTTATCTTTCAGCAATACAAATACAGAGATCTCACTGTCCGGGAGATAACAAATGTCATCTCTCAGTACAAAGATCTTAAACCTGTGATGGATGCTTACGGTAAGATTATCATCCTTCCTGTAGTGCGAGATGTTTAGAAACTAGTCTATCTGTGTTTTTCACTGCTGTTTTTTCCCCCTCAGTGTTTAATGACGGCTCCTCCAGAGACTTAATGAGCCTTACAGGAACTGTACCTGTTAGTTATAGAGGTGAGTAAATTATGGCAGAATGTTCACTTTTGGGTGAACTGTCCCTTTATACAGTATTGTATATTTTCACTGTCCTTTCTCTGATTCTTCCAACAGGGAATGTGTACAACATTCCTGTGTGCCTGTGGCTGTTGGACACGTATCCCTACAATCCTCCTATTTGTTTTGTGAAGCCCACCAGCGCAATGATGATAAAGACTGGCAAACACATTGATGCCAACGGCAAGATCTATCTGCCCTATCTGCATGAGTGGAAACATGTATGATTCAATTACCTAAAATTGCAAAATTATATTGTTTTTGTAGTGATGCTAATAGTAATAGTTCTGCACAAAATGAGCCCCATAATTCTCATAAATTGCACATTGAATTAAAAAATGGTCCTCTTTTTCACAGTTTGATGGAGTCATAGAATGTAAATGATGTTTTTGTACATATTATTTACATGTATTTTGCCTATTTTATATTATAAAAGTGGATATATATTAAATGTAGGGTAGCAGCTTTGTAACTACAGTGCTGTTAAAAGTATATGCCCCCATCCAGATTTCTTCTGCGTTTGTGTACATCTCATAATAAATTGTTTAAAAAATTCAAACTAAATCTAACATAAAACAAAGGCAATCTGAGTAAACAAAAAAATACAGTTTTAAAATGATAATGTTATTTATTGAAGCAAAAACTTTAACCAGTACCAACTGGGCCTGTGTGAAAAATAATTTGCCCACAAATAAATCACTTTCATAAATCCCCAAATCTATGAAACTGCATTCATAATGGGGTTCAGCTGGACTAGACACACTCAGACCTGTTTACTGCCAGTCCTGATCAATCAAAGCAACACCTAAATAGAACTTTTACATCAGCATGAAGTTGGCTGAAAGGTCTCGTCCTGTAGCACAATATGCCAAGGTCAAAAGAAATTCTAGAATTGATGAGGAAAAAGGGTGATTGAAATACATCAGTCTGGGTAGGGTTACAGAGCTATTTTAAAGGCTCTGGGACTCCAAAGAACCACAGTGAAAGTCATTATCTGGAAAAAAAAAACTTGGCACAGTAGTGAACCTTCACAGAAGTGGCCGACCTTCCAAAATTCCTCCAAGACCACAGCAACGATACATCCAGGTAGTCACAAAAAAAGCCAAGGACAAGATCAAAGGAACTGCAGGCCTCTCTTGCATCAATAAAGGTCACTTCATGACTCCACTATCAGAAAAAAACAGACCAAAAATGGCATCCATGGAAGAGTGGCGAGTTGAAACCACTGCTAACCCAGAAGAACATTAAGGCTCGTCTGAAGTTTGCCAAAACACCTTGATGATCTTCAAAGCTTTTGGGAGAATGTTCTGTGGACTGATGTGTCGAAAGTGGAACTGTTTTTGGAAGACGGGTCCTGTTACATCTGACGTTAATCAAACACAGAATTCCACAAAAAGAACGTCATACCTACAGTCAAGCATGGTGGTGATATCGTGTGGTGTTAGGATGCTTTGCTGCTTCAGGGTCAGGGTGACTTGCAAAAATTGAGGGAAACATGAATTCTGCTCTCTACCAGAAAATCCTAAAGGAGAACGTCCGGTCATCAGTCCGTGAGTTGAAGCTCAAGCACAACTGGATTATGCAGCAAGACATTGATCCAAAGCCTAGGATTAAGTCCACCACTGAATGGCTCAAAAGAAGCTAAATTAAAGTTTTGGAGTGGCCTTGTCAAAGTCTTGACTTGAACCCGATTAAGATGCTGTGGCAGGACCTTAAAGGGGCAGTTCATACTCAAAACCTCCAATGTGGCTGAACTAAAGCAGTTCTGCAAAGAAGAGTGGGCCAAAATTCCCCCACAGCGTTGTGAATGACTGATGTCCAGTTATCGGAAGCATTTGGTTGCAGTTGTTGCTGCTAAAAGTGGCGCAACCAGCTATTAAGTTTAAGGAGGCAGTTAGTTTTTCACTTGGGTGATATAGGTGTTGATAACTTTTCGCTTATATTAAAAAAAAAAAAATATATATATATATATATATATATATATATTTGAAAAGTGTATTTTGTGTTTTATCAGGATGCCTTTTGTTTTATACCTCGTTTGAAGATCTAAATCAATTTAGTGTGAAAAATACACACAAAAAAATAGAAGAAATCAGTAAAGGGTCAAATACTTTTTCCACTGTATTGTACATTTTAAATTATAATATCAGAAAACAGAAAATTTGCACTGATAATTCAGAATAAGATATGATTGTTAAAGAAAACCTGATATATGTCAAACTTTCTAATGATCTTGTATTTTGTTTACACCTTACCCATCAGCCTCAGTCAGATCTGTATGGGCTCATCCAGGTGATGATTGTTGTGTTTGGTGAGGAGCCTCCCGTGTTCTCCAGACCCACCACACAACCTTCATACCAGGCCTTCCAGGCAGCCGGACCACCCAACCGTAAGCAGATTTCGTTCTCCCAAGCTCGTGTGTTATGTACTTTTGCTGTATAACAGGCATCATTTTTTTGTGCCGACTTACTTAATCTCACAAGAAATGTTCGATCTTGCAGTATTTCACCCAAAAATTACAGTGGAAAAACAGGAAACTTTTCATGAAGAAAATGAAACCAGTTATCTGTAGCCAACTGTAATGTAAAAAAATAATGATTGTACTTTTTTTTTGTTTTACTGAATTCATCAATAAAAAAAAAGGAATGATTTTTTTATTACTGTAGTACAACAATGAAAATTTGTGGGGAATATTGCCTTGAATTTCTTTGTTTTATATATATATATATATATATATATATATATATATACAGTGAGGAAAATAAGTATTTGAACACCCTGCTTTTTTGCAAGTTCTCCCACTTAGAAATCATGGATTCTTCATTCTTCTTCCTCCAAACACGGTTAGTGGAATTATGACCAAAAAGTTCTATTTTGGTCTCATCTGACCACATGACTTTCTCCCATGACTCCTCTGGATCATCCAAATGGTCATTGGCAAACTTAAGACGGGCCTTGACATGTGCTGGTTTAAGCAGGGGAACCTTCCGTGCCATGCATGATTTCAAACCATGACGTCTTAGTGTATTACCAACAGTAACCTTGGAAACGGTGGTCCCAGCTCTTTTCAGGTCATTGACCAGCTCCTCCCGTGTAGTTCTGGGCTGATCTCTCACCTTTCTTAGGATCATTGAGACCCCACGAGGTGAGCTCTTGCATGGAGCCCCAGTCCGAGGGAGATTGACAGTCATGTTTAGCTTCTTCCATTTTCTAATGATTGCTCCAACAGTGGACCTTTTTTCACCAAGCTGCTTGGCAATTTCCCCGTAGCCCTTTCCAGCCTTGTGGAGGTGTACAATTTTGTCTCTAGTGTCTTTGGACAGCTCTTTGGTCTTGGCCATGTTAGTAGTTGGATTCTTACTGATTGTATGGGGTGGACAGGTGTCTTTATGCAGCTAACGACCTCAAACAGGTGCATCTAATTTAGGATAATAAATGGAGTGGAGGTGGACATTTTAAAGGCAGACTAACAGGTCTTTGAGGGTCAGAATTCTAGCAGATAGACAGGTGTTCAAATACTTATTTGCAGCTGTATCATACAAATAAATAGTTAAAAAATCATACATTGTGATTTCTGGATTTTTTTTTTTAGATTATGTCTCTCACAGTGGACATGAACCTACGATGACAATTTCAGACCCCTCCATGATTTCTAAGTGGGAGAACTTGCAAAATAGCAGGGTGTTCAAATACTTATTTTCCTCACTGTATATATATATATATATATATATATATATATATATATATATATATATATTCATATTCTACACACAATACCCCATAATGACAACGTGAAAAGTTTGTTTGAAATCTTTGCAAATTTATTAAAAATAAAAAATTTAAAAGATCACATGTGCATAAGTATTCACAGCCTTCTCTATGAGACTCAAAATTGAGCTCAGGTGCATCCTGTTTCCATTGATCATCCTTGAGATATTTCTACAACTTGATTGGTGTCCACCTGTGGTAAATTCAGTTGATTGGACATGATTTGGAAAGGCACACACCTGTCTATATAAGGTCCCACAGTTAACAGTGCATGTCAGAGCACAAACCAAGCCATGAAGTCCAAGGAATTGTCTGTAGACCTCCGAGACAGGATTGTATCGAGGCACAGATCTGGGGAAGGGTACAGAAACATTTCTGCAGCATTGAAGGTCCCAATGAGCACAGTGGCCTCCATCATCCGTAAATGGAAGTTTGGAACCACCAGGACTCTTCCTAGAGCTGGCCGCCCAGCCAAACTGAGCGATTGGGGGAGAAGGGCCTTAGTCAGGGAGGTGACCAAGAACCCGATGGTCACTCTGACAGAGCTCCAGCGTTTCTCTGTGGAGAGAGGAGAACATTCCTGAAGAACAACCATCTCTGCAGCGCTCCACCAATCAGGCCTGTATGGTAGAGTGTCCAGACGGAAGCCACTACTCAGTAAAAGGCACATAACAGCCCGTCTGGAGTTTGCCAAAAGGCACTTAAAGGACTCTCAGACCATGAGAAACTAAATTCTCTGGTCTGATGAAACAAAGATTGAACTCCTTGTGCTGAATGTCAAGTGTCATGTCTGGAAGAAACCAGGCACCGCTCATCACCTGGACAATACCATCCTTACAGTGAAGCATGGTGGTGGCAGCATCATGCTGTGGGGATGTTTTTCAGTGGCAGGAACTGGGAGACTAGACTGAAAACCTGCTCCAGAGCGCTCTGGACCTCAGACTGGGGTGAAGGTTCATCTTCCAACAGGACAACGACCCCAAGCACACAGCCAAGATAACAAAGGAGTGGATATGGGACAACTCTGTGAATGTCCTTGTGCACCGACGCTCCCCATCCAGCCTGATGAATCTTTAGAGGTCCTGCAAAGAAGAATGGGAGAAACTGCCCAAAAATAGACGTGCCAAGCTTGTAGCATCATACACAAAAATACTTGAGGCTGTAATTGGTGCCAAAGGTGCTTCAACAAAGTATTGAGCAAAGGATGTGAATACTTATGTACATGTGAATTTGTGATCAAATAGTTTTCCCTGTTCTGATGGTCGATGTGAATATTAACTGAAGCTCCTGACCCATATCTGCAGTTGGCTGATTAGATAATCATATGAATATGTACAGATGTACCCAATAAAGTGGCCTGTGTGTGTGTGTGTGTGTGTGTGTGTGTGTGTGTGTGTATAGGGAACACATCTGTTATGAGGAAGAGATAGTGGTTTCTCTCCATTCTACAACCCCAATTCCTAAAAAGATGGGACAGTATGAAAAATGCTAATAAAAACAAAAAGGAGTGATTTGTAAATTATATTCACCCTTTACTATATTGAAAGCACCACAACTGCACATTATATGATGATTTACCTTGTGAATCTCATTGTTTTTTGAAAATGTTCAGTAATTTCACATCATGATGATTGCAACACACACCAAAAAAGTTGAGACATTGGCAATTTAAGATTAATAAGGCAGTCGTGTCATAGTATATAAGGAGCTTCCAAAAACATCCTAGTCCATCAAGAGCAAGGTTTGTTCAAGACTTGTCAATTTACCAACAGATGCTTCAGCAAATAATCCAGCACTTTGAGAACAATGTTCACCAAAGACAAACTGGAAGGATTTTGGGCATTTTGCTCTCTACATTGCACAACATCTGGTCTGGTCAAATCTCAGTGTGTAAAGGGCAAAACTAAAAACTTCTCTGGGCTCGTTCTCATCTTAGATAGAAAGTAGGACAGTGGAACTGTGTTTCTTGGTCTGAAGAGTCCACATTTCAAATCGTTTTTGAAAATTTAAAGCTGTCGTGTTATTCTGGCCAAAGAGGAAAAGTACCATCCAAACTGTTATAAGTGTCCGGTTCGAAAGCCAGTGTCTGTGGACATGTGTGTGTCAGTGCTCATGGCATGTGTAATTCACATATCTGTGAGGGCACCATTAATGCAGACAGATATTTGAGTTACTCATGCCATGGGCATTGACACACTTCAAATTTCAGAGCGACGTATACTGCCATCCAGCACTTTCTTTTCCAGGGACGTCCCTGCATTTTCCAGCAGGACAACTTTAAACCACATATGGCAGTGTAAACAGAGAGTGCGGGTGCTAGATTGGCCTGCCTGCAGTCCTGAAGTGTCTACAATTGAGAATGTGTGGTGCATTATGAAGCGCACAATACGGCAATGAAAACCCTGTGTGATTGTGCAGATGAAGACCTGCATAATGGATGAATGGGGGAAATTCAACTTTCTAAACTTAACAAACTTGTGTCTTCAATGCCTAAATGCTTAATAAGTGATATTAGAAGAAATGGTGATGTTTTTTGGTGTGTGTTGCAATCATCTGATTTGAAATGACTGTACATTTAAACAATGAGATTCACAAGGACAAACATCATATAATGTGTAGTTGTGGTGCTTTCTTTATAGAAAAGGGTGAATATAATTTACAAATCACTCCTTTTTGTTTTTATTAGCATTAGACATACTGTCCCAACATTTTCGAAATTGGGGTCGTACATCAATGCAGTATCATAAACTTTGGGCTCTGAAAATATACATATGCATGTGACCTAATTTATGGCTCAGATTACTCCTATATTATCAACTCTAAACAACTCAAAGTAAAACAACAGTTTTTAAAGTAGTGCCTGTTTTAAACAGCAGATGTCTCCAGCAGTCCTGAGTAAAGTGTTTGTGTTGTGTCCTTCCCTTCCTTCCAGAGTCCTATATGCCTGGAATGCCTGCAGTATCTCCCTACGGGCCAAACCCAAACCCATGGTAATGATTCCTTCAGTCTTACCAAGGATCACATGCAAAACAATGACAGACACCCCAAACAATTGTTCATGAATCTGTGGAAGTTATTATATTTAAAATTTTCTGGCTTTTGTAATACTAATGTTATGAAAACAGATTATTTGAAAGATTGTGTTGTGATTAGTAAGTGTGATTAATTGGTTATGTAATGATTTATGTCCGCACCAGTGGTTATCCAGGTTACCCTTATCCAGGAGGGAATGCTTATCCTGCCACAGGTGGTTCAGCGCACTACACTTCTCAGACCCCTGTCACGACTGTAGGTGAGTTAATCGGTTTTGTTGACCAACAATTATAACACATGAACCACTGTAATCCATTAATAAGCACTCAAGTAAATATATAAATATTCAGTTTTAAAAAAATGTAAATGACCAACATTCAACATGAATCCAAGGTAATCTGAATTGGCAATATTCAATCTGAATTTGGCAATGCAGTTGAAGACTGGCAATGTAAGCGTCTTGACATGGCCATGTTACTGCCAGCTTCATAGAAGTATACAACCACTGTGATGGCACCCACTTTAACCATTCACCCTATACATCTATCTTGATCCTGACCTCTGGTCTTCTGCCTGGCTTCATGCCTAGTTTACAGTGACCTCTCTGGAGCACTTTGAAAGGTTGGGTGTGTATCTAGACTCTGAGCTGATAAAAGTCATAGGGCTGGGTTGATCCTGTTTGTCAGAGCCTGTAGTGGTTCAATTTAAAGTGGCAGGAGTAAGAAGAGGATATCAATCCACATGAAATGTTCAGTGTTAGGCTGGTTTGAACCATGACATTCAGTTTGCCTGGATGATCTATGAACATGTTAAAGGATGTCTCCTTTCAGACAGCATTCTGAGGGTTACACTTTATGTAATGTGTGACAAAAATATGTATCTTTTCACAGTGGAAAAGAGGTAGTATTTCATGAAGTTTGTAAACTTGAAATATGTTGCATTTGTGTTCAGTTGATTTGTGGTCCACAATTGTGTCATTTTGTGGTAAAATAATATTGTATACTGAACACTAAACTGTGTAATCAATCATTATCTCAGGCCACATGGCATTTGCTGGTTTTATCTCTCTCATATCACTCTTTGGTTTCTTTCTTCCTAAGAAAATAATTATGTTGGCTTGATACATTTTTGCCAGATTAGTTTAAATTGAAATCAATATTTTATCTGCACTTATTTATTTGGTAAGTAGCAATGTAAAAAGCGGGATTAGATACAGTCAGCAAGTCATTATTGCAAAAAGTTCAGTGTGGTACAAGATCCCTCCATTTCATTAAATGTTTTTCATTTTTTTTTTTTTTTTTTTTGCAATAATGAGCAGCTGACAATACATTATCTCTTATATACTGTGTGTGTGTGTACAGGGTTGGGAAGGTTACTTTTGAAATGTGTTCCACTACAGAATACATGCTGTAAGACATATTCCATTAGATTACTCAATGTCAGTAACGTATTCTAAATACTTTGGATTATTCTTCAGCACTGGTAGATATTTTCACTTGTTTTGACTATAAAAACTCTGAGTAAGATCAAATACACATATTAAAAATACATTCATCTGAAAAAACAAAATATCTTATGCAGTGTTGTTTCTAGAACAAGATAAATCTAATTGATCTTATTTTATGGATTTTTAGATATTTTTACAGGAAAACAATACTATCAAGAATATGATTTTTTGCCCTAATATCAAAGATCTTACTAGAAAAAATAGAATTATGATCCAATGTGAATTTTCTTGATATAAAAATATGATGGTGTCTGGTAAACATGTGCATGTAAAATGGCTAGAAATAGCATTTTAGCTTAGAGTAAAGCTAACAATTTACACAAAGTTTATTTGTATTTCTTACTTCAAACTTACTTCTCCGTCTGCTCGTATGAATGTAACGCATCATAAGAAAATGTTTCACCACTGTTCATCATATACATCATTTATATGTATAAATGTTTTCCATCTGAAAGGAATAAATATTAAATGAAACAAATGACTATAAAATGCTAATTAATCTCTTCAGTAATCAAAATACATTTAGAATGTAACTGTACTTAATAATGATTTAAATTGTAACTGTAGTGGAATACAGTTACTTATTCATAAGTAACGTAATCCCGTTACATGTATTCGGTTACTCCCCAACCCTGTGTGTGTGTGTGTGTGTGTGTGTGTGTGTGTGTGTATGTATATATATATACACACAGTTAAAATCAGATGTTTAAATACACTTAAGGTGAAGTCATTAAAACAAATTTTTTAACCACTCCACAGATTTCATTTTGCAAACTTTAGATTTGGCAAATCATTTAGGACATCTCTTTTGTGCATGACATGAGTAATTTTTTCAACAATTGTTTACAGACAGATTGTTTCACTTTTAATTGACTATATCATAATTCCAGTGAGTCAGAAGTTTACATACACTAAGTTAACTGTGCCTTTAAGAAGCTTGAAAAATTCCAGAAAATGAGGTCAAGCCTTTATTCAATTAGCCAATTAGCTTCTGATAGGCTAACTGGAGTCAATTGTACCTGTGGATGTATTTTAAGGCCTGCCTTCAAAATCAGTGCCTCTTTGCTTGACATCATGGGAAAATAAAAATGAATCAGCCAAGACCTCAGAAAAAGAAAATTGTGGAGAGATTCATTCTTTGGAGCAATTTCCAATCTCCTGAACATACCTTGCTCATCTGTACAAACTATAGTACGCAAGTATAAACACCATGGGACCACGCAGCCATCATACTGCTCAAGGAGGAGACGCATTCTGTCTCCTAGACATGAACATAGTTTGGTGCAAAAAGTGCAAATCAATCCCAGAACAACAGCAAAGGACCTTGTGAAGATGCTGGAGGAAACAGGTAGACAAGTATCTATATCCACAGTAAAACAAGTCCTATATCAACATAACCTGAAAGGCTGCTCCACAAAGAGGAAGTCATTGCTTCAAAACCGCCATTAAAAAGCCAGACTACAGTTTGCAAGTGCACATGGGGACAAAGATCTTACTTTTTGGAGAAATTTCCTCTGGTCTGATGAAAAAAATGTAACTGTTTGTCCATAATTATTATGTTTTTAAGGAAAAAGGGTGAGGCTTGCAAGCCGAAGAACACCATCCTAACTGTGAAGCATGGGGTGGCAGCATCATGTTGTGGGGGTGTTTTGCTGCAGGAGGCACTGCTGCACTTCACAAAATAGATGACATCATGAAGAAGGAAATTATTTGGATATATTGAAGCAATGTCTCAAGACATCAGCCAGGAAGTTGAAGCTTGGTTGCAAATGGGTCTTCCAAATGGACAATGACCCCAAGCATACCTCCAAAGTTGTGGTAAAATGGCTGTCCTGGAAGAAGGTTTTATGTCACTAGTGTATGACACTAAACTGAAAATTTGTTTTAGACCCATGGGTCAGCAGTACATCTGGAGTAAGATGACAAGGTGATGACAAGAATGACACCATCTCCACAATCAAGCATGGAAGTGGGTCAGTCCTGTTAAGGGGGTGTTTTGCGGCTGCAGGATACGGCTATTCTGACTATGTGACTGACACCATGCATTCTTTCAGGTATCAGGCCATTTTGGCATGAAAAATTTGATGTCTTCAGTGTGTAAATTGAAGCTCGGTGATCACTGGAATATCCAGCAAGACAATAACACCAAGCATACGTCCAAGTTGTCCAAAATCTGGTTCAGGGATAGGTTGTGGAATGCCCTTAAATGGCCCCTTCAGTCCATCATTCAAATCCCATTGCAAACCTTTGTTGGTAGCACAGAAACCAAAGAATGTCAATGAAATGGAAGCTTTTGCTCATAAGAAATGTGTAAAAATTCTAATACAGAGGTGCTCGAATTCTGAACTCTTTGTTCTCAAAATCACTCAAATGTGTATTGAGTTTTAATGTTTACTGAGGTTTTAGTTGATGTGTTTTAATTCACCACCAGAATATATTGCTGGTCAGGGGGGGTTGAATAATTTCGATTGGTTCAGTTAATGTTCACATCAACCATCAGAATGGGAAAAAATATGATCTCTGTGATTTTTAATACATCTTAACAATAGCAAATGAAACTCAAAGTTGGTGAGATTGCAGTAATGACAAAATTCACCAAAAATTTCAATAAATAATTGCATTGAATTTGTTATTGTCTGATAATCTCAATATGCTGCACAGCCTGGCCAACATATTGGTATATATTTTCACGTATTTTTCAATGCAAAATTATACATATTAATACTCTTTCCAATATGATTTTCACTTGTAAAATCTTGAGATAAACCATTAATATCAGTCCATTTGATATACTGAGTAAGAATGTACCAGCATTAGTGTGAACACTAGTTGAAATGTTATGAAACATACTGTGTTCAAACACCAAATCCCTGATCAACCTTTTCAAATGGACACAGTTGTTGTCACTTGGTTCGGAAGACTAATAACTATCACAGTAATAAAATGGGCATTCAAACCGAATTCGCACCAAAACAACAGCATTCAATGTTTTTCTCTCATATGACCCTCCAGGACCTAGTCGTGACGGTACCATCGGTGAGGACACCATCCGAGCATCACTGATCTCAGCTGTGAGCGATAAACTGCGCTGGAGAATGAAAGAAGAGATGGACAGAGCACAGGCCGAGCTGGACGCTCTGAAGAGGACAGAGGAGGACCTGAAGAAAGGTCACCAGAAGCTAGAAGACATGGTGTCTCGCCTGGACCAGGAAGTGGTGAGAACATTAGCACTTATTCCATAAATACGAAGGGTTTTCTTCCAGAGTTTTACTTTGAGATCGCATTGTTTTTGGCAGAAGAACAAAATTTGGATGTGTTTTTTCCTCAGGCCGAGGTGGACAGAAACATTGAGCTCTTGAAGAAGAAGGACGAAGAACTGAGTGAAGCTCTAGAGAAGATGGAGAACCAGTCGGAAAACAATGACATTGATGATGTGATCATCCCCACAGCTCCACTCTACAAACAGATCCTGAACCTGTACGCAGAGGAGAACGCCATCGAAGACACCATCTTTTACCTGGGAGAAGCCCTGCGTAGAGGCGTCATCGACCTGGAGGTCTTTCTCAAGGTTTGTTCATCCTTTACTATCACTTCTGTTATCCATGACACACTTGTACTTTATTTGTTCTTAATTTTGCATGTTCACTTCATGTCTGACTCCAGTTTTACTCTTGGTGTAGTCTCACTTTGAAACTACAGCTGATTGGTCCATTGTTAAGGAATATTATGAGCAAAATCGACAAAGCAGAATTGGTTGCATTCAGTTTTAGCAGTCCTTGTATTTATTTATTTTTTCTATGATGTAAATGACATTGATGTTGAATTCCATGTAGTTACACAAACTTGTTTCATTGGAGCATTGGTACAACAACACATCAGATTTGACGTGAGCACATGTTTAATGTTGTTTTGTTGTCTGTTCTTGGTGTTCTTGTTTGACAGATCGTTCCTCTTGTATTTTTTCACACAGCATGTGCGACTGCTGTCCCGAAAACAGTTCCAGCTGCGAGCGCTCATGCAGAAAGCACGGAAGACCGCTGGACTCAGTGACCTTTACTGACCCTGCTGCCACCAGTATCCCCACCCCACACACACACACACTTCAGCTCTGATCACATGACCCACACTCTCTCCAGTCTTCTCGCTTTCTGTGTTATTTCAGTGAGTTTACAGATTTTTAGTTCTGTGGGAATTTTAAATATCCACCTGATTTTATTTTATTAATTAAATAAACCATTTGTATAAATGCAGATCAGGTACGCTATTTGAAAATGAACTAAGCATTCGATTTAAAGATGTCACCTCACGAAACAATCAAAAGACCAAAAAATCATAAATTATATTTTGCGTAAAAACAATGAAGCCTCTTTTTAGGACCATTATGATATTTATTTGCATTGTGATGTTATTTTCATGACAATTTGGCTCATGCATCAAGACTTTTTACATTTGCTGCTGTTTTTTGTTGTTGTTGTTTAGTTCCCATTAATATTAATAGTGATTTCAATAAACAAAAATACTGTATATGTTTTCTGTATAAATCAGCATAAATTCAAAATACTTTCAGTACTACCACATGTATAAATCTTTTAAATAGCATAATGTTTTCACATTATGATCATGAGAAAGAGATGTATTTGCAGTACGGTTTTGACGATGTGTTGCAATGCTAAACATCTTAATGGTTCTAGAAACAACCTTCATTTTGTAAATAAAAATAATTACCTGGATCTGATCTTGACAGGTTTTGTGTACAGTATAGATCATGTTCTTGCTTTCATTTGAGTTTATGTTAAACTGGCATGTGTTTCGGTCTGTTGGCTGTTGATACTACTACTGCTATAACAACTTTGTCACCTGAATTGTGACCTCTCAACATTTGTCTTTAGAGAGAGAATACAAGAATATTGCTCTCTTACATGTGGATAGTGACTCCAATTTTCATTCAGACGCTGTTACAAGGTGTTGGCATACTCAAAAGTTCACGGAAACATGGAGAACTGACGAGGATGACGACATGTGGTTCCGTATTTCAATTTTATTACATTTATGTTGACTTATGTTTAATATTTATCTATTCACAGCAAAGTTTGGAACTTTTTGCAGTTCTAGATTTATTGTTTAAGTAACTTAAATCATTTATCTGTATACAAAGAATAGTTTGTGACAAATAAGTTTTATTTTTAAGACAAAAAAGCTACAAAATGTACTGTTATTTCAATTTTTTCAAATGCATTTAAAAATTAACCAAATTCTTTAGTTTTGTGGGTATCTTATTTCTTGCATTTCAGTCAGTTTTAGTGCACTTGGGATGTGAATTTCATTTTTAAGACCCGAGTTGCTCTTTCAAGGGAGGCGTTGCCTAATCTGCTAATATTTGTTCTTATTTAAGTCTGTTGGTTATTATGTCTCCGAGATCAATAAAAGAATATGATATTTAATCGTGATTGTTGATTTATGAACGGTCAACCCTTGCGTTATCAGTTTTTATGTCGTCTCTAAGCTGGTGCCAATGTCTGCATGCATGATCACGTGTATTTTGGAGTAGTAATCATGTGCTGATATAATTAACCCTGGACTGACCTGCTATTGATGCTATTTTACTATTCCTTTGGAAACGCTAAATACACATGGTCCCATTGATTCTAGGTAATCAGCTGTTACTTTCATACAGCTGATCGATAAAACAAGCACAGAACAAAAAGACAAAAGAGTGGCAATGTTTATTTGGTTCCAGATTGTGCCTCAATTTTACAATCACACACTTGAAGTAACAGCTATAACCGTTACTGTGTTTTACCACTCATCTGGGTGTGTGTTCTTGCTCTTACGACTCAACACTGACAGAAATAAAAATACAACATCGACAATAGCAACTCTTTTCCAGCTGATACATACACAAATTGCACATCACATTACTCACAAGTGCTTATTTCTTGATTATAAAATAGTATGCACACAGACAAACGTTTCCAAACACTTGAATGATCTTCGTAAAGACAACATTAGGCATCTAATGGAGGTTATTGGCAGTGCGTTTTTGTAAGGTCTGGAGATCAAGGCGGGAGTAACAGAGGTTTGAAATCTGTGACACTGGTTACATTTTGTAGGGGACAGCTGTTCATAAGGTCAGCTCCTTCTGAACGCCCCACAGGGTCTCCGCGCTCTTCACCAGCTGCTTCTCCTCATCTGGTTTAAGGGTCACGTGCACAACATCTGTCAGGCCGCTGTTACCCAGGATGCAAGGCACGCTGAGGAAGACCTCCTCATTCACACCGTGCATTCCCTGTTAACATGCAATAAGGGTCAGACAAAACCATTGCTTTGCTTCACAACCTAGTTAGGCAACATTTTAAGGCATCATATCAGGAACATTTACATATTTACCAAAAGCTTTAATCCAAAGTGATTTACAGTGAGTTCAAATGCATACATTTTATCAGTGTTTGTGTTCCCTGGAATTGAACCCATGAACTTAGCATTGCTAGTGTCATGCTTTAGTTGTGTAGCTTGTGTGAATGACCGTTAGCAGAAAAGCATTTCAATCTAGTTAATTATGTGGCTTTATTTGATATATAAATGTTATGTAATATTATATACGGTATTGGTACTCTGTGACATGTCTAACAGAATTTTACCTTCACCAGTGTAGACACTGGATGACACTTGCGCATGTTCTTTAAGATGCTTTCACACAGGTCAGCTGCAGACATACCAATAGCCCAGGAGGTATAGCCTTTCAGCCTAATGACCTCATAAGCACTGCCAATACAAACCAGATTTATGTTAAACACAGATAAACACAGAAGCCCAGTCTAAATACACTTACATAAGAATGTCATTTACAAGCTTGCTAATGGAGGCACTGAGTACACTTATATTACAAATCATATACAAATAAAGAGAGCTCCCTGTTAACTCTTGGCTCCCTAAAACCTTTCTATATGTAATTTTAGCTGATTAATGCTTAATATTTAAATGTTTGTCCAGAGATGGATTGACCTGACCAACTCTTGTTGAAACATAAAAAAAATGGCCACACCATAAACTTAACAAATGGTGCCATTTTTGGTTGTCTATTTGGTTGAAGATCATTTACCTGTCAACCACCAGTCTGTGGACGCTCTTCCAGTCCTCCTTGTCTTTATCTGTACCCATATCAGGGTTCAATCCATGGAGGGACACGCCAGCTACATTTACACCGCTCCACACAGGAACTGCATGAGACAACAACAGGAGAAAACATATTCGAATTGCTAAATATTTAGGCACTGTTAATATTCAAGTTGTTGGAGAGAGTATGGAGACAGCCTTGATTACGTTATTCTCAAAGCTTGTTATAGGAGTGGCAAGTTACTGTTTCCGCAGACCCCCATTTCCTTTGATTGGTGGATCTCTCTTGAAGATTATGGGTAGAGTAGTTCTATCTCAGAAATTTGGCTATCAAATAGAGGTAAACCCATATATCGTTTTTGACAATTAATTAATGCCGTTAGCTGATTTTGGAATTATTGGTTATCTGCAAAAATTTATGCAGATTGTTCGCCAATAGTTTTCTATTATCATCACGTTATAGACTCAAGTTATTAGCTTGGTTCCAATACCTCTGTTATCGATATCGGCAAAATCTACTATCGGTTGACCTCCACTACCTAATGCGATTTTTTTTTTTAAAACGGAAGTTGAAATAACACTTCATATACACTTAATATATTGATTTTAAAAATATTGTCCAAATAATCAGTTATCAGCTTGTTTCCATCACCGCAGTTATCGGTATCGGCAATATCTACTTTCAATTGACCTCAACTTTCTAACGATTTTTTAAAAGGGAAGTTTAAATAATACTTTAACACACATAATATATTGATTTAAAAATACATATATTGTCTGAATAATTAGATATCAGCTTCAGAAAAATCCAATATCAGTTGACCTCAACTATCTAACATGGTTTTTATACAATTGAAGTTGAAATTACACTGATTTACGGCTTCTACAGAAGCATTCAAGCATATACCATCATTTAGCAACCTCAGAGTTGACATGCATCAATTCCTCTATGTTAAAATATATAATTTCTACTTCCAGAAATCTACTGTTGTGTACTATTCAGATGGTGCTCCAAATCAAGTTCTTAAGTCTCACCGCTGGAGTCTCCGTGCTCTCCGATGACCCATCCGTGACAGCTAGAGGGGTGGATTCCCAACTTCTCTCCCATCAGGTGACGGAACCGGGCCGAGTCCAGATTTGTGCCACTGCCGATCACGCGGTTCCTAGGCAAACCACTAAGTTTCCAGGCCACGTAGGTCAAGATGTCAACTAAAGAGCACACGGAGCTGGTTAACCATCTCAAGATGTCAATTAAAACCCATGAGGATCTAAGAACGTTCAAGGGATCATTGACCATCTTACCTGGGTTTGACACCACCAGGATGATGCAGTTGGGGCTGTACTTGACAATGTTGGGGATGATGAACTTGAAGATGTTGACGTTTCTCTGCACGAGGTTCAAACGGCTCTCACCCTCCTGCTGGCGAGCTCCAGCAGTCACAACAACCAATTTGGAGTTTGCGGTCACACTGTAGTCTAAAAATCACATGAACGTAGAACCAAAATTCATTGGCTGCTCATCTGGAACGATTACAGTCTTTCTTGCTTAATTTCGAAAAAGGCCTATGAACACCAAGTGCAAATTCCAAAGAAGTGGGTTCTCTGAAGGGTAAATTGTATTATTATCAGGGATGCAAACAGCGCGCTTTTCGGCGCCTCCCGCTTTTTTCACGTCAGTTTGGGTGACTTGTGTGAATCGTGCAGTTCCGAAGAGTTTTTTTTTTGGGGGGGGGGGGGGGGGGGGGGTCTGTCTGATTAATTTCACCAACAGTTATTCTGGATTGCATCCACCAA
Organism: Moxostoma hubbsi; assembly: GCA_032164185.1. Taxonomy (NCBI): domain Eukaryota; kingdom Metazoa; phylum Chordata; class Actinopteri; order Cypriniformes; family Catostomidae; genus Moxostoma; species Moxostoma hubbsi. The sequence continues at coordinate 22,510,534 of JAVLUX010000040.1, read as the reverse complement.
ACAAGTAAATAGGAAATAAGCAAATCAAAACACTGCGCGCCAAAACAGCAGGCCTATCATATGCGCGCAAGCGTGAGCCACTAGTGTTTCTTCTTGCTGCGTAACTGCCACTTCAACAAATTTCTCCCTGAGACCAGAGTTCGGCGCCGCGTGAGATCACTGGAGGGAAGGATATTTTTGGTTTATAATGTTATATAATCTACTAGTCATGTAATTTATTAGGCTATACATTTCAACAAGCCCTATTTCAATTGGGTAGGTAATGGTGTGTGTGTGCGTAACCTAATATATTTTATATATATATATATATATCTCATTACGTTTTAGCTACATCAAGTGCACCTGTAAAAGACCTAACGTTATTGCTTGTTAGCAGATCAAATTATGGATGGCTGTAGCTACATAGAAAAAGTTGTTCGACTATAATCATGTTCGTTTGCACGTTATGCATTTTAATATTAAATTCCTGACTTGGCTAACGTTACTATCGCCTATCTTGTACAGTAATATTAAACCCTACGTTACCGCTTTTGCAATGTTGTTGTTGGTACACTGATACCACCGAGAAGCATTTAAACGAAAATGAGTGACAAACTGCGTTATTTTCAAATGGTGCATGCATGCCCATGGATTTACTATGGTTAATGTGTAAGGAATAATTGACGACAGGCCGTTGAATTATTAGAAAAATAATGCACACCCGAGGTGGTAATGCGGTCACGTCATTTTAGAGTTAATAACGGAGGTTTGAGCCACTGATAGCAGACTAATGATGGGGACACACTTACGACTCGCTGAAACATTCGAAGACTGATTGTTTCCATCGACTGTAGCAGGTCTTAAACACTGACTCTGAACACCGACTGGACGCGCTGAACACGCGTTTGGGCATGATTAGTCATAAGTATAAAATTACATTCATAACTGGCCTTAGAGTAAGTGTGTCCCTGGCTTTATGCAGTTATTAGGGAGAGAGAGAGAGAGATGTTGCAATAATGAGACAGAAAAGCATGTGCGTCAATATTATTAATGTATTAATTCAATTCTTTTAAATTAATTTGTTCCTTCTTTTTTTCCTATTATTGACAGTAGATAACCTAATAAATGAAACACACAAAGCCCTTTTAACAAGTAGGCCTATCAATAATTATTTATTTGTTATATTATCTGGAATAATTACGAAAACCCATGCAGCAGAACTATTAATTTATTTATATTCAGTTTAATTTTCTATTTATTATAAATAGGACTATATACTTTATTTATTAAAATTAAACTACATGTGTCAATTGATTGTGAAGTTAGACATAGAAAATGGCAGATCAAGCGCATGGGGCTGCATGTTTTTTCGTGTTATAAATTGCTAAAAGATCTAACATGAAGATCTCCACCTTTGATGCAGTGCAGACTGTGAAATATGTCCTGAGGTCTAGGGGCAAGACTGGCATTGGCATGTTCAAAAGAGATGACATCAACATGAGGCCAATTGATAAAACTCTCTGCCGGAACATTAGGGCTGCAGGGAGAAGGGACAAGACCGACAGAGAGAAGAGGATGGAGGCAAAGCAGAAGAGGCAGGCGGAGTATGGCTGCAGTGCTACATGTGAAAGTGCCGAGAAGGCCAAGACCACTGCTCTGGCCAAAGAGAGGCAGACACGTCTCAAACATGTTAAGAAAATGAATGCAGTCAGACGGAAGGCCCTGGATACGTTGCAGGAGGTGGCCAGGAAGAAGAGGAAGGAGGTGTAAAGCAAAAAGAAGTGCTAGATAGCTAAATAAGAGTTTATTGTTCTGAATTAAAAAATTAAATTGAATATTCCAAATTCGTGTCGGTGTATTTTGATTTTCTCTATAGGCTATGTGCCTATAGGGGTGGGCCGGGGATGGCAGGGGTTGGTGGCAATGTAAGTATCTGGATATTTTCCACGGGGCGAGGGCTTCGATTACTTCTCTCTTTTTTGACCATACATGTGTTTGCATCCCTGTATTATATGAATGTACCCTTCACTCACAGTTTTGTGGAAGTGCCCTTTGTGAAAACATTCCTTTTCTTAATGATAAAGTGCCTTTCACGTTGCAAAAATGCATTTGGAAATCTCCCCAAGTGCAAATATTCACAACAAATACCTGTTACAATAGCCCTTTTTTTCATTGGGGATGAAAATTTGTCAGTGGAAAGGACTGTTTCCTTTTATTAAAGATTATTAAAAAAAAATTAAGTAAAAAAATCTTTTGAAAAAACACTAAAAAAAAAAAAAACCCTCACCAATAAACATGATACATGCTTTTTGGTTTTGTCTGCAATTCGTTTAGTTTTTTTGTTTAGTTCTGGAACAGGCATTTATAGCATTGTATTTGTATTCAAAATCATATTTTATTTTACTAAACTTTATTAAGTTGACCTAGGTGAATCATTGTCCCTCTACCAAAACTAAAACAGTTGGTAATAGGGATGGGCGATTTCAGCAAAAATTGATATTGCTGAGATTTTCTGGTCGATAACCATATTAAAAGTGATTCAAAAATGCCTGAAAAAATAATGAAAGTTCCTTTTTTATTTAAAATAATGACCAAAGTAACGGTAGACTTTACACACTCTTTGCCATGCTGCATTTTGCATGACCGCGATATGGATGATACTTGAAAATTTGCATTTCAACTGGTATATCGTTTTAATAGGTATATTGCCCATCCTTAGTTGGTAATTGTTGAAATTTGGTGGCAGTTTTCGAAATATGATTTAAAACTAATAACAAAGACATTTTCACTCTGAAATAACTGAATTCTGCTTCCACTTTTAACATTTTACTTATGTTTACTTGTTAACATTAATAACAATCCAGTGTATAATATGAATCTAGGTCACATGTATAAAATCTCACACCAAATCAGTGCCTATCCAACAGTCTGCCTCTTACGCAACATTAATAACAACCATAAATTCCTTCGCCTTTTTTGAAGTATTGATTTTATAGCCTCATAATCTGACCTTTATCAGCCACTATCTTGTGCGTCTTGAGAAACAGGCTTCCATGCTGCAGGTCCATCGCCTCTCCCTTCAGTTTATCTTCCATCACGTCTACAAGGGCGAGTTCATCTGTCAGATCCTACACAAAACACATGGACACAGCATGATCAACTCCTGATAACATACTATTATCCACAACTGGAATCTAAATAACAGGCTTTGTAATTAAGAATTTAATTGTTGAGTTTAGTATTCCAAGGTGTCTGAACTTGTTTGATCATGTTAAATCATGTTTAATCTTGGCAGAGATTCAGTGGCTTCCTGCTCATTCAGAAATCACTCTCTGTTCAAATCCAAAAGTCACAATCATTACTGATGCAATTAAAATCTGTGAAGATGATGTGTACTGGGTCTTCCGGAAACAGAAGACAAGAAAAGCACAGGGCCCATATGATGTTTCACCCACTTATCTAAAATCCTGTGCTGACCAGCTGGCCCTCATCTTCACACAGACCTTCAACAGATCACTGGAGCTGTGTGAAGTTCCCTGCTGCTTCAAACACTCAACAATCATCCCCGTCCTAAAGAAACTCAAGATCAAAGCACTTAATGACTACAGATCTGTCGTTTTGAAGTCTGTGGTCATGAAGTAATTTGAGAGACTTGTGTTGGCCCACCTGAAGGAAACAGCTGAACCCTTTCTGGATCCTCTTCAGTTTGCTTGTAGAGCAAACAGGTCTGTGTATGATATAGTCAAATTGGGACTGCATTACATACTTCAACATCTAGACAGACCAGGGACTTATGCAAGGATACTATTTGTTGACTTCAGTTCGGCTTTTAACACCATCAACCCCGCTATTCTATGGACTAAATTAACCCAGCTCTCTGTTCCCAGGTCTATCTGTCAGTGGATCACAAGCTTTCTGACAGACAGGCAGCAGCTAGTGAGATGGGAAATTCACCTCCAGCACATGTACAATCAGTACTGGTGCCCCCCAGGGATGTGTGGTCTCCCCACAACTCTTCTCCCTCTACACAAATTATTGCACTGCCAACGACCCCTCTGTAAAGCTTGTAGATGACACTAGTCATTGGCCTCATCCAAGATGATGATGAGTATGCATACAGAAGGGAGGTTGAACAGCTGGCCATCTGGTGCAGTCAAAACAAACTGGAGTCATTCAGGTTCCTAGGCACAACTATCTCAATGGCCCTGAAGTGGGAGACCCACATAGACTCAATTTTGAAAAAGGCCCAGCAGAGGTTGTACTTCCTTCGCTAGTTGAGGAAGTTCAACCTGCCGAGGTGCTGATGATACAGTTTTGCTCAGCAGTCATTGAGTGTGTCCTCTGCTCTTCTATAACTGTCTGGTTTGGTTCAGCTACCATTTCAGACATCAAAAGAATTCAAAGGATAGTTTGGGCTGCTGAGAGGATTATTGGTGCTCCCCTACCCAGCCTGCTAGAACTGTACACATCCAGAGTAACAAAAAGGGCTGTTACAAACGCTGGTGAAGCCATGCCCATACCCGATTATTGAAGATCTGCTTCACCTGCGTTCTAACCAGGCAGACCCGAGCTAATTACGCTGACAGCTGCTTTCCATCACCATTCCCTCTATTTAAGCCTCACTCCTCTGTACCTCCACTGCGAAGTCTTGTTTGCCCCGGCTGCATTTCTGAGCGTACTCTTATGTCTAACCTGATCTTCTGTTTCTCCGACCATAGCCTGAACCCGACCACGCCATTGTCTGCCGCCAGCCTGTCAGTTTAACTCACCGCCTGTCCTTGACCACTCTATTGCCTGCGCCTGCCCAAGTGAATCTCCTCACCTGCCTGACCACGAGCCTGAACGCCTACTACAGCCCTGTCTGCCGATATCGACCCTTGCCCGTTGACTTACTGACTTACCTCAATAAAGACCGCTTATGGATCCCAACCAGCCTGAGTCTTTGTTACAAAATCACTCTTGACCCAATTCATCCAGCACAATTCCTTTTTGAACTGTTGCCATCTGGCCAGCGCTACGCAGCACTGAGCACCAGAACAGCCAGGCACAGGAGCAGTTTTTTCCTCTCAGTCCATCCACCTCATAAACAGTTAAAACTGCCCCCAATACTTTCCTTTGGTCAATACAACCATGTGCAATATTCAATCCATCGATTCCTACTTATATCCATATTTCATATATATTCTTTAACATATCCTTCCTCTTCTTCATACATGACATAACATGTACATAACTGTATATCTGTATATAAAATATTCAAACTACATTATTGCGCTATTGTATATTTCTCTTTGTTATCTGTTATATCTTATTTATTTCTTTTAATATAAGTCACAATATGTAAATATATTAAATGTGTATGTTTGTATTTATGTATAGATGTTGCATTCTCTGAGAAGAATTGCACAAAACGTTCCTTAAAGGAGATATGCGCAAGGATCAATATGTAGTTTTCATTCCATAGATTTCTGTTCCACAGCAGTTAGAGGACACAAATGAAGTGAATATAATGTAGCATTTGATTTTCTATCAATATCTTTGTACTTTTCCAGAGTCTGTTCAAGCAGACCAGACTATCTTGACTATCTTGATTTTGTTTTTATCAACCCAATCTTGGCATGAACAAGAATTTATCAGATTTTATTCAAATCATCTTACACATGCTTAAAATAGAAAAACCTACTTGTATGGACTCATATTATTTTATATAAACATATATTCCGTGCTCAATATGAATGAAGTAAAAAAAAAAAATCATTTGTGGTATTTTTTTGTTAATCGCCACAAAAATTTCTTTGATTTGCCCCTTTGTTAAAGACAGAAATTTCAGTGAGGCACTTACAATGGAAGTAAATGGAGCAAATCCGTAAACATTAAAATACTCACTGTTTCAAAAGTATATCCATGAAATGTAAATATTATACGTGTTAACATGATTTTGAATGAATGAATGTTACATTTAAATAGCACTTTTATGACAACACTCAAAGCACTTTACACAGTGAAAAGGGGACTCTCCTCAACCGAAACCAGTATGCAGCATCCATCTGGATGATGCAACAGCAGCCATAGTGCACCAGAACACCCACCACACATAAGCTATTGATGGAGAGGAGAGAGTAGAGTGATACAGCCAATTACTGTATGGGGATTATTAGGAGGACATGATGGATAAGGTCCAATGGTGGAATTTGCCCAGGACACCGGGGTTACACCCCTGCTCTTTACGAGAAGTACCTTGGAATTTTTAATGATCACAGAGAGTCAGGCCTGGGTAGCTCAGCAAGTAAAGATACTGACTACCACCCCTGGAGTTGTGAGTTCAAAACCAGGTCTCCTAAGCAACCAAATTGGCCCGGTTGCTAGGGATGGTTGAGTCACATGGGGTAACCTTCTCGTGGTTGCCATAATGTGGTTCGCGCTCGTTGGGGTGCATGGTGAGTTGGGCATGGATGCCGCAGAGAATAGCGTGAAGCCTCCACACGCACTATGTCTCAACGGTAACGTGCTTAACAAGCCATGTGATAAGATGGTCACAGACGGGGAGGCAACTTAGATTTTGGGCATTCCAAATTTGGGAGGAAAAGAGGTGAGAAAAAATTCTCAGGTGTCAGGACCTCAGATTAAAGTCTCATTCAAAGCACAGTGTATTTTTCAAGTATAGTGTCTAGTATAGGGGGCATTAGGACCCACACAGACAGCAGAGTGAGCACCCCCAGCCTCCCTAATACCTCTTCCAGCAGCAATCTTAGTTTCTCCCCAGGAGGTCTCCCATCCAGGTTCTACTGAACAGGCTCAACCCTGCTAAGCTTCAGTAGGGAACCAGTCTTGAGCTATAGGGTGATATGGCTGCTGGCAATTTTAGTGTTGTAAAATCGCTTACAGACCTTATCTGTGTTAGTTTATATACCAAACTAGGATTTCATGGTCTTGTTGCCACAACAATGAAATTGCAATATTGGATATAACTTTACACATAAAAAGTTAGACTTTGACCATAGGCCATATACTTTATTAGTTCAAACCAGTCTGGCCATTCCCTGTTGACCTCTCTCATCAACAAGGCATTTCCATCCACAGATCTGCCTCTCACTGGATGTTTTTTTGTTTTTATGAGTAAATTCTAGACTGTTGTGCATGAAAAATCGCATAGTATCTCAGAATGCTATAGTATCTTCTGAGTTGCGTGTTGGCTCTGTTTTGGAGGCACAAGGGGGACCTACACAATATTAGACAGGTGGTTTTAATGTTGTGGCTGATCAGTGTATATAAACTCAGCAAGAGTAGAATAGAAACATCCTCTCACTTTCAACTGCTTTTATTTCATCAAACTTGACTTAATGTGTAAATATTTGTATGAACATAAAAAGATTCAGCAACAAAGACATAAACTGAACAAGTTTCACAGTCATGTGACTAACAGAAATTTAATAATGTGTCCCTGAACAAAGGGGGGGAATCTCAAAAGTAACAGTCAGTATCTGGTATGGCCACTAGCTGTATTAAGTACTGCAGTGTATCTCCTCCTCATGAACTGGACCAGATTTGCCAGTTCTTGCTGTGAGATGTTACCCCACTCTTCCACCAAGGCACTTTCAAGTTCCTGGACATTTCTGGGGGGAATGGCCCTAGCCCTCACCCTCCGATCCAGGCACTTTGCTGGCCATGGCAGAACACTGACATTCTTGCAGGAAATCATGCACAGAACGAGCAGTATGTCTGGTGGCATTGTCATGCTGGAGGGTCATGTCAGGATGAGCCTGCAGGAAGGGTACCACTTGAGGGAGGAGGATGTCTTCCCTATAACGCACAGCGTTGAGATTGCCTGCAATGACAACAAGCTCAGTCCGATGATGCTGTGGCACACCGCCTCAGACCATGACGGACCCTCCACCTCCAAATTGATCCTGCTTCAGAGTACAGGCCACGGTGTAAAGCTCATTCCTTCAACGATAAACGAGAGTACGACCATCACCCCTGATGAGACAAAACCATGACGTGTCAATGAAGAGCATTTTTTGCCAGTCCTGTCTGGTCCAACGAAGGTGGGTTTGTGCCCATAGGTGACATTGTTGTCGATGATGTTTGGTAAGGACCTGCCTTACAACAGGCCTAAAAGCCCTCAGTCCAGCCTCTCTCAGCCTATTGTCTCACAGTACGGACATTGCAATTTATTGCCCTGGCTACATCTGCAGTACTCATGCCTCCATGCAGCACGCCTAAGGCACGTTCACGCAGATGAGCAGGGACCCTGGGCATCTTTCTTTTGGTGTTTTTCAGAATCAGTAGAAAGGTCTCTTTAATGTCCTAATTTTTATAACTGTGATCTTAATTGCCTACAGTCTGTAAGCTTTAGTGTCTTAACGGCCGTTCCACAGGTGCATGTTCATTCATTGTTTATGGTTCATTGAACAAGCATGGAAAACATTGTTTAAACCCTTTACAATAAAGATCTGTGAAGTTTCAGTGTCCTGAAAAAGGGATGTTTCTTTTTTTTGCTGAGTTTATATACTAGAGCTGGGCAATATGGCAAATAAATAAAATCTTGATTTTTTATCGAACTTGAGGACGATTCACGATTACATTTCTTCAACTTTTAAATGTACTCCATGTGATTGCATGATCTTTATAAGAATTCAAGGCAACCTAGTTAAGAGAAATCCAAGTTCTTTTAATTATAGGGGAAAAAAAGGTGTGCAAGAAAAATTTACAAATGCACCAAATGGGCAAGATAAATGATAATAAACACAGATGTTCAAAAATAATAGAATAAGAAAACTGCTAAATAATTCTTAGCCAGTGTAGGTATTAGTTTTATCTAAACCAAGTCTATCTAGAAATCAATATCTCTAAATTATCAAGTTTATTTAGAATGTACTCATTGTACATCAAACAATTTGTGTATATTCATAAACCCCCTGCAGATAGAGATGTGTACTCGAGCGGTTCATGATGATCAGTGCAGACATATGAAATAATTTATCATTACATTTATCATTACAATTCAACTAGCAAAGTTTGTTTAAATGAACGCTTGACAAATGTTGGCTATAGATGTAGTACACTTGAAACACGTCACAGAATAAAGCAATAATTAGCAATTTGTCTAAATCATCATGGCAAAAAGGAGTGGCGGATGTTTGATTCTGCCCTATATAGCCTCTCCATGATTTGAAATGAAACTCCCGTATCTGTCACGTAACTAATGCTTTATTATGTGTAAAAAGAAAAGAAAGAAGAGTGTTCATCAACATGCGCACGCTGAGGCCAGTTATGATCTTAAGAAGGTGTATACCTGTATGGTGGATGAAGCAGAGCTACAATCACACTGTGTACAATCATACTTGGAATATTACCACCGTCTTTTATATCATTATATATATATATATATATACATACAGTACTGTGCAAAAGTCTTTGTTTTACCAAAGCATCTGTTTTTTAGATGGTTATTTATATCTTCAGCTTTAGTATGTCAATAGGAAATATACATTTTACACTCCCAAACATTCCGTTTGTAAATAGAATAGAAGAACAAGGAGTCCTGCATAAGACCCCCACTGAACACCGAGTCAGTCTGGGATACATGAAGTGAAAGAAGCAGTTAAGACAGCCTAAACAGATAGAAGAACTGTGGCGAATTATCCAAGAATCTTGGAACATCCTATCTGCCAACAACCAAGAAAAACTGTGTCCAAATGTATCTAGGAGAATTGGTGCTGTTTTGAAGGCCAAGGTGGCCACACCAAATATTGATGTTACTTTTTTTTTTACGTTTACTGGACTTTGTATGATGTTAATTGATATATGAAAAATATTGATGGCATTATTTTTGAAGACATCCTCAATATTCAACATTTTTCACAAGTGCCTAAAACTTTTGCACAGTACTGTGTGTGTGTATATATATATATATATATATATATATATACACACACACCAATTAGCCACAACATTAAAACCACCTGCCTAATATCATCTGAAGGTGTCCTGTGGTATTTGGCACCAAGACACTAGCAGCAGATCCTTTAAGTCCATAGACCGGACTTGTTGGTCCAGCACATCCCATAGATGCTCAATCGGATTGAGATCTGGGGAATTTGGAGGCCAAGTCAACACCTTGAACTCTGTCATGTTCCTCAAACCATTCCTGAACAACTTTTGCAGGGCGCATTATCCTGCTGAAAGAGGCCACTGACATCAGGGAATACCATTGCCATTAAGCGTGTATCTCGTCTCCGACAATCTTTACGTAACGGTCAAAGTAACATCCACATGAATGTCAGGACCCAAGATTTCCCAGCAGAACATTGCCCAAAGCAACACACTGCCTCTGCCGGTCTGCCTTTTTCCCATAGTGCATCCTGCTGCCATCTCTTCCCCAGGTAAATGACACACATGCACCCGCCATCCACATGATCTAGAAGAAAATGTGATTCATCAAACAAGGCCACCTTCTTCCATTGCTCCATGTTCCAGTTCTGACGCTCACGCACACATTGTAGGCACTTTCGGTGGTGGACGGGGTCAGCATGGGCACTCTAACTGGTCTGCTTTTACGCACCCTGATATGCAGCAAGCTGAGATGCACTGTGTGTTCTGACACCTTTCTATCATGGCCAGCATTAAGTTTTCAGCAATTTGTGCTACAGTAGCTCTTCTCTGGGATTGGGCCAGATGGGCTAGCCTTCGCTCCCCACACACATCAATGAGCCTTGGACACCCAAGAAAATATGACAAATGAGAGACAACGAGACCCAAGAGCAGAAGAACAGTTCAGAGGATTTATTAACAATACATTATAACTTCAGCAGATCCAGGTGAAGTGTGGAGATCCCGGCACCGACTGCAGTAGAAGGTGATGGGTGTGTTTGTCGATGAGTGCATGCTGACTGCACAGTGAACAGATCGATAAGAAATCCATAAGAAAATGAAGAGTGTGTTCATAGACGTATGCGTTGTGGTAGTCGGGAGCAGATTCATGAGGAATCCTTCGTTAAAGAGATGTGGACGAAGAGAACAGGCGTACAGCAAACTGGAAAGCAACCACACTCCCGACACGTGGGGAGAGACAGGCAACCAAAACAGATACAGAAAGGACCAACTAGGCAGAGAGAGCGAGGTGAGTTACCTCAACACCAAACAAAAATCTAGCAAAGAATATGACACAACAAAGGGCTTAAATGGGCAGTGAATTAATGGAGAGACAGGTGCTACTAGCACACTAATTAGTGGCGTGATCAGCGTTCCCATGGGAACAATGATCACACATGCCTACAGTGCCAGAGACACATGAATATTGAATATTTTATTAAAGTTTGGTCTTTTACAGTTCAACACACTTTCTGTCCATTTTACACCTCATCATCAACTAACATACAGAATTTTCGTAGACTAAAATTATACGTCATTTTTGTCAGAGTAAAACTAACTAAAATGAATGAATATGACATGATGAAATATTGACTCATTTGAAAGGACATTTTTAAAAGTTTTGAAAAGTAATTTGAAAGTATATAGATGACAGGAAATCTGAGGGGGAACTTGATCAGGAAATGTTGCAAACTTGATTTGAACTCACACCACATAAGCACCATGGCATGACATTTCAAATGTTTTTTTTCCTACAAAATGTTATTTAGATAAAATAAATAAAGCATCTATTAAGTTGAATAATATAACATATTGCTATTTTTATCAAATTACATGTATATCACACCTATACACACATGCACATACTATCTATATCCAGTGATCTTACTGACCTTGAGCAGGATGCTGATGGCGGCAGCCATTCCAACCATTCCCACACCCACCACAGTCACCTTGTTGGTGGGGCCTGCAGGCTCCTCCTTACTCACATGAACAATCAACTTCTCCTTAGTAGAGGCCATCTTCTACTGTAGAGGGAGAGAATGGAATTGCTCAGTCTGTGCTTTAAAATGTAAATGAAATTGTGATGGGAGAAATCCTTCTACTAAGGGATGCAGCTAATTTAACTCCTTGTCAAGGGCAGTCTCTGGAAAGGTTAAGGTTATAAGAGCAAAGGATGCTCCAATTTTCATCCAGCCTCTGCAGTGTTGTGTGCACAGAGGCACGTGTACATGAAACCAAGTTATCTGGAGAATTAATGATATGTTATTACCCCATGAGTAAACAAACCCCCTTAAGAGCCCCTTAATCACAATTCACTCTTCTCTTTTAGACATGCACTGCAAACACTTTAGAGATCAAATGACTGGCACTCGTTCATCCACATGCAGGGCTGGACTGGTAATCTGGCATACCGGGCATTTTCCCGGTGGGCCGACGCACTTCGGGGCTGATCAGGGGTGGACTGACCATTGGGAGAACCGAGAGGTCCAGTGGGTTGACAAAAATGATCTGCCACATTATGCAGAACGGACCACAAAATGACGCCGCGATATGCATAAAAGGACAGCGACCCCCATTTTGGTTTTGATACCAAAACGAGCAAAAGAGAATTGTTTACAGTGGCACAATAGCGCCCTCAACTGACAAACATGTATCATAGCCTCAATGATCTGCTTCAAAGTCAACACTATGAGAACGAGCAAAATGATGTTACAGATGAAAAGCGTCAGTGGTCGCGGCCCACAGACTCATTTTTGTTTGCAGTTTACAAAATCTACAGCTGTCACAGAGACCAGTGAGATATCTCTGGACACTTTTTTCATCAAAATCTTTAAGGAAGTAAATTTTTTGCATACTTTTACGTGAATAAAATAGCTTACAGCACCTTTAATTAAAAAATACCAAATTATTTGTATAATAAATAATACCATGATATATAACTTCTTCACAATTAAAACAGTGAATAATATATATTTTTCGGATTATAGTGATACGAATTTTGAAGAACACACATTAAAATCCAAACAAATGAATGAATGAAAAGTCATTATAAAATATTAGTAAAACAAATAGTACCATGATTTATAATTACTATTTTACTAATTATAAAAGTAATTTTGATGACACGCACATTAAATGAATTAATGATTGAATGAATAATACTAAAATATATTAACAAAAAATATTACCATGGTACACAAAAACTTAAATAATATATAAGTCATTTTTGCGCATTACGGTAATACAAATTTGAGTTTTCATGTTACAGTAATAACAATTGTGCTGGAATTGAATTGAAAATGTGCTGAAAAAACTCAAATTTTTTATATTTATGTCTTGAATTGCCATGAAAACAATGTCACAACTCATCCACATATTAATGGTGCTAAAATATAATTTCTTCATTTCTTAACCCTTGTGCAACCTTCAGGACATTTTTGTCATAGCCAAAATGATAAAAAATAAAAAATGTAATGTTAATGTTAATGCCCAAGGTGTGCATTTTGGGGGGAGTTTTGATATTTCAACCTCAGTTCCTATAATACATTTATAATACACTGTGTACACAAAATAGTTACACTCATGACCTTCAGGACAAAAATGTGTGTGTGTGTGTGTGTGTGTATTTATCACTTTGTTGGGACCAAATGTCCCCATAAGGATAGTAAAACCCAACATTTTTGACATTGTGTGGACAATTTGTCGGTCTCCATGAGGAAAACAGCTTATAAATCATACTAAGTTATGTTTTTTGAAAATCTAAAAATGCAGAAAGTTTTTTGTGAGGGTTAGTTAGGGTTTAGGGGTAGGGTTAGGGCAGGGGTCGGGAACCTTTTTTCATGAAAGAGCCATTTTTTTCATTTTTTTGTTAATAATTTTTTTCGAAAGAGCCTTTGCAAAAACTAATATTTTACTATTATTTAAAAAAATACAAATATATTTTTTTTTGGCCAGACTTTCTTCACGTATTTTGTCGTCAGGCACATAGCGCCCAACAATGCAAGCTCTGCAATATTTCAAGTGTCTGTAGACTCGTCCAGTGCAAGAGAAATCTACCTAAGTTATATGATTGATCTGTACCCTCTCTACCTCACGCGCCATCATGACAGTACGGTCATGCACATTTCGGGCTGAAAGGGGCACGTCTTATATTTTCTGAATGATTTTCTCCTTGTTTGGGAAATCAGCAAACAGTTCAAGTGCCACACTTAATAAGCATGACTTTACATACCCTCCATCAGTAAAAGGTTTTCCTTGTCTTACAATCTCCAATGAGCCAGCAAAGCTGGCAGCATTCAGGCTTCCAGATTCCCCTATTCTCATGTTTGCAGCTGCTGCTGGCCAGCTTGCAGTTTACGCTGGAGCTCCGCACACGCCTTCCTTCGGCTCTCGCCCACCGGGTACTTTGCTGCAAAAACTGCATGGTGGGTATCGAAATGTCTCTAAACATTAGATTTTTTTAAATGAGGCAATACGTTGTGCGCAAATAACATACGGCGGAACACCAGAACTTTCAACAAAAACCGTATGTTTCAGTCCAATAACTTTGGAATATTCAATGCTCCACATTCTTTCATTTCCCCATCTCCACAAACTAGCTAGCTAGCTGTTTGAAATTGAGCGCGAGAGGTTACCATAGAAACGCAAGTGATTTTGGCTGTGGATTGGTGTCGTGAGACTTGCGCTTAGCGCTGCAAATGCACAATGAACGGAAACCCTGAAATGTATTATTGTAAACTGACTTTTGTAGGCTGTACAACAAATTAGAGACAAATTGATTATATTTTACTTTGCAATTCCACCCGCGTTCTCCTGCTGGAAACTGATAAGATGTCTCTTAAATTTGTAGGTAAATGGTAAGACACCTGACGAGCCACATGATTTTTGCCAAAGAGCCACGTGTGGCTCGCGAGCCATAGGTTCCCGACCACTGGGTTAGGGGATATAATCTATAGTTTGTACAGTATAAAAACCATTATGTCTATGGAAAGTCCCCGTTAAACATGGAAACCCAACGTGTGTGTGTGTACGCGTGTGTGTTAGTATGGATATCAGTGTGTTTTGTGTATTGAGAATTATGTGTGTGTGTAAAAAACAACAGTGGCATTATGTAAAAAAAAAACTGGCATTTAAAGGGTTAAAATCCCAAAAATGAAATACTATTTGGTAGTTATGATCAGTTCCGCTGTTGGTTAAAAAAATCTATGTCAGTGAAAGTGGAAAATAATAATATATTTTTTGTCATCTAAGAACATCTGAGTATCTTTTATTTGTATTGATATACAAGGGTTAAGTGAAATTTGTACTTGTTTGTGACAACATTCGTATAGTGTATATGAGCAGCACACTGTCAGCACTGACTGAAACTGTAGTAATACATTCAGTGAGTCTGAGAGCTGCCGAGTTGACGCAATAGGAGCGAGTCATCTCGAAATCATATATGGGGAAACAGGCTACGTGCTGAATGAAATACTGATTCGTTTTCTGGAATACGGGACTTTTAAGTACTAATGCAGTTGTATGTCCTTCAATATACCAAAAAAAAAAAAAAAAACACGTACCACAATCCCTTGCTTTAAAGAAAGTGCATCAAGAAAGCACATCTGATCTGTCTCGTATGACTCACAAACCTGAATCGATTACAGAACACCGTTAATAAAACTCATTCATGTGCTCCATTAAAACGCATCTGTAAATAACCAAAAGTCTATCTGATCATAAACTTTATTGAGACAAGCAGCAACAGGTCATATTTGAGTTCACGAGACGCAGAAATGATCATTTACTTGTAAATTGTTGAATAAACGCGCGAACTCCGATTACATCACAGCAGCTAGTCTGCTAAAGTCTGTTTTCATCAGCAGAGTTAGTATCTGTCTACACTTTTAATATGTGACTACAGTGTATGCTTCTGAAAGTTAATCGCCAAATATAGATTAAACTGAGAGAAAGAACAATAAATCCCCCTCAAATGCCACACAGCACTGCATATCTTTCTTTTCTTAATATTTTGGTTATTATATTTATTATAGGTCAATAGTGTCAGCTGTAGTCTCACCTGTATATAGCTGTAATATTACAGTGTAATTCAGTCTCGACTCTGGAAGGTCTCCGCTCTGACTTGCTGCTGCAGCGTGAGGAATTGGCTGGGCTCTTTATATAGCATGATTTGCATATTAATCAGATGGGCGTGGCTTCATGTCTCATGGTGGAAGTCACGTCCATCAAGGGAGGCAACATGGAAGCGGATGTGCAACGGTTTCTACATTTCTGCGAACGTAACATCGATTAAAACCTGTCCACAAAACATGTTTAAATTTGAATGATTTGGAAACCACTGTAAACCATAACCGCTGTAATATTCAGTGCCATACTTTTCTTTCTGTCTATCGACCTACAGTATAAAACCAAGCTGGTCAAGCTGTGACAGTGCGGCTTTTGAACCACACTACCAAGCATCCATCTATTAAATCTCTGCTCTCTTCCAAACAAAATGGACTAATTATTCTCCTCACCCACAAAAATAAGGCCTTTGCAAATTCTGCTGCATTGTGCTTCACAGAAATCTGGCTGAGAGAAGCCAATCCGGACAGCACGTTACATCTACCGGGCTTCCACATTCTACTTCTACCTGTTTAGAGTTGGCTGGACTGGGAAGAGGAATCTGCCTGGGATTTTACATAGCAACTGGCCCAAAAGTTGAGCTGGTCTTTTCTGCATATCTCGGCGCCGTTTTGTGGTCCATTCTGCATAATGCGGCTCAGTTCTCCCGATGGTCAGTCTGCCTCTGATTGGCCCAAAAGTGTGTCGGCCCACTGGGAAAATGCCCGGTATGCCAGATTACCAGTCCAGCCCTGGTTGCACCGCAGAGTTAATGGGGGAAACGAGAGGCAGTGGAACATATTTTTACATCAAGTAATGTTGGTGTACAGAAGTAACAACACTCTTCATAAACTGTAAGCCTTTCTACTTGCCACAGGAGCTTTCCTTGTGTATTGTTTTGAGTTTTTACATTCCTCCAAAAGCATGTGTGAGAGCAGCGCTGAACAGCTGAACAGTTCCTTTAACAAGGAACAACAATACCTGGACTCACTTATTATTATTATTGAAAATTTTAACAAGGCAAATCTCACATGTGAAAAGCCCAAATACAGACAGCACATTACATGCCCCACCAGAGACAGAAATATACTGGATCACTGCTACACAACAATAGAGGATGCATATCGCTCTGTCCCATGTGCAGCTTCAGAACTCTCTGATCACAATCTGGTTCATCTTCTGACCTACAGGCAGAAACTAAATTCAGCTAAACCTATAGTAAACTGTAGTGTTTTCCTGTTTAGTGAATAACTGTAATACGTGCTACATGTGAGAATGTGCGATGAGAATTGTATTGTTTTAAACTGTACATGTCCTTAAAGCCTGGTTAAAGGTACAGTATGTAATATATTTACTGTAATCAAGCAAAAAATTATCATAATATGTTATCAGAGATTTTGGAATCATGCTAAATTACTGGATTCTCCGAAAACAACTACAGCCAGTATATTCTACTTTGAAATGTGCGTTTCCGGCTGGAATTTCTGTTTGAGGTTTGGCCTGTGTGATCCCGCCCACTGCCCATTTCCCAATAGTATTTCGACACCGAGGTTGCCAGATTAAAAATAAGTTTGTGAGCAAACACAGTGCGCTGCAGCCATGGAAGCCAGCAAAACATCTAGCTAACATTAACAGAGTTATAAAAACAAAATCCACATGGGCTGGTTTATAATCTGCAAACAATCAAAAAACTGCAAACTTACAGATTAGTTGATCAATTTACAGTGTAAGTTTCGTCGTTCCTGTTGTGTGTCCTCAACCTGGCAACCCGCGTGAGATTCGAGTCTGGGAAGGAGAGGGCAGGGGAAACAATTCTCCAATATTTAGAATTTGGACTGCAGTACCCATTTTATACGCTTGATGCAATGTGCTCCTTTAAAATGCATGTAATGTTGTGAGTAAAATATTTTGTATCTATACAATACTGTGAATATTTTTACAAGTACTTGAATGAATAAAATGATGTGAATGATAAAAGCATGTATTAAGATTATGCTGAAAGATAATGCCCTGTTTGTCTTTTATTTTGACATTAGCCTCTAACATATTTCATTATATACCATATTTCTTTCTGATAAGTTTTATTGTGCTGAAATTGACTGGATCATTTTTGCTTTCATTTGGGTCATTGTTTTTTTTTCCGTCACATTTACAAATGGATTGTAATCCATTTTTTTTCATTTATTTTTCAATTAAGTACAAAGGCACGGTTGTATTTTCTTTATTTTATATATTTAATTTCCATACGGCCCCATTGACCGCAGTTTATATATTCTACTTTTTGTAACCCATCGGCTACATATATTTTGATGTTGCAACATGTCAACGTTTACTTTGTACAGCGTGACAAACAGAGATTTAGCAAAGACAGTCCACTGGAATTAAAATGAATGGTAGCAATTCTAACAGCCAAACGGATGTAGAAAAGGAAGTCCCAGGACATCGCCAGTAAATCAACTCGAGAACGCACATGCGCATTAGCTAGACAAGCCTGAAAATTATTATTATTTGCGTAATCTGTGGTAAAAAAAAAAAAAAAAAAAACACTATTCACGATACCAGTGCTGTCAGATTTGATTGCTGATTTGATTGTTGAAATATGTTCTTTAATCGTAATATTGACCAACCGTTTTGAAGACTTCGGACTTTCCCCGTTAAAGTAAATTGGATTTTTTTTAGAGTAGCTAACACATTTTTCATGTAGTCTCTCAATTAATATGCAAACATTAAAACTGCATATTTAATAATCATACAATAATGAGAAAAATGTAATAATAGTTGGAAATGTAAAATAGCATGTCACACTGCAAGAAACTGCTTGACATTTCATGACAACTATCAAGGTATCAGAGCATACTTTAACTCGACCAAAACAGGCTGTAGGTTATGCTGGATTATTAAGTGATAAAAAGAGCCAGAGGCATAATTTATAATGAATGCATCTTTTAAAATGTATTGCAATGGAACTGCTCCATCTTGTGGTGAAAATGGATAATTTCACAAAGACATTTACATATATATATATATATATATATATATATATATATATATATATATATATATATATGTATATATGTGTGTGTGTGTGTGTGTGTGTGTGTGTGTGTAAATGTCTTTGTGAAATGATCCTATATATATATATATATATATATATATATATATATATATATATATATATTTTTTTTTTTTTTTTTTTTTTTTTTTTTTTTTTACGATTTTCCATAAAATAATAGCCTACTTGAATGGTATAAGGCATAAACAAAGATAATGTCATTTTTAATGTAATTTATCCAGTGGATTCTAAAATGATTATTATTTTATCCCTTTAAGTTTGGTTCCAAATGGCTGTATAATAAAAATGTTTATCTATGTTCATTTAGTCAATGTTTCATGTCCATTTATTTATGTATTTAGTAGCCATGTAATATGTGGGATAATGTGCAGTCAGCCAGTTGTTATCGCAATGTAAACCCTGACAGGGAGATCAGGACCAAGAGAAGGGTTTATTTTGCAATAACATCTGGCTGACTGTACATTATCCCACATATTACATGGCTACTAAATACATAAATAAATTGACATGAAACATTGATTTACATTGACATTATATGAGAAGAAATAAATCACTGAACAGCTGAAATGCACCTCTAGGTTGTGTTGGAATTCTGTTGGTGTTTATTTTATTAATTAATGAATGTCTGACTGCTAATTATGAATCTTATTACAAGAATACTTGCCACATAATTAAATAAATGCAAATGAAACATTGATTTGAGTTTAAATGAATATTCCGGGTTCAATAAAAGTAAAATCAATCAACAGCATTTGTGACTTCATGTCGATAACCTCAAAAACAGTTTCAACTCGTCCCTCCATTTCTTAGAAAAAAAAAGAAAAAGAAAAATTCAAGGTTACAGTGAGGTTTAGGGCTGGGTATTGATAAAGATTTCCAGTATCAACTTGATTCTGATTCACAAGCTCTCGATTCGATTCAATATCGATTCATATGGGTTTATTTAACATATAATGTACCTTTTCTTACATATAAAGAAATGATCTCCCCAGCTAATGTTCTTAATTACACAGGTGCCTTTTAACTAGGTACATTAGGAAAATATCAATTTTATTACTTTTTCATAATTTTGGTCACATTTTGGCTTTGACAAATAAATGTATTCAATCAATAAATAAGATACTATATTTCATATAATATTTTTGTTACATATTTAATGTTAAATTTCATAATTTGTACTATTTATATTGATTTGTTAAACGTGTGTTAAATGGTACTGTCTCTTTAACAAAAAAACGGCATTTCTGTAAACAGTGCATTTAAATGAGCACATGTTAACTAGAGAGGACACAATGGCTTTACCTCATCTGTGTGATGCATGATTAGAATTAAATCATTAAAAGAGACAGATCTTGTCCTTGAACACACATTACACGGAACAAATTTTACTCTCATCACGCAGTGTGAGGATCTCACAGCTGAACACTTCATGACTAAACTACACAATTCCTTCTGAGTGAAAAGTAAACATTTACCAGCCAGTTGCCAAATATATTCACTTTAGTCACATAGCGTGAAATTTGGTTGCAAATGCGAGTGATTTTCTCTCAATGTAGTAGAGGGTTGCACATTGAGTAAAAGATCGATCTTGGGATTTTGAATCGATATCGAGATCGTTCAAATGAAGATCACGAATAATCGGAAAAGCAATATTTTTACCCAGCTCTAGTTTAAACAGAAATGTGAAACTTATCATTTTATTAAAGCACTTTACATTAATTATTCTGTTAAAACTCATGTATTATTTGAGCTTTAAAGTTGTGTAATTTTTACAGTCATTTTAGGGTTTGTTGACATTACATCATCATGGAAACAAAGTTGTTAGATTGGCTATATCTTTACACAGAATAGGGTTGTAAGTGATTTTATCACATTAATCATGTTGTTGTTTATGTCTTGTGTCTATACTAAATGTTTGTGTTAATCAATATTAAGCCACAAATGCTGTTTATTGAGCTTGACTTGTTTTGATCCCGGAATATTCCTATAATTTATTTTATTAGCTTGTATAGATGGAACAGTGACCCGAATACCCCGGATGAGCAGTCTGATAAGTGGATGTGCGTTTGTTACTGGGAAATATCAGACTGCTAGATGGCACCATTGACTAATCAGAATTGAGCATTCCAGAGTGTGGTGTAATAAATGGGGAAAAGAGATAAGAAATCTTAGGCAGAATAGGGGCTATTCCACTGCACAGTTCAACTCGACTAGTTTTTTTGGGGTTTTCCACTGTGGATAGTACCTGGTACCTAATACTTATTTTAGTACCACCTCGGTCGAGGTTCCAAGCGAGCCGAGCCAATACGAAATGTGACGTCAAAATCCTGCAGATCATTGATTGGTCAGGGAGAATCATCACTATCAGCGTCACTGGATTTTCCGACGCATGTCATCAACCCGCTAGTTTTAAAGTTAGCAACAGCTATAATTTGTTCACATGCCTTTCAAATTGTGAAAAAGAAATGGCTGTGCACAAAACCACATCGTGGTCAATAAACAAGGTGCACTCGTTACTGAAGAAAGAAACGACGCAAAACTAAAAAGCCTCTCAGGAAGTGTATCAGCTGTTGGCCGCACATAGCTAACACCGGACCTACCAACAGTGTTTGGAAAAGTTAAAAAATCTTAAAAGTGACTACAGAACCATCAAGGAAAATTGGAAGTGGTTCAACCAAATGGACGTTATCTAAACCGGCGAGCAATGGGAGGGAGAGTGCCCTGGACACTTGATCCACTATGGAGGATGGTACATTTAGTTACATTAACTCTATACTCTGCTTGAAAGCTTCACTTTATTTAGTTGACCAGCTACTGGAAGCTTCTAAAACAACCAGACCAATTTAACTGTTACACTTGTGTAAAATCACCATGCAACAACTGCTTTATGCAGCGCAATGAGCTAGTAGCTAACAGCTAACGGTTGTGTTATTGTTTTGGTCTGTTTGTGTCATATTTAAGATGATGTCACAGCAGTAGAGGTGCAACTATGACGATCATCCTATAATCCCACCCACGTTGTTGCAGCACTAAACTGCAGCGGAAATGCAAACTCAGAAAAGTCAAGCGAGTAGAGTTGAGGAGAGTTAAACCGTAACGTGCAGTGGAAAAGTGCCAAATGCTAGCCTCAGTCACCATTTACTTTCATTGAATCTTTTTTCATACAATGAAAGTGACTGAGACTAACATTCTGTCTAACATCTCCTTTTGTGTTCATCAGAAGAAAGTCATACAGGTACGAACAATTTGAGGATGAGTAAATTATGACAGAATTTTCATTTTTACAATCCCTTTAAACAAGAGCAAGAAAACAATTGAAAAATACCATTTTGATAGAAAGGTTTGGTGAAGAAGTTTGTAACATTAAGAGGTGTAGACCTTATTCTGGATCAGGTCTCTTTAACATTTTTCAACACATAGTCCTTGGATTAGACTAGATCTGTTAATCTGTTGACTAGCGCTGCACACATAACATTTGTCTGTAAATGATGCCGTTCCCTGCCACACTAGCTCACAGGCCCTATTCCAGATCAAAATCTCTAAGGGTGCTTCTAAATATTTTGGGGGTGTTCTAGTAGTTAAAGTGAAGACGCAATAATGCACCAATAGTATTTGGTATTTAAACTCAAGCACCCCCTTAGAACCGGGCCGGCTCCCTCAAGGTGACGTTTGCTCATTTCATCATTCAACATTCCTTTCTTTTTCAAAGTACTCTCTTTTAGTACTCTACACACAAACATATATTTTTATGACTTCTGAAGAAAAGGCCAGGGCATTACTGGCCCAAGTTAGTTAAAATCCCTAAACCTAATAATCTACATGTGTCTCAGTCAGTTTTCTAGTTCAGAAGTCAGGGCACTGACCAGCGAGTTGGCCATTTCCTGGACTGCCATCAAAATTGTTCCAGTGCACTGAAAAATGTGTTCCCTAAAAATCCCCAAAATGCACTGTAAAAACTAGGGAGCATCGGCTACTGCCTATGTTCCTTTACCAGAGATATTAGTTTTTAGATTTTTTTTTTTTTTTTCAGCGGAAATCAGTGTAATCTTTTCAAATGTGTGAGCCGCCACTCGCAGTGGCCAAAGCTGGAGCTACAGTTGTGACGCACTTCGCGAGTGTAGGAACTAAACTTAAAGGGATAATTCACCCAAAAATGAAAATTCTCTCATCATTTATTCACCCTAATTTTTTTTTACCCACACCTATCATATCACTTCAGAAGACATGAATTAAACCATTGGAGTCTTATTGATAACTATGATGCCTTTTAATGCTTTTTGGACCTTCTGAGTTTCGTTCACCATTCACATGCATTGTTTGAATCTGCAGAGTTGAGATTCACCGATCAACCACAACATTAAAACCACCTGCCTAATATCGTGTAGGTCCCCCTCATGTCGCCAAAACAGTGCCAACCTGCATCTCATATAGTACAGCATTCTGAGATATTCTTCTCACCACAATTGTACAGAGTGGTTATCTGAGTTACTGCAGACTTTGTCAGTTCAGACCAGTCTGGCCATTCTCTGTTGACCTCTCTGTTGACCTCTCTCTCTTCAACAAGACATTTCTCATGCAACAACAATCATCCATGCGATTATCTAATTAGATAATCATGTGGCAGCAGCGCAGTGCATAAAATCATGCAGATATGGGTCAGGAGCTTCAGTTAATGTTCACATCACCCATCAGAATGGTGAAAAAAAAATGTGATCTCAGTGATTTGAACCATGGCATGATTGTTGGTGCCAGATGAGCTGGTTAGATTATTTCTTTTACTGCTGATCTCCTGGGATTTCCACACACAACATTTACTCAGAATTGGGCCAAAAACAAAAAACATTGAGGTGTATTCTTCAAAAAATCTTAATTTGTGTTCTGCAGAATAAAGAAAGTCATACACATCTGGGATGGCGTGAGGGTGAGTAAATGATTAGAGAATTACAATTTTTGGGTGAACTACCCCTTTAATTCTTTGAATGGATTTGATGTGTAGGGAACAGTATGAAACATTTATAAATATACAAATATTTATATTACTATACTCTTAACCTAACCCTATAGTACTAAGACCAAAACAGTGTAATTTCACTTCTTTTCAGATGTATTTGTTATGTGACTTCAAAGTCATAGCATGGACAGTTTTCGGGGCATGAACATTTGCTGCATTGTGGAGTTTGTCAGCTCACTGGGACTATAGGTGGAAAAATATTCTAAACTAGTATGCAAATTTACTGTGTGATCAAATTGGCCCTTTTCCTATTGGCCTTTTCATACACAAACATATATGCAAGGTTTATTACCCATGAGCACCAAAAAAATAAATAAAAATATTCACTTGACAATCAAAATTTAATTTTAAAATGACACTTCATTACTGTCTGAGTGTCACATTTTTGTGTGTTCTTGTTCTTGTTCATCTTCTTCTTTGGATTTATGGCGGTTGGCAAACCAGCTTTTGGCGCATTTCCCCCTCCTACTGGGATGGTGGGTGAAGCGTTGATGTAGAAGAAGAAGAAAACACCTAAAAGACTAAATTCTTCTATACAGATCTGTTTCTTTTAAAACATTTAAGAGAACTTTATACACTTTTGTAGACTTGTTCAAAAGGTTCTGTAATGTCAAGAGTTTATACCAAGAGATTTTAATTCTTCTTTAAACTGGAATCTTTCACAGTCTTATGCCATGCAATTTAGTAGCACATGCTCAACAGTCGCAGGAAGCATCCGTGTCACCGGGTCATTTTTCCGGGGCTACAGTCAAAACATTCAGGGCTGAAGCCCCGGAAAAATGACGAAAAAAGAATGTAAAATGTAGGCAACACAAGTTTAGGTGCAGCTCAACAACAACAACAACAAAAATATTTCTGTATGAATATGCAATAATCTTCATGAAGCAGCCTGTCACGCAGGTCTTCGAGGAATGTAGGCTACTCACAATAATATTGCTACATTTTGTTTGAAGTCCACGTGACGTGACACCCTCCCCCTCCGCTACTAGAGAGCGGCAGCTTGTGTCACTCTGGAGGAAAAATAAAACGTTAAGAAAAAAAGAAACGCAGCCTTTTGGACTTTATTGAAAAGAAGAGTAACGGTGAGGATTACTGATGTTACCTACATGTTTAGCTTAATGCTTTTAAACTTGTGGGCTGGTCAAGGATGTCCAAATGTAGGGTGACCATACGTCCTCTTTTTCCCAGACTTGTACTCTTTTTCGGACCTAAAAAAAGTGTCTGGCCGGGATTTCTAGATTTGCGAAAATGTCCGGGATTCAGCTTTAGTTGCATTATGACGTGCATCTGGTCTAATACTTCATTGTGTGCGTGCGTGCATATTTGCATTGCTTTAACCCCTCTTTTTAAGTCCCGCCTTCTTGCACACCAATTGGTCGATTATAAGAGGCTTGCAGCAACTATTGGCCAAATTCCTGCCTGTCAATTTCTCTGCGAAGCGCTGTTGTGTTCGGTATCATACCGTTGCTTGACAGTCGCAGCAAATGACAGCTGAGTGGAAACAATGCCCAAACGAAAGTGCAAATTACAGAAGATTTGCACAAAGAATGCCCATGCTCTCGTCCAGGTGGAGATCAGTGGAAACAGAATGTTTGACATATAAAGCTGGCACTTATGTGTAAGTTGCTAATAGAGGTGCAAGTGATGTAGAAGCACACATCAGCTCTATGAAGCATAAAGGGTCAGCAAAAGGTGAAAGTTCATCTGATAAATTAACGGACTACTTTTTGCGACCAGTTAAAATTGTTATCACATTGCTTCATTTTCCATGGCCATTCAAAATAAGTAATAGTAAATGAAGGTACACTCATGGCATCAAATATTTTATTTTAGTACATGGACACTCAAAAGAATGTTGGACATTTAGATTTATTTATATATATTTATGTTATGCTAATAAAGTGTGTTTTTCACTATTAAAGTTTGCATTCATAGTAGCACTATTTTGAACCCTATTATAAATGGTCTGCATGGGGTGTACTAGTCCACTTATGCTAGTAACCAGCAACTGACTGACTTGAGATGTTCATATTAGAGTAAACTAATGCTACACCAAATTAAATTCGTTTACTGTTTAATGATAAATCAGGAAATTAGCTATTTTTTAGGTACACGTTGAAATTTCCAATGAACAACACGTCTCATTTGCCCCGTCACAGTCTCATAATGAACCAAAAACACACAAATTATCACCATCAGATTATCACTCGTACAAGAGAAAACAGATAATATTATTGCCGAAGTTACAATCATGATGATTAACATAAATGAACATTAGTGTTACTAGGTTAATTGGCATAACGTTACACTGCTTACAGCTTAAATAACTAGCTATCGTTAGCAGTCTGAGGTAACATTCAAAGATAAATAGCTGAAACTGACATCCCTAGTTTTTACCCTGCTTTTCAGAATGAGCATACAAAAATATTTTAAGAGATGTCAAACCCCAAATGAGGAAGAGACATGGTGTTAAATGTGGGGACAAACAAATCAGTGGGGACAAACAAATCATTTGCAATAGTGAAAAGGCACAAGTGTCGACTGAGGCCTTTGTTAAAGTTTATAATAACAGAAATGTGGCTGCTGAAGATCCTACCCTAACTTGTATAGTTCGATCCATCAAAAAATGCATTGTCCAGTTATATAACCTCCTCTTAATGCCCATTTTATCTAGTTTAATTAAAAGCCCTTCCTTCCACACCATATTGTAAGCTTTTTCAATATCAAAGAAAACTCCCACTAATACTTCTTTATTCACTTGCACTTTTCTAATTTCAGTCTCTAGACAGATAACTGCATCCAATGTGCGACGCCCCCTTCGAAAGCCACTCTGATATGGGTATATAGAGCACCTTGCTTCCAGGACATAAGTCAGTTGAGACATAGCCATTCATTCCATTAGTTTGCAGTGATTAGAAGTTAAGGCTATAGGTCTATAATTTGTTGGTTTTGCATGATCTTTCTGAGGTTTCGCAACAGGAACAACAACTCCACGCTTGCAGGTAGAAGGGAGTTTTCCTATTTCCCACACTTTATTTTAAAGCCCTAAAATAACTTTGAACGAATCCTCTGAAAGATGTTTAATCATTTCGTAACACACTTCATCCTCCCCTGGAGAAGTGTCTTACCCCTTCAAAAGCCTGTTTCAGTTCATACAAGGAAAAATCAACGTCTAGTGTGCATCCAGAGGGACCTCTTTGGGCCAAGATTTCCAGATTTTTTCTCATACACTGTTCTCTATACATTCTAATATTATCTGAAACATTTCTGTTATTATAAACTTTAACAAAGGCCTCAGTCGACACTTGTGCCTTTTCACTATTGCAAATGATTTGTTTGTCCCCACTAATAAGTACAGGTATACTACAGAAATTGTGGATCCCTCCCATCATCAGTTGCCACATTTCACTAATATTTTCTTTCCAATGTTATCACAGAATTCTCTCCAGTGATTTCTTTTGGCGGTTCGAATTACTTTCCTTACAACTGCCTGAGCTCTATTATACATAATATCATCAAATAGTAAGACTTTCTTAACTTTCTTAACACTCCGTTTCTAAATTTAATTGCTTCTACATTCATCTGTCCACCATGGCACACCTTTCTTTCCTCGCACCCCTGTACTTTTGCCAATCGCTTCTTCTGCTGTGCTACAAAGAATTCCACATGTTCTATTATTATACACCTCTACATCTTCTATTATTTTGTTTAACTCTAACAATCTCATATCGCACACCTCCTTAAATTCATTCCAATCTGCTGATTTACATCTAGGGATTTTTTCGATATGAGCTTCAGATATTTCTAATCCAATCTAATTGGAAAATAATCACTTCCCATAGGATTATGGTCCAATATTTTCCATATCCGGTCAAAAGATTTTAAAAACGTATTCTACAAAGTAGTCACCCTTTGTCTAGAATTTACAGACATGTACTCTTGACATTTTCTCAAACAACTTCTTGAGGAATCACCCTGGGATGTTTTAAACAGTATTGAAGGAGTTCCCATCTATGTTGGACACTTAGTGGCTGCTTTTCTTTATTATTTGGACCAAGTCATCAATTTCAAAAAGCTTTTTTTTAAATTACATTTTAGTTTTATGATTAATATGGTGGCACAATTATAATTTTGTCTACAAGACTAATTTCAAACATTTAAGCATACGCCTTCAGATCAAAGATATTTAAGTTCATGAGAAACATTTCAGATAAGTGTTTCAAAACTTTTGAATGTTGTGCACATTCTCTTGCCAAGCAATGGGATGTAATTGTTAAGTCTATGGCAGAATATCACCATTTGGCTACATCCATTCTAGTAACACTTCCATAATTTAAACACACTAGATTTTTCCAGTCTAAAATATTCCTCCACTACCTTCCCATTTTGATCAGTATACGAGCAACCCCATAATGTACTATGTGCGTTGAAATCACCCCCTATGTTTTCAAATGTTTCTCTAATTAATCTGTTTTTATTCATGTCTTTTATTCTGAAAGTTTAGTTCACTTTCTTTCTCCAGCCATATGTCTTTCATGTGACTTTCATGTATCATGTTTCCTGTCATCATTGGTCTTTAGTTTATTAGTCTTGTCTCATCAATGGTTCCTGTTTTATTGTCTTATTATCTTGTTATCAGTTCTGTTCTGTCATTGGTTCTTATCTTGTTTGCCTTGTCCATGTATATTAGACATCATATCTTTGTGTTTTTATCATGTATTGATTGAATAATGTTGTTCTTGGCTCTCGTTCATAGGTCTAGTCTAGTCTTGTCTTTTTTTCTAGGTTTTTTATCTTCTGTAACTGTTTATCATACTGCACCTGTCTGCCTAATTTAATGCTACACTAAGGACTGCTTTTCACGGCCTTCCATCTGCTGTCTTAGAAGTTTTCTCAGGAGTTTCTGGGTTCAATACAAGACAACATTTGTGATGTGTGTATATAATAATATCAAAAAAATATTTTCCAAAAATCAAGGTTACAGTGAGGCACTTGCAATGGAAGTGAATGGGGCCAATTTTTGGAGGGTTTAAAAGAAGAAATTTGAAGCTTAATTTTACAAAAGCACGTTAATTCTATTAAAACTTGTGGATTATTTGAGCTGAAATTGTTGCCATTTTTACAGTACGTTTAAGGGTTTACAGCGTTTAATTCATTGTTATGGTAACGGAGTTGTAAAATGGCTATGACTTTGCATAGCAAAGGTTAGTAAGTGATTTTATCACATTTAAATCATGTTAACACATTATGTCTTGTGGCTATACTTTTGAACTTCCATTGTAAGTGCCTCACTGTGACAGATATTTGCTTTATAAAAGAAAAGGTGAATGCAATTTCTAAATAGAATTTTTATGGGAATCAACATTATGCCACAAATGCAATTGAATGAGTTTAACTTTCATTGAACCTGGGCTATTCCTTTAATATCTAATAACATGGTCTGTATCTCATCACACTCCACAGTTCCCAAAGTCATTAATTACTGTAGTATATCATGAACACAAATTTGCACATTAGCCAGGATGTTTTATGGATCCAGTGTACAGTGGGACCCTGACAACTCAATTACCTGCAACACAATTACATGGTTGCACATTAACAATCCAGCTGGTATTAATCAACAAATAATATGATCAAACCTGCATGTTAGTTTCATGTGTTTTACCACCTAAATCCAGACCAAAAGCAAGACAAGCACCACGACGTGGGAAATGTTCATGACCTGAAAATCACCTGCTCTGCACCTTTGACAACCCATCCCAGATACTACATTTGCGAAGAAGTGAAATGACCACTGTTTTGGTCTCAGAACTGTTAAGATTAGGTTTAGGAACATATTATTGTAGTTATTTGTAATTAGACATGCTGTGCCTTTTATGCCCAACCTCATCTTATTACAAGTTGCACCAATAGTACGAGATATTAAAACCATTAGAAATCGTACAAGTTGCCTTGTATAAACTGTACAACTTTTACTCCGTAGAGAACAATAAATTAAGCTACAAACAATTTTATTGTGATTTTTCAGTAGTTTAACTCCTAACGCACACCTAAACTTAACCGTAAACTCGAACCCTTTATCTCTACCCAAAGTCTATGATGATTTTAATAGGAAAACAACTTTTGTTTACCACGTAAGGAAGGGACCTATCAAGGTTTGGAATGAGATGATTGAAGCATATATCAGGTTATTGACCCAAATTCCAAATTTGTTCACTGATGTTTCCTTTCCTAATATAGTGGTGGACTAGCTAAATTTGATGCTTGTATTGTTTGTTGATTAGTTGATCTAAAAGTCACACCTTTCCGTATATGCAAAGTTTTGCAATATCTTGTGATTTCACCAGCTCAATTATTATGAGTCATGAGACTATGTTGTTTGTCCAGTCAAAAGTTTATTTGTAAACATTTAATCACATCTCGCGAAATGCATTGTGTGAAGGAGCAGGGGGGCACCAGAGCATGTCAGTTGAGGCACGGAGATTGATTATAAATTCAACAAATTCACCATAAATACTCTAAAAATATATTGTGAAGATAGATTAAAATTATTGGCTTAATAGACCATAGTCCAGCTTAATAGACCATAGTCCAGCTTAATAGACCATAGCTCTATTACTTTATAATACTGTTGTATGTGTGTTGTAAAAACACGCATAAATTTCAAGACCGCATCCATGTTCAGGTTGCATGAATGCAAATTTCTCCGCTTGCACGTGGACGTAACTGGACGTGTGCCCTCAAATAAACGCTGCTCTATGAAATCTCCATACTCTTGCTCAGAGAGTTCATGTGCGACAGTTTGCATTCCAAATGTCTTATGCACTCGCAAATCTATTTTAAAGCCACACAGCTGCGACTTTGTTCATTCATACAAATATTCTGCCTCAGCAGATGTGTTATATCAAGGGAGAAAACATACCGGAGTTTGAGTAAACAACTCGCCATTTGGCCAGAATTTTTTTTTGTTGTAAGAAATACAGCATAATACATGGTTAAATTTGCATTGTAATTATTATAGGCTATTCTAATGCTTGCATATGTCCATGATGTAATTGGATGATTTAAATGTCTAGGATGCAGAAAATCTGAAACAAAATCATGACGTGTCCATTATAACGAGTTTCATGTCTTCTTGTGTTTGTGACAAGTGCCGTTAGTTCCCTTTCGATTCAGTTTGCTCGACATTGCTGTAAGCACTATGGGGAAGTCCTTCTTAGACAACCTTGTTTAAAGCCTTGTTCAATCATGGCAGTCTTCTGATTGGCAATGGCGTCTGAGCCCTGCCCCTTCAGGTGCGCTGTTGGCCTATATATGTGGGCGCTCAGTCACCATTTCTTCAGAAATGTATTTCTTCAGTACTACGAAATTCGTTTTCATCTTGAAACCCTTCTGCTTCGCCGTTGACATACACTTACAGCGGATGGAATTCTCAGCAAGACACGAACAGACAGACTCAGCACCTGCACCAAGAGGCTTTCTGCTTCCTTGTGTGTTCCAGTGAAGAATTCTCCACATCACCATCAAAGATGCTCTCGATTAATTAATTATTTGCTTCAGACATTCGTCGTTGATCAACTTCAGAGAAATTTCTACCTGCTTCCCACAGTGCTCCGGCTAGAGTTACTGTATCCTTTTTATATATACAATATTAACTAAAGAGCCTCTTGCGTGATATGCGTTTTTTAAAGCTGTCATTCTGCAAGTCTTTCCTATGCAAACGGCACATCCCACCATCTGATGAGCATGAGAGCTGTGTTCACTGCCTGGGCCTTGCCCACGCACAAGCAGACAGACTGCCCTCACTGCGGGAGCATGAATCTCTGGACGTTGCACTCTAGGATTAACCTTGTTCTGAAGGGAGATCCAGCCTCTCGTGCCCTCCCACCTGCCTCTTCTGTGTTAAGTCCTAAGGGACCACATGAGGAGGCCCCACGACAGTGAGGTTAAGCTGGAAGGATTAGAGGAGGATCTCATGCCGGTGCACACCCTGCGACCCACCCCTGAACTTCTGATCTAACATCCTCGCCTGTGCACTTTGTGCGTAATGAGTTCCGGCCCTCTATTTGAGTGCACGGCCTCATTACGTTTGTCTGGCTCTGACAGTGGGGATGATGCTGTGTCACTTGCAGCTTCAGGCGAGTGGTTCACAGAGGATGTTGCCGCCTCTTCCCCCAGCGAGGGTGAAGAACATGCACACGCCACAGACAAAGAGCTTCTTTGTGTTCTCACAAGTGCAGTTGAAGAGCTCGGTCTTGAGTGGTCCCCTCCAGAAAAGCCAGAAAAGTCTTGCCTGGATGAATGTTTTTTGCAAACCGGACGTCATCAACAGACCGCTTCCCAGAGGAGCACACCATTCTTCCTTAAAGTCCATGCAGAGCTCACAAAGACATGGTATGCCTTACTCTTCACAAATTCAGGTTGGAGGTGCTGCTGTCCTCACTAAAGTGGACCATGGCAGATAAAAAAGGCTACTCAAAGCTTCCATCAACGGAACAGGCCATCTGCCATAATACTGCCACGGGATGGAAATCCCACCCTGCCGACCCCTCATGTCGACTGATGTCCGCACTGGCTGGAAGAGCCAACTCCACAGCATGTTGGTGCTCCAGTTTTTTTCAGGCTAAGCTCCTTGAACAAATGAATGAACTGATCCAGAGCTGTTCAAAGAGCTCTGTACTGCTACAGATTTTGTGCTGCAAGCCACAAAAGCTACCGCTCAGGCTGTCGTCAAAGCGATGAAGCAACCTGGTGGTTCTGGATCTGTATATTTGGCTTACTCTCAAGGAGATGCGTGATGCAGAGAAAGCTGCCCTACTCGACACCCTTCACTTGATGGTCTCTTTGGCAATGCCATGGAAGGCTTTTCAGAGTGCTTCATCGTGGTGCAAAAGCAGTCTCAAGCGATGAAACACTTTCTGCCAAAGAGAAGTAGCACTTCCCCTTTCCTTGCACACTCCCGATCTAATTCCGGTTAGTGCCCAGCAAACATGCTTGTATTTCTGCCCTAGCGCAGCTGAAAGCTACTTCTGAGCTCTCAGTGAAGCTACACAAACCATGCCACAAGTGTAAACACCTGCTGCTTCAGTGGAAAAAACACGCCGACGGAAAAACCCTGGTCGGGCAGCAGAAAGATTCCGACATGTCCAGCCCCATGAACAGGAGCCCCAATGTGTGAATGTATCCCTAATATGGGACACTCACACATTCTCAGAAAAAGGGCCATTTCCTCTTCACGTATCATACAGTGGGATTCAGACGCTTGCAATTGCGAACACAGAGACTTGCTGCTTTGCCATCTGAAAAATCTGTGTCTGAATGTCAACTGGGCAAATAGCACACTTTTCCCCAGCCAGCAATTCTCCTTTTTAGGGGTTTGTCTCGACTCCGTATGAATGTGAGTACACCTCACAAACAAGCACATACAGACCATTCTTCAGTCTCAGTTCAAACTGGGGAGAACATTGGCACTGAAGTCATTTCAGAGAATGCTGGGTTTTATGGTAGGAGCATCTGTCATCATACAATTATGTCTGTTACACATACACCTCTCCAGTACTGGCTGAATCGACACATTCCACATCGCACCTGGAGCCTCGGGCACATGAGTATCGTGGTAACTCACCACTGTCTGGCTGCTCTAGCATCATGGACTGCGCTGGCCATATGCCAACAGGGTGTTATGCTGGGTCAAATTTTTAGAAGAAATGTGGTGACCACACATGCATCCAACACAGGTTGGGGCACGGTATGTGATGGCCGCCCAACTTTTGGCACCTGGACATGTGCGAAACATGTGGCACATCAACCACCTAGAACTACTGGCTTTGAGAGCTTTTCATTCTGACATTGTGAATCCCACATTCTGATTTGTTCGGAGAACACAGCAGAAGTGGCATACATAAATCACTAGGGCAGATTCCAATCCCACAATTAATGAGCATGACACAACGCCTCCTCCAATGGAGTGGGCGTCATCTCCTCTCATTGCGAGTGACACATGTCCTGGGCCGTCTGAATTTTGGAGCAGATATGTTGTCACACCAGGGAGAATTACCAGGGGAATTGAGACTTCATTTTCAGATAGTGATGAGGATTTGGGAAATATTCTGCAAAGCTGAAGTCAACCTATTCGCCTCAGTGGAGAATGGCCATTATCCCCTTTGGTAATCCCAGTCCTAAACCCACTGGGCGTGGACACGCTGACTCACAAATGGCCGGCAAAATGCAAGTATGCATTTCCCCCGGTGCGTCTCCTTCATTCTGACATCAGCAAAGTCTGAATGGACATTCTGTTAATTGTGTGAAATACTACACAGCCCCCATGGGATATAACCTTGAGGAGAGACCTTCTCTCTCAAGCACAAGGCACGATTTGGCATCCCCAGCCAGAGCTGTTACCTACACGTGTAGGCCTAGGAATGGAGTACACTGAACAAGCCATAACTGGCTCAGTCAGTGATGAACACCATTTTACAGGGTAGAGCACTGTCCATGAGACACCTCTATGCACTTCAATGGCACGTGTTTGCAAATTGGTTTTGTTCACATAGTAAAGACCCAGTGAATTGCCCCATAGCTGAGATTTTGACATTCCTTCAAGATATAGGCTAAAACAGTTAAGTAATTCCATTATCATGAGGACAAACCGTATTTTTAATAATACAGTTTCATATTATAAATATAAATATTTATATCCGTTAATCAAGCATAAGTGTATAACACATTGCAAAATGAGTCTGTCATACTGAGGTTTTTGATCATCAATGGTGAATTGCTCCAACACCTGAAATATTATAATTTTTTTTATAGTATTACACTAGAGGACAATACCTGAAATTACTTAAAATATGTGGCCAGAATGTACCTGCAGTCTTATATATAGATATTTGTTTACATTTATCATAGGCTATGTTATTTTTTACTTTGCTATTGTAAAGGCCTATACAACATTATTGTATGTTTGTAAATCTGAATAAAAAAAAATTTAAAAAGGGGTCGCAGTCTTTTAAATGTTTTCAGAGAGGGGGCTTACTGTCCAAGACTTTGAAAACCTCTAACCTAGTATATATGGTTGTTCTGCATTTTTAAGAGAAAATAATACGTTTTGGCAGTCTGATCAAAAATATGTTTGCCAGACCTCAACACAAGCTCTATAAAAGGAGCTTATCCATCACACATGTACAGTGATAGCCTGGGATTCATCCCTGCTGGGGCACAATTTAAAGTACACAAGACAGTGAGACCTCGACCCTATCATTAAGAGAGGAATTGAGGTTAATGGAGGTGGTTAAAGTGAAAGTGGTTCTCTCTTAGGGGGAGAGATGTTATAACTGTGTCAGTGCCCAGTCTCTGCCACTAATACATGTGGGTGGTGAAGGTCAAGTGTGACCAGTCTGCATCTCTGTCTGACCTATTCCACTTCTTTCATCCTTCTGATTGTCCCCTCCTCCTCTATGACTGGTCCTCATCCCTTCATCCTTTTCATTCAAACTTAATTTCACACATGACAGATGCCTGTGTATTTTGGAACAGCTGGTGGTTGGCAATGTTTTAACTCTAATCAAATTTTATAACTCTTGGGGGGGGAAATGATAGTGAATTGTAGCCCATCGCTGATGAAGAAAGTAATGTTACATTTTAGCCCACTTTCTCTTAATTTTGCATATTCTGTGCTGAAATACAGTATATTTTTATGTTTATTCTCTTGTTTAGAAAATGTAAATTCAGTTGCAAAA
Organism: Moxostoma hubbsi; assembly: GCA_032164185.1. NCBI lineage: Eukaryota > Metazoa > Chordata > Actinopteri > Cypriniformes > Catostomidae > Moxostoma > Moxostoma hubbsi. Next base: position 22,474,755 of record JAVLUX010000040.1, on the reverse strand, counting down.
TTATTAGCAACTTGTTAGTAGCACATTTTTTAAAAACACGACGGCTTCCAAATTCATGTTTGAGATTTGACTGAATATTATGTTGTAGAACAAAAGGTCCAAGTAACTTCAAGTAATGCTGGATGTCCCCTGTATGAGGACCTAACCTAGGGAGGTAATGAAACTAGCATGCCCACCCCTGTGCAGAGTTTCCTGCAGTCAGTCTTTCCTGACTGTCTTCCAGTCTTTTCTGGACTCCTACTGCCATCTTTACAGTAGTAACTGGTCTCCCAGAATAGTAATGAGATGCAAACCTGCTGGGCATTATTGGCTGCCGCACCTCCACCAATGTCTTCAGTCAACCAGCTATAGGATCATCAGCTGGGAGCCACCCATCACAAATGTTAATCCCCATTAATCCCGGAACATCTTTTCATTCTTTGTAGTGGTGGGGCAGTGGTTATGAGCATCTCCCTACCACCCCCCACAGCTGGACACCGGATCCTTCCCATTGCTTCTAGTTCTTGCATCCCTAACAAGACCTTCCTCCTTTACAGGTCATACCATTCAGCCAGGGTTCGATACCCACCTTCCCCCACCACCATAAGCAGTCCTACCCTACATTCAAGGCCTCTTCTCTGTTAGAAAATACTAGCTATACCACTATGCACTCGCCGATCACCCACCATTGCCTTTCCTTAACCAATGCCCCAACTGATTAAGTAAGACAGAGATGAGAGAGGTAGGCTGCGAGACCCTCCAACTCAAATATAAATATATAGTTATATACACTGATGGGCCACAACTTTTTGACCACCTGCCTAATATATGGTTTGTCCTATGTGTGCCGCCAAAATAGCACCAACCCGCCGAGGCATGGACTGTACAAGAACCCAGAAGTTGTCCTGTGGGATCTGGCACCAAGACATTAGTCCTGTAAGCTGCAAGGTGGAGCTGCCATGGATTGGACTTGTTGGTCTAGCACATCCCACAGATGTTTAATCGGACTGAAATCTGGGGAATTTGGAGGCCAGGGAGACACCTTTAACTCTTCATCATTTTCCTCAAACCATTCCCAAAAAATGTGTGCAGCGTGGGAGGGCGCATTATCCTGCTGAAAGAGGCCACTGCCATCAGGGAATACCATTGCAATGAAGGGGTGTACCTGGTCTGCAATGATGTTTAGGTAGGTGGCATGTGTCAAATTGATGTCCACATGAATGGTTGGACCCATGTTTTCCCAGCAGAACATTTCCCAGAGCATCACACTCCCTCCACCGGCTTATCGTCTTCTCACAGTGCATCCTGGTGCCATCACTTCCCCAGGTAAACTGTTAACAAATATACAACCATCCATGTGGGACTATTCAGACCAGGCGACCTTCTTCGATGGCTCCAAGGTCCAGTTCCAATGCTCATGTGCCCATTTGTAGGTGCTTTCGATCGTGGACAGGGGTCATCATGGGCACTCTGACCGGTCTGCTGCTAGGCAGCCCCATAAGCACCAGGGTTTGATGCACTGTGTGTTGTGACACAATCCACCTGTATCCATCATAAAAATATTTTTTGGCTTGTGAAACAGTAGATCTTATTTTGGTTCTGACCAGTTGGGATAGCCTTCCTTCCCCTCATGAATCGTTGAACCTTGAGTGCCCAACACCCTGTTGCCAGTGTGTGGTTAATCCCTCCTCGAACCACTGTCTGCAGATACTCACCACTGCACCCCACAAGCCTTGCCGTTTCAAAGATGCTCTGATCCAGTCATCTGGCCATAACAATTTGGCCCCTTTCAAAGTCGCTCAGGCCACTCTTGCCCATTGTCCTGCATCCAACACGTTGACTACGAGAACTGATTGTTCACTTACCATCTAATCTACCCGGACCTTGACTTGTGCCCTTGTTAGTAGATGATTAATGTTATTCACTTCACCTGTGAATGGTCCTAATGTTTTGGCTTATCAGTCTTTAGATATAAATAGTTTACCATGGCAAATGTCTAAAAAAAAAAAAATTATAATAATAATAAAAAACATAGTATTACCATGGTACAATTTAAAAAACACTCAGTGTTACTGATATAAATAGTTTTACCATGGCACATCTCTAATAATAATAAAAATAGTAGTACTAAAAAAAACAGTAACACCATGGTACAAGTTCAAAAACACACAGTATTATTCATATATACAGCCCCTATAGCAAACGTCCACAAAACAAAAAGACATGTTATTATAAAAAAAAAAATAAAAGTCATACTATTTCTTTTGTACATTTACGGTTGTGAAAATTGAAATGCTAATGTGTGTGTGTGTGTGTGAGTCAAGCAGCAAGAATGGAGACATCTGCAGAAACACATCTGCCATCATCACTTGCAGTCTGTGACCCGATCGCCTCATACTTGCAGCATCTGTCACCTTCTTCCCTCACCCCATCCATCTCTCTCTCACTCCCTTATCAACCCCTCCTCTACATGCAGAAACCCTTCTAAAGGGACCTAACCCATTTCCAGGGACCATAATGTCATAGAGACTTGGATGTGGGCTCGTTTGACACTTTAGGCCAGTAAGGAACCACCTAGCAACCACTGTTAACATTGTTTCTAACAGCATGTCAATGCCCTGGCAACCGCCCACAGCTAACCTTCAAATATTCCTCAGAAAAAGTACAAGTCTAGTTGGTACGACAACTTTGGAAATGTTCAGGGTGAAATACTACTTACTATACTTCTTACTGCATTTATACACTTTCACTCTTTATTTTCAAATTTAAATCAAAGAAATCTAATTTAAAATGAAAGATTTTCAATGTGGTCTCAGACTGTTGGACACCATTATATTTACACTTTGTGTATATTCAAAACAGGACTGAAGCCAGGAGCAATTCAAATTAAATTACTCAAAGAAGGAAGCCACACTTACAGTGTCGTCCCAGATGAATCACCAAATAAAGGAACCACAGGCAACACTACACACTATGTTAAAACATCAAACATTCCTTTCCTGTTTGATTCACTGGAATATCTATGTAAAGAAAAGCTGTGCCGAACTGTCAATCGATGACACAAACCAATCAGATTTCAGTTGCATTGAAGGAGGCAGGTCCAAAGCATCAAGAAACAAGGGCAGAGTTGTAATTTGAGATGTGATTAGTGAATAATTAAGCTATTTTGGTTGATGTTATTGCAGTTGTTTCTAATGCTGTTCCCTCAGTGCAGAACAAGACCTGTAATTATTTAGACACGGCAAACCTAATTGCCTGAACCACCACCCCCAAATTCTCAATTTGATTGCCAACAAATAGCAATCAACAAAAACAAAGCAATTACAATTGGTTACATTGGTTAATACATGATTAGTAGGTTAGGATTTTGCTGCTACGTTTCCCTCTACCTCTTGCGTCATGTTTAAATGGCCAGTAGGTGGCAGTATGCTGTTGCATGTACACATTTATCCATGCAAAGAAGAAATGCATGTATTTGTGTGAAATTATGGCTGCATTCCTCTTCACTTTTAACATCCACTCACGAACTCACCTAAGCACTTCCCCTCGGGGGAATGCCCGCCGCCATTATGGAAGTAATTTCCACTTTGTTTAGTGAGCGAGGGAAGTTTCTGTTGTTAGACCCTCAAGCCCTCGATTTTGACCGACGGGAGCGAGCCTACTCTGATGTACGCTTCAGGCAGCTCTATATCCCACAATGCAATTCGACTGTGACGTGACAGCAGATTGCACTTCATAAACTCCACCCCCACACAACTGTGGAAGTGAAGGTCAATTAAGCAGTTTAGCAAAGTTATACTGAGATTTAACAGCATAATACTTGTAGCTACCTTAAACTGTTTATAACACATGTATAGCCTATGTGTTCATTGTTATTTGTGTAAATCTTGATGAATCCTTTCGAACTATTAATTCTAATGAAAACCGTAATTCCACAAATTGACAGCCTTCAACATGCTCCAAGTGATCAAGGGTTAAGGGTGTTCCAGTTAAACCCACTGCACGTCTTCCGCCAGTAGTGGACACTCACTCAACTTAAAATTTGACGGAGTGAAGTTTGCTAGGGAAGGGGATAAAAATTTGAAATGGAACGCAGCCTATGTCTTTTGAAATGTATTTAATTTTGGGACTTTTAGGCCCCATTTAAAGAGTTTGAATGTCACTGCATTACATAACAATTCTTAGAAGAAAAAATCCAGGGAAGCGATACCCCCCATTAAAACCGCCCTAACAAAAATTTAGAGTTCTAGCAAACTTACTGAAAACTAGCAGCAAAATTTGCCGCTCATTACTTTCACATGCAAATGAGCTGTGTGGCAAACTCTTTATTGTCATCAAAGTTTTGCTGCAGGTTCAACATCACTTCTGAAGAGCTGTAGACTTCTGGCAAACATTTGCTGCGAATTGCTAGCTCATTTCCATTTGAAAATAATGGGTGGCAAATTTGCAGCAAGTTTCCGTGATCTCCAATTTTTTTGTAAGGATGGATGTGACGATCGACATGATCCACTAACATTTGACGATCAGAAAGTGTCCAAATACCCATTTTTGTTTTTTATCTTATGAAAATCTAAAGTTCTGGCAAATGATTATGTGGCAGGACGGAGGGCGGGACCGGGTCGTGATGATACACATGTAGCGGACTTCACCCAGCACCACAAATAAACCAACGACACCAGGCTCTTCAGGGGGACCACATCTGCAGTTTATTTAAAGACAGGACAGGAATTAAGCATCACACTCTCAGTTCTGTGGTCTCTGTCTCGCTCAAATCCAAAGCTGTTCTCATTAACATTTACTAATAAAACATCCTTTTACAATGCCTCTTTTCATTTGTTTCCTTTCACAACATGCATCACAAATTACATAGAACACATCTCAGACACATTCAATCAGGTAAATGGATATAATAAATGTTCTATGTATATATACATATTATTTGATACTTTGAAAATACATGAAAGTATGTTTCAATCTAACATCACTATGACATATGATCGTATAGTGGTAATATTTTGTTGCAATATGACATACCTGCAGTTTATTTAAAGACAGGACAGGAATTAAGCACCACACTCTCAGTTCTGTGGTCTCTGTGAGGAGTGTGAGAACTGTAGAAACCCACCGTTCAAAATGGCGAGCGGGCGGCAATTTGAACCGACGCATTAAGAGCTCATAAACAAAACTCAGAATATACCAAAAAATAACGATATTCAAGCACATTAAGTGACTCAATTCAGCATTAAAACATGTCATCCACTGATATTGATCAAAATCTTGACTTAATCTATTATATATAAACACTTTACTTCAGAGCTCACTTACAACATACCTGTCTCGCTCAAATCCAAAGCTGTTCTAAGCTTTGAGCCAGACGCGATTGGACGACTCAGCAAGTGGAAATGACATCACTCAGCCATAAAACTAACACACTATTTTAAAACAAAAAAAACAAACATTTTTCCCATATTCTATATAAGGATATGAACAGCAATATGTGCAAAGAAACACAAAAATAAAATAGAAATAGATTCAATTTATTTCTGGGAGGGAGGACAAAGTTTGCTGGAATGATCACAAAACTCAAAACACTACACTCTCCCCTCCTAAATTTCAGCAAACTTTAAGGCCGTAGGTGAGATATTTTCCTTTAAAGAGGGATACCCAAACTTCAGTCATTCAAACGAATAGCAAAACATTTTGCTTGGGAGAAATATGCCCGTATACATATAACCATACATTCCTCAATGAAGTACTTCTCAAATCCTCTTAAAGTTTCCCTCTACAAAATTCCGATCACTTCTCGAAAAGAAAACATATACTCGTATAGCTTAATCTAACTCTCCACAAAACTGAAAAGAACTCTTAACAATTCTGCTAATGGGTCTCTTTGACTTGGCTCAGATATTATCATGCTCATGCACTCAAGCAGTCTTTTAACAGGTTTCACTAACCTGCCTGACCTGGTTCTCACCATTCCCTCATTTGCTTTTGGGATTGTATCTGACCCTGTCACTTGTCTTGGGGAAGCTTTCAGTGTGACTCTAGATCTACTACTTGGGGCTTGAAACCTTGAGCAATGATCAGATCTGTTATCAGAGCTAAATTCTCTTGGCATGGTAACTGGTTCTGCTTGAACACTGTGACTGTTCACAGACCCTCCAGGCCTTCACTGGCCGAATCTGACTCGGATGCAATGCTCAAATCATCTGCACTCCACTCACTTTCTTTGACGTCATCTGTATCACAATCACTAGACAATTTGCTGCGTTTGCTCCCATCATTAGTGATCGAAAGGCCACCATGTCTCATGTGATCTGTTGAGGCCGAAGCATGAACTCCTGTGTCTTGCCAAGTACCCTGTCCTTGAACAGAATGTGCTCCAACAGGCTGAAATGGTTTTGGGCCCTGGCCTTGTAAGACCCAAGCAGCTATCCTGCTGCTCCTTGATTCCCTTTCAGAACTTAACAGAGATCTATTTCCTTGGTCTTTTGTCTCACTTATTTCTTCTTCAGAGACTGTGGAGAACATCGTGGACTCAACTTCTGGCTCCTCCAAGGGCAGAAAGTTTACAGGGAGGAGGAAGTTACGGTGAACCACCTTACTTTTCCTTGTGGTTGGATCTTCAACCCTATAGATGTGTAATGTTGGGTCTTTCCATGTCACCACATGAACCACTGAGTCCCACACATCCGCTAGCTTTCTTTTTCCCTTTTCTTTCTTATTCACCAGAAGAACGCGATCTCCAACTTCCAAGGCAGCGCCTTTGGATTTCTTATTGTACTCCTTTGCTTGCCTTCTCTGGGCTCCTGTAGTGTTTCCTTGAGCAATCCTCATTGCCTCCCCAAGATTCTTCTGAAGAGTCTCCACATATTCATCGTAAGTCTGCACATCCTCATTCCTCAGGGCACTCCCAAACATGATATCTACAGGCAACCTGGGTACCCTACCGAACATCAAGTAGAACGTGCAAATCCTGTTGTCTCATGAGTTTTACAGTTGTAGGAAAACGTAAGTGTCTGTATCATCTGAGGCCACCTCTCTTTCAATCGAGGTGGTAAGGAGTGAATCATATTTCCAAGTGTGCGGTTGAATCTTTCCGTTTGCCCATTGCCCATCAGGTGGTAAGGAGTAGTATGGGACTTGCGGACCCCAGACACCAACAGCAACTCAGCGATCAATTTACTTTCAAAATTGGCTCCTTTGTCTGAGTGTAAGGATTGTTATCCGTAAGTACTGTGAACGTAGTCCCTTTTAACCAGTGAGCGAACTTTTCGCAAACTGCCCACTTTAGAGCATAAAACTCTAATCTATGAGCAGGATAACGGGACTGAGCCCTTGACAGGGCCTTACTCGTGAAGGCTACTGGTCTGGGCTTTTTCTCTCCCTCCGGTATCTGACTCAAAACTGCACCTAACCCATCCATAGATGCATCGGTGGACAAGAGGAATGGTCTCTTAAAGTCTGGATGTGCTAGAGTAGCTGTGTCTGTGAGCGACTGTTTGATCTTTTCCACAGCAAGGTCTTCAGGGCTCAAACGTTTGGGTTTAGGAAAACAGGAGCGACCTTTCCCACCTTTCTTCCTGATCTTCTGCCCAGCGGTCAGCTTAAACAGTGGCTTGGCTAATGCTGAGAGGCCCTCTATGAAATGAGAATAATAGTTCGCCATTCCAAGGAAAGATTTGATCTTCATTGGTGATGGAGTCTTTCCATCTTCCTCCATTAAATCCACCACCCTGAATTCACTGAATGCAGATACCTTTGTTGGGTCGGTTGTTATACCATTCTCTGATACAATATGACCTAGAAACTTCACGGTCTTCCTCATGAAGTAACATTTCTTTTGGGACAATTTGAGGTTGTGCTCTCTAAGCCGAGAAAATACCATCTCGGGGCGGTCGAGTGCCTCCTTCTCAGTCTTCCCAAACACCAGCAAATCATCTAGGTAGCAAAGGAGAGACAGGTAATTCTGGTCTCCAAATATCGCAGTCATCATTCGAGAGAACGTCGCAGGGCTGTTGCATAATCCCTGAGCCATCCAGTTGTATTCATAGAGACCCACTGGCGTTGTGCATGCTGTATACTTGCGGTCCTCTTCATGGATTGGGATATTATAAAATCCCGATGTTAAATCCATGGTGCTGAAATAGCAGTTATTTCCCAAGGAGGCAAGGGCGTCAGCTTGGTGAGGCAGTGGATATGTGTCCTTCTCTGTTCTTTGGTTAAGCCACCTGAAGTCTGTGCATATCCGCAATTCTCCAGAGGGCTTCCAGACCAGGACTAAAGGTGAGGCCCACTCGCTGTTGGACTTCAAGATGATACCGCGTGCCTCCATTTCATCCAGGGTCCGTCTCAACGTGTGGTAGTGAGCCGGTGGTACCCTCCTATAAGGCAGTCGGAACGGTTTTTCGTCTTTCAGGTGTATCCTGTGGACAATATTCTTGACTTCTCCACAATCTAACTTATCACAGGAGAATATGCTCTCATACTGCACAATGAGGTCTGCCAGTTGCCTTTTCCAGAAGTCATTCACTTCACATGAATCAATATCAATCTGTGTCAGTCCCATCTCTCGCAACTCAGCTGCACAGTCTGTTAGCAACATCTTGTCTTCTTCATTAGGTTTGTGAACATGAACAACATTTTGAAGGACCTCTCTTGATTCACAATTCATGTGCTTTGTAAGCTCTAACTCTTCAAGGGCAAGACATGGGTGCACCTGAGCAATCTTTGCATTCCGACGTAACACCACTGGTCGGTCCAACATATTTATCACCTTTACAGGAATCCACTTATCAGCCCACAATGGACACACACTACGAGCAATCATGATGTTACGTGGTGAAGATTTGGAAGTTGAGGACTCTACCATCACAGTACTCCCGACAGACAATGGAACTTCTTCTTTCAACCTTCCCCAGACTATATGTTCGTGTTGTGGCTCCAGTGTCACACACTGTCTTAATAACACAGTGCCAACTCTTTTTGGCATCCTGTCTCTGTGCCAACGGTCGACATTAGAGAGTAGACTGAGGAGAAGGTCATTACTATTTTATTTAACAGGCTGTGAGATTTTCTCCCAGTACCACTTTGTATTCTTGACCTGCTGAGTCACGTGTCTTAAAACATTAGAGCCTACTATCATGTCATCCTCTTGACCTGGAACAACTAAAAAGTTCACAGTCATCTTGCACCCAAGCAAATCTACATTTAGCTCATATGCACATTTTGGCTTTGTCTGGTTGCCTCCACATCCAGTCAGCACTTTCTTTGTGGGTTTACTCAAATTATCACAAATAAGACTGTGATCCTGAAGTATGCGCTCAGCTGACTCACTCAGGGTACAGGTTACAGATCCACTGTCTACAAGGGCTAGGAGTTCTACTTTTCCTTCGACTAATGCAGGTGCACGGAAAAGATCATCTTCATCATTCACTTTTGTATAGATCGGTTCTTGAAGGAAGTGTGAACAACTATTCTCAAAGGTACTTGCTTCACTCTCATTGCTTGCCTTTTGAGTCAGACTGTCATCAATTTTGGTCTGAACATTAACAAAATTCTCTGGGGATTTTGGTTGGCTGATACCCACACTATTCCCCTCAAAGTGTGGGCTTTCTAGTTTAAAGGCCACTCGGGATCAGAAGACATTCTGGTTGTTTCTCATTTGATTGGATTTCTTTTGGGGCATTCAAAACCTCTGTGTCCAGTCTCATAGCACATAAAACACAATCCTTCTTTGAAGCAGTGCGTCTTTGTTGTGTGATCAAGGGCCTTACAAACTCTACAGGAACTTGAATATGCCCTCGGCTCCCCAGACAAGGCTTTGACTTGCTCTGCTTTTGGCTCTTGCCCCTTCTGTGAGATGAGAATCTGTTCTAGGAGAAACACCGCTCTACCAAGAAGAGCTGGATCAAGACCACTGCCAGAAGCTTGCTGCTGTGTCATACACCAGGCACCAGAGGGTTTTTCTTCAGCTTGTAACGTTCTTTCCACACTAGCTGACTGCTTATCTCTATGATGGCTGTCTATCAGCGCTTGAACCTCCCTAGCAGTCCAACTCTCCAGTGGTTTACTCCGCAAGGCCACATACAATGCAGGTTCCGGACAGTGCCTAACGAACATCATCGTTACTTCATGACTAGGGTCTTCAACTCTTTTTCCCTTTCTCTGTAGGCACTCGTCAGCAAGGTCAACAGCCTTATTAAGTCTGATCCAATAATCGAACCCACTTTCTGATCGCCTGGGCAAGGTCTCGTAGAAGTCTCTCAAAGGGGTAGTCAAGGAAATCGCATCCCCAAAATGCTGTCTCAGAATAGAGAAAATAACATGTGGGTCTCTACTCATATTAATCAGGGGGTTATTGCGAATGCTGGTCCTTACAACATCTTTAGCACGGCCCATCAGCCTATCAAGAATTTCCTGGCCTTGTTCTGACACACTGAATCCCTTCCTGTTCAAATATGTTTGCATCAGCTCCTCCCATTCACCAATAGTGCATTTGTCAGTTTTGTCACCTCTGAATGTCGGAGGTTCTTTGATATCCTGATGTTTGATAACTAGGTTGAGATTTGACCAGTCAGGTGGCTGAGATGAGGACTGTTGTGCATTTTCTCTCTGGGTATTTTGCCCTCCTGATGACAAGCTGGCAGCAATCTGGTTACCTATTTCACTGCCTAACTGCTTCATTAGGTCTGCCATAGTTTGCCACTGGTTCGGTTGGTCACTTCCTACAGAACCATGCCTTTCACTATGAAAGGCTGGTGAGTCACATCTTACACCTGACTGACTTGTGTTCTTAATGGGTGAGGGGTGTACTGGGGTAGCAATCATGTCATGCTCTAGCATACTATTCAATAATGCCCCCAGCCCCAACCCGGTTGAAACCCTTGGTAACCTTGGAACAACATTAAGAGGGGTAACATTCACATGGTCAACATCTGCATCTTGCAACTCTTCATGTGATCTGGTGTGTGTATAACTGTAATGGTCCATGTTTAAGTTTCACTGCTTATCTGCTCCCCAAAGTTCTCCTTAAAGGTGATGTCAGCGGAGGTTTCTCCCAGTGATCTGCGATGGCTGATCTCTTGAAATCCGGGTCACGGCACCAAATTTGTAGCGGATTTCAGCCAGCACCACAAATAAACCAATGACACCAGGCTCTTCAGGGGGACCACGTCTGCAGTTTATTTAAAGACAGGACAGGAATTAAGCATCACACTCTCAGTTCTGTGGTCTCGGTCTCGCTCAAATCCAAAGCTGTTCTCATTAACATTTACTAATAAAACATCCTTTTACAATGCCTCTTTTCATTTGTTTCCTTTCACAACATGCATCACAAATTACATAGAACACATCTCAGACACATTCAATCAGGTAAATGGATATAATAAATGTTCTATGTGTATATATACATGTTATTTGATACTTTGAAAATACATGAAAGTATGTTTCAATCTAACATCACAATGACATATGATCGTATAGTGGTAATATTTTTGTTGCAATATGACATACCTGCAGTTTATTTAAAGACAGGACAGGAATTAAGCATCACACTCTCAGTTCTGTGGTCTCTGTGAGGAGTGTGAGAAGACAGAAAAATGAACCCCTGCGCCCATTAAGACTGTAACTGCATCTGCTATCAACTACTTCAAATAAACATTTTTTTGACAGATAAAGGCAATATACCTTGTACCTTACAATATACCAATATAACTTCAGGATATTATATGAGCATAATCCACCCCTTTTAATTATATTTAAGAACCGCACAACTGTAGAAACCCACCGTTCAAAATGGCGCGCGGGCGGCAATTTGAACCGACGCATTAAGAGCTCATAAACAAAACTCAGAATATACCAAAAAATAACGATATTCAAGCACATTAAGTGACTCAGTTCAGCATTAAAACATGTCATCCACTGATATTGATCAAAATCTTGACTTAATCTATTAAACACTTTACTTCAGAGCTCACTTACCTGTCTCGCTCAAATCCAAAGCTGTTCTAAGCTTTGAGCGAGACACGATTGGACGACTCAGCAAGTGGAAATGACGTCACTCAGCCATAAAACTATCACACTATTTTAAAACAAAAAAAACGAAAATTTTTCCCATATTCTACATAGGATATGAACAGCAATATGTTCAAAGAAACAAAAATAAAATAGAAATAGATTCAATTTATTTCTGGGAGGGAGGACAAAGTTTGCTGGAATGATCACAAAACTCAAAACACTACACACACCCGGTCCCATATCAGGCTAATCAAGCCTCTGAGAGGGATAAAGGCCGATGGCAGACGGTGGTGCGACGAGAGAGAGATCGTTAAAGGACATGTCTGTCATGTGTGTGTTTGTCCTTTGTTTTAAGTTTATTACTAAAACCGTTCTCACCTCCTCCTTTCCCTTAAATCCCTAAACAGATTATTTTTGGATTACTTTCACATGCAAATGAGTTTTGCGGCAAATTGTTCATTGTTTCCACAGGTTTGCCTCAGAAGTGTTTGCCAGTAGCTGAAAATTGTCAGATGTTGCCAAAGGTTTGCTGCAGGTTCACTACTACTGTTGAAGAGCTGCAAACATTTGCAGCAAATTGCAAGCTCATTTGCATGTGAAAATAACAAGTGGCAAATTTGTGTGGCGTTCTAAACCAGGACAGATTAAACACCGACTACGCCACCCTGGGAATTTCACCCAGAGAATGATTTTTTCTCTTTTCTACCCACGCTCTATAAATCCAACAGCTAAAGACACACAGGTACGTGTACAATAGAGCCAAAGACAATGCTCAATTTTGAAGGCAGAACATTTATTAGTTTAAATAATTTAACAGTTTAAAACAGTCATCTCTCAGGGAAGAGAACACAAAACAAAAAAATAAAAGAAAAAAAAACAAAATTGCTGAGGCTTACCGATGGAGGCAAAGGATTCAAAGGGTAGTAAAAGATCCCCAGGAAACCCCCCCCCCCAGTCAACACACAAACACCCCCAATAAACACAAATGTAACAAAAGGAAGTCCACAGCACTCCAAAAACGGGGATAATGCCACCCAGACACCAATACCCCCACCGGCTCTCAGCTACTGTAACAGAAAAGAAAAAAACAAAATGCGCACAACCACACTTTCCACAAATTTACCAAAAAGAAAATACAAAAATCAGAAAATCAATATTTTTCATCACAAAATAAACAATAACTGCCGGAACCTGCAATGGCTCTAAAGAGGCAATATCACAAAAAAACAAATAAATAATTGTTTCTCAATTCAGTAATCAAAGAAAATCAAAACAAAAATAAACTTATCACAAAATACAAAATGACTGCCAAAACCAACAATGGTTATAATACGGCAGTATAAAGAAAACACATATATATATATATATATATATATATATATATATATATATATATATACATATACATATATATACATATAAACCCAGTAAATCAGAAAGAAAAATAAATCAAATGAAATATAAATACAATTTTAATCTAAATTGGAATCAAAACAAAAAAAAACAAAAGAAAGCAGACCCAGAAAACAAACTTCTTAAATCGACAAAATTATAGTATAAAGCCCCAACCCCTTGAGCGATTCACATCTCATAAAAACAATAGCACTCAAGAAACAAATGCCACATACTATTGGCCAGACAGCCATAACTACCCAGTGGCCGTGATAGCCAGGCGAGCATACAGCGATCTACTCCACTCGCTGATACGCTTATGCCATTTACACAAACGAGGCAGTGGCCCGGGCAAAGTGGCACATATAACAGACGGAGACAGATAAAACACGGAAATATATAAAAAACAGCACCTTAAACAGGCAAAAATGCACGATATAGCCGTCAGGCAAAAAGGCAAAGGCAAAACAGCAGCCAGCGAATCGGTCCTGTGCAGCTAGTGATGATCTCCGGCTAAACTGGCCTCATTCCTGTTAGCTACACAAAGAAAAATTACCATTAACCCCCAATTAATAAGAAACAAGATATAAATCCCACGTCATCTGAGATACATACCCATCATTCAGACATACCCGAGGGAGAAAGCTCGACAAGTGCCCACGGCACTAATAATGCAGTGTGTTCAGTGGTTCAATGAATTGAACGACGCGATGAAAGTTTGTCCATCCGACCGGAGATCTACGAACGCAAGTAACCACATAATACCAGTAAGCAAACGGCAGGAAACAATGTTCGCACGGAGACAGCAAAGCCGCTACCCTACCTGTTAGCGCAGCAACGCACACACGGAGAGTGAGGCCCAGAAGCACAACACAACTTCAGGTCACCGATGAGCAAGAGAGGGTGTCAGAAGGATTACGCGCTATTTATAGGGCGGAGCTTCACACGGGGAGTGACCAAAGGAACGCCAACTCATTAGACTAACTCATACTGCCACAATCGCAGCAAGTTTGCCAGATCTCTAGATTTTTTTGTAATGGTTGTTTTATCATTTGAAACCTAACAAATGTTAATATACCTGTATATATATACTAAAATACAGCTTCACAGTTGTATACAGTTAGCTTGTGCTAACTCTTTTTCAAATATATACTACTTGGTTTTATTGTTCTTTAAAAGAGTGGCTAAAGTGTAAAAATGCTTTTTTTGGGCCACTATATAGCCTATATAGTACTAGCTTGTGCGTGTCTTTGTGTGTGTGAAATGGTATTGCCACAAGGCACAATAAAGCTTGAACAAATCCAGAGAATGTTTTGCGGTCTTTCCGATCAGTTATTCTCCTTTGATGCGTGGCGGAAACATATCAGGTGTTATATTTGTGTCCATTTGGGCTGTCCGTTCTGTCTACAAACACTCCTACATTCACAAATTCACTTAAACCTGACCCAACAATAGCTAACAAACAAACTTGTGGCTAAATTGACATGGCACATAAGTCAGTATCTATTCTGTAATCTAATAATGTGACATGAAAAGGAACAAGGTTTGAAATCTCTCTGGATGTGGTTGAGTTCCCTCAACGGTACAGAAACCTGAGCCCAACGTTTTCAACAATATGGGAGTTGTGCTTCATTCTTTATGGAAGTTTCATAGATCATTTTATACTGGGGTTCAAACATTATTTCAGCCATGTGAAAAATGGAGAAGTGTGTTACTTCAACACTTATATGTCCCAGGGGTTGATTTTTTATTAATTTATGTTGGCTTGACAAAGTCAACATACTGTTATTGTGCTGACTTTTTCTAGGGCTATTCCAAAATTTCCTACTGAAACTCTTCCTAGAGCTTTCAAGCTACATCCACCAAACTTTGTAGAGACATTTAGACTTCTAAATTTGTGAGTTATGTCTTTTCTAACTGATCAGACTTTTGTTTATCCTGTATCTGACCTTAAAAGTGTTAAAAAATCCTATATAAGTACATAAACAAATCTGTCTGTCTGTCTTCCTGTGTATCTATCTAATCTGACCTTTTCTGTTGGACCTGAAAAACCTTCAAAATTGAAGCTTTTAAAACAATTTCTAACTATTTGTTAAGCCAGCTTCAAAATTTGTCTTACAAACTTCCCAGCAAACTCAGAACGTTCCCCTCAGTACTGCCACTCCCTATAAGAAGACTACACAGTCTGTATAGGGCACCAACTCCCTTGGGGGGCACCATCTTACCCTAAGAGGTCACCAGAAAGTCCACTGGCTGCCATTACTTGCACGTTATATGTTATTCAAGGACCTGAAAGCAGTTGCGGAACACAGATGATCACCTCATGCTCATATCACGCGGGAATATGGGTTTGGGAGTGCGTTTATTGGTTGGATTAAGTTACTTTGACACCCTGTAGCAGCGGTACAAACAAATTGATGAATTTCAGATTATTTTACTCTGGATAGGGGCACTCAGCAGGGTCACCCTCTTTCCCCATTATTGTTTTGTTTTGCCCTGGATCCTTTAGCAGCCACGATTAGAAAGGTGGATGAGTTTCCAGGGGTGATGGCGGTGTAACGAAGTGGGCAGACGAGGGAGTAAGGATCCAGGTGCAGCTTTATTTAAATACCACAAAGTAAAGGGAAGTATAAACACAGGAACAAATGAAACATCCACGAGGGGAAAATAAAGACATGAACACAAGATAATAACACGGGGAGTCTTCCAAGGAGGGCATAGGCTGAAACACGGACTAAGGCAGGATTCGGGAACAACATGGACTGAACATCAAACAACAACCAACAAAGGACAAGGTGAACATGAGGGCCTACATACAAAACCAAAGGGGAAACAAAAGCCAATGGGAGAACAGAACTCAAAACAAGATAACAAGGCAATTAACTAAAACCAATGACAAAGCTAGAACAGATAATAAAGTAATCAAACAATAAACCAATGAAAACCGGACACATAGACAAGGAGGGAAAACAGGACATGACAAGACTTTCAAAATAAGAGTGCATAAACAAAGAACAATATGGAACATAAAGGTGCCAAAACTTAAAATAAAAGGGTACACAAACCAAAGACGGTGTGGATCATTACAGAGCCCCCCCTTTAAGGAGCGGATCCCAGACGCTCCTAACCAAAGGAAGGGCAAAACGACAACGGAAAACAGGGACGAACAGGCAGATCAAGGGGACACGAGGGGCACAGAGGGACAAGACTAGGACAGAGAGACCATGACAGAACAGGTGGGCGGCCAGGAGACCAAGGAGGCCAGGCAGATGCCCAGGGGACCGAGGGGACGACTTGAAGGAGGGGACCGGGTCGGGAAGTCTGGGAGGCAGCTGCGGGGTCGAGACTAGGTCAGGGGGCCAGGGAGGCATCCATAGGGCAGGGACTGGGTCAGGAGGCCAGGGAGATGGCCGTAGGGCAGGGACCGGGTCAGGTGGCCAGGGAGGCGGCCATAGGGCAGGGACCGGGTCAGGAGGAGGCCTCAGGACTGGGACAGGGTCAGGAGGTCTAGGGGACGGCCACAGGGCTAGGACAGGGTCAGAGGGTCTAGGGGATGGCCACAGGGCTAGGACAGGGTCTGGAGGTCTAGGGGATGGCCACAGGGCTGGGACAGGGTCAGAAGGCCTGGGAGGAGCCCATGGGACAGGGTCAGAAGGCCTGGGAGGAGCCCACGGGACAGGGTCAGAAGGCCTGGGAGGAGCCCACGGGACAGGGTCAGAAGGCCTGGGGAGGAGCCCACGGGACAGGGTCAGAAGGCCTGGGAGAAGGCCACAAGGCAGGGTCAGAAGGCCTGGGAGAAGGCCACAAGGCAGGGTCAGAAGGCCTAGGAGAAGGCCACAAGGCAGGGTCAGAAGGCCTGGGAGGAGTCTCAGGGGAAGCGGGCAGAGCCGCGGTAGGCTCTGTAGGCGGAGCCGAGGAGGACACCAGGGGCGGTGCCATGGTAGGCGGAGACCAGGTTGGTTCTGGAGGCTTGGAAGGCTGAGCAGGTGCAGGCAGAACCGTGGAGGGCGGAACCATGAAGGCCCTTTGGGGCGGAGCTGTAGAAGGCGGAGCAGGCAGTGCCATGAAAGGCGGAACCATGAAGGCCCTTTGGGGCGGAGCCGTAGCAGGCGGAGCAGGCAGTGCCGTGAAAGGCGGAACCATGAAGGCCCTCTGGGGCAGAGCTGTAGAAGGCAGAGCTGTGGAAGGTGGAACCATGAAGGCCCTCTGGGGCAGAGCCGTAGAAGGCAGAGCAGGCAGAGCTGTGGAAGGGTCAGGAGGCGGAGCAGGCACAGGCAGAGCCGTGGGTGGCGGAGAAGGCGCAGGCAGAGCCGTGGAAGGCGGAACCATGTAGGCCCTCTGGGGCAGAGCCGTAGGAGGCGGCGCAGGCTGAGCCGTGGAAGGCGGAACCATGTAGGCCCTCTGGGGCAGAGCCGTAGAAGGCGGAACTTTGGAAGGGTTTGGAGGCGGACCCGTGGAAGGTTCTGGTGGCGGATCAGGCACAGGCAGAGCCGAGGCAGTCTTCAGAGGCGGAGACCTGGGAGGCTCTGGTGACGGAGGCGTGGAAGGCTCTGGTGACAGAGGCGTGGAAGGCTCTGGTGACAGAGGCGGAGCGCTGGGAAGCTCTGGAGGCGGAGCTCTGGGAAGCTCTGGAGGCGGAGCTCTGGGAAGCTCTGGAGGCGGAGCTCTGGGAAGCTCGGGAGGCGGAGCTCTGGGAAGCTCGGGAGGCGGAGCTCTGGGAAGCTCAGGAGGCAGAGCTCTGGGAAGCTCAAGGGGCGGAGCCGTGGGAGGCTCAAGGGGGGCTGGCTCTTGGACGGTCGGGGCTACAGGCGCTGGCTCTGGCTCTTGGACGGTCGAAGCTACAGGCGCTGGCTCTGGCTCTTGGACGGTCGAGGCTACAGGCGCTGGCTCTGGCTCTTGGACGGTCGAGGCTACAGGCGCTGGCTCTGGCTCTTGGACGGTCGAGGCTACAGGCGCTGGCTCTGGCTCTGAGGACGGGGCCGTGGAGGGTGGAGACTGGTGAGCGGAAGCCCTTCCTCTTCTCCTCCTCTTCCTGGCAGACGAGGCTGGCAACGCTGGCGCTGGGACGGACGAGGCTGGCAACGCTGGCGCTGGGACGGACGAGGCTGGCAACGCGTTGGCCGTGGCAGGCGTGGGCGTTGGCTCGTTGGCTGTGGCAGGCGTGGGCGTTGGCTCGTTGGCCGTGGCAGGCGTGGGCGTTGGCCGTGGCAGGCAGAGACTGAAGAGTGGAAGCCTTCCCTCTTCTCCTCCTCCTCCTCCTCCTCCTGGTCATGTGGCATCAGTGTATTACTCCCTGCTAATTCAGAGTCTGGGGGATGGAACTTCAACTTCTCTTAAAAGATTTAAACTTGGCATTGGAGGAGGGAGAGTGGGCTAGGATTAAAAAAAAACATCAAGTCTGCATCTAGAGATGCAAGGGTGCGCCTTATGCAATTTAAGATGTTACATAGATTCCATTGGACCCCCTCTTGATTGTATAGGCTTGGTCTTAAAGACACACCCACCAGCTGGCGATGCCAGTCAGAAGATGGCAACACAACCAGTGCCTTTGGGGGTGTTAAGATTCAAGAATTTTGGTTGAAGATTCAGAGTTTTATGTGCGATGTTTTGGCATCTCAATTTTTATTTTGCCCCAGACTGTATTTTAGGAGATGGGGCAGTCATTAATTTGGAGAATGAGCATGTGAAAACTGGGTTCTAACTAGTATTATGATTGCCAGACAGATTATTTTAAGGAGTTGGAAGTCAGCTGGAGCACCCCATTTCAGGAGTGTTGTTCAGAGATGGCCAGAGTGGCAGCTTTTGAGGATGGAGTTTCCAGAAGATTGGGGAGTCTAGACCTGTTTGTGGAGAAAGGGGGCAAATATCTTTCTTTTTTGGAGGGCTCTCATTCTGTATGTATATGTTTTGCTGTTCTTTTTTTAATAGATGAATCAATAAAAATGTTAATTGCAAAAAAAAAAAAAACCTCTAAATGTGAGAGATTAACGATAAATGTTATTGATTTGATACAGATTTGACTCATATAATCGATGTTTAAGTTTAACCAAGAAGTGTTTTTTTTATTGACTTCAAATTAAGAGAAACAGAGATGTCTCCGCTAAATGGCTGAGTGGTAAGACATTGAATGAATGAATGAATGAATAAATGAATAAATGAATGAATGTTACATTTATATAATGATTTTCTGATACTACACTCAAAGCACTTCACACAGTGAACAGGGGACTCTCCTCAACCACCACCAGTGTGCAGCATCCACCTGGATGATGTGACAACAGCCATAGTGCACCAGTATGCGCAATACACCAGCCATTGGTGGAGAGGAAAGAGTAGAGTTATAGAGCCAATTAATGGATGGGTATTATTAGGAGGTCATGATTGAGAACGGCCAATGAGGGGAATTTGGTCAGGAAACCAAGGGTACACACCTACTCTTTACAAAATGTGTCCTGGGATTTTTAACGACCACAGAGAGTCAGGACCTTGGTTCTCATTCAAAGGTAGGTGCCTTTTTACAGTATAGAGTTCCTGTCACTATACTGGGCATTTCTGATATCAGAAATGTATTGAAAGACATTAGAAATTGAAAAAATGTTCAATTAATCTTAACTAGATAGCCATATCACCCTGTAGCTCTAGACTGGTTAAACACTGAATCTATTCAGGGTTGAGCCTTGGCCACATTTCCCAGAAGCATTGTAAGCCTAAGTAGATCATATTTGCGCCAATGGTCTCTACGGTCAACTTACTGTAAGCTTGCAATGTATATATATAAACAACCCTCGACTGTGTTGAAGTCATTGATTATTTGAAATAAATTCTTAAATATCTGCACAGAAATGTCTGCGGTGTTGATGTATGTGTTTAGGAAATTAAAACAAAAGGCTCCGTTTTCAGTGTGACTTACACCAGGGTTGCACAAAGGATATATTAGTCTTCCTAAATGTGTTGTGGCTGATTTTAATGACATATTATAATTTAAATGATAATTAATTATAATAAATACAAAATTAATCTATGGCTTGTCTGTTTATTGAGGTTGCAGAAAGGTTCTGGAAATTATGAGGTTAAGGGAAAATTAGTGGAAACATTGTGTACAACCTATAGTGAACGTTCTATTTCCATAAAGAAAACTTTTCTGGAAAACCAAAAATTTACATTAAAGCTCTATTCTGGTAATGTTTTCAGAACATTCTAGGAACCAAAAATTGTTAGTTGAGTTATTTGTCTTGTTTATTTTAGTTTAATGATGTCACATAACATTTTTGGGATGTTTATGTCATGCTGTAGTCATTTATTTGTGTACAGTTTTTTTTCATCTTTGTCCCAGACTTTCAATCTTAAAATCCATTATAAAAGTAATTAGTGTTAATTTAGTTTTTTAAGTGAAGAACATGCTTGAGATAAAATATGAGATGATCATTGGTTAAGAAAACAAAGTCAATTCGAGGAAAAAATTCATTTGTAAACAACATTTTTAATGGGTGTCATTTACAATCAAGATGTCATTTTGTCAAATTATGCAATATGTTTGAAACAATTATTTAATTGATTGTTTTTTGGGTACATATACGCTATACTTTACAAAAATAAAAAGTTATTTACACCACAGAAAAAATTATAATTTGATGTGGTGGAAATGACATTTGTTGATTATATTCACAAAACAAATGACATTGTTTCTCTCTTGTGAGGCATGTATATTATCTACTGTTGCTTTTAGCACTGTAGACAAAATTTAAGGAATATTCTGGGTTTAATACAAGTTTTACTCAATCCACAGTATTTGTTCCTTTTTTCCTTAAAGAAAGCAAAAATCTGGGTTACAGTGAGGCACTTACATATGCATGTTAACATGATTTTAGTGTAATAAAATCACTTTCTAAAATGTTCTGTATAATTATCCAATTTTACAACTTCGTTGCCATGACAATATAATGTCAACAAACCCCACACCCCAAAAATGACTATAAAAATGACAATTTAAACAATTTGCAGCTCAAATAATAACCCTCCAAAATTTAGCCCTATTGTAAGTGTCTCACTGTTACATCGATTTTTGCTCTTTTATTTTATTTTTTCAAGAAAAGAAGGAACAAATCAAATACATTTTTATTGTTATAAACATTATACCATAAATGCTGTCAATTGATCTTAACTTGTATTGAACCCAGAATATTCCTTTAAATTAACTAATTAGAGTGTAAAAAGTATGTTTAATATAAGCAAATTGTTAGTATTGTCTGCAATGGTGTCTGTTTACCAATGCTTGTGTCACAGATATAATTTAATACATTTCAGATCTCTTTGCTCATCTAAATGCAGTCGTTTTTGAGTTCCCCACGAGCATCTGTGACAATAACCTTTGATTTCCGCCCACTCTCATTGTAAATAGGAGACCACCTTGCAATTCCTCTTCCTGCTGCGCCTGTATTTTTCACACTGGTCTCAAATGTAAATTTTTTCTTCTCTACTATCTTCCATTTTCTATTGTTTGGGAAAACTGTGGTGGGCCAGATTATCTCATCGCAACCTTATATGAACTTCACATGAACAGAAGCAGTGCATTGATCCTTGAGAAATGCCTGAAACCCCCTAAAAAGTACTTCAGCTTGTCAGTAGCTTAATTTATAAGGGTCTGGACTGTAACATAACATCACAGTTTGCACCCCACTCTCCTTCATGTAGTCTAGCAGGGCTGTCCAGCCTGGCAGTGAGAATGAGAGATAAAGCAAAAGTGGCTAGCATCAACTTTGTCGACTCCAGCTGTTAAATGCTTACAGATGGGCTATAATGGGCTTCCCTGTTTTCCACTGATGCTTCAATTAATCAGACCCTCCAGCTGATCGTACTGATCTGGTACCAGCTTCCTCTGCCTCAATCCAAGCCATAGCACAATAAAAATCACTGTGATACTGATCTGAAGACAAGTTGTATAACACTAAACATCCAGCTTTAATGTAGGTCACAATCAGGTAAACCTGGTTCCATATAATATTGTTCCTTATAGGTTCAGTAAAATAATGTGTTTGACTGACTGATGTGTCTGTGTTAGAATATGAAAAAATGTCTTAACAGAACTTGGAAGAATGCAACAACATACTGTAACCCCTAGATAAACAAGTTGGACATTTGCCCATTGTTTAATTTAGTTTGACATTTAGTTGGACATTTGCCCATTGTTTAAAAGTGTGGTATTGTAATCTCATTTAATAATCTCATTATTTCATATTCATCATCATTATTTCCTTCTATGCAGGGGCAATTCTAGGTTGTAGGATTTCAGGATTTTAGGGGGGCTCAGCCACCAATGACACTATTAAATGTACACAATTAGGTTTTCACCCATCACATCTTCATCATATATCATCATCTCACCTGACACTGTCATCGCCTGTTTCTCCATTCAGGACAAATATCTGCATCTGCGCCATCTATTTCAGCAGCTGACATTTACAGCAGTTCGACAACTTGTGCATTTGACCCGCAGGGCTACAGTTCAACGTATAAGTGGAAACGGACTGTGGAAGATTTCAACAAGTTCTTCACTTTTGCGATTGCATAAGCTGGTTATATTCCTTATCCACAGGAGGAGGCGCACTTGAGGAACAGTTCTAGTCTACCCTACAGCACCGGCAGCACAGTGGACAGTGATGGATGGAAGAATCAGAGACTGGGCTGCGGCCTCTCGTCTCTGGACGAGCCCCCACCCAAGAACCTCAAGAGCTTTGGTGAATTCAAGAGACCTTCAAGAGAGGACTTTGAGATGCAGAAGCTTCTCTAGAGTGTGGAAAGAAAGCTGACAAGGTGAAGAAGAAGAATAAGAAGCTGAGGAAGTGTAAGGATGAAGAATTTGGATCCTTTTCCCAGTTTATTCCTATTGCGCAAGGGGAGATCGCAATCTTGGATGTACCTTCAAAGAGGGACCGGAAGATTATGTCAGCATTCCTGTACCATCTACAAGGATGGAACAGTGCGGCCTGCACATGCTGGCACATGTTCAACACCTGCTTCAGGCTCTCTGGGTCCTGTAATGTGCAAAGAGGAACCTGATTCTGGGCATCCATGCTGGGACAGTTCTAAAAGTTGTGGTTCAGAATCTACATTGGAGGGTAGAGCGAAACCAGCACAACCTGATGGAGAAACCATGTTGTTGAAGGTAGAAGGTTTGCCTGGCAAAAGGACTATGATCCGCTAGGGAAAACAAGTAGGCTTCCGATATGAGGATGGATCGAGAGACGATGAGGACATCATGGTTGATTCAGATGACAACTCCTGGAACCTAGTGACGTTTCTGCATGTAGCTGTTCACCAGGCTGGCGATGATTGAGTGCAACCAGTGTAACACCATGATACACCTCTCGTGTGCCAAAATCCACAAGTCCAACGTCCCAGAAACATATATCTGCCAGTGGTGCAAAGACTCTAATTTGGACATTCGATGCTCCAATCGCTCCTGAGTGGGGTCTAGAAAACTCCTTCTTGACTGATGCCACTCCTCATCATTTGCCCCTACCACATGTACAGAAACTTTTAAAGTAAAAAGTGAAAACAAAAGGCTTTGATTACAGAAGAGGAAGGGCTGAGTGACCTATATGCATCATATTTTTCCGGTCCTGTTTTTAATACTTCTAGCCTTCCTAAATGTTTGCGTCAGACAATCAGTACTTGGATGATGCATTAAAGACAGCGAGTTGCTGCCAAACAGACTGTCGAAGACGGGAGTTTTACTCGTACATGACTGAAGGTATTACGATAGGTGATGTTCTTAAAAGAAAGGATTAGGGTATCAGAACAAAGGGGTAGCTAGAGAAGCCACTTTGTACCTGCTGCTTTCAAAAGTGTGTCTATTTGTCAGAGTATGTATATTATGTAAAATAACCTCATGATATCAGTGTTTGAAGTGATTAGACTCAATTCTTTGTGGAACTTTTCTGAGACCCCCAAATATGTATGTGTAAAGAAGATCACGTTCATGGGCAAGGAAGAGGCGAGAAACCGGCTTGTCAACATAAATAATATTTTGATGAAGAACTTAAAACAAACACATAGGACAACAGACATGTCTGCTGATTAAGCTCTCTCTCTCGATCGCCGTCTGCGAGTGGCCTTTATCCCTCTTGACGGCTCAATTAGCCTGATACGGGACCGGGCGTGCGTAATCACGCGCCGGTCCCGCCCTCCACCGTGCCACATTCCTCCCCCGTTCTCTCAGGCTGGGGACCCCCGGCCTGACGTACATCCCCCTGGGGGGGGGCGCCTCCCGCGCGGTCTGCCGGCGGGTCATCCCCATCTACCTGGACGAGGGAGGGGCAAGGGGAGGGAAACAACAATTAAAAATAGGGGGGGGGGAGGTTCCTGCACTGGGCGGTACCTCCCCTCCCACGAACACCATAATTTAAAAAAGAGGGAAAAGGCCAACGCAGAACGGTATCGAGAGAAAGAGGAGAGAGAGATTTAAAGGAGAAAAAAAAAAAAAACTTACTCGCCGGTTCTCTGATACGCCGTAGCTCGTTCCTCAGCCACTTCTCCACCCTCTTCAGGACAACAGCCGCGCCTCTCCGGGCAGATCGGAGGCAGTCCTCAGCCCATGGAACGCCCCGCCGCGTTCCCGGGGTGTCGAAGGGGCCTCCCCCCGCCCCTGGCAGCGGTTCTCCCGCTCCAGGTGGTCGGCGGCGAGCCCCTCCCCGCACGCGGTCGGCAGTCTCCAACCCCGCCGCGTTCCAGCGGCTAGTAGGGGACTCCCCCGCCCCTGGCAGCGGCCCCAACTGCTCCAGGCGGTCGGCCAGGAGCCCCTCCACCCCTCGCGGTCGGGGGCCATTCCTCCGCGTCCAGGTGGCTGGGCTCCTCCGTCCCCCGGCAGATGGCCGCGGCTGCTCCATTGAGAAGTGGCGAGAACTCCGCTACGGCGTATCCCTCTTCCTTCCCGGGCTTTCGGCACCAATGTAAAGAAGATCACGTTCATGGGCAAGGAAGAGGCGAGAAACCGGCTTGTCAACATAAATAATATTTTAATGAAGAACTTAAAACAAACACATAGGACAACAGACATGTCTGCTGATTAAGCTCTCTCTCTCGATCGCCGTCTGCGAGTGGCCTTTATCCCTCTTGACGGCTCAATTAGCCTGATACTGGACCGGGCGTGCGTAATCACGCGCCGGTCCCGCCCTCCACCGTGCCACAGTATGATACAAAGAGTTCTATACGTTGAATAATCCTGATCAATGTCAGTGATGCTTTGGAGTGAAACATCAGAAATGGTTCTCGCTAAATTGTTGTATTTCTGGAATGCTTTAAAAAATATCCGGCAAACTGGTTGACGTCTTTAGATGCAGAGAAGATAAATGATTTGATACTTTTAGTATGTGGATAAATGCAGAACCTTTGTGGCTGTATGGCATATTGACTTTACCCTTCACTGGAGTACTGCATGCTTACCAGGTAAACCCTTTACATTTGAGGTATAAAAATTTGGTACATATTTCTAAGCATCTTCCTTAGATGTTTTTTTTTTAATCTTTTTATTTTTTAATTTTTTTTATAGATGTTCTTGTTGCAAGTTTAAGGTCTTTGAAATTACTTTCATGTTGTGGTAAGTTATTAAAATTGTGAAACTGGATTGATCGGGTTTTCGAATGAGTCAGTGGATAATTTCCACAATTATTATTATTATTATTTTTTTTTAAGCACACAGAAGTGGGATATCCTCAAACTCTTAAATTGGGAAAAATTTTATAAATTAAGTATCTGCCTTCCCCATAATGCAATTTTGGAATCTTTATTTAAAAATAAAACAAGTTAGATTGTCATTGATTTGACAGATCACAACAGATCACTGGAGCAGTGTGAATTTCCTGCTGCTTCAAACACTCCACCATCATTCCTGTCCAAAAGAAACTTAAAATCACAGGACTTAATGACAGCAGACCCGTCGCTCTGATGTCTGTGGTCTTGAAATCATCTGAGAGACAGGTGTTGCCCACCTGAAGGATATCACTGGACCCTTTCCACCCTTGCTTATTGAGCAAACAGGTCTGTGGAGGATGTAGTCAACATGGAACTGCATCATTTCCTGCAACATCTAGATAGACCAGGGACATATTCAAGGATCCTTTTTGTGAAATTCATTTCAGGTTTCAACACCATCATCCCAACTATTCTAACACTTCCAGCACATGTACAATCAGCAATGGTGCCCCCCAGGGATGTGTGCTCTCCCCACTACACTTCTCCTTCTACACAATGGTCAGTTTTGTCTTTCAGGTGAACTATTTTCAAGGTGGAGCAACGGTTTGAAGAGAATTTTGCCCTGCAACTTAGTTCAGTTAAACAGCAGACATATTTATAGCTAACTACCTGAATAAGTTTGTTAATACAAACACAAGTTTGATTTTATGCGTTGTTGTGTTCCAAAGTGTATCAGATCGGATGCAGCCACTGCCAAGTTGGAACAACAGTTTGAGGAAAGAGAGATATGATCAAACAGAGATATATTAGCAAACACTATTTGGACTTATAGCAGACATTCCTGTGAAGCAAAGGTGATGTCTTTCCCACAAGACTGTGTCACCTTGCTAAGTCATTTCCTCGCGTTTTTTGATCTACAGACCATTTCTCCAGTTCCACCCTTCTATCTGATATGTATATCTGCAACTCATTAGCATACATCTGTATAATAGTCCCATCTCACCCCTTTCTGCACACACAGACACCAGGGCAATTGTAAATCAAAGATACAGAGGACGCTATTTACAGAGTTTATTTGGTTTGCGCCCGTCAGCCTGTAAACAGTAAATGGCACGGCTGCTCGCTGCGCCTGCTGATTAATTTCACAGTAGTTGTGATGCGGGGGAGTCGGGGACGTACTGGCAAACTTGATTAGACACAACATGTGCAGATGTTCCTCAATGCTTCAAAGGGAGATGCTCACTGAGAACTGTTATTGTGTGAAGCTGGAATGTTGGATGGGGATTTGAGAGTTGGGTGTTGTTGACCAAGTAAGTTGCATTCCCGATGCAGTAAGGACAATAAAAAGAGCTTTGTTTCTTTTGTTCCTGAGAATGTATTTCATTGTCTCTAATTTCATTGCTCGGAGGACAGTTGAAGTTCCTTTATATGTAATACAAGAGCCATAGATAGCAAACGCAGTGTCCACATTTACCGTCTCTATAAGTTTTTTCCTCCCTCTCTCTCTCTCTCTCTCTCTCTCTCTCTCTCTCTCACACACACACACACACACACAGACAGAGTGGACTTCTTAAAGTCTGGTGTTGTCACACTTGAGGAGGCGTGTCATTGGCGGCTGGCCCTCCAGCACCTGTTCTTCTCACACACAGGTCTGAGGTTGTGAAATGAAGCTTCTGGTCAACATACTCTGCTTGGTGAACACAGCAGTCCAACAAGTATGAGAAAGTAACTGAGATACCACACAAATGTTTTCTCTGCACATGTGTAAAGCACTATAAGATCACAGCAAAAAAAATAATAATAATAAAAAAAATAAATAAATAATAATAATTAAATAAATTAATTTGAAACAATTTCATGGATTTCTTGTAAAAACTTAACAAGAGAGAATATTTTTAATGCACTTTATTAAAAAAAATATTGCAAATTACTGGACTGGTTGAAGTACTGTGTGTTCAATGAAACATGAGCTTAGAAATGTGTACAATGACCATATTATGTTTGAAAGAAATCTTACAAATTTCTTTATATAGCTGTCTGCTAGCTCCTGGAAATGTTTGCTTGTAATAAATAAATATAAATATAAATTGTAAATATAAATATAATACAAATCTTTAGTAAAATGCGGATCAGACGCACATGACATTACCAATCCTACTATGACCAAGGCGTAGCTCATAAATTAGTAATAAGTTTGCGCTGACGTCACTTAGTCGCCTCTAATTGCGAAAGATTGATTTTGATAAATGTCCGGTAAACCCCCCCCCCTCATTTCCTTTGGTATGTATCCAACATAAAAATACAAATTGACAAATCTATACCATGTTTCATTATTTTTAGAATTTTATTTGTTGAGTTTATTAAATCTTCACAATTTGTTTGCAAAGTATTACATAGTTTGAAAGCTTGATATACAGAATATTTATACACCTCAATATGAATGCCCCTGCTTTGTAGGCTTCGTACAAATAAATGCAAAAAAGAATAACTGCAATAAATTATTACAGAAATAAATTAATAAAGTAGTAAACTAACAGGATCAAAATTTATCAATTTAGGACAAAATTATGGGAAAATTTAAATACATTGCCCAAGTAAATCATGTATTTATTTATTATGTATAAGTCCTTTATTTCTTAATTTATTTTCAATAAATTAAATGTGTCCACTTATTCTCAAAAAGGGGTTCTTAATGTTCGTTTGAACACGCTGACGTTGTTGTTAATCGTCCAATGGAGAACGCCTATATCATGAATATTAATAAGGAAGCCTTCTCCGTAGTAGCGCTGGATGAATTAGCACACGGCCACTGACTCCACAGACAGCCGTGCAGGTCCTCGCAATGCCAGTCGGATCTTAAGCCGCCCGGTTCAGCCAGTGCAAAGGAAAGGAAAGGACACATTTAAAGACCTTTTCCCCCGACTTCAACCGCAGACTGTCGGTCTAAAACGGGCAAGAGGAAGAGACAAGAGACAGGAGTTAAAGCGCGAGCCATCCTGCCGTGCTACTATAAGAGGATTGCTGTACCCAAATCCCGCAACGCCGCGAGAAGTGTGTTTAGACAGGGAAAATGTCATTGTCGGGGAAGGAAAACAACACTGCCCCTCATGCCAATTACGTGGGACCATACCGCTTAGAAAAGACCCTTGGGAAGGGACAGACAGGTTGGTGCTTTTTTTTTGTTTTTTTTTGGTTTGCAGTAAATTGCTTTATTCATTGCATTGGAATCTGCACATAAGTGACACTCTCAAGTTGGCATATATTGTGTATCGGTTATATATTGATGTGCATATAGTGTTGTGCTGCTGCCACATGCAGGTGGATCATGTATCTGTCATTGATTAGTTTCTCATGCTGTGTTCTGAAACATTGGAACAGTTTGTCTAGCTGCAGTCTTCAGCTCGGGTGTGTTGCAGCACTGGAGATCTGAATGCATGCTTGGGAACTTGAGTTTTGCATGATGCAGACATACATATAACAACTTCCACAATATCTTGAAGTTTTCCTAGAATAGCAAAATACATGTGTATCTCCTTTAGCTTTTATGACCATGTTGCAACAAGGATACACCGATGTATTATTTTAATGCATAGAACAAAAATGTAGCCATACTTTGGTTTTTGTCTGGAGATATTGATAAATAACGTATACATATAAATGCATGTAAATATTCCAAAGAGCATCTCGTGTGCTTGAATGGGAGCATGGAAATCTGACCGTCTGGACAAACCAATTAACACGATCAGTCACAAATTTGCTTTGATTAGTGAAATAGTGCAGAATCTTAAATATTTCATATTCATTTTACGTCATAACCTAACTTTGTTTTAATTTACTTCATAATCCCAAAGTTTGTTTGTTTCTAGGTTAAAAAATTGTTTTTGTGACTTTTCAGACTTTTGGACATTTGTGTGATATTTTATAGAAAGATAAAGTAAGTTTGATAGCAAAGTGTTAATAAGATGCAATATTTAACGCATCCTTTTCAGTTCAAATGAGTACATGAGTACAATAGTGGTGATGCTCTCATATCCTCTCCACACTCATCTTGTGTGCTTTAGGAGGATGATTGCGTGGATTTTGGGGTTGACTTTCTAATCCGGTTAGATCTGAGCCAAAATTACAAAAATGACTGGTAGAAGCCTCTTTTAAGTGTGGTAGATCTGTCTGTCTGTTTGCTGTAATATACACCAGGATGGCTGGACTACAGTTTGATCAGTGGTGCTCTTGGTATTGATTTGGTGCTGTCATGAGCAATGTGAGAGTTTCAAGCTTTTAGATGAACAAGATTATATAATCTTCAGATTATATAGATCAAAGTTTGTATAATAATCAACATTCATTGAATTGCACAATCACTGAGTATTTTGTTAATATATTGATCTTTTATATACAGGCAATAATGTCACACTTTAAGTAGCATTCAAGTTTTCCAGTCCAAAAAAATCTCTAAAATAAATTGGTTTAATATTATGAAAAATAAATAAATAAAATAGATATATTCCTCAAAATTAAGGCAGCACTGAAAACTATTTGGAATGGGGATAACTTAAAGATTCACTCAGTAACTTTTTGTTGGTGTCAGCTTGGACTTACAGTGACACCTTGGTGCAAATTTGCCAAGTAAAGTTTATTTATCTGTGAAATTTATTTTAAATTAGCGAATTAATATGACATGGTTATCTACATTAGGAGTAATACATGACGCATTGTAAAGCTGTTTAAAGGTAATATTCACCACAAAATGTTATTTTTTTTAAGTGTATGTGGACTGTGTATTTGGACTAGTCCTGTCGTGATTATTAAATAACTGTCTGAGCCAATCACATTTAATGCCCAAATAAGGGAAGTTTGTGTTTCATTCAGTTGAACTCCGAGCATCACCGAGCCGCACCGCAGACATCAACCGGAGCAGCTCCTGTCCGGAAGAGCTGGTAAAGCGCTTCTCAAGTGCTATGATGTGCGCACTGTCAGCAGAGACTCGCGCCAAACTAATACAAACAAATATAAACTATTATAGTGAACGCAAAGCTCTCTCACTTCACTTTAAACGACCGTGTCATGGCATCCATTCCTAGTCATAGCTGGTTCACACACGCAGTGTTAATGACATGCAGTGTCACAGAAGAGACGTACGCTTACTCGATTTCTATGGAGTGATAAAGTGATGAAACAAAATCCCTGAGGTTTTGCTTCATGAGAAATAAGGGCTTGTGGGTTTTAATCAAAGAGCATTAAAATAACGTGTGAAATTGACCGAAATATTTTACAATTGCATAATAGAATAGAATAAAAATATATAAAACATTTATATTCATTTGGTTTATTAAAAAAAGACAAAAAGTTCCGAAACCAACAATGTAAATGTTTAATTGACCAAAACTAAAGTTAAATAATCATGACAGCCCTAATTTGGACACTTTCTGGTTGTTACTGGAACATGTTCACAGTAATGTGCTGAACTACACCTGTTGTTGTTGTTCGCACACCTAAGTGAGCTTGAAGGGAACTGACTTAAATCCACCAAAAGTCACCTTGACTCTGTTATCAGGCAAATGCCTCAGAAAAGTGAAGTTCATTCTGAGAAACACTCTTGCATCATTTCTTTGCAGATGCCACTTGGTTTGATATTTTTTAATGCAATGAAATTCAGACATTTAAAATGTATCCAAATACCTTTTGGGGCAGCTGTATGTTGCCAGTTTGTTCTTTCAATTCATTTGCACATTTTGATACAGTTTGTTCCTCATAGATCACACAGTATGATGTCGACCAACGCTTTGCATTGATGTGTGTGTGTGTGTACCACCTGTTTGCCTAATCAGCTCAGCGTGACCATCACATTTGTAACACACTTAATGTGACTGACGGAAGCCATTATGCCCTTTGTCTTGTGTGGATATTCAACAGCAAGAGCTTCACTGTTCACGGCATGCTGCATTCACTGCAAAAATCTTCTTTTTTAATCAGGATCATCCTGTAAATATATATAAGCATTCTTGAAACAAGATTTTTACTTGGGAAGCAATTAAAGACAACACATTCTTACATATTATATTATTCTGTCATAAGACTATATGAATATATGAATGTTTTTACCCCCATTGACAAATACTTCTTCCATGTTTAAATAAATCTCAGAAAAATTGTTAGATTGTTTAGCCTATGCTAAGTTTGCTAGTTTGATTCCAGGGTGTACTGAGTGACTCCAGCCAGGTCTCCTAAGCAACCAAATTGGCCCGGTTGCTAGGGAGGGTAGAGTCACATGGGGTAACCTCCTCGTGGTTGCGATTAGTGGTTCTCACTCTCAGTGGGGCGTGTGGTAAGTTGTGTGTGGATCGTGGAGACTAGCATGAACCTCCACATGCTGTGAGTCTCCACAGTGTCATGCACAGTGAGTCATGTGATAAGATGCACAGCTTGACTGTCTCAGAAGCGGAGGCAACTGAGACTTGACCTCCGCCACCCGGATTGAGGTAACCGCACCACCACGAGAACCTACTAAGCAGTGGGAATTGGGAATTCCAAATTTGGAGAAAATGGGATTTAATAAAAAAAGAATATGTACAAATTCTCATAAGATTTTGTTTAACCGAAACCTAATAGATAGTGTCAGAAAAAGCACAAAACAAAAAAAACAAAAACAATTAAATACCATAAGATAGCATTGTGTGAGAAACAGGGTGAAAAGTAAGTGTTTATGAACTGATAATCTGCCGTTTTACGCGTGATTTATTTGAAAGTGAAACTTGTTGTAGCGCCTCTAGTGTTCATTTCTATATGATACGTGCAACAAGCCACGCAAAATCATTTAGCAAATATTACAATGTATTACAATGTGGTTTCATGAGACCAAGTTGCTCTTTTCATGTTATAAGAATAAACATTACTAAATTTTGTGAGATGCATAAAATACTGTAAATATCTTACACAATTTTTCTTTGTTGTAAAGTTGAAGTATAATTTCTGTGCCATTAGCATCACCACGCAGAATGGCAAAAATAATGACATGGTTGTTATAACTCGTCTCTGCATATTAAGCTGGGATAATTGCATTTTCAAAAAAATAGTTTTACTGGCAAACAAGAATATCGGTTAGGGAAGATGCGTTGCGTTTTCATCCAAAAGTTGTAATCTGTGTTTAAGCTTAACATTATAAAGCAACAACAATGCATTGGCGGAATAGTTGACAGTGATTGTTAGCCACAACACTATTAGCATCCTGATTTGAGCGTTGTTGTGTTGCGTGCATCTGATAGAGCTGTTATTTATAATGTAAAATGCAAGGCCTGCACTGATCTGTCTGTCCTGTGCAGTGCCATATTCATTATGTGATTAGAATCTGACACACACACACACACACACACACACACACACACATGCTGCGAGCATGTGTGTAATCCTACTTGGTAAGTCTCTGGCTCACACACACTTTCACGTGGACTAGTGACCACGTGTGCCGGTGACGAACTTGAAAGAAAAAGTGGAAGGCTTCTGAGAAAAAGTAGAAATCGGAGTGAAAAAAGAAAGCCTTCTTTTGGGTTTGTGAAGTGACTCTATGTGGGCTTGTGGATGGAGTCAATCTGTCTTGTTTCTCGTTGCTAAGGAGTTCTGTTGTCTGGGTTAAAATACGATTGATTTGGTGGATATCTGGAGTTTTATTTAATTCACAGCTTGAGTAATTGAATAGTTATCATTTCATTTCGGTTGCTGTTGCGAAGGCATTGGTATACATCTAAACCCAATATACTGTAGGTTTTAATGTCATGGTGATAAGTTCACTTTGATTTCGAATCTTAAATACTGTACATCGATTTAGCGAGTCGTGCCTGACTACAGTGTGACGTGCCAAAATACGGTCAACATTTGAATAAATGGTCACACCATCTTTTATAAGGTCAAGTCCTTTTAGAATTCTTTCAGATTCGAACAAGTTCACCTTGTGAATTATAAGAGTCATTATGCTGGGCCTCAACCAGCAAAAGGCTCGAAGATGCAAAATCTAGGAGATGTTTGAGGCTTTTATGAAGAATGTTTTTTTTACCACTACTTAAAGGAATATTCCGGGTTCTATACAAGTTAAGCTGAATTGACAGCGTTTGTGGCATAATACTGATTACCACCAAAATTAATTTCAACTCGTCTCCTCCTTCTGTAAATGTTAATACACTGACTGTGTTAAAGTGGGTGTTTAAGTGAGTGACTGTTTTATAGCCACAAGAAATAAACATTATGTGCGTTAACTTGATTTTAGTGTGATAAAATCACTTACTAACCTTTTCTGTGTAAAGTTATAGCCAATTTTACTACTTCATTGCCATGGTGATTTAAACAACTTAACAACTCAAATAATACATGAGTTTTAACAGAAGATTTATGTATGTGCTTTAATAAAATGATAATCTTTTCATTTCTGCTTTAAAACCTTCCAAAAATTGGCCCTGTTAACTTCCATTGTAAGTACCTCCAGTTTTTCTCTTTGTAAAGAAAAGGAGAGTCGAGTCGAAATGATTTGTTTGTGGTAATCAATCAACATTATGCAACACATGCTGTCGATTGAGCTTAAATTGCACCTGGAATGTTCTGAGTTTAAAAGTTTTGAAACACAGTGTTAGCATTACCCTGATATTGGACCAAAGCTTAGTCGGTGAGAAGAGTCTTGGTCGACCAAGTTTTGATTAGTCGGTTGGTCGCAGAAAAAACTCCACATAAAAACGACGTACACCGGTTTTACCGCTGGTTGGACTCTAGGTGGTACTATGGGGTAATTTTCGTTAAGCAGGGTTAGGGTTAAGACTACTTAATAAAGCAAGACACTTTGATCACAAACTTATATGACATATTTTAAATTTCTGTTTGTAAATGCCTGGTGAAGGTCGAGTGACCGAAACGTTGCTTAATAAAATTTGATACTTTTTTGCAAGCCGGGATAGTGTTCAGGTTTTTTTCAGTTTCATTGACTTTGCTGAAGCTTGCACCTATCAATTGCTTCTCAGGTGTGCGAGGATAGTCGTTTACTGATTGCATAATTTATTTTAACAAAAAATTGTAATGAAACTGGAAAAAAATTAAGTGCAATTAAAATGTGTGTTATTCAACTTTTTGAAAGATGGTAACGGTTGTGAAGGGCAAGAATCCATCTAAACATCATGGCGGAAAATTACTTAAAAAAATGAAGACATAAAAACAATTATAAATGTAAAAATAATAATTGTAATGATGATAATAATCACTGAAATCACTGTTTTAATCACAGATGTATAGGCTGCAGAGGTCACAGTGAACTGCTCTGTGGAAGCAACTCCTGAGCTGAGATGACTGAGGTCATTTGCAGCACTCATAGACGAAACTGTTCTTGCAAAAAAATACATAAATTCAGAAGAAAGAGTGAGAAGCTTTTAGATGCGCGTTTCATGAGATTGCACGCCTCCATATCAGCACGTCATACATGAGCATAGACTGCTTTTCTGTCTTCAGTTCTTAATAATATAATAAAGTGTGTTTCTCTGTGACTACAGGCAAATTATTTGTAATATTAATTTGATAATAATAATTTAATAAATGGGAAAACGAGCCAAATATTGTCTTGACTTCATCAGAGGCATCAGACTAGTCGATTAATGGCTTAAATGAACTCCTACTAGTCGAATAGGAAAATATTTGGTTGGGGCAGCCCTAATCAGCATCAAGAGCCGATTGTTTAAGATTTTTTTTTTTAAATTTCGTATTAGTTAAAAAAAAAAAAAAAAGATCCCCTTTTCTCCCAATTTGGAATGCCCAATTCCCACTACTTACTAGGTCCTCGTGTGGCACGATTACTAACCTCAATCCGGGTGGTGGAGGACAAGTCTCAGTTGCCTCCGCTTCTGAGACCATCAGTCTGCGCATCTTATCATGTGCATGACACCACGGAGACTCACAGCATGTGGAGGTTCATGTTACTCTCTGCAATCCACACACAACTCACCACTTGCCCCATTGAGAGCGAGAACCACTAATTGTGACCACGAGGAGGTTACCCCATGGGACTCTACCCTCCCTAGCAACTGGTCCAATTTGGTTGCTTAGGAGACCTGGCTGGAGTCACTCAGCATACCCTGAATTCGAACTTGTGCATCCAGGGGTGGTAGTCAGCGCCAATACTGACTGAGCTACCCAGGCCCCAGCGTTTAGTATCATAATTATGAAATTGCAAGTATGTAATTTCTTGGCCACAAGCGTCACCAAATGAAATTGCAAAAATAATCACTGTTTTCAAACAGAGTCCAGTAAAAACCCCTGTCTCATTGGTTGGACAAACAGATAGCCCCACCCCAAACTCACACCATTAGTTGAGTTAAGTCCACTGAACACTTCCTATGAAATCAAAGAAAGAATGGGTGTGATGTCATTTAGAACAAATTCTGGCCAAAACGAAGGTGTTTTTGAGTTCGTGTCGATGGTTCGTAACAGCTCGCCGGAAAACATCTTACCGGCTACTAAACACCTTACCGCCATTGTCCTACATCTTCGGTTGGTGTGACCAGTTGATGTCAGTGTATATGAACATTTGGAAGCAAATTGTCAACTTCCTTTGTGATGAAGTTGTATGGATTGCAGTTTAAGTGTGATAATCTATAGCTTGATGTAATTATTATTTTTTTTTTTTCCGCATCGCTCACATGAATTGGTGTCTCTCTCTCTCTCTCTCTCTCTCTCTCTCTCTCTCTCTCTCTCAAACAATCATGACCTCTCCTTCAAATATGCCCTTGCTTACAATGTTGCAAATTTGCAGATGCGAAAAAAGCAATTATAGACTAATCACAGGTCCATTTCTGACCTGCGGTAAGTGAACGAATGTGTGCTTGCGCGCATGTGTGTGTGTGTGTGTGTGTGTTTTGCCCGTGGCACAATGCCGTAGAAGTGAACATTCATGTGTGATTACACAAAATGGATTACCATTCTGTTTTTCACTCCACTACAGATTGTAAACTGTCATCTGTATGTTTTTGTCATTGATGGTCATAGATTTTTTCTGAATGATAGTTGTAGTATCAACAGAGTACGGATTGTTCATCATTTATGGAGCCACTCATCGTGGTTAAAGCAACAGTTCAGACAAACATGGAAATTCTACAATGCTTTCTTCCACGGAGGTGGTGGTGGCGTAGTGGCTGGAGCACAAAGCTGCTAATCAGAAGGTTGCTGGTTCGAACCCCATGGCCACCACCATTGTGTCCTTGAGCAAGGCATTTAACTCCAGGTTGCTCCGGGGGGATTGCCCCTGTAATAAGTCACTGTAAGTCACTTTGGATAAAAGCGTCTGCCAAAGGCATAAATGTAAATGTTTAGTAGACTGTTCCAAGTGTTCTTTTCCTCACTAGTAAACTGGATGGGGACTGGGGCTGTAAAGTTTCAAAAAGGATACAATGAATGACACCCGGGACGGTGAGGTTTGGCGACATTGGTGTGCACACATGTTAAGTTTGGACATTTGTACAGAGATGATTTCACCTCTAAAGAACAAAATTGTGCCAAAATTGACCAAATAAATGACTAAAACAGCAACTGCGGTTGGGGTAGCCAATGGGGTGGCCAGACTTCGGTCCATGGTGGCCACAGACAACCCCTGCCACCCCCTAGCTCCGCCACCGAGATGATGCCATTGTAAGAGTGTTTTATGCGGTAGAGTTTGTTGAGCAGGTTTTATTGACTTCAGTTTGGGGAGTAACCCAGCGTATCAGAGGCTGCTGTGTTTCGTCAGGATTTTGATGAGTGTTAAAGCAGTGAAACTGTTACAGAATGATGAAGCTGCTATGCTCATTTTTCCTCCGATTTCAAACACTTTCAGATGTTTTCTGGCTGTCCCGTTGACACTGGCTGCTATACTCATCAAACACATCTCTGCTCTCTATCTCTCTGTTTGCATACACAATTATTGGACATGTTTCAGTTGCATTTTTTCACATAATAACAATAAAATAACCTTACATTTAAGTTTGTATTTAAACACAAAGTAGGCACTGCATGTTGTTATGTATAGTAGATTCTCATTTTATCTGGACCAATTGCTTGAACAACACATTAATGTCCACTGATGAGGAACAAAGATTGCCACTGTTTACGTCACTATCTCTCACTAATGTGCAATGTGGGTTTCTATAGCAACTCTCGCCAGGGCAGACAGCACGCTTGTGTTGTGTGTTGTATGTGATTTTTAATTATTCTACCCTCTGCAATGTAAGGTGCATGTTTTTGTGTGTGTATGCACATGTGGGTCGCGGGATTTCCCCACGGTCCACTCATAATGGCGGGACTCACCCGTAACAGGGTGGAATGGAGCGATTCACTGAG
The DNA here is from genome assembly GCA_032164185.1 of Moxostoma hubbsi. NCBI lineage: Eukaryota > Metazoa > Chordata > Actinopteri > Cypriniformes > Catostomidae > Moxostoma > Moxostoma hubbsi. The sequence goes on along the minus strand of JAVLUX010000040.1, from coordinate 22,436,343 downwards.
GGTTTTAATAATTTCATATGTGGTGATTAAATCTCGCTGGCTACTAATGGGATTTTCTCAGTAGAGTGCACGGACCTCTTCCCCATAATAACATTCAATTAATACAACCTCTCTCTCTCTCTCTTTCTCTGTATCTCGACTCTCCACTAAATCCTAATATTTTAGATCTATATTTGTGTTCATGCATGTTGTTTGTGTGTTTTTAGCGTAAACTCCTTTTGTATCCCCATGTGCAAATGTTTTTACATTTGTCAAATATCAGTCAAAAATACATTTTCATGGATACAAACACAGACACAGTTCAGTGACTCATCCTCCTTAATGGCAGAACACTCGAACCATAAAACAAATTTGACAAACATTATCTTTGGGTCTCAGTATAAAAATGGGCATATTGGACATTATATTGATTAGCTTACTGTAGTGGTGGAAAACTTCCAAATATATTTTTAAACAACAGTAAATGGAAGTATTATTGTATTTTTATGGCATTACATGTAGAGGTAGACGGATATATTGGTTTTCCAATTAATCGTTGCCGTTAGTTGTTTTTTGAACTATCAGTTATTGGCAAAAATCAATCTTTCTCTCTCTATGTATATAGGTGTGTGTGTGTATATACATGCAGTACTGTTTTAAAAATGTTTTATAGTGAGGATGTCTTCAAAAATAATGACATAAATAGTTTTCATTTATCACTTAATGTCATACAAAGTCCAGTAAACATAAAAAGAAGCTAAAGCAATATTTGATGTGGTCTCCTTTGCATTTAAAATGGCACCAATTCTCCTGGATACATCTGGACACAGTTGTTCTTGGTTGTTGGCAGATAGGATGTTTCAAGCTTCTTGGAGAATTCACCAGAGTTCTTCTATCTATTTAGTCTGTCTCAATTAATCCTGTCTCTTTATGCAATCTCAGACTGACTCAATGTTCAGTGGGGGTCTCTGTGGGGGACATGACATCTGTTGCAGGGCTCACTGTTCTTCTAATCTTTTCTTTTTTCAAAATTTATGTTTGGGAGTCTTACATTTATATTTCCTATTGACTCACTAAAGCTGAAGATATAAATAACCATCTTAAGACAAAAACATTTGTGAAACATCTTTGTGCCTAAGAATTTTGCAGAGCACTATATATATATATATATATATATATATATATATATATATATATATATTAGGGTTGTCAATTTAACTGGTTAATTCAGTGCGATTTAATTTTACAAAAAATAATGTGTTAAAAAAATTAACACATTTAATCGCATGCCCACGGACCATATTAAGGAAAATTCCTGAGCAATGCAAGCTTGTAGTACCACCTGTTTACTCCAGAGGGCAGTAAGTGAAATTTCAGCTGTATGAGCAACACACAGTTTATTCAGTGATGAAAACACTTCAGTAGGCAGAACAACACAAACATGAGTTACATTCTTGCGTTCAAAACACTCGAAGGAGCGCAAATCCGAACTAAGGGATCTTAAGATGTGTTTAAAGATTGAGTATTAAACTATATTTAACTCGACACAGTGACTTAAACATTTTATGTTTATGACGCAACACACCCGAGACGTCTGACGTAGGTGTAAATTGACGGTCCTTAAACAAGCCCTCATAATAAATCTCCAACTGATTGATAAATTCACTTGTGAAATGGATTGCTGTGAACTGTATGCCAGTGATTGACTTATGATTAATAATATGGTAGTAAACAATACATTGTATTCTAAAGCTGCTTTTTGTATTGTTTTATCAATGATTAACTCTTCTGCTACAAGAATGTAATGCATTTTAATTATCTGTGTGTGTATGTATGTATGTAATTTTAAAATATTTAAAGCTAACTATGTATAATTATATATTGATATAAATATGTATAATCATTATATATTGAGTTATTGTTATATGAGGGGCTTTCTCAGCAAATATTTGTATATGCGATTAATCGCGATTAATTAAACGGGACACCATGTAATTAATTTGATTACAAATTTTAATCGATTGACAGCCTTAATATTTATTTATAAAACAAATGTCCCGCTGTGTTCCTCTCTGGCCAGCAGTGGAGGATTCTACAGTTACAGTGGCTGGTTCTACAGTATAACAGCAGCCTCTAGAAGTGAAATATAAACAATCACTAACACCTTGTGGAGATTTGCTGTATCTCAATCTTTCAGTTTTGATATTGATATTGAAATGGTAAATATAGGCTATAAAGAGATTAATTTGGTAAATACTTAAATACAGAGCATTGTAATGGAGCCAAATGTCTATCATTTCAAAATAAGAGTCCAGAAATAAGTGTATTCTGGGCTTGTTCATGTAAGTCCTGTGTAAAGGCTCACATCCCTTCTTACAGCAAAACTCCACAGGCGAAGATGGCGTGGGCAGGTGTTGGGCGCGTATGAAATAGTAAAAATATAATTGTCGAGCAGCCATTTTTAATGCTGCACTTTATACTCAGCAAGACTTAAAGGTACTGTAAGCGATTTCTTGTTTTTTTTTCCTACTCCCTGAAATACAGTATATTAATGATTATATTCATGAGATATCGATCTCTGTGAAAGTTCTAGACTCTGTAAATAGCAAGCAAAAATGTGTCTGGGGCTGCAGTCAATAGCGTTTTCTGCCTGTCTATCATTGTGCGCGTTCTCATAATGTTATAGTTGTAACAAATTATTGAGGCTTAATTTCATTTTTATGCCATGTTGTTCATAACAGTTGACAGTATTTTGCTGCTGTTGTTTTTAACAAGATTCTGCTCATAATAAAGCTAAATTTGTATCTTTGGATTGTGGGGTTTTGGAATGAGGAGGCGTGGCTAATTCAACGACTCAATCTTATGAAAGTAGAACAGCTAAAACACCTTTAAGTTAAAAAGAAACTGTAAAGGGATTTTGACGGGCAAGGAGGAGGAGAGAACCGGCTTGACAATATAATTAATAGTTTAAATAGAAACTTAACAAAAGACACAAACACACACATGACGGACATGTCCGTAAACGATCTCTCTCTCACGCACCACCCGCCCTCCACCCTGTCACATTCCTCCCTCATTCTCTCAGGCTGGGGAGCCCCGGCATGACATACACCCCCACCCCCTTTCCCTGGGGGAGGGCATGCCTAAGCCCCGTCTGCCAGCAGGTCATCCCCGTCTACCTGGATGAGGGAGGGGACAAGGGGAGGGAAACAGAAATAATTAAACTGGGGGGTACTCCACCCCCCCCCCCCCCCCCCCCCAAAAAAACTATAGATTTTAATGAGAGGGAAAAGGCCAAGGCAGAGCATGCATATGAGAGAGAGAAAGAGAGAGAGAGAGAGAGCGAGAGAGCGAGCGCATTTATTCGCCAGTGAGATCAGAGCAAGGACATTATTCAACATCGGAAGTACATTGAAAAATTCTGAATTGTGCAGATTCTAGGGCTGTAACGATACACCAAACCCACGATTCGGTTCGTATCACGATTTTTGACCCACGATACGATACAAACCTCGATATGGGATGGCTTGGCGGCGGAGGGGTGGGGACAAAACAGTTCAAAAGATATTTTGAGGAAAAATATATAATTTTATTAAATAACATTTGAAAAACCTGTATAAACTGAACACCAAATAACAATATTAACTATGCAAATTATTAACAATATACCTAAGTAAAATAAATTATATAGCCAAAGCTATAACACTTCTGTTTTCTTTGTAACAAAATACTGTTGAAAAACAAACAGAACTAAAGTCCATAGAGGAGATGATTCAAGCATGTTGAAAAGTCTTCTTCAATCAATCTTACATTTACAAAGAAAATTAAATGGTTTCTGTTTTTTCGCACTGAGGTAACTGAGGCTTACTGTCTGTGCTGTAAACCACAAATCAAGTAAGTAAACATTAAACAAATAAACAACTTCTTTCTCTTAAGAAAACCAAACTCGTTGTGGATTTGATTTAAGGGAGTTGAAAATTCTTCTTCAGAAACACCATCATGTCCACATTGTCTGGTGAGAGGCTTGCTCTCTGTGCTGTGACAATGTCCCCTGCAGTGGAAAACACTCTCTCACTGGGGACAGATGTGGCTGGGATTCCAAGGTACATTTTAGCCAACTTGGCTAAATGGGGGAACTGGTTCTGGTTGTCCTTCCACCACATAAGTGGATTTGACTCCAATGAGAGGCTCTGCACTGCTCTGTAATGCTGCACCTCCTCATCCACCACTGCAGACAAAGGCTTGGATGATGACGATGCCTGTTCCATTGGAAAGAAGTCTCCAAACAGTTCAGCCATCATTGGTGCTCTTTTGGCTGGAGGAGGACAGTTACTGCAGCTTGAGGCTGTCTCTGATTGCTCTTCCGTTGAAGTCTGGGCCTAACAGACAAAATCCATTACACAATTGCAACATAATGTTAGATACAATGGAGGATATGAAATCCAGGACAATTACATGAATAAAGTTAGTTTAATAGAGTTAAGTATTTTTTATCTGACTATATTTAAATACTGACTTTAAAATAAATACTGACTTTAATTAAATAGGCCTAATTGATTTACACAGCACTTTATTTAATATATTAATATTTAAACAATCAAATACCTGAACAATCTGTGAACAATCTTCCAGAATTCTCTCAGTCAGACTCTTGAAGATTGTGTCATGGGTGGTCTCATCAAGGAAAGGTAGAGATTTGAAACGGGGGTCAAGTACAGTGCTCATATGAAGAAACTGAATTAGTGCCCTATCCAAATCAGGGTATCTGTCCTCAAAGTCATGTGCAATAGCAGCTTTGATGTCTTTCACTACTGTTGAGTCAGAGACACTGTGCTTCATGGAGGCCAGGATTCTGTGTTTCAATGGCACGATCATTGAAATAGTTGGCATCTGCTCAGTGCTCATGAGGGTAGTCACAGTTTTCAAAGGTTTAAGAACCTGCACCATGTCCTCAGCTAGTTTCACATCATCATCAGACAGAGTGACGATGTCTTTAATGATCTTCTTGACACTCTTGTCTGTTAATGTAGAGAAAACAGCAGCCTGCTGCTCAAGGTAGCGTTCGAGCATGTCGTGGCTTGAGTTCCACCTAGTAGCCACATCCTGGACCAGCTTGTGTAAGGGCAGCTGTAGCATCACCTGTTTCTCCTTCAACACAGCTGCAGCTGTTGTGCTGCGGTGGAAAAACGTGACCACTTTCCTCACTCTGCCGAGGAGTCGGGACATGTGGTGAACGCCCATCCCTCTCTGCGCAGCCAGATTAACAGTGTGAGCAAAGCATCGTATATGCGGTGAAAATCCGGCCGCTTCGACAGCAATGGCAATATTTCTGGCGTTGTCTGTTGTCACGGGAACGGGGATGTTTGTTCTGCTGATTTTCCAATCTATCACAGCCTCTTTAAGTATTTCCGATAAATGGTCGCTTGTATGGCTCTCATACACAGCGCGTGTTTGGAGGACGGGGTTTGCTATTTGCCAATCGGCCGTAATATAGTGTGCGGTTATGGTCATATAGCTGTCTGTGGCACGGGACGTCCATCCATCGGTGGTGATTGCGATGGATTCAGCAGTACTCAACCCTTCCTCCACCTTAGCCTTTGTTTTCTCCAGAAGTTTTGGTAGCACATTTTGAGAGAAATGCGCCCGGCTTGGTAATGCATAACGGGGCTCGAGCACACTAAGTAAATACTTGAATCCCTCGTTTTCAACTACCGAAAAGAGGCGCATATCCAGTGACATCAAAATTCCAATTGCATCAGTAATTTTTTGTGCTCGATCTGAATTGGCTGGAAACTTTGCTTGGAATAAACTAGGCAGTGTAGGCTGCTGCTGTTGGGTTGTTTTCTGTGGACGAGCTAAACTGATGTCGGGATGGTGCCTTAAGATATGCTTCTGCATGTAGGTTGTGTTGCCGGCCGGTTGGGGAAGCTTCTTGAAACACTTACGGCAAATTGTGTGGGTCTTGTCGACAACACGATTGCCAACCTTGTTCTCCACCGGGTAGCCGAAATGTTGCCATACTGCTGACTTAAAAGTATTAGGAGGGTCCGCGATGTCTGGGTTTGTTGCCATGTTTCCTCACGTTCTTCAACTAGCTCGCGTGATGCGTCACATGAAAAAGGTTAAGGTAGCACATGCAATTGCAGGACGCTTACAGATAAAATTAAATTTATTAAATTTATACATTTTTAATTTATCCTCAACTAGTTTTGTGGTGTAGGTCTACGTATTTTATAATGTTAACTTCAAATAATACTAATAGTAATTTAAAGATGTGGTAGCATTGGATCTGGACAGGAAGGATAAATCTGGGAGTTGGAAGGGGTGTGTCGATCGCGATTCTGCCTTCTCACATCGCGATATAGGATCGTGGATCTGCGTATCGCGATTTCGATTTCATATTGCATATCGTTACAGCCCTAGCAGATTCCCATTGAGATTACTGTAATTCGTCTGCGGAATTTCTCCATACAAGGGTATGTGTTACCTCTCCTGTATGCACCACAATTTTGGTAGTTATTGGGATGTTTGTTGCAGAGACTACATCTGAAATGTATTTTATTTTGGACTCTTGTATCCTCTATGTCAATGTCTGTCATAGTAAGGAAAGACAAAGACATTTTTAGAAACTTTTTATAAATCTGTCTTAAATACTATTGGCCGATTAATCGGTTATCAGCCTATTCCACCACCTTAGCTATTGGTATCTGCAAAATCTACTATTGGTCGACTTCTAATTACATGATGATTTTATGAATCTCATTTCAGTTTGTTTAAACTGTGTACGTGTTGAAAAGAGTGCCCAATTAGAAGTTTTACTGTTTAAGTGTACTGCCATTGCCAAAAGTATTGGCAGTGACAAATGTTGTTTCGTAAAGTTTTCTGCTTCAGTTGTTGTGCTGTTGATTCACATTGTTTCTAGAGTATTGTGAGTGATCAGATGCATTTTAAATAATTGCAAAAAGCTTCATTGGACAAACAAATGACCTTTATCATAAAAAACTAAATTTCACCGTTTTTTGGCCCTGGCACAAAATGATCAGCTAACATCATTTCACCAATCATATCAGCAGCACCTGGGAAAGTGTGAATGAGTACTAGTGAAGAGAAATCACTCTTATCATTCTGATTGGATTATAAGAGCAGACTGATCGCTATAAAAGAGGGAAGAAGTACTTCCAATCATTGTGGTCTTGTTAGCAATGGTTACCTCTAAAGAAAGACGTGCAGCCATCATCGCTTTGCATCAAAATGGCCTCACATGCAAGGAAATTGCTGCAAAGAATATTGGAGAGAGGTTAAATTGCATTGAAGAAGGCTTCAGGACATTCCAGAGTGTCCAGCAAGTGCCAGGACCATCTCCTTCCGAGGAGTCAGCTTCGGAATCATGTCACCACCAGTGCAGAGTTGCTCAATATTGGCAGTTTGGTGTGAGTGCATCTGCATGCACAGTGAGGTGAAGACTTTTGGACAATGGGCTGGTGTCAAGAAGGGCAGCAAAGAAGCCACTTCTCTCCAAGAAAAACATCAAGGACAGACTGAAATTCTGCAGGAAGTACAAGGATTGGACAGCAGAAGACTGATGCAAAGTTTTTTTCTCTGATGAAGCCCCCTTCCGACTGTTTGGGACATCTGGAAAATCGATAGTCCAGAGAAGAAAAGGTGAATGCTACCATGAGTCCTGTGTCGTGCCAACAGTTAAGCATCCTGCGACCATCCATGTGTGGGGTGCTTTTCATCCAAGTGAGTGGGCCCTCTCACAATTCTGCACAAAAATACTGCCAGCATGATGGAGCACCATGTCACAAGGCAAGAGTGATACTGAAGTGGCTTGGAGATCATTACATTGGCATTTTGGATCTGTGGCCAGGCAACTCCCCGGATCTTAATCCCATAGAGAACCTGTGGTCAATCCTCAAAAGGCAAGAGGTCAAGCAGAAGCCCACAAATTATGATCAAATCTGAGCACTAATAAGGCAAGAATAGATCGCCATCAGTCAGGATTTGGCCCAGAAGCTGATATCCAGCATGCCAGATTGAATTGCAGAGGTTTTGAAGAACAAGGGTCAACACTGTAAATATTGACTCTTTGCATATATTGAATATTTTTGCCAATAAAAGCCTTTAAAACTCATGAAATGCTTATCATTGTTTTCCAGTATACGATAGAAACACGTGAAAACATAATCTACAAATACTGAAGCAGCAAACTTTGCAAAACACAAAATGTATGTCATTGCCAATACTTTTGGCCACAGCTGTACTGTATAAGCAAGAATACACAGTAAAGTTCCAGTAAATTTGTCTATGTGTGTAGGTCTTATTGTGCATAATACATCAACTGGACATTTAATTAACTTCTAGGTTTATCACTTTTACAGAAAGTTCGTTTCCAGATAGCACCAAAAGTATGTGCGTGATATGACCTCATGCTGTGATCCAAGTCAACTTTGAGTCACCATTGAATGTCATTCTGTTATATTCACCCACAAATGCATATCTCATGTAGTGATGCTGATTTGCAGTGGTACAACTTGCCTTTCACTAAGAGCATTCCTTCTTGGTGGTTTAAAGGTTTTGCCTTTTTTCTTTGACATTCAGACTAAAAAGCCAGACATCTAAAAGTGCATGTATGTAGCTTGAAGCACTTTTAAGAGCTCTTCACCCCTGAACCTTTGTCAAGCCTTGTAAGTCAAACGCATTGTGAGGTGCAAGTAAGTTGCTATCCTGACTCCACACACTTGATTCTGTGCCACAGATGTATTTTTACTCTGAAAAAAAGATTTTGTGCTGAATTAAATATAGCAGAAAAGATTAAGTACTTTTTACATTGAAGAAGGTAAAGCATGAACTTGAAAATATTACGTTTTTTTTTTTGTACATTTGTCATCGCTGTTAGTTTAATGGTCAGGACCTCTGTTCTTAACAAACAGAAGGCAGTGAATATTCGTCCATAAGTCACTGAATAAATGTCATCGGTGTGATGGCTCCTTAATGGACTCTCTGGGGTGAACTGCGCTGAACTTTATGTTCCCTCCTACTATGCTGCTTTGCAGTTTTAGACTTCTATAAAGACTGGATGGCTGCATTTCCTTTAACATCAGAGAAATTTACAATGGAAACCAGCAAAGAATGGGTGACAATGGTGTCCACCTGTTTCCACACGTTCATTAATATTGTCCCAGAAGACGGCTGAGATTTATTGCTAAGGGCTGAGAGTTTTAATCAACTGGCCTTGTCCCCAGAGGCTTCTAGGGGCCCGATAATCACCTTCTTTCTCATAATACCCCCATGAGGGCTCTGAATGGCCTTTACTGCTACATGCTACACAGTAACACTTACACCTGCAGTAAAAGCCAATAGCTGCTATAAAATGGATAGAAGGACAAAATGTACATATTTGTGACCGTCGTAAACAACTTCATACAGATTACGCGAACCATCAGAAATAAATGGGATTCTCCATCCCTCCATCCTAGATGTGTTGAAGAGCTTATGTCACCTCAGAAATATTAAGAGGCAATGCAAAATTCTTTTTGAAATGGAGACCAAACCCCTTGCGATCCTTCTAGCCTGAGGGTTCATATCCTTGTATGCTTTGTAGAAGTTAAGCATCAGTCCTGCTTGCTCATTGCTGACTTGGAGGAAGCCACGCAGACTTCAAAGCTCACTGTGTTTGCCCCTTTATATCATAAGAAACGAACACTTCTCCAGTCATTACTCAGGAGTACTGATCTGAAGTAAAAACAGGCGTTGATTAATCAAACTGTGAGATTTTAGAAATACATGTTATTTAGTGGCTGTTTGGAGTTGGTTTTTGAAAAAGTTGTCACATTTGAACGATCCAAACGCGCCTACGAACCCCGAAAATGCTGTCCAGGTTAGACTGCTCTCTAGGTTTTGTTACGCAGCTTACATCAAGTAGATAACTTGTTCATACTGTGTGCAGTTTAAAACATTCTCCGCCTGATCATTTGGATTATAATACCATAGATTGAGTGTAAAATTATTATTTTATACAATGTCATTGCCAACTAAACATTTACATTTTCCTTGAGAAAATTTGAGTAGTGCTTGGAAAAGTCACCCTGCTAGGTTAATGCCAGGGTGTTGTTGGTAGTTGGAAAGTTGTTGCTATGCAGTTTCTAAGGTGTTTTGAGTGGTTGGCAATGCATTATGTGGTTGCTATGGTGTTCCAAGTGGCTTTGAATATGTTGCTTTGCTATTGCAATGGTGTTCTGGTGGTTGCAAGGGTGTTGTTATGCATTTTCTATGGTGTTCTGAGTGTTTTTTAGCACGTTGCCATACAGTTGCTGTTTTGTTTTTTCCAAACAGTCGCAATGGTGCCCTGAGTGATTGCCAGGGTGTTGCTATGCTGTTGCTAACGTGTTCTGAATGGTTGCCAGGTAATTGCTATGCAGGTGCAATAACAGTTTGCCTGGCCATTGCAATTGCAATAGTCTTCTGAGTGGTTTTTAGCCCATTGCTATGTGGTTGCTAGGTGTTCTGAGTGGTTTTTAGCATGTTGCTATGACTTTTGACGACATATAAGCGTAATGCAACAAAAATAAAAAGATATTAAAGAAACCGAGAAAGGGGTGTAAGCCCGTTTATCGTCCAATGGCGGTCCCCAATAATACGGGTGAAGGTCTCTGCGCATTACTGTCTTTCCTTTTACGCAACACAACAAGATTAAATGAAATACATTTTGTCTTATGTATTACCTCGTTATTTCATCTGACTCCATAAATGAAAAAGGTTTTAATGATATCTGAGCATCATTGAAAGTGAGCGAATGTTTGATTATTCTTTTTAACTCCTTTAATTATATTTTACCCGTTCAGATTAGGAAACTATGTCGCTTTGAGGTCCTCGCGTGTTTTTCTCTTTTACGCGGGTCTCACGATCACAAGCGGCCAATATTGGATCATCAAACAGAGGTAATTGCAATATACCTGAGATCGGTCACATTCATGTTTACACTATCAAAGATACGTCAGTATAGCCCTCATGGAATTACATACACTTGAATTTAATTTCATGTTTCTCCAGATAAGTGTATGCGGGAAACCACGCATGGCCAATCTAAAGCTATTTACAAGAGAAGTTATGTTGGTCAACTTACATCTGTGATAGTGGCCGTGACCTCTACTGAAGAAAACGTTAAGTTGTTTGACTGCGGGTCAAAAACACTGTGTGAATGAACCCACAATGACCATGGACATTTGCCATTACATGGCCGTTAAATAAAAGTGAAACTGGAGTGCTTTGCGTTCACTATTAAATTAATATGAAGCACATCAGAGCGCTTGAGAAGCAGTTCATCTTTACGCGCTCTCAAGAGAACTGCTCTGGTGACATCGACGCCGCGGTTCCATGAGACGCTTGTATTTAAATGAAACACAAACACATTTTCCAGTGCGTTCAGGAGACAAAGCATGCAGGGAAAGACGAGGCTGAAGCCAGCTTCTTAATTGCCTGCTTTTTATTTAGTAAAACGATCTCTGTGCTTGGACACTACACAACTCAATCGCTGGTGAGTGAAATGTTAATATTTACAAGCCTGTGGCTAATAACTGAGTTGCATAGCGTGAAATTTACGTGTGTGTGTGTGTGTATATATATATATATATATATATATATATATATATATATATATATATATATATATATATATATATATATATATATATATATATATATATATATATATATATATATATATATATATATACGAGTGATTTACTTGCAATGTAGAGGGCTGAATGCATTCTGAGAGTTTTTAACATGCTGCTTTGTGGTTGGTAGGGTGTTGTGGGTAGTTGCTTAGGTGTCTTAATGGTTTTCATTATGTTGCTATGTCGTTGCTAAGGTATTCAGGATAGTTGCCAGGGAATTGCAATGCGGTAGCTATCAAGTTCTGAGTGGTTTTTAGTAGAGGTCGACCGATAGTGGATTTTACCGTTACCGATAACCTTTTAATCAACCGATAGTTGATACTAAATGAAATATAACACTCAAAGTATAATAGTGCTGAACTTTATTACAAAAATAAACAGTACTGACTGAACCATGAAAATGTTTTGTACTTTTTTAAAGGAAATAAATATTAATATATATGAACTAATATTAAAATCTTATAAAGTCAGCTGATTTTTAAATTGACATTGTTTCCTTAGTCCACAAGAGGGTGCAATTAATACATAAACCATGCAGCACCATTATATTATTGCATAGAACATTCTTATCCTGGCTGTTTAAAAAAAAAAAGAGCATTTAATTTTCAACTAATGTGCATAAAATAAATAAATACATTTTTAGTTGGTCCATATTCTCAAATGTTTAGTTGAAAGTAAAATGAGGGGGGGGAAACATTTCAATAGACAGTTCACATGGTGCTACACTTGCACTGATTCCTACCAATCACTACGAAACTACGAACATTTTGTTTTTTATTAACATAGTAATATTCACAGATAGCAGTGGTATTCGGCTGAACTCGGTGGTGAAGCGGCTCAGACTATGAGTCCAGGCAAGGGGCTGTTCAAACAGATGGAACACAACAGACTGGAACCAAACAAAAGAATCTCGAGACACATATTTCCAAGTTGAACTCCTATCCTGACATAGCATTTAAACAACTCATTGCTTAATCTAAGAGATGCTTATAAGAGAGAAAGACACAATGGCCAAGTACCTCCACCAACAGTAATGGGCTGTTCACACCAAACAATTTTGCGACCATCCATTTGTTTTTCTATGTAAACACGCGCTAGACGAACGTCTTTGTTTCCCTTTGTTTTTGTTTATTCAGCATGTTGTGCAGGAGCGCTATTTTTTTTAGATGATGTGTCTAATTAAAAATAATTTTGAAAAGCATATTGATACACTTGCTTTCTGTTAAACTGTTAAATCTTTTTTAGCGCAAGAATATGATCGAACTGAAGTCATCGTATTACAATAAGGATACATTTTTTCATTTAAATCAGATGCGTTCCTATTTTTATACGTTTCTCTTGGCTGCAAGATATTTATTTGCTTTCTCATGTCACTAGCTTTAAATATGCTGGATAACGAATTTGTAAACATGACCAGCTGGATATAAACTTGTGCAAATATATGGTAATAGTTGTGACATTTAAACATTTTGGGTATGACTTGCATGTATTTTTGTCACAATGTTCTAACTGCATGAGGTTAGTTTTTAAGTTAGTGTCCTCTCAGCCTTGTCGGCAAACATACTGCTGGTCTCTACTAATGCAGCATCTAGTCAACAAATGAATTACTATATAATGATATGACAACGTGTACTGTAGTGTACTGTATACATAGCTTTTCATTGTTGATGTTTTAAATCTGCATCTGAAGTGTTCTGCTCCATGCAGTGTGTAGTCTCACATGTCAAAACAAACACCAGTGAAGTGAGTTTTTATTTCGCCTCTAGAGGCCGCAGTCATAGTCTATAATGACAGTGGACCCTTCCCAGCCACTCCAGCACCAGACGCAATGGGGAAAGACTTGCAGTGTGGATCTTTGCAGATAACTGATAGTTCCAGAATCTGTTACCGGTACCGATTAATCGGCAAAAACAATATATATCGGTCGTCCTCTAGTTTTTAGCATGTTGCTATGTAGTTGCTGTGTGGTTATTAAAGTTGCAGACTTACTAAACGTTGCTATGTAGTCACTTGGGTGTTGTGTGGGTGGTTGCCAGGTAATTGCTATTCAGTTGCTGTGATGTTCTGAGTGGTTTTTAATGTGTTGCTAGGGTGTTCAGGGTGGTTGCTTACTCAAAAGAGGCCACTTTCAATTCCCTATGATTTTCTGGTTCCTACCTAGATATGGCTCAGGTCCCTCCTTTGATGTAATTAATATGACTTTATTTGGTGCAGTGTAACAGTATTTTATTTAAACAGTTTTATCTTCCACAAGGCACAAATTGCAAGTCCAATCGTTTAGAAAAATAATAGCACACCTCTCCTCAACATGCCTCACAATTAAAAAAATAATTATAATAATGAATGTCTGTAGCATAAATTATGTGGGACTAGTCAAGCACTTTCAAGTTTATTACTTGGGGTTTGGGGATTGTATTTACATTTATGCATTTGGCTGATGCTTTTTTCCAAAGTGACTTAAAATGCTTTCAGCATTTTGTCAGTTTTCTTGTTTCCTTGGAATTGAACCAATGACCTTGCCATTGCTAGTGCCATGCTCTACCAGTTGAGCTACAGAATACACATTACCCATCACTTACCCTAAATTTTAGCCATCGCTGTGCTTTATGTTGCTTCTGTTCTTGGATAAAAACATTCTTCTCTTGCCAACCTTGCTGCTACTTTGATGTGCTTTAAATAGAAAATTGGTCTGATATGTACCCATACTTGAAGTATGTTCTACCTGTGTCACTTCCTGTTTCTATGGCGACAGCTATGTGCATGTTTGTGGCACTCAATCAAGCCTTGGAGGAAAAAGCCATCTATTTGACACTATATTACCATTGGCACAACCTGTTTGGCTCAGCTTTCGTGAGACAATGACTCCTTTGCCTTTTTACATGATTCGGTTACAGATGGCCATTATGAATTTGTAGAAGCTATATGATTTCAGGGTGCTTTGGGTGGTTGCTAAGGCATTGCCCGGTGGTCATTAGATGGTTTTATACTGGGCCAAGTCAGATAAGCCAACCTCAAAATCAGTGATATTCTCGTTGCTAGATATTACTTTGGTTCCCGTTCAAAAATGTCAATTTTTTTCTTTGCCGTTTTTACATCTTCCAGACAAAAATATTAGCAATTTAAAATCATTTTATGAACCATGTGAAACTTAGCATATCGATATACAGTTCAAATAATGTTCGGTTGCATGTGACGCATGTCGTCTGTTTTAAACGTAAGTTTTAAATATGGTTTATTCAATCAGGTTTTAGAGTCTGAACTATCTATTTTTAAACTCTGATACTCATTGAAAGCATTTTATTTAGTGATTCGACCACACTGCCTACCTACGTAATCATCTGGACGTATTTTTGGATTTGACGTAAAAAGAGGCCCAGTTGCGAGAACCCGGTTCTGCTTCTGCGAGTTCTGGATCTCTTTAAATCGGGTGATTCTGCAAGTTTGTGCCACTACAGTCTGGATTGGCACTGCTGAAATGCCACTGAGAGTTGAACAGCATATTTCACACAGCCTTTGATGTGTAAGTCCCTCTGATTACTCAGAGAGAATGGCAGATAGAAAGTGAAAACTCCACGACTAGCTTGTTTCACAACACTATACTTTGCACCCTGTCTACACTAATTCATCCCATTAGAATTAATGATGCCGTCTACACTGATAAGCATCTGTTGAGCTGCGTTGGCTGTAAATGGATGTCCTGTTCCATTTGCGCTGCACGTGCTGGCGCTACTCCTCTTTTGATCGCTTTGTTGCGTCCAGTGTAGACTTCCTCAAGCCGTTGCAGCCATTTATATGCTAGTTGACAAACAAACTTTTAGCAGATATTCACATCTGCATTTACAGTCTTTTTCTTACTGGAAAGTGGAACAAAATAATTGAGACTAACTCATCATGTTGCGCTACACGCATACCTGTCCAATCAAATTCTCTCTAGAATGGGAATGTCCCTCCCTTTTAATACCACAAGCTTCTGCCTAGCAAGTACAGTTGGAAATCATGGTTCCTGGTTGCGATGTCACTAAAGCCTAAATTTGGCTATTTTAAACAAGTCAACATTTCCTTCGATTTTGGAGTGAAGCATGTCCTTGATATTTCTTGATTGGCATACTCAAAAATAGAACTCTTGAATTGGTTGAACAGGGCCACATTAAGGTACCGCGGGGTTACTGGACCTCCCCTGGGAGTTGGGGGCCCCCCTGCAGCCAGGGATCCCAGGGCTTCAGCCCAGGTAAGCCTGTATGTTAACGCGGTCCTGTGTCCATGTGAAAAGTGTGGAATGTGGTCCCTTTAAATGTTAGCTACATACATGTCTAGCAATTTCCAGACAGATATAAAACAGCAGGGAGAAAAAGATGGAAAGGGAGAGAGACGTCAAAGGTGGGCGTAGGGCATAGAGGCAGAAGGTAGGACAAAGGACGTATAGGGACAGAAAATAGAGAAATAGATGAGCGGGAACAAAAAGCTGGTGAAGAGCTGGAGATGAGAGGATTAAAGCTGCTGCTGCTGTTGGTTATGGGCTTTTCGGTGGTCACAGGAGCAGATGGTGGACTGAGCTCTCTGGACGTTATGTAACCAGACATACCCCCTCTTATTTCACACAAAACAGCATCTTGTTTTCACTCCCTCTTGCCTTCCTGAGCTGCATGTGACAACACAACCTCAACACACCATCTGCAACATAGCGCATAAACGCCATATCAGCATTTGGTCAGCATTTACTTGATGCTCTCTGTTGATGCAATTTAGAGATTTAGAATTCACGTGAACACAGGATGATTCTCACAAAACCTGTCAAGAATGTGTTCAGGTCATATTCTACCCTATATTCAAAAGAAAGAAATAACTATATAATAATTATATTTCCTTGCAAGAAAATGAAACCTGCTTTAAGACCCCCCCCCCCCCCCTTATGATAATTATAAAAAAGTGTTACTGTATTTTCTACTGTAATACAGTAAACATATTTGTCACTCACTATTGAGTATAATGGTAATTATAAAAATTGTACATGCTGAAAAGACACATTATGAATATAAGAATTACATTTTTTACATGACTATTAGGGCTCAACAACTAATCGATAAAATCAATTATTATCAATAATGGAAAAATTCAGTATTGTAAAATGAACCAAATCTGTACGCCCTTCATCATTTCTGTTCAAACATTTTTTTTAATAAAATGAATTCAACCAAATGTAGATTTTTATCTGATTAATCAAAGAAATAAAATCAAAATAATCGTTAGTTGCAGCCTAATGACCATTTTCCTTCCATTATGATTTGGTCATTGTTACTTTCATTTAAGGACAATAAAGAAAATTTTCCTCCTAAATTCAAATTATCGCAATGGTAGTATTTGCTGCCTAAATGTTGTTGTTTTTTAAAAAAAAAAAAAATTGCAATTAAAAATATTGTATTGTGAATGACCTGTGAGAATAATGGGCTTTACAGACATTTTCCAAAGCAAAAAGTTCCGTTACAGTAATAATGATGAGATTTTGAATTTGTAGAATCAGAATTGGCAGAAACAAAATTGCTTAATTGGCATGTACATAAAAAAAAAATGTCTCAATGAAAAACAAACAAAAAAAAATGGTATAAAAATATATTAATTTTCATGATTAAAAATAGCATTTATAATTTTTTGATTTTGGTGTTAAATGGGACCTGGGCATTTTTTTTGGGCATATTTATCCTATAAATCTTAGACAAACAGACATCATTTGAATCCGTTAGACAAACTGGGGTCAGAGGTCAATCTTAATGAGCATAGAATACTCACCTGCATGCGTAGACATTCTACAATCACAAATAAATGTGATTATTTACTATTAAAGTGAAAGCATTCATGCACATTTAATCACTCACTCTTTATTGATTTAGTCTGAAGTGAAAACATCAGCATTATCGACTGCACATGGAGTCAGTCCAGTGTGGGAAGTGAATGTCCTGAACTGAAACTGTATTTACTTACATTACTCAGAGTAGACACCAGTGATAGACAAATATATAGTCCGGACAAATTATTCGTACGATACTTGGCCATTTTAAGATGAACCATATTAGGCGATAATTGTGCCTGCTTGGCTGTTTAACAATAGTGCGTCAGTTGTAAAGTCTATTGATAGACTTGTGCTCAATTTATGTGTTTACAATTAGGTGTGCACCGATCGATCGACAACAGAACTATTAATAACTGTTTTCAATACAAATAAATGTTAGCAATTCACAATTAATGCAATTTTACTGTGTGGGGCATAAACATAACTGCAGAATATAACTTGCAAAGTTCCTTGTTTTCGTTAATATCAACATTGATGTCGCTGTGATTGTGCGACGTACGTGTCTTTGTTTATTCTAATGAATGTGATCTAGTTTTGTTGCATCGCAATTCTCACTTCCTATGTTGTTCAGGGTTTAGATATGCCTTTCCTCGTCAATTTTCCTTACGTTTTCCTCCATCCCTTCCCACTTCCTCTGTATGCTTTTGGTGACAGGTGGGACGTGAGCAATAAGACCAAAACTTTGCCTTTCTAAAAAGCCACATTAGCCCCATCTGCTGCACGTGGAATGTCTCGTCCTCATTATTAGCTGTGGGGGTGGATTGACGAAGTCGACAGGACTCATGAAAATGTATGGCCCAAAGTTGAAGAACCACATTAGCATTAATGCTAATGGTATTTGCAACTGATTTTTACTTTTGTAACTTATTATTTTCTAGAAAGACAGGAATACTCACTGATAAATATATAATAGTGGTTTAAAAGTTCATACATTAGAAATTGATTGGATTGAGAAAAGTGGGTGTTCCATACCATAATAAAGTGAAGCGCCGTTTATTTGGTATTATTCCACTTATTACATTAGCGTTAACCAGAGTTAAATTAATGTGTTAAATATTGGGAGGAATATAGAAGCTACTATAGTATGGCAGATGGACGAGTTGTCCTTTTGATTTTGAATCAAAGTCAATAAATCCATTTATTGTATTTTATATATATATATCACATTGGCAATTTGCCATCTTATTCTTTAGATATTGGTACCAGCTTTGGATGTTTAAAAGTCCATATCGGTCGGCGACTAATAGACGTAATATTTAATTTTACATGAATGAAAATGAAACCATGTGGCACGGAAATTCGTTCAATATGTCATACTGTTGTGTGAGCGAGTGTGTCCTTCAACTATTCTCTAAATGGAACACATGTCTGTCACATGAGAGGACATAAAACCCCCAAAATGATTTCAAAAACAACAGAGGACACCTACGCAATGTTTCGGCTTCAATTCGTAACACTTTGATCAGGAAAGTCAAGCTTTCATCTGTCGCTTTTAGTTGCCGTTTGACAGTTGATTTTTTTTTTTTTTTTTTTTTGTACACCATGTGGGATGGATATGCTATTCTCCTTTTTTTCTTGTTTACTTGTTTGCTTTGACCTGTATTCAAATAAACAATATTAATGTCATAATGACATTAGCTCTGAAAGGGGGGAATGCAGAGCACCGAGAGACACCAATTACTCTGGAGAACGGTTCAGAAGGCGAATCAATATGTTTTTAAGTGAAAAGTGCTGAGATATCGCTTCAGTCCTGTCCTGCTCCACAGCCCCAGGCACATTTGTGTTTCCCCTGGCTTTAACGAAGGGAGAACTGGAGGTGGAGGTAGATCTCAGAGGATGCCACCGACAGGTGCTGATGGACATGGAGTGGCGATCAGAGGTTTGGGGAGGGCAGAAAAAATAAAACCCCTTTTCCACCAACAAGAGCTGGTACACAATCTGGCCCTGTTCCATACATTTACATCGAAGTAAAGTTTCTGGGCCAGACAAATTGGCTTCACAATGGCCTTTAAAACCTGCTGATCTTGAGCCAGGAATGTCTGAGACCAGGGATGTTGAGGAAAACGTCCTCGGCATAAAAATGTAATAAATAAAAAAAATCACACATCTAAAATACATGCGCACAACTTTTTTACACAGGAAATGCCAACGTGGTCTTATAGAAACATATTACTATTAGTGGTCGACTGAAATATATCACTAAAGAGTGATAAATTGGCCTATATTTGGTATTTTTAAATTATTAGCATCAGCTGATAAATTCAGCATTAGGTTGATTAGTTTCGCAATCCGCTTTGGTTCCAAGAACCGCCTGCTAGCACAAAAAGTAGCCAACTGAGACATGTAAACTACCATCACAGTTTGTTTTGTTGTTACATGACATCGTTTTAAAATGAGATTGCAAATGCACACCGTTCGTGGTTACTGGACTTGTATGCTCTTTTTATTTTCTATTTTTATTTATTTTTGTAACATTTTTAATCATTATTTTCTTGTGTGTTAGGTTGTGTTCACACTTGGCAGGTTTGATTCGATTACAACAAACCCATAAATGCTGTCCAATCAGGTTGTGACTTTTCTCTGATGTTTTGGTGTTTGCGATGCAAAGACCGGAGTCCTGAGGAGCACACGAGTCAACACGTGAGCCGAAAGTGTCATTGAAGCACCGCAAAATGACGTTCTCGCTTGAGTAGTTTAGTTTTTCATGTAACGTTTGCTTTTTATGACACTATTAGTTAGGTTTTGGTTTAGGGTAGGGAGGTCCGTTTTGCTCGATAGAGCATTAACCTTAAAAACCTCAATATTTAGTTACCTATGGTTGTGTTTCAGATCTGCAGAATGAGTAAGTGTAAATGGCTGAATAAGAATAGATTGCGAGAGACTGATGTGTATGGTAATTGGTGTGGTCATGGGCCTCTTGTAACATGGAGGATGGTGTGAATGGGTTTCCAAGGGTCCAGTGGAGAACAGGCTTACTGACAGGTGGTTAATGAGGAAGGTCACAAAGGGTCACCCTTTTTTTCCATGGGTGACCGGATACCAAAAAAACTGTTAAGCTGTTGGGAATGTGTGAATGTTGAGTAGTTTGCATTTTCTCATCTAAAACCTTGATTTAGTGGTTAATTTGGCGTTTCCTTATTTGTCTTCATGAGTACCCCATTTGGAGACAAACCTTCTGGAAACCAATTTATGATTTTTTTTTTTTTTTAATGAATTCTAATTGTAGGCTGTGCTCTTAGTTATGGGTCTAGAGCACTGACATGGAAACTTAAATAGCCTACTCAAGAGTGCTGTATCTGGTATTCATGGTCATGTTCTTAAACGTTGCCTTTGTGTTGTTTCTTTGTGTGGTCACATAATCAAGTGCAACATGGTCAAAATTGTACTTGCATGTCATTTACCTCTCTCCTTGTCCTCTTTGTCCAGCTTTCTTCACTACACTTAAAATGTTGTCATGCTTATTAAGAATTTCTACATAAGAATATAGATCGATCTGTGTCTGATGTGTTTTTATGACTGTGGTTTGGTGGTTAGTATCAGGTCTTTGAAGTGTGCTGTTGTGACAGTATTTTGGCTGAACCTCAGAGGGTTCAGTAGAGCTGCTATTGAATGGGTTTAACCTTCCATTTAATAGAACCGCTGATGCCAGACCTGCCCTCTGTACTGAATTTCTAGTGAATATGTCATTCCCTGAATATTACTAAATGACTCAGAAGATCCCAATGTTTGTAATGTTTCAATTTGCATCAAGTTTTTTTATTTGTTAAGGTTTTGGTTTGATTCACGTGTTGAGCACAGTTTATTATTATTTTATAAGTTCTCTTTGTCCATCGCTGTTGTAGATTACATTACATCTGAAGTGTTTTCTGACAGCAGATTTAAATGATGCTGGGGGTTCTCTGTATGCGGATTATCCGTTCCACTCAACATTTTTGACGTCCACAATGCGCAAAGAATGACACCATTAACAGATTAACATACTAACACTAAAAGCTGATTGGACGCCTACTCTCCAGCAGAAAATAAATCCTCAGGACGCACATGCTCTGCTCATACTACATGATTTGACTTGAGTTGAAATGGCCGAAACATTTTACAGTTACACACAGTAGTTTTATTGGTGAAAGATATGTGTTTTAGATGTTATGGTGAATTAAATTAAGTCAATTGGTAGTAACTTAAAATGTAATAAACTATAGCAGGCTGAAAATTCAGTAAAAGGAAAACAAAGTACTCACATTTCTATACAAACACATTTTTTGATTTGTGATTTATGCATTTCAAATTCATAACAAAATACAATATAAATTAATAAAATGTAGTAAAAAAACCTAAATATGATTAAGTATTTAAGTTAGTTAGAAATTACATAATGCAATTTGATGGAATTTCATTATAGATTTGAAATGCGTTATTGCATTGTTTCATTCCTATTTTTATGTGCTTAAATATTCTTTATATTGATATAGATTTTTTTTTTATATGATATTATTAAATTTTATATATTTTTTTAGTGTTTTGATGTATTGATTTATGATATTTGGACCCATTCTCATGTGTGTTTCTGTATTAAATTAAATGGGCCTTTTTAATGAAAGGGAATTTCTACTTAAAGTGCCCCATTCAAATCAATGAGACAATTTGCATAAAAATCCTTAAGAAAATTACCCATAAATGAGTTCTGCTCATGTTTTATGAACAGGGTACCTTGATTGTTAATGTTAATGACAGGCCACTTAAAAATGTTAACCAAAAAAGTTGCTTCTTGTGGTAAAGGGGCAGTGGTGGCTTGGTGGTCAAGGCTGTGGGTTACTGACCTGAAGGGTTGCCACTGTTGGGCCCTTGAGCAAAGCCCTTTACCCCATCTGCTCTAGGGGCGCCGTACCATGGCTGACCCTACGCTGTGCCCCCAGCTTAGTTGGGATATGTGAAAACATGGCCAGTGGTAGCTCAGCGGTTAAGGCTCTGGGTTACTGACCAAAAGGTCAGGGGTTCAAGCCCCAGCACTGTCAAGATACCACTGTTGGGTCCTTGAGCAAAGACCCTTGAGCCTATATGCTCCAGGGGCGATGTTTCATGGCTGACCCCAGCTCAGTTGGGATATGCAAAAAAAACTGCATTTCTTTGGGTTTGTACCTGTACTCTGCACAATGACAATAAAGTTCAATCTTAAATTTACTGGTTTGATTCAAATCTAAATAAATATTTCAATATCTCTGAATCAACCTGAATACATTAGGTTACTCCAACAAAACTGATAGCGGTAACAATTGCTGGTTTCCACTTTTTACAGTGTATAAACATTCCTGGAAATCCTAAACCATTGTTGAACTGCATGTATATCTTCTGATTCTTCACAACACCACTGGTTTGCTATTTCAAAGCACAATATATTTCAGAGACATTGGCAACTCGGGTTTGTCTTGGGGGGGCAGTGCTACCATGGCATAGCTGGTTAATGTACTGTAGCTTATCACTCAAAATTGAATTTCTGATCAAGTAGTTCATGTATCATTGCTTTTCCAACACCGTTTCTTTGGAGAAGTCGTGTGTTCATGTATGGATGGTGTTTGCGCTCTCAAACAAGTTCTCTTGCTGCCTGTGAAGTGTTTGGGGGGCTTCAGAAATCCTCAGAGATGACAGAGAAATCTTCCTCCTCTGGTGTTGCTTTGTGAGAGTAAAGCCTGCAGCTCACGTCTTTCAAAGCTCGAGGTGTACGCTTATGAAATATCGAAAGACGGGCACCCATGTTAAAATTACAGATTTCAGTAGATTAATAATTTGTGATAAGTTTCCTTCAGCCAAAAAATTCCTTTGTGCATTTTTATTAAATATGTAAGGGACAGTCTGATATTTTCAGACTGTCAGATCCCATCTGAGACTCTCCCTAAAGAGGGCCCAGATTGAAAGCAAATAGGAGCTTTTTAAAAAATTGTATACAGCCAATTGACAATATAGACTTAAATATACCACTAATGCCATGGATATTTGGGATTTTTAGACTATTCTGTACCCTTGACTATAGAACCTTAACTCTACACCCCACATTGCAGCACTCTTCTTGTGGATATTTTTAACCCTAACCAAGTGTACTGGCTGCCCTTTCTCGCACATTATACGTTATTCAAGGACCCGAAATCAGTTGCGGAACACAGATGATCGCTTTGCGCTCATCACGTGAACCCCCCCAGATTTTGTATCTGTTGATGCTTCTCTGAAGTTCATGGGTCTTTCCAGCCTAAGACCAATCCTGCAACAGTTGTGACAGCAGCCCAAATCTGTTACCATTAGTCAACACTACATGGTAGGCAGTGATATACCGCACAATAATTGTTTGAATTTAGTTCACCGGTTATGATCCCTCTGGTGTAAAATAGCTTTATTTTTGCATGACATGGAAAAAAGAGAAAAATACAGCATTGTTAGTCCTGCCCAAGACAATATGTCCTTTATTGTTGGTTGGGAATTGTGAAGAAAGAATGGCATTACTCTTGTGCTCAATTTCAAATCAGCATACGTAGTCCTCGAGGCGAAGACTCGGCAAGAGTGAGACTAGGAAAAGAAAGAACAAACAATACGCTTTGATGTTAATGAATTGAGAGCAGCACCATGAAAGAAATACCTGCTAGAGTAAAAGGCTATGCTTGGCAATATGCTGGGAACCAATTTTTAGGGACATCATTTTGATTTTATTATTAGCTGTTAAATTTGGCATTTATATTCTTACAATGAAGTGAAAGACCCTAAAAGTTCAATGAGAAGTGTTCTTTTACTATTGGGAACAGGAACTTTACAAGGCCATTTTAGCCCTTGGGAGACGTGCTTAGTTATTGGAGAAACAAGGATATGTTTGTGCATGTGTGGATGTGTGTGTTGAGCTTAGGTGACTACATGTGTCTGTCATGAATCCAATCCCAAGCAGGAGTGTAGTGTTAGTCTGCTTTCTGAAGATAATAGGAATTCTAGTCAAATACATCCTATGTTCTCTATGTAAAAATAGCCATCCAAGAGGGTTGGATAGCCAGTTCAAGAGTCATTCACTATAGAAAACGTACTCTCCTCTGCCATGTTGAAATATTTATTTCTCCTCACCTTGAGTATGCTTTTGATTACTCTGTCTACTGTGTTTCTCAGCTGTGATTAATCTTAATACTGAAGCTTCTAGTTTAACCGTTTCGTATGTACTGTCACACATATGTGATGGTTAATAACTGGGCCCCTCAGAGTAACGTCACACATATGTGTTTCTGCAGCAGCCAGTTACATTACGAGCTGCTAGATTCAAATTGGCTTTTGTGCCGACACAGGCTGCGCTGGTCAAGTGTCTGTAGTATATATTAGTTCAAACAGTTACTCATACAGTCTTTTAAACAACCAAAGTTCATTTTATATACATACCTCCAACTTGTCTCTAAAGTAGCATGATAAAAAGTTTACAGTTCTTATAAGCAGTGAATACATAAAATGTGATCTTCCTCCGATGCATGCTGCCATATGTTTCAGTTAGTAACGTAGTGACTGAAACAATGAAGTGTCCGAGTGCTGATGTTCTGAGACATCAGTAGTCATGGAATGCGTCTTGTCCAATCAGATTTGAGGCACACTTGTATGTATACAGTATATAAATATACACTAGCGGCAAAAAGTTTGGAATAATGTGCAGATTTTGCTGCTTTGGTAGGAAATTGGTACTTTAATTCATCAAAGTTGTATTCAACTGATCACAAAGTATAGTCAGGACATTACTGATTTAAAAAACAGCACCATCACTAATTGAAAAAAGTCATTTTTGATCAAATCTAGATATGCCCCATTTCCAGCAGCCATCATTCCAACACCTTATCCTTGAGTAATCATGCTAAATTGCTCATTTGGTACTAGAAAATCACTTGCTATTATATCAAACACAGTTGAAAGCTATTTGATTCATTAAATGAAGCTTAATGTTGCCTTTGTGTTTGTTTTTGTGTTGCCACAGTATGCAATAGACTGACATGTCTTAAGATCAATATTAGGTCAAAAATGGCAAAAGATAAACAGCTTTCTCTAGAAACTTGTCAGTCAATCATTGTTTTGAGGAATGAATGCTATACAATGCTTGAAATTACCAAAAAAACTGAAGATTTCATACAAAGTTGTTCACTACAGTCTTCAATAACAAAGGACAACTGACTCTAACAAGGACAGAAAGAGATGTGGATGACCAGATGTACAACTAAATAAGAGGATAAGTACATCAGAGTATCTACATTGAGAAATAGACGTCTCACATTTATTAATGTCCTGACTATACATTGTGATCAGTTGAATGCCACTTTGGTGAATAAAAGTACCAATTTCTTTCCATTTGTGCAAAATCTGTACATTATTCCAAACTTTTCACTGCCAGTGTACGTTCATCTCTAGGAGACAGAATGCATCTCCTATGGTCCATTTAGGGTTTATACTTTCATACTTTTGTTTGTACAGATGAGCGTGGTACCTTCAGGCATTTGGAAATTGCTCCCAATGATGAACCAGACTTGTCGGGGTCCACAATCTTTTTTTTCTGAGGTCTTGGCTTGGATTTCTTTTGATTTTCTTTTTTAAGCAAAGAGGCACTGAGTTTGAAGGTAGGCCTTACAATATATCCACAGGTACACCTCCAATTCACCTCCAATTCAGTACACCTCCAATCAGAAGCTAATTGTCTAAAGGCTTGACCTCATTTTCTTGAATTTTCCAAGCTGCTTAAAGGCACAGTTAACTTAGTGTATGTAAACTTCTGACTCACTGGAATTATGATATAGTCAATTAAATGTGAAACAATCTGTCTGTAAACAATTGTTGAAAAAATTACTTGTCATGCACAAAGTAGATGTCCTAAACGACTTGCCAAATCTATAGTTTGCTAATATGAAATCTGTGGAGTGGTTAAAAAATGAGTTTTAATGACTTCAAATGTAAATTAGAGCTGTCGAAGTTATATGTTAATGCAATATTCCTTTATTGCCACAATTTTTTTTAACGTTGTTAATGCACATCCTTATATAACCCTTTTAACAAACCATGCATTGACCGTCGTCAAAGCATATGGTGGGAGACGTTATGCTGAGACCTGTGCCAAGCTTTTGTCAATGTAGCAAAGCAGGGGAACATTTAGAATGAAGTAAGCACACAAAAAATATCAAACCTGATTGCAATGGCCATTTGAACACCTGCCTTGCACCGCGCACCAGAGTTATATTGCTGGTCAACATGACGAAGAGTGATGAAGTTTGCTGGATAAATTGGAAAAAATCTGCTTATCTCATCTCTATGCACACACATTTGAAGCTCTGTTAATTTGTGTTAACAGGTGTTACTCTAAATTACTTTGAATTCAGCTCGTAATTTCATGTTTGCACATATATTAAATGAAAGTATAATTAAGAGAAACAGTGCTTTCTTTTTCTTCTTTTACTTTTTGTGCTATATCATGCAATAATACACTGACATAGGCCTAATGATTAATGTATCACTATTCCAGAGTCTCTCCCACGAAATCCAAATACAAGCGGCCAAAAAAGAAGAATAATACGACCAGTTATAACAGTGATGTGTCTCGCTTGTCCACTTCTGATTGAATCACCCCAAACGGGTGCGAGCCATTCATTTATGTTGTCTGTTTGCATGTTATCATGAATTAAATCTCCCGTTGAGTTTGTGCATGAATTTTAGGATCGACTCGGCTGTTAACCAACCAATGCACTAAGGGAAGAGTTATAAACTAGCACGTGAGACGGGAATAATGCATGCTGCTTTTGAACTTCGCAAACTATCGGGAAAGTCCACCTGGCAGTGCAGCGCAAACAATTTTTGAATTTGTCGGGCATTCCAGCTAACAGAAACCCTGCTGCGCACAGTCTCCAAGGTTCTGTCACAGTGTGTCTGCATAATAGTGTGTTTGATAGTGCACTAGCCACTGTAGAACTGCAGAAGATGCTGGAACCCTGCAGGTAATCTACACTGTCATTAGCTCATTTAATCTCACTGAAAGGGGTCTAAAAGGAATTGTTGATGTATTTTACACAAGGTTGTCAACTGTAAATGACAGTGCAGACTTTATTTATCGCTTGAGTGGTGCAAATAGTCAAATAACCAGAGCTATTTAATTCCACTGTGCTCCTCTAAACATTATGTCTGTTAAAACAACATAAAAGTAAGTAAATATGTCCAGTCCATCCAGTCCAGTCCATCCATCCCAGTCATCCATCCATCCATCCGTCTGTCCATCCGCAGACTGGCTTCAAGTTACAGCTGGACAGCTGAGGCAAATGACTCTCTTCAAAACATAGGGGCAGGACATACGTGGTTTTGATGGACACTTCTCAAGGCCAATGGACATACTTGTTAAACAGATAGCCTGATTAAACATCTTTTCACTGGTCATTTCAATGCTCAATTCAAACACTAGGAAGAGGTCTTTCGGCACATTCCATCTATGGTAAAACGTCAAAATTGCCAAAAGTGGAGATACGTGTTTTTCATCAGAGTGACTATATATATACTGTATATATAATTGATAGTTTAAAATAATTTTCTAGAGTGATCTAGGTTGATGTTTACGGAACCCAAGTGAAGGAGTCAACCTTCAGATATCCAAGATATTCTGGTATATAGATATGGCCCCTTGTTCAATTTAAGTAAATCTTTCTTGGACTGAAGTACAAATAATATTCAAACTTGAACTGTACCTTATTACTTTACCTATTTGTTTACATAAAAATAATAATGTCAAAATCGAGAGCTGGACAAGAAAAAAGTAGCTACATACCATGTGACCCACATTTAGTTTTAACCATTGTAAATGGGAATAACAATTTTTCAGAAGTAGACACATTGAGAGCCCCATATATATGGTAATTAACCATATAGGGTCTTAAAAATAAAGATGGAGAAATTCTCATTTGTTTAGAACCCAAATCTAAGAGGATAATAAGATATATTTAATACTTTGAGTAATGGGCACTCACACACACACACACACACACACACACACACACACAGGTTTGTAGTGAGGACATCTCATAGACTTCCATTGATTTCATAGCAGACTAATGATATTTTTGTCCCCTAACCCTCACAGAATCCTGTGCACATCAGTAGTCTTTTTTAATTGTGAGGTCCACCTAAAATGTCCTCACTAGTGGGTCACAAGTTTCTCTATATTAATGAGGACATTTTCACTGATTTTAGCAATAGACCTAAATATAATAATGATGCTGCCACCTTTCAAAGGTTATTTTTTGAGCTGTAGATCTGTTCCAAAATCATAGGCGAAAATTGTCATTTTAACCCCCCTTTTCAAACTAATGGATTACTCAGTAAATGGCATCCATGGCATTTACTATTTTGGCATTCATCATAATTTATGTTTATCTTTCACCAGTAAAGAAATGATCAAAAACTAAATTGAGGCAGATTTGTTCCATTGGCACTGATTGACCCTATAACATAAAACATGGCAAACATTGTCAAACCACACAACATCTAACAGGGCTTAAATAACCTGATTTGTTTTCAATTTCACACAAAGACAAACGTTCACTGCGCAAAATATAACGCACACGAAAAAGAAGAGTTCATCAGCATTCATTTATTTCACTCCATTACCATTCCCTGTTTCCCCCTCTGCTTTCAAAAGCCCCTTGATATGTCAGCTATTACTGTGCTAATTTCAGGAAGCTAGAGCGTGAATGTGAGGGAGCCCTAGCGTGCAATCGCGATTTCAAATGAGTAAAACGCTCGACTGCAGCATCTTGCCAGATTCCTCAGTCAGCCCAGAGAGCCGAGCTTTCCTTGCTTTGGGAAGAACGATTTAGGATGAAACATTAGAAATTAAGCACGTGTAATTCATCACAGCGAGTGAAGGATTAAAAGTTGCTTAATCAGAGGAGTCGTGACAAATGAGCGCAGAGATGTTGTGTGGGTCAAAGGAGGGTCTGTACTAGGGGTGGGAATCAACAGGATCTTGGCGATAGGATATTACATAGATTTCCAACATTGTCTTGTGACAACTCTGAATAACCTATACAAGATGGGGTGATCCAGACTTTATGGTTGGTTTGGGTTAAACTTAAGGGAAGTCATAAGTACAATCATTCAGAATACTGATCTTTCTCTTTGTGGAACCCAAAATGTATTTTCCTATGAAGGTCATGCTTAGGTTTAGGTTAGGGTTTAAATTTAGGATATAGTAATATAGTAATAGCATTGTTTTAGTTAGGTAGCTTATTCTTATCTAGGGGTGTAGAAGTCACTTTTTTTTTATGAGCCAACTCGTACGATTTCGGTGTCTCATAGTATTATTACGACTTGTCACGAGGCCGGGTAGTGATATCTGGGCCGTGATACAATAATATTGCGATCCTTTGTTAAATGTATTGTGATTCTAAACTGTGCCTACTGTACATTGTGATCCTTTACTCAATTGTTTCTATTTCATCTTCATCCGACTTCCTGCTCTACTTTACAGTTGAGCTAATTTAGTGTGAAGCATAATCAGGTCAGTGAGGGAATTATGAACATTGGTTCCACAGTGTTTATCATTATATGAAAACCTTGGCAGTCTAGCTGAATAGAGGATCTTTAGGACATCCTTACCAATGAAAAAAGTTGTATACTTAAATTACTAGCTTTTGCGGTATAATACTGATTGCACCAATAATTTATTTATTTTTTAAAAAAAGCTCAAATTTGGGTTCCAGTGACGCACTTATAATGGAAGTGAATGGGGCAATTTGTGAAAGTTAAAATACTTTTTTCAAAAGAATAGCCACAAGATGTAAACAATAACCATGTAAGCATAATTGTAGTTTGATGAAATCACATACTAACATTTTCTGTGTAAAGTTATAGCCAATTTTATCATTTTGATGCCATGACAACATAACATTGTAATAACCCTAAAATGACTCTTAAAAACAATGATTTAAACAAATTTACAGCTCAAAGAAGACACCAGTTTGAAGCTGCACTATGTAACTTTGTGCTCTCTAGCAACATCTGTAGTTGAAATTTAAAATTGCAAGCAATTTGTGAAAGAATACATAACGTCCATCGTGTTTCGACACTGCTGCTCTGGCAGATGAATCTCATGATTTGAGATTACCTGTACATCGCCTGTGTGATCATGACTGGAAGATATTCAGAGCCGGAGTTATAATGTGCTATTTTCATGTTGATACATTTGAAGTCAGAAGTTTACATACACTTAGGTTGAAGTCATTAAAACTAATTTTTCCACATAATTCATATTAGCAAACTTTAGTTTTGGCAAGTCGTTTAGGACATCTACTTTATACATGACACAATTAATTTTTTCCAACAATTGTTTACAGACAGATTGTTTCACTTTTAATTGACTATATCATAATTCCAGTGAGTCAGAAGTTTACAAACACTAAGTTAACTGTGCCTACAAGCAGTTAAATAATTACCGAAAATGATGTCAAGCCTTTAGACAATTAGCTTCTGATAGGCTAATTAGCTAACTGGAGTCAATTGGAGATGTACCTGTGATTGTATTTGAAGGCCTATACCTTCATACTCAGTGCCTCTTTGTTTGACATCATGGGAAAATCAAAAGACATTTTAGACCTTCACAAGTCTGATTCATCCTTGGGAGCAATATCCAGATGCCCAAAAGTACCATTTTCATCTGTACAAACTATATTACGCAAGTATAAACACCATGGGACCACACAGCCATCATAATGCTCAGGAAGGAGTCACATTCAGTCAAATCAATCCCAGAACAACAGCAAAGGACCTTGTGAAGATGCTGGAGGAAACAAGTAGACAAGTATCTATATCCACAGTAAAACTAGTCCTATATCGACATAACCTGAAAGGCTGCTCAGCAAGGAGGAAGCCACTGCTCCAAAACCACCATAAAAGCCAGACTACAGTTTGCAAATGCACATGGGGACAAAAATGTAACTTTTTGAGGAAATGTTCTCTGCTCTGATGAAACAAAAATGTTTCTTTTGGCCATAATGACCATTGTTATGTTTGGAGGAAAAAGGGTGAAGCTTGCAAGCTGAAAAACACCATTCCAAACCATGAAGCATGGGGGTGGCAGCATCATGTTGTGGGTGTGCTTTGCTGCAGGAGGGACTGGTGCCCTTCATAAAATAGATGACATTATGAAGGAAGGAAGGTAATGTGGATAAATTGAAGCAACATCTCAAGATATCAGCCAGGAAATTAAAGCTCAGTCACTAATGGGTCTTCCAAATGGACAATGACCCCAAGTATACATTCAAAGATGTGGCAAAATGACTTAAGGACAACAAAGTCAAGGTAATGGAGTGGCCATCACAAAGCCCTGACCTCAATCTGATTGAAAATGTGTGGGCAGAACTGAAAAAGCATTTAAAAATGAAATATTACTTGCTTTTATGAAGATAAACAACACACATATTTTGAATGAATGAATTGTACACTTTTCTGGCACTACACTCAAAGTGCTTTTACATAGAGAAAAGGGGACTCAATATTTTAATGATTATTCAAGTGTTGTATCGACTGTTTGTGCTGTATTGTATTATCAATTTAAGAGGTGAAACTTGTGATACTTCTGATTTGAGTTCAGTGTAAGACATTCTTAATCTAGTCAACTAAATCAATGATGAAAACGTTTGTCGACAACATTTGATTTCAACGATAATGAAGATGAGATGAAAAAGGTGCATCATGAAGATTTTATTTATTTAATCATATACATTTTTATCTCCCTTTTCTCCCAATTTGGAATGCCCAATTCCCACTACTTAGTACTGAGAGTGGTGTTGGCGTAGTGGGCTAAAGCGCATAACTGTTAATCAGAAGGTCGCTGGTTCGATCCCCACAGCCACCACATTGTGTCCTTGAGCAAGGCACTTAACTCCAGGTTGCTCCAGGCCTGTAATAAGTGCACTGTAAGTCACTTTGGATAAAAGCATCTGCCAAATGCATAAATGTTAAGTTTCCTCCGCTTCTGAGACCGTCAGTAGGCGCACATGGCTCGTCGTGCATGACACTGCAGAGACCCCACATGTGGAGGCTCATGCTGTTCTCCGCAACCAACGCACAACTTACCATGTGCCTCTGTGACCACGAGGAGGTTACCCCATACCCTCCCTAGAAACTGGGCTAATTTGGTTGCTTAGGAGACCTGGCTGTAGTCACAGAGCCAGGATATACTTAAAAATGTCCTCTTTGTGTTCCATGGAAGAAAGTCATACAGGTTTGGAACAACATGAGGGGCGAGTTAAAAATGAAAGAGTTTTCATTTTTGTGTGAAGTACTCCTTTAAGATGTGATGTACCTACTGGTTGCTTGTATTTCTCATCTAAAAAAGCTTTCAGAAGCTTCATCAGCTGGGTGAAAGTTGTGTGTGTGCGTGTTAATTCACTGATGAGATGAGGCATGTTTCATGTTTCTCTTCTCAAACGCTCACTATCCGTTGGGAAATCACATCCAAATTCTACAGGCAAGACTTGGCAGGCCTGAGGCAAAGCCAAAATCTCTCCCCAATTTCACTGAGCTTTCGCTTTGCCACTTCTTTTCCAAATAAGCCTCTATGGGAGATGAAGATGATGGTGATCAGAATGAGTTAAGCAAGCTGTACTGTTGCAAGTAAAGTTCGACCGCATGCCTCTAAACCCTTGCGTATCATTTAATTTATTGATTCATTTCTTCAAACCAAAAGTCAAGACCCTGTAACTTTTAGAATTGAAATGACTGCAGAAATACTCTACATTAAATGCAGCCACACCCAAAACAAGTTTACATATTCAATGGCTATGGCATAAAATGGCAAATTACAATACATCTTTTATTATTCCAGCAGTACAAAGTATGTAGTATGCATAATGTGCACAGTATGCAAATTATCTGTATGCACGTAATACCCTGATACTGCACTGGACTTGATGTACTTAATGTATACATTGTGCTCGACTTGACATTCCATTTGCAGTGTGATGAATGAAATGGAAGTATTATCAGCCACCTTATTTAATTTTTGTTTGGAGTGACATGAGTTAAGGTATTTTTACACAACACTGAAAAACATAACAGCAAAATCAAAGTGAATATCATAAATATATTCAATATTACCCATGGCATATACTGTGCAGTGTTCAGTAAGTACCAAGATAGCTAAGATATTCCATTCTTAGCACAATCACTGTCTGACTGCATTATATAAATCAACCCCTCCCCTTAACCTGTTCAGCGGAAGAGTGGCCCTGTTCTAACCTTTTACCTTCACTAGCCCGTTTCCTAATGCCTTCGTAGGTCTGAGGGTTTATGGAGATCTCAAACTCTCTCTCTGTTCCCCAAAATCCCCAGAAGCCCCTGTTCCCTGAAGACCTACTGCAAGATAATCTCTCTGAAATGCTGGAAGACTTCAGAATGGAGGCCTCTCACTTTAATTGTGATACAAAACATTATTATACACTATTTTATCATGTGTTCCCATGTGTCAGGAAAACTCGTTACGTTAACGCCTGAATTAATCTGTGACTATCTCCAAATTTATTTATTTGTACATGACTTGTCACTATTGTTTTTCAGTGTGAAATACATCCATTAGTGATGTTTATGGGCGTTGTTTGTTTTTTTGTTTTTTTTTAATCCATTTTTTTAAATACTGCCACACAATAAGGCCAATGTTTCCCATGGGATTTTGTGAGATTATGGTGGGTGGACCTTGGACAGTCTGGTGTGGTCTGGGGGTATGGTTCCCCGTAAGAAAATTTAAAGTTCAATGCATCAATCTAGTGCACTTTGAGAGCAAAATTAAGAGATTCGATCTTTGAAGAATTTTGTGGTCTTGTAAACAATTGTGTGCTCTAGTAGTAATTTAATCATAAACACATTTTATAGTATAGGTTGTATAGATATAAATGGTGATGATTACCAGACTACCAGAGTCGCTGGTAAATAACGTTAACGTTATTGCTGACTGACTGGGAGTGAGAGATGCTTAATGGCAAACTCTGAAGGCATCTTAATCCCTTGTAATTCCCACTGACATTGGTATTAGCTCTAAGAAAGCTCTGATCTCTCGCAGGGGTATATTAACTTTGACTTTCATCAGTTAGGAAGGATAGCGCTGCCATTCTGACTGAGTGCAAGACAAAAGAAGTCAACTTGAAATCAAATTTGATCCTATTTATATTCTTAATGCACATTCCTGGTCTTATTGTGCATGATTCAAAAAGCTTTCTCAAAATTGGGTGCCGGTGGTGTTTTAGGAGGGGAGTAGTGCTCCACAATATTCTGCAAATTCGCAATGAGGTCTAACTCCATTCTCAAACTGATCTAAAAGTGAAATCAGAAACAGTAAGTTGACGATTCTTTAGATAAAATCGGTCTGTGCTTACCGAAATGTGAAACACTGCCTCCAGTGGCCAAAGCAGTACATTTTGTTGGGCATATGGGCACATGTGAGCTCATTCATTGTCCGCAGAGGGGTGCCAAAAGCTATTTGTAAAGTGTTTTCAGCTGTACAGGCAGTAATAAGGTGAAGAGGAATGCGTATTTTAGAATCTGAACCCCCCCAACCTAAACATAACCATCAGTAGAGTAAAAATGTGCAAAAAAATGCAACCTCCAAATCACGCTCGTCACTGATAATGCGAACGGGTTCACTTCCTGGTTTCAACATGGGATTTGAACCCGGGTCTCCCACGACGCTGATGCAATGCGCTTCTGCTAACACCACAGGAGAAATTATGGCCGATCTTAGAATATTGGAACTCTCGGAAACAAAATGCCGACTTCCTGATCACTCATGTTGCCATTCTGGTGTGGAACACTCACTCAACACAGTCAAGTCCCAGTCATTCATCAAATATCACGTTTCATTCTGAAATTCATCACATTTCGTAAGTGAAATGGTTTGGGACTCCTCTTTCATGTTGACTTTAAGCTTAAGGCCTAGAAAAATGCATACTGCTTCAATATATAGACTTCCAATGAAATCTTTACTCTAGGGGCTCGAAATACACTGATTTAAATGCTTTTCTTTTTCTTATGATACGGACACAAAACGGCAGTCTGATAACAGTTCTGCTGCTCGCTTCCAGTGTTCATTGGGTCTGGCTTGAGGTGAGACTGGGGTTGAACTGATAATAAAAGTGGAAGAGCTTTTTGGCAAGTCCCCTGGGAAGGCTTTCTTCCTGGAATGCTGCCAGAGTCACGGCTTGCATGGTTCCCAAGGACTGCCTGGAGGTTTTGGCTGCTGTTATTTGGACCCCTGGGGAGGTGCACCACACATGGACTCAAGACGCACATGGGAATTGGATATTCCTAGAACTACAGTAGAATAAAGCCTGCTCCCTGTCATACTCTGATCCCTTGCGACTATTCTCCGTGATCCATGTACAACTTACCACATGCCCTATTGAGAGCGAGAACCACTAATCATGACCACGAGGAGGTTACCCCATGTGACTCTACCCTCCCTAGCAACCGGGCCAATTTGGTTGCTTAGGAGAACTGGCTGGACTTCCTCAGCACGCCCTGGATTTGAACTTGTAACTCCTGGGGTGGTAGTAGTCAGTATATATTGAATATTGAGTGTTGTAATACACAGTATGCTATTTGCCAATGTGACATCATGGGTGTATGTATTTTGCTTTATATAATACAATGTAATGAATTGATTTAAGGATCCAAAACCTGTATTTATTCTAAAAGTAAACCATAAAATATTAAATTGATGGTCATAAAATCAATTTGCTCAAAAAAATATGTGGAGCTTCCTGTAAACTGGACGTAACTGAGATTATCAAACCTAGTCTTGTTGCCAAGGTGTTATTGTTGCCATAATTGCTGCTAGTGCAGTCTGTGCTTGCCAGCTAATCATTCATGTTCTTTATAAATGCATTCTCCCTGAAATGACTTAAAAAAATCCTTGTCTAGTAAATTCTGTGGGAATGTGTCAGTGTAGTATACATGTATATTTGTGAGGGATCCTGTATGCCGGGCGCTGTCCATGGTGCTGAAAAGGCACTCTGCTGCTACTTGCTAGGCTGTGGCGCACATGCACAATAATTCACCCTTTGAATGTCAAAGGTTTCAGATTTCATTAAGTTGCCTGTTACTCATACTTCATTCAGACTGCTAGGTTTTGGGAGTGAGAAATCCCCATATGCATTTTGCCATCTTGTCTGAAAACAAGAAAAACGATAGCAACAGTTCTAACATTGGCAAATGGACCAAACTAGCGCTTGTGGCCGGAGACGTGTTTGTGCTCGCCATTGAATATGGTTGTAGAATGATGTTGTTAAATTGAATATTTTAAATATTTAAATTTATGTTTAACAAAGTCAAATTTATCATGGCAATCTAGTGTTTTCATAATTTTATAAAATGCTACAGCAAAAGTAAAACAAAAACTTTGGTTATTTTTATTGTGTGGTCATTTTTATTTTATTTTATTTTATTTTCAGGGTTACCACATTCATGAAAAACCAGGAAATATCAGGCAATTTTTAAATGGGTATTTCCAAGCCTGGAAAAGTAATGAAAATTAAATATTAAACATAAAAACATGTACATTTCTGTAGTGAAAAGACAATTCTAGCACTACTGTTACTTGATTAACTGGCTATAAATGGTTCTTTATAACTGCATTCTCTATGAAATGACTTTAAAAAAAATCAATTTCAACCACTGGAAAAATCATGGAAAAGTCATGAAAATATCATGAAAATTAATTGGTCAAATGTGTAGCAACCCTGTAATTGAATTTATTTTTATTTGTGTTGTTTTGCCAATGATTTAATGTTTAGTTTCAGTTTTTCCAATTATGTTAGTTTTTACATTTTATAATCATTAACATCACTGTTTTCAGTAACTACAGTTACACTACTTTCATAGAGTATGTTTCAGGCTGAAACTTTTATACCTGTAGCCTCTAGATTACAGATTTAATGTAAATACAGTTTTTCTGAAGTGAATTTGGTTGTAGAATGCCGTTGTCATTCCCAAAGTATTCCAAAATAGCATTTTAACGCATTGAGTACATGGACACCTTTAAATACATTTCATAATAAAATATATTTCATTTAGTATGATAATTGATTGGCAATTATAATCAATCAATTAAATGTTCCTGTAAAAACTGTGGTTCAATTTTGATTCAAACTCTAGTTCGGAGTAATTGAATGGTTATGGGATGTCCGGTTAGAACATTACGTCTCACACCAGGGTGTACTTGTGGATGATTTATTGTGTGTGTGGTTCTGTAAACATAAAACAATTTACAAAATATAAATAAACATAAATGTACAAATCACAGATCTATAAACGGTACTAGATCTATAAAGCAGTACTTGAATACTGGTTATAAGTATAAGCAACATGGTAAAAGGCATTAGAGAACTAGTCATAAATCAAATATTATATATACAAATTATTATGCTACCACACTACATGCCTAGCGCACATAAATATAGATAAACATGCCCGTACATGTTCCCCGAGACACGTTATAATGCAGATATAACATTAAATAATGTACAGATAAATAACATGGGAGGATCATATGACATTTAGGCGATAGGATAATGTGCAAACATAATTATCAATGTAAACATTTAGACGGAATGCCGCTATAGCAAACTTTACTCTCTCTCATAAGCGTATTATGCAACAAAATATGCAAATGTACTTACAAA
The DNA here is from genome assembly GCA_032164185.1 of Moxostoma hubbsi. Taxonomy (NCBI): domain Eukaryota; kingdom Metazoa; phylum Chordata; class Actinopteri; order Cypriniformes; family Catostomidae; genus Moxostoma; species Moxostoma hubbsi. Next base: position 22,398,142 of record JAVLUX010000040.1, on the reverse strand, counting down.
GATTTGCACGCGCGTGCACACACATAATCCACAAATTCCTTAGATGGCAACACTTCTGATTAATGTAACTGTTATTCACTATAAACAAGCACATCTACACATCCTTTCTCCATAACATCTTGTTTTCCCAACTCCCTAGAAAGTTTTGGAACAGTCCAAATCACGAACAGAAGCGGGGGTGTCCATTTCCGAAGGGTGGCCTTTTTAACAGTTCCTTCATTTATTTGTATCCTTCGTCATTATACCCTAGCTGGCTTTAAGGTCACAACTACCTTTTTTCACCTTAGTAATAAAACAGTTAAACACCTGTACCAGAACTAATTTGTATTAGAGGACAAGAGAAGTCAAAGTTCACCACCTCTTTGCTGACCTGACTCCAGTCTCCATCTCTCCATCCCTTCCCCAGTCTCATATACCTATGTGGGATTAATCTCTCTTTGGCTGTATTCCCTCCTCTCTAATCCTGATCACTCTCTCTCTGTCTCCTGCAAATGTCAGTCCACATCGCTCCCCGCTCATCTGTTCCCTGGACAACTGCTATCTCCTCAACCGCATCCATGCAGTGGCTGGGCAGATACTAATGAGGCTGCCCAGTAGAGGGATAAGAGAATAGATCTGTCTCCTTATTCTATTCCTTTGACAGCCATTGTGTATTCAGGCCTCAAGGCTGGATTTGACATAAACCAACTCTGTGTTTCACTCGTCAAGTGTGCTTTTGGGGCTTTTGCGTGCACCTGCTGTCTTCGGCGTTCTTAGAGTTGGCGAACTCAACCTGGAGGGCAACCTGCTGTAAAAGTCTTTTGTTTGCGGTTGGCTCATGTTAGGGTTGGGTGATGATGGTGGACAAGTTGTCCAACGGCTGACTAGTCGATTTGTCGAAAAAACCTCGACTAAGGTTAGAGGTTTAGAGTTGCCTTAATATCAGTGCCATTAAACCAGATAAATATTTGATTGGGGGAGCTAGCTAAAAACATAACGATTGTTTAGCTAACTTTAATTTATTTGTAAGAGCTGCCTCTGAAACCACTGATGGATAAATTCAAGTCCAGCGCTACATTTGATCTGGTTGAACACCTCATTACGTTACAGAAGTAAAATTATTGCGAACAGCATTTCATGATCCCTTTTAAATTTCCTACTCATGTAAAGACACTTTCACACAGATCGCTGGCTCACACACTGGTCTAATCCTAGATCAGCTATTTGTCTTTTGTCATCAGCTCCCAGTGGGAAGAGTGCAGTTTACACAGATTATATATCCAAAACTAGGTTACAATGGATGCTGTGTGCATGGCCTTATTTAACTGCGGCTGCCTCTGTAAATGTAGCAGTCTATAAAATAAATATTTTATAGACACATTTTCATCCTTGGATTGATAAACAGTTCTATCAAATCTTCATGGAAAGAAACAGAAGTCCTCTTATCTGGTCTAAATCAGAAACACAATCTATGAAATTATGCAAACGCACACGCAAATGCTTGGCCAGCGCATTGCAGTGTCCAGTATTTCAAAATGCAACGCAATTGAGCTGAAGCAGTGTAGTGCACTACTGTACATTAGTGCACTTCTACTGGCCATTTCACACCGCCACTCACGTGAATGGAAAAAGCCTGTACAGACGAACTTTTGAGTATATTTATTGTAGTCTTGTGTAGTTTTTGTTGTAGTTTTAGTATTTTCGGACTGCTAATATATTAACTGATATCACTTAAAGAAATATACCAGCTTCAGTTAAGGTCAATTTACAGCATTTGTGGCATAATGTTAATAATAATTTTGACTCGTCCCTCCTTTAAAAAAAAAAAAAGCTAAATTACAGGTTGCAATGAGGCATGTAAGTGAATTGGGCCAATTTCTGGAAAAGGCAGAGTTAAAAGGCTGACATTTCAAGCTTAAAATTGTATTAAAACATTTAAAATAATGTATCTGTCAATACTTGATACTAAAATTGTAGCTTTACGTTCATTTTAAGGTTTATGGCAGTAAGTCGTCATGGCAGCGAATATGTAAAATTGGCTATAACTCTACAACGCTAAGGTTGGTAAGTGATTTTGTGATCACACTAAAATCATGTTAACACAGAAGTTGTTTTTGTCATTTGCTATACTTTTGAAACTATTTAGAGTATTTTAACGTTTACAGATTGGCCCATCCCATTTTCTCCCAATTTGGAATGCCCATTTCCCACTACTTAGTAGGTCCTAGTGATGGCGCGGTCACTCACTTCAATCCAGGTGATGGAGGACAAGTCTCAGTTGCCTCCTCTTCTGAAACCGTCAATCCGTGCATTTTATCATGTGACTCGTGCATGACAATGCTGGAGACTCACAGCATGTTGGAGGTTCATGTTACTCTCCACGATACACACACAACTTACCACATGCCCCATTGAGAGCAAGAACCACTAATCATGACCATGAGGAGGTTACCCCATGTGACTCTACCCTACCTAGCAACCTGGCCAATTTGGTTGCTGAGGAGACCTGGCTGGAGTCACTCTGCACGCCTTGGATTTGAACTCATGACTCCAGGGGTGATAGTCAGCGTCAGTACTCACTGAGATAGCCAGGCACCCCAATTTTTGCTTTTTTTAAAGAAAAGGAGGGACTAGTCAAAATTTATTTGAGGTTATCAACATTATACCACAAATGCTGTCAATTAAGCTCAATTTGTATTGAACCCAGAATATTCTATATTTCAAACACTTAAATTTTTCATGGTCATCTTATTTATTGCTGTCTAGTGACATTTTTCTCTAATAAAGGCAAATATTATAATTTAGTGTGTATCTAAAACTACAATGATTTCACATCATTTTTATTTTATTTGTGTTTGTTTTGGAGTCATGTGAGTGCATTTGTTTATTTTCAGTTTTTCCACTTATGTACATTTTTTTCTTTTAGATTTAATTTAGCATGTTTTGGGCCTTTAATACCCGTAACCATAAAAACAATAAGCAAATGCAGTTGCCAGATATACTGCATGCTGGGAGAAGGGTCAGTGTTTTATTACTGCGTTTGTTCATTTCCCAGAGTGATCCTTGAATTAGAGATGAAGTCGACTCAGTGGCGTGCGGTCCCTCTGACTCAGCGCTGGTTAATCTCAGGAAGTGACAGCGCTTGAGTCAGACTCCCAATGCTCTCGGCCCCCACTGGTTTCAGCTCTCAGCTTTGAGTGGATTGAGAACACCCGTGTGGAAATGTCTTCCACCGCATTCAGGAACTGTCTCCCCAGTGTCATGCCTGTCTGATGGGACCATGCGGGGCAAGTAGGGACAGGTGTGCAAGAAAGCTATCAAATTATCATGCTGCTGTCCCATGATGCTCAATTTCATTTGTGAACACTTGTCTATATGTCTGACTAAGTCATGGGAATATTTACTAATCAGTTGTGGATAGGCTAATAAGTCCTCTTTCTGGAAATGTAGAGTAGTTCCTGCATGTGCCTTAATAGGGTTGTCCAATCTTTATGTAAAAGTTTGAAATAAAGAATAGAATGATAAAATTGTCTCCTTTTTATTTATGAAAAAATGAATTTTACTGAATTGCAGTTCAAAGAAGTTCAGCACAAGTTTTGTGACAAAACATAATTAGGTCATTACTTTTGACAAATGATGCTGATTTATTCCCTTTGTCATTACATACATTTTATTTAACTGATTAGATACACAGTATTTCTCTAAACTAAGTTCAATACTGTGTATTTATACAGTATTCATACAGCACCACGAAGTGTCCAAAATAAATAGACATAAAAACGTGAATCTTTTGAATTCATATCGACATTTACCTCCATTTTGAAGACTTTGAGGTCAATTTTTTTGAAAATGAAGCCTTCTTTCACTTTGATCTGTAATATAAATGTTTATATAAATATAATAAAAAAATACATTAAATGTAAATTTAAAATATCACCTGATGTTTCTGAAAAAAATAAATCTATATAATTCATGCTGAAAAATTCAAAGTATTCTTAAAGACTACACTTGCAGCAGTTATTTGAATATGAAAGTTCATTTTATATGGTTGAATTGCATTTTATTTTTATTCTGCTTCTGTGTACTTTCTATTCTATGCATTCCTTCTATTTTGTATCCAAAGACGAGATCCAGGCACCCCATTTTCATTTCTTGTCTCTTTTATTTTTTCTCATTATTTCGAATCATACATTGCACGGAAGAGGGAAAAACAACCGTGCAATGTTAATCTCGTTAATGTGCGCTGCGCTCATTCAGTCCTAAATACTTGCCCACAGAGCAGCCGTTCTCTTAAAGAGACAGTACCAATTTAGCGCTTGTTTTTCATATCATTGTAAATTGCACAAGTGCATATAAGAACATTCAACAAAATGTTGTAAGTGTAATAAATGTGTACATACATAAATATTTAAAGGTACAATAAAACATTAAAAAATATTACAACTTCATAAAACACTAAGTATGAAAGAATTTCACATATGCATAGTAGACATAGTTGCACTTAAGTTAATATTTTTATTATGTAATTTTCATTAGATTCTAACCTTTTTTCTAACCTTTCAATTTGTATGAAATTTCAAACAGTGACAACAGATGGTATTAGTATTAAAAATGCAAATTCATGACATCATATAAATTGATAGAATGTGAAATTTGTTTACAAGCTAAACAATGCACTGTACACTCTGACATACTATATTGCGTGAAATCATATTTATAAATATATATATATACACACAGAGTTGAAGTCAGAAGTTTACATACACCTCAGTCATATACATTTAAACTCAGTTTTTCACAATTCCTGACAATTAATCATAGAAAACATTGCATGTCTTTGGTCAGTTAGGATCGCTACTTTATTTTATGAATGTGAAATGTCAGAATAATAGTAGAGAGAATGATTTATTTCAGCTTTTATTTCTTTCAGAAGTTTACATACACTTTGTTAGTATTTGGTAGCATTGCCTTTAAATTGTTTAACTTGGGTCAAATGTTTTGGGGAGCTTTCCACGAGCTTCTGGAATTTTGTCCCATTCCTCCAGACAGAACTGATGTAACTGAGTCAGGTGTGTAGGTCTTCTTGCTTGCAAATGCTTTTTCAGTTCTGGCCAAAATATTTATATCAGATTGAAGTCAGGGCTTTGTGTTGGGATGGTGTTCTTTGGCTTGCAAGCCTCACCCTTTTTCCTCAAAACATAACAATGGTCATTATGGCCAAACAGTTACATTTTTATTTCATCAGACCAGAGGACATTTCTCCAAAAAGTTAAATTTTTGTCCCCATGTGCACTTGCAAACTGTAGTCTGGCTTTTATGGTGGTTTTGGAGCAGTGGCTTCCTCCTTGCTGAGCAGCCTTTCAGGTTATGTTGATATAGGACTAGTTTTACTGTGGATATAGATACTTGTCTACCTGTTTCCTCCAGCATCTTCACAAGGTCCTTTGCTGTTGTTCTGGGATTGATTTGCACTTCTAGCATGTGCACAAAACTTGTGTTGTTGGCAGTAGTTGCACAAGCGTGCAGTGCAAAATGGAATGGGATATCCATTTACTGTCGGTGCGACAGACGCACCTCAACCGATGCTTTCAGTGTATACAGCACTATTAGTTTTATTGGGTTCTATTGCTTTTGACACAACACTCGCGTCCAGTGTAGACAGGGTGTAAGGCTTACATTGACAGAATGCTTGTGATTTCACACTCCAAATGTTAAATTCCAACTGTCAAACTATTTAAATGTAAACACAGAAAAGACATTTAAACTGCCATCCATCCATCCGCTCATCAATCCGATGTTCTGTCTACCTCTTCGGCCTGTAAAAGCTTCAAGCTTTTAAAGCTGTTTTAAACTGACAGACTATTTCAAGCCAACATCAAAGTTTGTTTTGACAAACTTTGCCTGTCTAGTTCTCTTTGAGTGACCCTCAATGGCCGGCAAGTTATTTCAACATCCAAACAATACAAATTATGTTATTACCTGCATACGAATAAATAAATCCTGGTAATCGCAGAGCGATACTTTAGGCTTGATGTAAAGGAGTTCATGAAGTTACATTTTCATTCTCATTGAATGATCAGTAGTTTTTTTTTTTTGCCATTCAATAAAAAAAAAATAAAATAAAAAAAAATCCATCCCAGCTGGTCACAGTACGGTACATTGATTCACTTTAAATATTGTTTTGAAAATTCCTAATTGGTGTAAATAGGCCTTTCCTGCAAAGCCTTGTATTTGTTCCCCTTGTGTTGAGACTGTGTGCATCTTTTTGTAATTGTAAAATTTGTTTGCTAAAGATTTTTGAGGGAATGTGGGTTTACTGTCAACGCATTATTGCCAAACACCCTCAGTAAAGCTTCTCAAAGCCTTGCCGATGTCGCAATTTCCTCACAAAGGCAGCAGGAGTCGAGACAATCCTCGAACTCTGACACACTTGTGCCCTGAGCGAGTCAGATAAATGCCTTTAATTGTTAGCTTTTAGCTAATCCTCTTCCCCTTTTCACCTAAGCTGTTATGTCACAGTTCTTGGCCGTCCTCGTGGCACATATGTTGCTAAGTGCCACAATAGGTCAAAACAACATAATGACAAAGACCATGTTAGGTTATATCCATTTTGTTACTGTTTATCAGATGATTTTGGGAAATTCTGACAATATTCGATGTTCACCCAAAAATGAAAATTCTATTATTATTTACTCACCTTCACAAGATGTTGTTCCAGATCTGTATGGTGTTTCTTAGACCATATGATTATAGCACAACGTTATTGGTCTATGGAAAAGAGCTTCATGAAGTTTCTTCAAAAGTTCTCCTTTTCTGTTCAATGCAATAAAAAAATAATTAAAAATAACAATAATAAATTATAGACTGTGTAATGAGATCTGGCTTGATCTCTCAGGTTTTCGAGGGACAGTTTAGAGGCTGACAGTATACATGCTGTGTGGATAAACAGAGATCTGTTGCTCTTAACTCTTAGTGTCAGTCCATTGAAGAAGAACGTTCCATTGTGATGCATCCCGGAGCATTTGCATTGATCCTTATTATAGAACCACACTTCATCCCAAAGGAATACCTCATGCTTCAAGTGTGTGACGCCACGACACAAACGCTTTGCGTGAAATGCAATGCAAACTTAGTTTGCCTGTATTTTCTCACTTAGTAACACCCTTGCAGTTTATTTGTGCCAAATTTTCAGCATATTTGCCATAAATTGTTGCCAGAAGTTTGCAGCCCTTTACCGTCAATGGTGAATTTACAGCCAACTATTGATATTTCAATGGCAAACATTTGGCAAATTTAAAGGTCTTCCACAACTGGTGAACCAGTGGCAGCAATGGACAGTTTGCAACTGAATGCAAAAAGTTTAAGTTTAATGTCTGCCATTACTGGCAAACATTTAGCAGTAATGGTCACTTTGGCTCTACATTAGGTTTGAGTGTAGCGGTCGACCGATAGTGGATATTGCCGAAACCACTAACTAAGTTGGTTTCTTAAAATGTCTTAGTCTTACCTTACTTTGAAGGGCACAGACATTGAGGCTCCAAAATGAATAAAATCCCAATAGTAGTTTGTGCAACCTAAATCCCAACAATAACCATAAAAGTTCAGATTTGGTTTATAAAATTGAACTTTTAACTATAAACAAGCCTAAAATACACCTGGGGGATTCTTATTTAGAAATGACAGTTATAATACTCTTTACTGCATGGAAGTATTTACTAAATGAAGCTTTTCATAGCCTTTATATTAACCAGATGAAAAGTTTTGAATGTACAGGATATACTGTGTGTGTGTGTGTGTGTATATATATATATATATATATATATATATATATATATATATATATATATATATATATATATATATATATATATATATATATATATATTTCACTAGATGAGGTTTATTGATGGGGAATAAAAATAAAACAACTGGTCACAATTGGCATACATTTATCCAATAACTGATAGTTCCAAAAAGCCATTATCGGCACAGTTAATCGTTAAAACCAGTATATCGGTCTACATCAATTTGAGTGCATAAAAAACACTTGCGATCTTAATAACACTTGTTGTTAATGTTCGAGCTGTTCTGCTAACATACAATAGTCTACTGAGAATTGCATTTTTCATATGCACAAAATAGCACATCTTGGCAAAATATTTGCGGGTTTGCCTTTATGAATATGCAGTTTAATATGTACATCCAACATGTGCATAATAAAGTGTTATGTTGATGCAAATGCAAATTGCATCGCTGGTGGAGCTTGTGACTGTTAGATGCAGACCTTTGTATTTACCACGGGAATTCGCCACTGTTTGCATAACCGGAGTTTACATTCCCCCAGCGCTAACGCTAAAGAAGCACTCTGTGATCTGTATGGGGCTATGAGCGAACTGCAGAACGCTCACCCTGACGGACTGTTTTTTGTCACCGGAGATTTCAATCATGCAAATCTCAAAACAGTACTCCCTAAATTCCATCAGTGTGTGGACTTTGCAACGAGAGGGGCAAACGTGCTTGATCTTGTTTACACAAAATCCCAGGCGCGTTTAGAAGCAGGTGAACATCTCTGCTCTTCAGGACTGTTTTGAGTGTACTGAGTGGCACATGTTCAGGGAGGCTGCAACATATGGCGACTCTACCAACTTGGAGGAATACACAGCATCAGTGACCAGCTACATCAGCAAGTGCATTGATGATGTCACTTTCTCCAAGACCATCAACACACGCTCCAACCAGAAGCCGTGGAGGACTGCTGAGGACCTGAGACTCCACCTTCAGAGCAGGCGACAAGGCTGCCATAAGAACAGCGAGGGCCAAACTGTCCCGGGCCATCATAGAGTCAAAGCGTGCACACACCCAGAGAATCCACAGTCACTTCCAGGACAGCGGTGACATGTGCATGTGGCAAGGCATCCAGGCCATCACCAACTACAGGACAACATCAGTTGCCTGTGACAAAGATGCCTCCCTTCCAGATGCACTGAATGACTTCTACGCTAGGTTTGAAGCACAGAACGACCTCCTCCCAACAACCAGGTGCTCTGTCTTACCACGGCTGATGTGAGGAAAACTCTACGTAGAGTCAACCCACGGAAGGCTGCTGGACCAGACAACATTCTTGACAGTGTCAGAGGATGTGCAGACCAGCTGGCAGATGTTCTTACCGTCATCTTCAACATCTCTCTGAGCATCGTCCCCATGCCAAAGAAGTCTCAGTGTCCTGCCTCAACAACTACCGTCCCGTCGCACTCACACCCATCATCATGATGTGCTTCGAGAGGCTCGTCATGATGCACATTAAGACCCAGCTGCCCCCCTCACTAGACCCACTGCAGTTTGCGTATCGTCCAAACCGTTCAACAGACGACGCCATGGCCACCACCCTCCATCTGGCCCTCACCCACCTAGATAAAAAGGACTCATATGTTCGAATGCTGTTCATAGACTTCAGCTCAGCATTCAACACAATAATTCCTCAGCACCTGATTGGAAAGCTGAACCTGCTGGGCCTAGACACCTCCCTCTGCAACTGAATCCTGGACTTCCTGACGGGGTGACCTCAGTCAGTCCGGATCGGGAACAGCATCTCCTCCACACTGAGCACTGGGGCCCCCCGGGGCTGTGTGCTCAGTCCACTGCTGTTCACTCTGCTGACTCAGGACTGTGCGGCAATGCACAGCTCGAACAACATCATTAAGTTCGCCGATGACACGACCGTGGTGGGTCTCATCAGCAAGAACGATGAGTCAGCATACAGAGAGGAGGTGCAGCGGCTAATGGAGAGCCAACAATGGCTAATGTAGAGCCAACAACCTGCCTCTGAATATGGACAAAACAAAAGAGATGGTTGTTGACTTTAGGAGAGCACAGAGTGACCGCTCTCCGCTGAACATCGTCAGCTCCTCTGTGGAGATCGTCAAGAGCACCAAATTCCTAGGTGTTCACCTGGCGGAGAACCTCACCTGGACCCTCAACACCAGCTCTATTACCAAGAAAGCCCAGCAGCATCTCTACTTTCTTCAAAGTCTGAGGAAAGCACATCTCCCACCCCCATCCTCACTACATTCTATAGAGGGACTATTGAGAGCATCCTGAGCAGCTGCATCACTGCCTGGTTTGGGACTTGCACCGTTTCGGACCGCAAAGCCCTGCAGAGGATAGTGAGGACAGCTGAGAAGATCATCAGGGCCTCTCTTCCCTCCATCAAAGACATTTACAAAAAACACTGCATCCGCAAAGCCACCAGCATTGTGGATGACCCCACACACCCCTCACACAAACTCTTCACCCTCCTGCCGTCTGGCAAGAGGTACCGAAGCATTCGGGACCTCACGGCCAGACTGTGTAACAGCTTCTTCCCCCAAGCCATCAGACTCCTCAATACTCAGAGACTGGTTTGACACACACACACACACGTGTACTGAGTTGCACTTTAATTACTGTCACTTTATGCCTGGCTGCTACCTCAATAACTGCTATGTGCATAGAACACTATCTCATAGTATGTTATGTTTACATTTGGCATTTTTAGAAACTGTCATCTTTTTGCTCTACTGTGTACTGGTCGGTGCTGCACTGTCTCTCACGTTGCCTATTGTCCTGTTTAATTTTTAGTAATTTATTGTATTGTCCCAAACTTTTTGCACACGTTTGCACGTGCACTTTATATAGGTATGTTATTTAATCTGTGTAGTCTCATGTGGTTCTGTGTTTGTCCTATGTTATGTTATGTAGCTGTACTAACTGTATATGGTTGAACGACAATAAAAACCGCTTGATTGACTTGAAATTGAAATAAGCATGAAAGTAATTTCAGAACTGGTATCTGCAAGAGCAAATGCATATGACTATTATTAAATATTAAATAAATATACTGAGTTTATTACGTTAATCTCAATCAGCATCATTTGTGGTATAATGTTGATTAACGAAAAATGGATTTTGACTCGTCCCTCTGAGTGAGGCACATGCAGTGGAAGTGAAGGGGCCAATTTTGAGAGTTTAAAGGTAGAAATGTGAAGCTTTTAACTTTACTTTAATTCTTTAGATAAAACTTTAGTTAATACTTGAGTTGAACTTTTGTTGAACCTGAAATGCTCTTAATCTGATTTCTGCTGTGCATCATGCTGCCATTGTGGCAAAACAGAGACTTTGAGAACACCAAATACACAATACACCCATTTTTCATGGAAAATGTTTTTATTCTGTTATTTTAGAACACAAAATGATGATGATGATGATGATCGTTTAGCTCTTATAGGGCCTAACTCTAAGAAAATTGCCTACTGAGAGTTAATGTACAAATTATGTTGTATTTCAACATTTTAAACATGCTTTTAACTGGGGGAAATATTGCCTTTTATTGGCGGTTCTCACCCATGCAGGCTCGTGTATCTTTAACTGTAACGTGGTAAAGATATTTGCAGCTTACACACATTATATTTAATAAAAATAAAATAGTATTTTTAGTAAGAGTTGTAAGTGAGTGAAATGGTTAGATTTGGTACAATTACCACACACACACACTTTAAGAGGGTTTGTCTAACATACATTATTTAAGCGTGTGTATATTTGCGTAGTTTTTCTTCGTAAATGACCCGCAGCACACCCACAAAGCACACACTTAGTGCACAATTTGACAGATTGCACAAGCAAAGTAGTACCTGTTATTTAGCATCTGCTTCAGTAAATCTGGGCCATTGACACTACACTTGTATATTGAAAGCACTGTGTGTTGCTTTGAATAAAATTGTCTGCCAAATGCATATATGTACATTTTTAAACACTTTTCTATGCATTTCATTCTTTCTTTGTTGTTTAAATCATCTTCTTGATTAATCAATAGAGCTGTAATTACTGTGGCCCCTCAACAAGAGCACATTGTGTTCTTGAGTACTTGATCACGATGGATGAGTTGGGTCACCTCAGATGGCCAGCAGTATGAAGGGGCCACTTGTCTTCTAACGCCATAACAGAGAGTCATGATGGCTAGAGACCAATTGGCTGGCAAAGACAGAGGCCCTCGACGTTGATTTGATGTGTTAAAGTATGTGTGTTAGTGTTTGTTTTGCCACCAGTCTGAATGTTATTCTCACGAGAGATGGCCTCATGTTTTTCATTTTCATATGAATGGGGCAAAATCCAATTCTCAGATCTATATTTCCTATGTATTCGTGCTAGCTCTTCTGGCTTACAGAAGTGCTTTAGTAGATCACACACATCTAGACAGCTGAATGACTAGCTGTTTGACTGTTCTGAGAGCTGCTTGTGATTCTACACTGTTCGTAGCAATCAAAGCCTCTTCATTGTTTTGGCTTCCATTCCGCATCTCAGAGGCTGAAATTCATGCTGGATTTCAGAGTAATGTCATTAAACATTACAAAAGAGCTATTTTTTAAAGATGCAGGTTGTATTTTTCAAATAATTTCTCCTTTCCCAACTCAATGGCAAGTAAGCCATTTGCAGGTTGACCTCTCTGAATAGTGTAAAGTATTGCTTTCAAAATTGCTATTTTTTTTGGTTTAGCAAAACCAATATGATAAGTTTGGACTGGGACTACATGTTAGTCTATCCAATGGAATTACTGGGATCTTTAACTTGACACTTAACATAAAACAAAAATTTTAAATGTAATCTAAAAATGAAATGTCTTCAACATAATGCAAGAACACTTACTATATGTGTTATTGTTGTTAAAGTTGACTTTGCGTAGCTTAGCGAGAGTTGTACTTTACATCAATTATTTTGTTTAGCATTTAAAAATATAAAAAAACCCCCACAATGGTTGTGCATGTGTGTGTGCAATTGTTCCCTTGGCTTCTCTCTGGTCACAGTGGGTTTGTGCACCTTCTGTTTTATAATAAGACCATTTGTCACAGTGTGATGAAGCATTTAACAAGCACATCAACACCAACAACCATGCTGATCCACAACTGTTCCTGCAAATGTAGTCGAGTCAAGTTGTACTGTGCAGTGGAAAAGATTATTCTACATGGAGAGGGTGCCCTCATGGGGGTGGACATTTTAGAATCAAATAACCTGTCGAATTCCACTTAATCACAGTAGCTGCCCTGTTATTAAACACGTTCACTCATGGATTTAATTAATCACGGCTGATTGTGAATGGCGAATTTCTACAATGGTATCAGTAACTGAAAAATAGTATGTTTGAATGATGCTGCATCCAGGCCTCTAGGTGTCAGTGTAAGCACAATTACACACCTATAAAATGTATACCAGTCACTGTAGGAGAACTGGCTTGTTCTTTACATTTTCTGTTCTCTTTTCACACCTAACACATGTGGAGTGGTGCGACATTAACTCTTTGCCACCCTGTATGACCTTGTGACGGCAATAAATGCCAATGGAAGCAGCATGGCTGGGTGATAGAGGAAGAATTTATTACAGGGAAGGTTTTACACCAGGCCTGTATCACTGACTGTGCTTTACTGGGGTCCTCACCCCTATAACCTCAAGCGCTGCTCTGCTGGTTTATAGTGTGGAGGAGTGTTGGGTGGATACTTTTTATTCAAACCAGGATACCGCAGGATTACAGTAAACTGCTCAAAGCAGGTCATAGGCTGAATCCCACTTCAGCTGTCCTTTTTATATAGCAGAGTTGGAGAATTCCCCTTGTGGTCTTAAAAGCTCTCAACTCCACATAAACATGGCATTATGTCTTCACCAATAGATAGAAATGGCTAGAATGTTATGGTTCTGAATGGCTGCATAGCCACTGTGCAATATTGCTCAGAGATTTGCATGCTGCATACAATTCACCAAATGTTTCTATATTATTTCATTAATATGGAGAAGCATGATTCTTGGGCCAGCTGGTCTTAGTATTGGTCTTAGGGGACCTGGTATTATTCTAGGTTGAGTATAGGGTTAGCATTAGGGTTAGTAAGGGTTATGGTTGGTTTTGGGTCTTGGGCGGTCTGCTAATTTTCTGGGTTTGAGTTTGGGTCTGGATCTTAGTTGATCTGGTATTGGTCTGCATTGTAGGGGTATTGATCTGTGTTTGAGTCTTCTTGAGCCAGCTGGCCCTAGTCTTGGTCTGGGTCTTAGTGGTTTGGGTCTGGGTTTTTGGGGTCTGGTTTATTTGTGGTCATAGAGGGACTGATATTTGTCTGGGTCACAGAGGGTCTGGTATTGATCTGGATGTTAGGGTTTGGGTTCTTAGGGTATCTAATAATTTTCTGGGTCTTTAAGGGGTCTGTTATATGTCTGTATTGCCTAATGTCTGTACAATACAAGACTTAAGGAGTCTTGTATTGGTCTGGGTCTCACAGGGTCTAATCTAAGCCTAGCTCTTAGGGGATCTGGTATTGGTCTGGATTTCAAGGGGTTTGGTATTGATTTTAATCTTGGGGTATCTGGTATTGGTCTGGGTCTTAGGGGGTCTAGTCTTAGTCTGGGTCTGTGAGGTTTTGTTATTGGTCTTGTTTGTTATTGGTCTTAGACTATTTGGTGTTTTTCTTGGTCTGGGTCTTCAGAGTTCTGGTATTAGCGGGTCCGGTATTGATCTGGATCTTAAGGGGTCTGGTATTGGTCTAAGTCTAAAGGTTCTGGCATTGGTCAGGGTCTTAAGGGGTTTGGTGTTGATCTGTATCTGAAGGGTCTGGTTTTGGTTTGGTTCTTATGGGGTGTTGTCTTAGTTTGGGCTTTGAGTTTTGTTGTGACCTTGATCTTAAGGGTTCTGGTATTGATCTGGATGTTAAGGGGTCTGGTATTTGTTCAGGGTCTAAGGGAGTTTGGTATTGGTATGGGTTTTAAAGGGTTTGGTATTGGGTCTGTATCTTAAGGAGTCTAGTCTTAGGGTTAGGTTAGGTTTGGTTCTTATGATGTTTTGTCTTAGTTCGGTTTTTAAGGGTTTGGTAGTGATCTGGATCTTAAGTGGTCTGGTATTGGTCTGGGTCTTATGGGGTTTAGCGTTGGTCTGTGTCATAGATGGTCTAGTCTTCACTATGCCATAAAGTACCCTATATTGGGATTAGTGCATCCTAAATCATAATGTTTCATATGGTATGCCAAAAGTTCCTGGATGGAACTTTTGGCATGAAAAGTATCAGTTCCAAATGTTTTACAATTATTTTTCACTAGTTGAGCATTGTAACCATTGACTAAGCCTTTCAGTAATTTTGCAACAAACCCACAATGCTCCAGTTATAATACAGCAATATAGCAATTTTGTCAAAATCATGCAGCCTTACTTTACCATTACCAGCATAGTACGTACTTTTTGTATGTATAAATATGTGATTTAGCTTTAAATGGGCTCATGCTAATGTTAGAGCTCATGCATCTCTTTAAAGTTGCTAAACTTTTTTCACTCTTATGAAGATATTTGACAATATGCTAGAAAAAAGTTTCCTCCTTTTCAGTTCATTTCACAGTTAATTGTACACTTACCATCAGTGTGGATCATGAACTTATTTGCTCTTTTGCTTAGTTGAAGCAGTTGCCATTTCTTTTTATCTTTTATGTAATGCCTGCATTCATTAAAGTAGCATTTTGATCCATGTTTACTCTCTCATTCTTTCTGATGTTCCTGGGCAGAAGTTCTGTGTGTGTGTGATTACTGAAGCTCATATTCTTTAACATTCTCAAGTTTCAATTACAAGTAGGAAATATTAAATAAACGGGTTAAATCTGCCATATGCGTATCATATTCCTCTTGCACACATCTTCTTAGGCTGTTGTAAAGCTGATTTAGAAACGGTGTATAACGCTGTTTTGAACAGAAACACAGCAGCTAAAGCTCTTTCAGGCTTTTTGTTCTGCTAGCTTATTCTTTCCTAGCTTTGTCCAGAATATTAGGTCATATTGTTGTATTTCCCATGCATTCCATTTTGCGTGTGGTGGAACTGGTTTAGCAACAGAATACCCCCTTCAGAAATGGCTTTTTTTTAAATGAAAAGCCTCTCCTTAAAAGAACGGCAATAAATAATGACATATTTTAGTCTGTTATTACTATTCAGGGCATTTAGTCAAAGAGAAATACAGATTCTGTTTGATTTTTGTCTATGAAAAATATATATAAATAAGTAAATAAATTGTGTGTGTGTGTGCATGTGTGTGTGTATGTATATATGTGTTTTTTATATATATATATATATATATATATATATATATATATATATATATATATATATATATATATAATTTAGAAATAAGGTTTTCCAACATGTTAAAAATAAGAAATCTTTTAAAAATCTAGTTTGAAACACTTGTCAAGTTCATAAAAATCTATTCTTTGTGTTCAATTTGTTTTCATACATTCTTGAAAAAAATTATAACATTTTCTACAAAACAACATTTTATTTGAAATGTGCTGTAACCAAAAATACTTTCCGAGCACCTTGAATACATGAGAGTATGAACAACTTAATCATTCATTTTAATTTTTAAACAAATTTTTCAGTGTAAAAGATATTTTTTTTTATAAATATCATGAAAATGAAGTTTTCTCAGCGTTACACCACATGACCTGAACAAAATGTTCCTTTTTGTAAAAATTGCAAAATATCTGCTATTTTTTTAACTTCGCACTCAGTCTTGAGGATCTATAGGGGTGCTCTCTGTTTTATGGTTTTTGTCAACATAAACAACAAAATGGCTCCTGTATATGTTTACACCACATGACTTTGATTTGGTGGACAAAAGTGTTTTTAAATATGAATCATATTTTACAACAGTTGTTTCACTGCTCATTTTTTTAAAGAAAAATATTAAAGATTATTCTGCACTACTCATCCAAAAAAAAAATTCTCTAGAATTTCAGCTTTTAATGAGATAATGGGGCAGATTCACTAAACTGTTGCACTTTTGTGCATGGTATTTCAGCGCAAGAACCTGCATCTTGTTCTCTAATCACCCACAAACTATTTTTAAGCTAACTATTTTACCCATATGGCACCAACAATCATGCCATGGTCAAAATCACTGAGATCACATTTTTTTCCCCATTCTGATGGTTGATGTGAACACTAACTGAAGCTCCTGACCCGTATCTGCATGATTTACTGCACTGCTGCCACATGATTGGCTGATTAGATAATCACATGGATGATTGTTGGTGTCAGATGGGCTGGTTTGAGTATTTCTGGGATTTTCACACACAACAGTCTCTAGAATTTACTCCGAATGCCAAAAACAAAAATCATCCAGTGTGCGTAAGTTCTGCAGATGTAAACACCTTGTTGATGAGAGAGGTCAACAGAGAATAGTCAGACTGGTTTGAACTGACAAAGTCTACAGTAACTCAGATAACCACTCTGTACAATTGTGGTGAGAAGAATATCTCAGAATGCTAATCTGAGATGCGGGTTGGCGCTGTTTTGGCAGCACGAGGGGGACCAGCACAATATTAGGCAGGTGGTTTTAATGTTGTGGTTGATCTGTGTGTGTGTGTGAAACAGAAATACATAATCTACAAATACTAATAAACAAAACCTCAGCACATTAATTCATTCTTAGAACACAATATAATTCCAAGATAATTTTTTGCTTCGACACATACTTTATCTTCAAACATTTAAGGCAAAGTTGAACAATTAAATAACAAGTGACAAATCTAAATGAAAAACTGAGTGTTCATATAAGATCACTAATTAGCTAGCTACCTAAATGTTGCTAATTAGGAGCTTAGATGCTTAATACTAGCTAATTAACCTTGCACTAATAACTGATGACATGCTCTAAATTCTAAATAATAAATGTCAATCTCTCAATAATTTGTCTTTCAAATTGCCTGTTAACCTGTAAAAGATAATGATGGCTTTGTGCTTAATTAATTTAATGTAGTATTTAAATAATGTATAAATTATACGTTTAGTGTTACTTATTACATTTGCTGGTTTAATTAACATCCCAAAGTTCTTTTTAATTGTATGAAGCCAAAGAACCATAAATCTCAGCTAATGTTTTTGACAGTATGTACCCTTACAAAAACGTACAGTAGCAGTACCATGGTATAGCATTGGTAATATTATGGCACTTTAATACACCATAGCACTGAATATTTACCATATTCATACATACCATGACATTTACATGGTAGTCCAAGGTACTTCCTTGTATACAGTCATGATATCATGACATTGTATTGCTAATCAGTCTTTCATGTAAGAAAAGTGCATTGGCTATGGGTCATCCAAGGTCATTAACACTGGTATCAAGATTTATATCCAACGGTCCAGTTGTAATTACGATTCGAAGTCATGGGCAACTTGGCAACTTGTACTTTGTAGCATGTGAAGGATCAGAAAGAGAGAAGGTCTCTGACTTCAGCAGACATCAAAATGGCAAATGGATTTCATTTCAAAGCACCTGTATGTGAGGATGAGCCGCGGACTCTTTGATTAGCTCGTCATTTGTATTGTCTTTTCTCATGTGATCAGAACTTTTCCAACTGTTATCTCTTTTGGTTAGGTTACATGTAGGCCTGTGAGTGCCTCTTTGTCCGGTAGAAGGTATCGATTCGATTGAACGACACATTTGAGAAGTAGTAATACAAATGAGGTGTTATGAGATGGAAACGTTAGTGTGTTTTGAGTGCTGTGCCGAGGAACCGATGCTCACTGTGTTTCTGTGAGTGTGTGTATATGGTCTGGTTTGTCTAACAAGACTGCTGTACTGATCCTGATCCTCTTCTGTGCTAAGTCTAAATGAAAGACTGCTCCATCTTTGATGTCAGGTCCATTTTAACGGCTTGACTGGTATAAATCACATTTTAAGATCAGTGAGGTTTTCTTTGTAGTGCATCGATGTGGAAGAGCATGGTCTGCTGGTCTCTCTTATCTCTCTGGCTCGTTTGATCACCTTCTCTTTCTCTCACCGTCTCTTTCTCTCTCCGCAGCAGGCTGCTCTCTTCTTAGATGGCATGCTGAGATTGTGCCTGGGCCAGGTGGTATCACGTCAGGCCCAGTGTGCACACAAACACACATACTCACACACGTTCATCCCTCTGCACTCACTCACCATGGGTAGATGAGGTATTAGCCTCTTTTTTTCTTTTCTTTTATCTGCTCTACATGTGGCATGTGGCGCTGTAATTTGCACCCCTCTCTCCGTTGTGTTATTTGGCAGGATTGGATAGATTAGACATGGCTAGGTTTGGTACACTATGTTTTGTTTATTGTTGTGACCTATGTAGATTTCTTTTGTTTTTATTCATTTATTTGTTTGGCAGGTGGGATGTGTCAGACAGGGCAAGGTTGGCAGGCATCTGATCTTTTAGTTTTGTTTGGATTTGTAGTTGATTTCGTCAGGACTACACATAATAGTCTGGCAAGGTTAGGCACATAACCTGGCTTTTTTGGGGTTTGTTTTTTTGTTTTGTTGTTGTTTTGTTGCGTGTCAGACAGGACAAGGTTATGCAGAGATTCTCAGTTGCACATGTATGATCACCCAGTTCTTAATTATTTATTTATTTCTCCCCTTTTCTCCCCAATTTGGAATGCCCAATTCCCAGTGCACTTTAAGTCCTCGTGGTGGCGCGGTGAACCAACCTCAATCCGGGTGGCGGAGGACGAATCTCAGTGCCTCCGCATCTGAGACCGTCAATCCGTGCATCTTATCACGTGGCTTGTTGAGCGCGTGGCTTGTTGAGGCATCCACGCTCAACTTACCACGTGGCCCACCGAGAACCACATTTTGGCGACCACGAGGAGGTTACCCCAATGTGACTCTAGCAACCGGGCCATTGTTTAGGAAGCCTGACTTGAGTCACTCAGCACACCCTGGAATCGAACTTGCGACTCCAGTTGTGGTAGTCAGCGTCTTTACTTGCTGAGCTACCCAGCCCCCACTCACCAAGTTCTTGAAGAAAATGTATGATTTTGAATAGTTATGATATTTTACCCCTTAGTGTTAGAAATGATGATACAAATGGTCAGTCTTTTGTATTGCTCAAGGACACTCTACAGGGGACAGTACTTGGACGTCCACTGAGTCTCAGTCTTTTGAAAACAATGTGAGAATATCACAGGCAGAGAGTGAGAGTTCTCTCAATCCTGTGGTCAGTGGCGGATGACCTTAGTTATGATTTGTAATATCAGTTGGTCAAGTGCATCAGTTTGCCAACTGCACACACAGGTAGAGATGCATTTGTACTTTTTTAAATACCAGAATTGTCAGGTTGCATCCCTATGCACAGGAAAGGAATTCTTGGAGAAATTGTGCCGATAGGTTTGATGGTTTATTCTGGCCAAATTAAGCAGTTTCTTGGTCACTTTTAACTGCATAATGCATAATAGATTATTTAACTCACCCACATTATAGATAATGCACTGGAATATCCAGTGGCATAATGTGGGTGAGTTAAAAATGGCGCAATAAAATGAAAATGGCCTATTTTATACACATGACAGAAGAACAAATGGGAAAACTAAAGCCCTTGAGAACAAGGTGTCCTTGGGAGCCCACTGTGTAGTTCTCCATGAGAGAGAGAGAGAGAGAGAGAGAGAGAGAAGTTTGTGAAGAGAGTATATGTTTGTGCATGTGTGTGTGTGAGTGTTTCTCACAGAACTGAGGCAGAGGATTGACGAGAAAGAGTGTGTGAAATGGTGTTTCTATTAATAGCGTTGCTGTTTCCCAACCTCATCGAGGCGCCGTCGCCTGTGCGCCTCAGATTAGGAGTCAGGATTTGTTCAGAGTGGCGTCACTCACAGTCAAGAGATTAGACCGTTTGTGTGTGATTGTGTGAATTTGTTCCTCTGTTTACCTGTGTTTGCCCTGAAACCAGTCCTGGAGATGGTGTGTGTGCAACGTTCATATTGTGTACTGTGGGCCTTATTCATGAGACAAGCAGAACACATTTCTTATCTCAATCATTCAGAAATTGACTTATATGTATGTTGAATTGCTGATGGAAGTGGTATTAAGGAGGCCAGAAGGGGGTGCTCACCCTGCGGTCTTTGTGGGTCCTAATGCCCCAGTACAGTGGCAGGGACACTATACTGTAAAAAGTCTCCATCCTTCGGATGAGATGTTAAACTGAGGTCCTGACTCTCTGTGGTCATTAAAAATCCCAGGGCAATTCTTGTAAAGAGAAGGGGTTTACCCCCGGTTTCCTGACCAGATTCCCCCCATTGGCCCTTCTCAATCATGGCCTCCTAATAATCCCCATCCATTAATTGGCTGTATCACTCTACTCTCTCCTCTCCACCAATATCTGGTGTGTGGTGTGTGTTCTGCTGCACTATGGCTGCGGTCGCATCATCCAGGTGGATGCTGCACACTGGTGGTGGTTGAGGAGATTCTCCCTATCCTATGTAAAGTGCTTGAGTGCCTAGAAAAGTGTTATATAAATCTAAGGAATTATTATAATTATTATTCATCAATAGGCCATGGTTCTGTCTTAAGGCTCATGTGGCAGGTTAAAAGTGGTTATTAGGGCTGAATGATTAGGACAAAATTATTTTTTTTAAAAAGATTTCAAAAGTGAGTTTAACTGCGATTATGATAAACATTAAAATAGACTTGACTAACATTGTGTCCTAACCAGGTGTTGCGTTAAAGCCACAAATGATAAAAGGAAATTTTTGTCCTTTCCAGCTGCGACGAGCAACATCATGCTGTGTAGCCCCGCCCACTGTGAAATGTAATTAGTCCAAAATCCCACTCATACCTGCCCATTAAACATCAAATGAGTTCTGATTTCAGCCTGATCTCAAGAAATTTACGTGAGCATTGCAACGTTTTTGCGAAACTGAAATGATGTGCTTCATTACATGTTTGGCTGCAGTTTCCAAGTGAAATGACCTGCGGAGGGCGCCAAATCCGATTGAAATGGGGATTACGATTGTAATCAGTCAAGGTTTTTAAGGTGAAATTTAGATGGAGGTTTTAATTAGTAAAACATACCTCGATAACCTAAAACTTTTACCTAAACGTAACCAGTAGTGTTTTAAAATGCAAATTCGAAATGAAAAGCACATTTGGCACTTTCACTTTCATGCGTCTTTAGCTGGACGAGTTGTCAAGTTCAAAGTCCAACACGCTATAAGGGGAGCTACCAAGCAACCTAATCGAATTTGAATAGTGTGTGTATATAGGTGAGTCTGAAATACAAGTGTTAAAATGTACCGTGTAACAGAGTGGAAAATAATTGTTTTTGGACTCATAATCAGCAGCTGTACTCGTGAGTAGTGTGACAGTGTTTAAACCACACAGTTGTTGTTGTAGCGCCTCTTGTGTTCATTTCACCTGGAAACTGCAGCGAAACGTAGAAAGTGACACGTAAAAGTCCGTTTGGGAAAATATATATACGTAGAGTAACGTGTATTCTGAGACCAGGTCTGATTTTCTATGATTGTTTCACACAATGCGGCCGTTTCAGAATCAGAATGAGCTTTATTGCCAAGTGTTCTCGCATACAAAGGACGTTTTTTGTTTAGCTTCATTTTCCGGGTGAAATGTCCACCGAGGGGCGCCAGAAGCAAGTTGTGAAGCGAGTTGTTTTCAGCTGTTAAGGCAGTAATACACTGAAAAGGAATGCATGTTTTATAAACTGTACCTCCCAACCTAAACCTAACCATCAGTGGAGTAAAATATCATTTTAGAGGGCAAAATGCAACGTCCAAATTATGATTATGCAAATGCCATTGCTTCCAAGTTTCAACACGGGATCTGAACCCAGGTCTCCAACGCTGCTAATGCAGCTCTCTTCCGGTCGCACCAAAGGGGAAGGTAACATGCTGGAATGGATGCAAACATGTCTAGTAGGAGATGACGCCTGTCAGAGAGTCGGCATAATATGGCCGATCTTAGGATACTACTCCTTGGATATCTCGGAAACAACCTGACGACCTCCGGTGTGATCATGTTGAAGGATACATTCGATGCTGCATATATTAGAAAAAACAAGGTGTCTTATAAGGCAGCCTAATTTTAGTGCCTACTATTTAGATCAGCCTCTGTGAATGGAGTGTCTATGATGCCTAAAAACAACAGTGCCTCTGACTCTGCAGCTTGGCTGGTACAATCGTATGTCATCTTTTGCTCCTCACCATGCAGCTTGCTATCAATTTTGCACTCGTTCACTGTTACGACACTCTAGCTTGAGGGCAGATGAGCATACTGCACTGCAGCGTTTTATGAATGGAAGATCGGGAAATTTCTTCCCTCTCCTTCTGTCCTCCATTCCTCTCCTGCACTCCGTCTCTTTTTTGCTCGCTTTTAGTGGGTGACTCACAGGAAGTGATGATTCCAGCATTGCAGCAGAACAGGGAGAGATTGAGAAAGATGGGTTTCAGCTCTACCATGATGCTATGCAGGCAGATGTATTCATAACCTATGGTGACTCACACTATGTATGTATAGATGGGAACGTAGTTATGTCATAATTCAGAGTATGTCCTCAATTCAAGACATCAGGTAGATGTGCTGTGGCATAGTGGTTAAGGCCTAGGGTTGCCAGCTGTTTCATATTAGCCAGGATGTCCTGTTTTTTAGAGAAATGATGATGTTTTTACAGGAGGGTCATTGTTCCATATTTAAGAGGCAAACACCTCGAGAACGACAACTCCATCCCCTGCCCCCTTGATGGTGAACTACCCCATATTGAAGCACTCAAAAGGGTCAAGCATTCCTTATACATGTTATGAACAGTTGGCAACACTGTCACAAAAGCTTGACGTGGGTGTAGTACCCTCAAAGGTAGAACCACTGTAGCTTCTGTGCGCCTTAAGGTACTACGATGCATCCTCTCTAGTGCCCGACTGATATATCGATCGGCCGATATTAGTCTTTCACTGATATATCTTATCAGCGTATTTGTTTACCGATAAGCGCAGATATGAAAACTTTTTTCAGAGAATATAATGCAGAAAACAATGCTTTAGAATTGGTGTTGTAGTTTGTCCAGCAGAGCGCACTTCGACTCCATTGTTTTCAGAGCTGACTCTGAACTTTCTGTGAGTGCAGACAGGGTGGAGTTAAGCAGTGCAGTGTTAAGAGGTGCCTTCTCAGTAAGTTGCTAACTAGTTTGTGAAATAAATACTGGAAAGGTAATAAAAAATGACCTCATCATTTTTCCTTTTCAATATAACTAATATAACGTTAACACTGTCCCTGACAATCATGTCACTCATGTTTATCACATCTGTTTATGTTAGCCAGCTGTAGTTTGTCAGTGCAGTAAGTAATGTAGCAGATTGAAAGGTAAGAGAGCATCTTTTTGCACAACAGTGCTGTGGTGGATTGTGTCTGAGTGTCTGTTGTGTCTTTCGTGCTACGTTGTTACCTAGTCGGTGAGACGCAATGCTGGAAAGGAAAATAAACAGTGTTCATCTTTTACTCTCCGTGACATCAAGCTTATAGCTAACTAGCTAACCACACAGCTACATGCAGCTGAGTGGAAGCTAATGTGTAAACATGTATTCATCAGACTGTTTTGTTTAGGATTCAGTTTGTTACCCCCTACAACCAAACAATTCCAGTTGTTGCATTTATAAAAGTTAATGTTTAAAATGCATGTCAAGCTTATTTTTAAAGCACATTTAAAAATAACAGATGTTAAACCAAAGTACTGTACAATAGTAAGAAATTCAAAGACAATAATAAAGCATAAGGAATAACAGCAATGAAGGTGGAAATCACACAACAAAAAGTAATTAATAAGTACAAAATTAACAGAATTAATAAAAGACACAAACTAAACAAAGAAAGAGCACAGCTAGAGCATAAAACCACTTTATAACTCAAAGTAAAAACGAGCCTTTAAACTACAGTACATTTAAAAATGGCAAGGGTAGCTGAAGACCTGACATGAAACGGAAGACTGTTCCACAACGTGGGGCAGCTACTGAAAAAGCCCAATCACCCTTGAACTTTAAGTGAGAACGAGGAATGGAGAGAAGTAATTGATTGCAGACCAAAGAAAAAATTATCAGACATTTTAACTCTGGGGCAAAAAATGCCCTTGTCATGAATTTGTAATGTGTCTGTATAACTCGACGATACGATGAATTGAAAAATGTTACAAAAAAGAAATTCATTACAAGGGCATTGCTTGCCCCCAGAGTGCAAATTTCAGAATTTTTTTTTTCTTTGTCATATTGTTTTGAGTCGCCTTTGGTGGCATTTGTGCCCAAAGCCCTGGTTAGTTTCTGACCCTGATCCCTGAATGGCGCTGTTGTATTTAAAAGAAACAAATGAATGGGCCTGTTCACATGTTCTATTCTATTCTGCATCCATTCATATGACACGTGGAAGTCACTGATACATCTTCTTTCCATATTTGAGTGTATATGGCTGTATATAGGGGTGCGCGATATGACCAAAATCTTATATCATATCATCACTAATTTTATATCATGATAACACTATATTTCACAATATAGTTAAATTAAATTAAAAAAAATATAAAAATTGGTTTATTTATTAACCATATTGTAATCCCTATTTTTTGAAAAATTCAGTCATTGAATTAAATACTTCATTAATGGTAATCAATCTTTCCACAATGCTAAATTGCACATTTCAGTCTGATGTGTTGTTGTCAAGTATTCTTATATAAATCTTTCCTCAAGAAACTCGCCATCTTTTCAAAGGAAATTTTGCGCACCCCCCTCCCCGAAAACATAAACAAAAACACTTCATTAGGTTCTTAATGATTTAAGTCGTCTCTGTAGACAATATCTGAATATTTGAAAGCAAATCCGATTTGTTTTTTAATATCTAACGTCATTCAAACTGAATTGTATTAAAGGTGATAATGTAGTTTAAAAAAAATCCACATGACAATTGTTTGCGCATGACATATTGTTTTAGCTGTTTTCCTTGTAAGTGTTGGTTAGAATGTCGGGCTTTCTCGCCGTTTCAGATGTTTGACTTCCTCAATGGCAGAATTCAAATGCGTCATGCAAGTTTTGAAGTTTGTGCCGCAATATAGAGAAACCGGACCGACAATCTGAAAGCCTGCTGTATTCATGCACCCTTTCACGCTTCAGAGATAGTGCACGCAACAATCACGTGAAACACAGCTGCATGTGTCTGATGAGAAGCATATTTAGATCTTGAGAATAATGATATTGAATTCTCTCAATCTCACGTCAAGCAACTCCAGCTTCCTCGACCATTTCTCCAACAGAATGTGTACCATGTACGTGTTACATGACTAGAATGTAGTGCACATTTCTTGCCACACGGTGGCGATTTTGCATAACCACAATACAGACCATAATCCAAAATTATCATCGTGTCTTCCGGCATATCGCCCACCCTTAGTTGTATATGATTGTCATTTTTTGAAGTAGGATGTGTTTGTGAATTAACATCTTTTGTTGGTCTTGAAACAGTCCAGTCGTAACCCTGTCCATAACCCTTACCATAAACATGAGATACCCCTAAAATGAGATGCAAATTATATATTGATAACTATGTTGTGCTAGCCCCAAACCCAGACCTAAGTACTACCCTAATCTGAAGTCCGATTACTTGATTGGAATGTTGTTTCAAGACCAACCAGGATGTTGACACAAGAGAGCATGTCCTACTTATCAAAATCACAGTTACCAATAAGTATTGATCGCTTGCATCAAATAGGGACGTCATTCAAGCACGTGTGTGGTAGTTTGCTAAAGTTGTTCTGGGCATTTCTTTTTTGGCTGTGTGATTCAGCAGTGTTGGTGTAAACAGAAGAGCTGAGGGACCGGGTTTTCTAGGGCTCTGGAAGCTCTCTTGATATCAGCAGAAACCTACAAGCACACACATTCTCCTCGCGCTACACGTGCAGTTGTTTGGTTTTCAGCATACTGCTGCAAAGATTTTAACGTGTACCATTTAATTTACATTTTCACATTCGGAGGACACTTTTATCCAAAGAAACAGTGCATTCAAGCTATATATTTACCAGTGTCTTCCCTGAGAATCGAACCCATGACCTTGCATGCAAGCGCAGTGCACCGTTTTGCTTTGATTAACAAGCATTCCTTTGTGAAAATCTAACCACCACAGTCCAACTTTGGAAATAACTTTCTTATCTAAATTCTTATCATTCTGAGGACAATTGGGGAGGGAGATATTAAAATGATCTTACTGTAAATGATGAGCCTAGAATCCCTCATCAGTTACATAAAACTGTAAATTATTAAGTTGATGATGTGAGAGGGAAAGGCCCCGCCCCTCAGCTGTACTCTGCCAGCCAATCAGAGCGCCGAAAGGCTGTATGTGGGTCATGGCAGTGCGTTGCTATTGCGTGGTTGGCAGATGTATTGTGCTGTAATCTTCCCCAAAAAGAGATGAGTGGGTTTAGAGCCGCTTTCCCTCAAATTTAGTTACTTCTCCTCGCTCGCCCCCTCTTTTTCCGCGAGACGCATTTCCTTTTTCATCAGGTTCCTTTGAGTAAAATACGTATCTGCCCTTCCCTTCCCCTATTTATTTAAAATAACTTGTTGACAAATAATCAATAAAATGGCTCTGAAAGGACTGGAACTCACAATAATGACAATTCTGTTAGCATTAATTCACCCTCATTTTATTCCAACCCATATGTCTGTCTTATGACACGCATGAACAAATAAATACAAATAGTATTTTGGATGAACTATCCCTTTAATTAAAAATCAGCTGGCAATCTTCCACTTTATAATCCATTGATTTCTTACCCCACTGCTCATAAAAGGGGCACTCTACTGCCGCAGTTAAGCATTAACTGAGAGTCCCAGATTTCGGAGCTTTGGGAATAGCAGCAGTGAAATTTTCAACTGGTGGTTGGAACTGATTCATTTTGACTCGTATGATAGCTCCTCTCTAGGTTTGTGTTCTGCTACACAGGTTGTGTGAATGGAGAGATATTGATAGTGACAGATGCTGTGCACCTGCAATTAATTCTTGCAGTCTGCTGTAAAGCTCAGATTAGCAGAGACTGTGTGGGTGAAAATGTGACATTTCTGGAGAGTATGCTTGTGGGCTGTGCGTGTATGGTTTGTATAATCAATTTTTTTTTTTACTAGCAGATTATTTTTGTTTCTCTGTATAAGGAAATTTTATTTTTTTTTTCCTTAAGCTTCTGAAATTTCTCGAGTTTCTCCGAGTAAGCAATATTTCTGTCTTTGAAAGACTACCTGATTACCTGTTAAGGCCATTCTTTCTTTTTTACACCGTAAACCTTCAATTTGTAATTACTTGAAATGTCGAGTTTTTGGATCATAACTCAAATATATTAATTCAATAAACTTATTTATCTTAAAAATATTTTTAAAAAGCTCAAGATTTTAAGTGTTCATTATAACTTAAACTAGTGTTGTCACGGTACCAACATTTCAGTAGTCGCTACCAATACCAGTGAATTTCACAGTACTCGATACCATTTTCAGTACCAAAGCAAAACACAAAAATATGCCATTGAGCAACACCTTATATAAGATTTGCCTCAATTTTTGCAACTAATACTTTAAGTTTTTACCAAGTACTAAACTAAATTTCCAAACTAATGTGCAAAGTGCTCTTGTATTAATAAAGCTGCATATTGCCAATTTTCTTCATGATAAGAAATGCACAGTGACATATATTATGATTAAATAAATCACGAGCAATCGTGTTCTAATCTAGCTGCATTAAGCGTCCGCGCTCGAGATATGAGCGTCCCCGAGGCAGAGTCTCTCTCAGCCGGTTTCAATCTCTCCCCCTTAGATCGGACATTCACGCAACTCATAGAAGAGGCACCGACCACACAGAGAAATGCCAGTTTCTGAGTTTATAGTTATTAACATGAGCTGCTTCTGTATTATTTGAACTTTAATAAAGCAATAACGCATTAAATATAACTGCATTTAAGATTAAACGCATTTTTCATTTTAAAGAGCTCCGCTTATTCCACGAGAGTGCTTCTGAATTTATTATTATTATTTTTTATAATTCCCTAATACTTTGGTATCTACATAAGCTGTGAAAGTTTAGAGTTCATCTGAACTGATCTGTGTGATTCCTCCTCTCCTTTGTCAGGTGTGAACTGCTTCATCATTACAGTTTAATGTGATTTCATGTTACGTTAAATGAGATCAAACGATTATTCGATAATGAACATTTTTCTCTACAATTTTTTTATTTTCGACATCGATAATGTCGACTAAACGTTTCAGCCCTAATGCAAATGATAATATGCTTTTAAACTCACCTGCTGTATTTGCTTGAATAAATCCGGGTGTCTGTCTTTCAGGTGCTTTATTAAGTTTGATGCGTTTCCTCCTTTCATCAGAAAATTGTGAAAGCAGCGTTTACAAATAGTTTTTTGCTGATCTATGATGTTTCCCTTTTCATCAGCCTCAAATCTAAAGAATTTCCAAAACTTGCTTTTTCCACTTTTCATTTCGACAAGATTCAGTTGAGACTCCGCAGCAGCAGCTTCTACTTTGCTTGTCATCATCTTTTGCTTGTAAGCATTCGAAAGTTCCCGACTGTTGCATGGGAATGGGGTAGACCCGGTACTCGGTACTCCGGTACCTTCAGAAATTCTGGTATTGTAAATTTTTATTGTTTGAGTACCGACTTTGTACCGGAGTACCGGTATTTTTGACAACACTATCTTAAACTATTGAGATCAAAATTGAGAATATGCAGAATACATAACATGCCTTGTGCCTGATTTTATTTAATTGTGTTTACTTTTTCAAAAGGAATATATGGGGTCATTTAAATAGTTGTTATTAATAATTCATAAAGGTTTCAGCTCTTTTGTAGTATTATTTATGTTTTGTGTGATAGCGACATTAGGGTGATCTGTGTCCTTAGTCAGGTTGGACCCTGCTAACACTATCTGTGTTCTCCTTGTGCATGTGCTCCTGAAGTACAGGTGTATACATTCTGGCTGACCCAGAATCAGATATCATCTTTATTTGAGCTGTGCGTAAATTTCTAAAATTTAATCAATTCAATTAAAATGATTAAATAATAAGTAGAAACAATAATACTGAAATAGCAAATCTGAGTTGTGTACTTGCATTTACAGTAGTTAACTCCACTTTACTCCGATCAGCCACAACATTAAAACCATTAGTGCATGCAGCCAAGATGATACAAGCATGATGCACCCACTTCAATAACAGACAGACAAGGAGTGTGAATATCTGGGAACAGAACTAGACAGGAAGTCAGGAATCACCTCACTCCAGACATGAAGCACCACTGGCAGAAGAGTGCGCGGCAGGGAACGTAACCGAAACCGCACATTCACACAAAGACAGACATGGGCGGATAATGCCACGGTCCAGTCAGACCAAAGCCCTGAGTGACAGGACCGTTACACTCCTCTTTGTTTTAGTATTTATCACACTGTCCCAACTTTTTCATAATTGGGGTTGTAGATAGTTTGCTTAAAATAACATTTTGTCATCACACATTATTCACTTATTCTGTTTCAAACCCGTACAGCTTTTGTTTTTCCATGGGACAAAAAAGATGTTAAGCAGAATGTTAGGGAGTGACAGGTTTAGTCACCACACACTTTCATTGTTTGGAAGAAAGATGCAAAAATTCTGCCTAACATCTCCAGTTTTGCTCCATGAAAGAAACAAAGTCATACAGGTTTAAAACAACATGAGGGTGAGTAAATACTGATATAATCTCTCCAAGGGGTGTTAACACTGACAGTGGTTTTGTAGCGACAAAGAAACTGGAAGGTTGGACAGGAAACAGAATTTGGCCATTTGCGGTGACATGAGTGATAGGTGCCTTACATTTGTGTATTCATGTCGAGTGATGCAACAAAGCTCAGAAAAGTTTAACTTCATGCACATTATTAGCAACACAATCATTTGTTCCCAGTAGTTCACTCAAAATGTGAGCTTGACATTTATCAACTGCTTGACACCTCGTGCCTCCAGAATATCGTTGCCATTATCATTATTATAATAATAATTATTATTAAGCTATTTTATGAATAGGCATATACAAGGCATAATTATTTATCGAATCTAGACATTTAATAGAGTAATAGAGTAAATGGGCATTTCGTTTAATTTTGATAAATTCTGGCTTAAATCCCGCTCACATCCAGTTCTACCAGAATACAGATCATTTTGCAATAGGAACAGATTCAAGTAATGGCTTTGCTCCTCACCCCTACACTGTGTAGGCTACACAGAACTATTTGCCAGTAGTGGCTGATATTTTCCAAATGTTTGCCACAGCACTGTTTGCCAGTAGTTGACAGTATTTGCAAAAGTTTGCAACAGAACTGTCTGACAACAGTGTCTAATGCCAGAGGTTTTGCCACTGAAGTGTTTTCCAGTCGTGGTTGATATTTGCTAAAGATTTATCACAGAACTGTCTACCAGTATTGGCTGATGCTAAAGGTTTGCCACAGAGCTGTTTGCCAGTACAGGCTGATATTTGCCAAAAGTTTGACACAGGACTGTTTGCCAGTAGTAGCCATTTTTTGCCACTTAACTGTTTTCCAGTAGTGGTCAATATTTGCAAAAGGTTTGCCACATGACTCTACCAGTAGTGGCTGATATTTGCCAAATGTTTGCCACAGCACTGTTTGCCAGTAGTTGACAGTATTTACAAAAGTTTGCAACAGAACTGTCTGACAACAGTGTCTAATGCCAGAGGTTTTGCCACTGAAGTGTTTTCCAGTAGTGGCCAATATTTGCCACAGCATTGTTTGCCAGTACTGGCTGATATTTGCCAAACGTTTGCCACAGTACTGTTTGCCAGTAGTAGCCATTTTTTGCCACAGGACTGTCTACCAGTAGTGGCCAGTATTTGCTAAAGTTTTGTGTGTCTAAACAGTGTCTAATGCCAGAGGTTTTGCCACTGAAGTGTTTTCAAGTAGAGGTTGATATTTGCTAAAGGTTTTCCACAGAACTGTTTTCCAGTATTTGCCAAAAGGTTTGCCACAGAACTGTCTGCCAGTAGTCACTGATGCCAAGAGTTTGCCACAGTATTGTTTGCCTGTTGTGGCCGATATTTGCCAAAGGTTTGCCACAAAACTGTTTGCAAGTAGCAGCTGATATGTCCCAAAGTTTTGCCACAATACTGTTTCCTAGTAGTGGCTGATGTCAAAGGTTTGCCAGAGATCTGCTTGCCAGTAGTGGCTGATGCCAAAGGTTTGCCACAAAACTGTTTTCCAGTAGTTGTACATTTTCAATTGTAATCAACAGTTTTCTGCAGCATCTCCACTTCCAGTGAAAAGCTGAGTAATCAGTGCAAGCCCTGGTGTCTGTCGATACTTTAAAAATGCTACACCTTTTAGTCTTTCCCCCATTTCACTAATCACCTCTCAAATTTCATATTTCGGATCTGATCTGAAGTTTGACACCCTGAAACAAAAGGTCAAAGCAATCACACATGTGGGCCATCACAAAAGCTGTCTTTAATTAAATCAAAGTAGGTGAGTGGATTTCAATCAGATACGTTTTCTTCTCAATTGTATTGGGCCTTCTTTTATCAGATGAGACTCATTTGGAAGACAAATTGCCTCTGGTAACATCTTATCTCTTTTTTCCTGATCAGCAGGCACACATACCTTTTGAATGCTAAGAGAGAGCCTGACATGGAGGCTTAAGGTACCATGTTAGTGACTCATTGGCACCGTAGTCATGCATAGCCAGACGTTGGACTATGAGTAGCTTGTAATTTGGCAAGTAGCTAAACTAGAGTAAAGCTGATCCTTGGATTCAAACATTTACATGAAATGCAAGTAATTTAACTATAAACAATTACATAATCAAAAAGGGACATTTTTGCAGTTCGTGGAAGTTCATCTGAGCCATTGGAAAGAAACCGATTTGCGACAAGCGTCACAAACTGACTAATTGGTTCAAATGTATTGGACGTCTGAACGCTACTTGAAAGAGAGAGAGAAAATTCAAGGATATAATCTGATAATTGCCACTGTTCACTCAATTGCAAAACAGTGTGACAAAAAACAGCAATGTAGTGTTTGGTTCCGCTACACAAGTACTTGTTGGAAAAAATAGCTTGTTACTGGAAAAGCTAGTCTGCTTTGAAAACACATACATTACTGTCACACTATTAAAAGCAATAGGTACGTTTGTAGCATCACTACTTCGCCAGACGTTGACCAGTCAAATTAAGTTTGTTTTAAACAGTCTTGCCATTTTGTGTGCATTTGTGTACAGTTTATCGAGTCCTTCTCTTATCCTCCTTCCCCAAAATCTCTTTTTCCACAAACACTCAATGTTAACCCATTCACCCTGTGGCATTCCTCCCACATTGCTAAATGTCACCCCCTCCACACCTCGTGTTTACTCGCACCCTGAATCAAGGGAGGTGTGAGAAGAAACTGCAGAAAGCGTGATGTCAATGTGTCTGTCCTCTCTGGAATGGCGTACAGCGGAGGTGAGTTGTGATCTGAAATGCTCTATCTGAGTTGTGATCTCTCTGCTGACTGGCTTATGATTGGCCAAATTCTGTGTACTAGCCTAATTCTCAGTGTCGTAAATAAGGAAAGTGACAACACCAATTACTTCAAACAGATCATCTGATCTGAATCATTGGTGTGTGTGTGTGTGTGTGTGTGTGTGCGTGTGTGTGTGCGCGCGCGCACATGTTAGCAAGAGTGAACAAACACTTTCTCTACAGGAATTTCCCCCTATGATTATTTCATCTCGTATAATCTTTGCGAGACATGTCGCTTCTCTGAGTGCTCGTCTAAGCCTCGTTTGTGATTAAGAGCATTGACAGGCAATTTGAACCATTCATCCCATTATTTTCATAAAATATACATAAATTCATGGTTTTTAAAAGGCTTTGTGACTTAACTAATCTCAAATTCTTGGGCAAATGAAATAATTACGTGTATTAGAGTTACACAGGAATATATTATTTTGTCCAATCAGTGGCGGTTCTGGCTTACTTGGTGGCCTAGGTGAGATCCAATGTGGCGCCCCCATAATTTTATCACCTTCATGACATCCCAGATGTGACATTCTCAAATGAAAATATTTTTAGAAGAATATTTCAGCTTTGTAGGTCCATACAATGCAAGTAAAGTTTGCTTAGAACTTTGAAGCTACAAAAAAACACATAAAGGCAGCATAAAAGTAGACTATAAGACTCCAGTGGTTTAATCCACATTTTCTGAAGCGACATAATAGGTATGGGTGAGAAACAGATCAATATTTAAGTCATTTTTTTACTCTATATCTCCACTTTCACATCTTAAAGTCACATGTGATGCCTACTAAGTTTCACTTTCAGATCTGTATGTGTAAATGGAGATTTAGAGTAAAAAGGGATTATTGATCTATTTCTCACCCACAACTATCATATCACTTCATAGATTTAACCACTGGAGTATTATGGATTACTTTTATGCTGCCTTTATGTGCTTTGTGGAGCTTCAAGGTTCTGGCACCATTCACTTGCATTGGACCTACAGAGATACTGAAATATTCTTCTAAAAATCTTCATTTGCATTCTGCTAAAGATAGAAAGACATGTTTCTGGAACAGCATGAGGGTGAGTAAGTGATGAGAGAATTGTAATTTTTGGGGATAACTAGACAATTAATATAGCAATGAAGTAACTATATATGTATATATTTGGCAAATTATATTAACATTGACATTATATGTACAGAACTTAAATTGCACAATTAAATTATAGAGTCAGTAAATAAAGAAAATGCAAAATATTTACAGATTGCTGTTTGTGCTATTACACATTTCAAATGTAACCCTCCCCTCCTAGTTTTCATTGATGCAAAATCAATGACTTTGTCAAATCTGCCCAGCAATCACATGGTTGATACTTATTTTCTCAAGACTACTCAGTCGATCCGGTGTCACGGTGTACCTATACTGTTGATTGTGGTTATCTTATGTTTGTTCAGAATGTAAGAATGCATTATGAACATCTATAATATAAAGCTTTAGAGCCTTTTAGGCTGAGAAGCCTGTCAGAGACAACTCGGGGCACCTTCCCCCATCGTGATCTTGCGAGCTCTGCGCAAGGGCGGGGTGGCATGATTTGGGGCACCTCTCTCCTATTGCGATCTTGTGAGCTCGGGGCGGGGTGGCACGATTTGGGACACCTTTCACCCATCGAGGTCTTTCAAAATGGTTGTGGGTTATGTTAGTGGGGTCCAGAGTGATTTTTATTTCCACCTTTTTCCACATTCTGGAAGTGTACAGTTCTTGAAGGGATTGCAGGGAGTAACCAGTAATCCTCTCAGCACTCCAAACTGTCCTTTTGTAGTCTTTTGATATCCGTAGCTGCACCAAACCAGACAGTTATTGAAATGCGGAGGACAGACTCAGTGACTGCTGAGTAGAGCTTTAGCAGCAGCACCTGCGGCAGGTTGAACTTCCTCATCTGGTGAAGGAAGTACTGGGGCTTTTTTTCAATGGAATCAATGTGGGTCTCCCACTTCATGTCCTGTGAGATAGTAGCTGTGTCCAGGAGCCTGAATGACTCCACTGCTGCCACAGCGCTGTTCAGGATGGTGTAGGGGTCAGTGTTGGGGTGTTCCTCCTAAAGTTCACTATCATCTCTATTGTTTTGAACACGTTCAGCTCGAGGTTGTTTTGACGGCACCTGTCAAACTCCCTTATGTATGTAGAATCATTGTCATCTTGGATGAGGCCGTTGACAGTAGTATCATCTGCAAACTTCAGGAGCTTAACAGAGGGGTCCTTGGCAGTGCAGTCGTTTGTGTAGAGGGAGAAGAGTAGTGGGGAGACCACACATCCCTGGGGGGCACAATTGCTGATTGTACATGTGCTGGAAGTGAATTTCCCCTGTCTCACTAGCGGCTGTCTCTCCGCCAGAAATCTGGTGATCCACTGACAGATAGATGTGGGAACAGAGAGTTGGTGTAATTTAGTCCGGAGTATAGCTGTGATGATGGTGTTGAAAGCTGAACTGATGTCCACAAAAAGGATCCTTGCATATGTCGCTGGTCTGTCCAGATGTTGCAGGATATAATGCAATCCCATGTTGACTGCATCCTCCACAGACTTGTTTGCTCAATAAGCAAATTGAAGGGGATCTAAAAAGGGTCCAGTGATGTCCTTCAGGTGGGCCAACACCTGTCTTTCAAATTATTTCATAACCACAGACGTCAGGGCGACAGGTATGTAGTCATTAAATCCTGTGATTTTGGGTTTCTTTGGGACAGGAATGATGGTGGAGTGTTTGAAGCAGCATGGGACTTCACACAGCTCCAGTGATCTATTTAAGATTAGTGTGAAGAAGTGGGCCTATGCTTTCCTTGTCTTTTGTTTTCGGAATACATGGCGCATCTCTTCTTCACTGATCTTAAGTGCAGTTTAAGTAGCAGGAGGGGGTTTGCAGGAGGTGTTGGTGTTTGTGTGAAGTGAAAGTCAGAGTGGGTGTGGGGTGTGAGATTGAGCCTTTCAAATCTACAGTACAACACATTCAGGTCATCAGCCAGATGTTGGTCCACAACAGTGTTGGGGGCAGGAGTCCTGTAATTCATAAGTTGTTTCATGCCACTCCACACTGCTGCAGGGCCGTTAGCTGAAATCTCAGCTTCTCAGAGTATCTTCTTTTAGCCACTTTGATTTCCTTATTCAGTGTGTTCCTGGACTGATTGTACAAGACTTTATCCCCACATCTGTAAGCATCCTCTTTGGCCTGACGAATCTGCCTGAGTTCTGCTGTAAACCACAGTTTGTCATTGTTATATGTTAAAGAAGTCCTAGTACGAATGAACATATCCTCACAGAAACTGATATATGATGTAACAGTATCTGTGAGCTTGTCCAGATTGGTGTCTCAGCCTCAAATAAACTCCAATCAGTGGAGACAAAGCAGGCTTGTAGTTCCAGCTCTGCTTCAGATGACAGTATGTCATTATCAGTGCATTTGCAGAGGAAAATGTTGGCTTCGATATAAGATACATTTCTGTATAACATCAAATCCAGATAATTTTATTTGTTATTAATGCTTTTCACTATGCATATTATTTCAAAGCAGCATTATTGAAAAGCATGCTTTAATGTCTTAAAGCTTTCAGTGAAAAAGCCAAAAGTAACTAAAGCTATATATATATTGTTAAGATGTTAAGAAAAAAACTTTCAATAAATTAGACTCCTCTTGAATTACGATCAGTCTGAACTTTGTGCCAATATTCATTATTTTATTTATATTTTTTTATTCTGGAGTTTAGAACAAAAACTACATTTGTGACTGCATTCCAAATGTTTATGAAGTGTATTAATTAACACACTGATGATGGTTATTTGCTGGATTGGTCAGGGTTGTTTATAATGAAGATGATGTGGATGTGCCTTAAATATAATAAGACACTTTATTATCCATAAACACAGGAATCCCTTCTTTCTAAATGCATATCCTAAATACAGTGAGATCCAATGATGTACAGTGATTCATAATCAAATTTAAACCTGGAATAAACAACGTTTTAGGAGTTAAAATGAAGAAAATAGAATATAAAGAAATATGCACGATTTCTAGGTCAGTTTAATCAAATTTGTAACATTGACTGCAACTCTTCTGGATCATGGATCATCAGATATGGCACAAACTTGTGGAGTCTATGCCGGCTTGAGTGCATTCTTTCCTTAAAAACTAAAGTGGGACATACAGTACATAAGTAAATAATAAGTCACTAGTGTTCTAAAGCTTTTGGATCCCACCGTAAATAATTTGTGCTGACAGTCGATTATTTTTTTTTTTAATCACGGTTAATCAGGATTAATCACAGATTTTTAGAAGTGCTGAAATTTGACTATCTCTGACTATATCCAGATTAATCTGGATAAATATGAATATAGCATTTTTGTTTTCAAAATGTTGTCCATCCACACCGTAATGAAAAGTTTTCGAAAAGTTGCTCGTCCACACTGAAACATATGAAAACTTTTTAGGTTCCCTTTACTGCGCTTGTGAAAAATGACTGTTCCATGTACGGTCTAAAACGGAATTATCATGATGTTCCGAGCTGGACAACAATTTCAAATTAATTTCCCATCATCATTGAAGGAATGCAGTGTTAAGGTTGTACAAAGTATCATTATCTTTAACAATGCTATCAAAGTGGATATCAGGCACAACAATGCAGCTACAACATGGGCCGCCATCTTCATTGTTTTGGGTTGAATGGATCACATGCTTCATCACATGACAACAAATACGTCATAGTTTTCCAACATCTCTGTTTTTCAAGTCCACACTACAAAACGAAGACAGCATTTGCAAGGTTATCCACATGGTAGGACGTTTTTGCTGTCAAAAACCTTGTCTCAGTATGGATGGAAGGCCAAAGCGGAGAAAGATTAGTGTGGACATAGCCTATATATATAGATCTTTTCCAGTCAAAATGCATTTATTTTCTTCTTAGGAAAGAAACCAAACCATTTTTTTAACAATAATGTATTATTTAAAATTTTCATAAACAAAGCCTACCAAAATATAAAGATAGAAATGCTCTACAATGCCACCAATTCAAGTAATATTAAAGGTTTCTTATTAAACACAAGTGGGGGGGTTGACTAATTGAAAGAACTAGACCCCATGTGTTGCGTATTCATTGTGATGTTCATTAAATCTATTAAACACTCATCCTTCACAATATTGCACCTTACAGAGGCTGCAAGGTACATGATTTCTGTCACACGTCCCATCTGTGGTTTTTTCATTGACACGGAATCCATGTTGTGTGTTGTTGTGTGCATCAGTGTAATGATCCGGGCAGACACATTGCAAAGGTTCCGCCCTACTCCAACCAGTGTTTAGAACTCACACAGAGCTGAAGAAAATGGCAGAATCTAATGTCAAATTGGTAAATGCGTTAATCACGATTAAGAAAAATCGACGTTTTTAAAGTTCAAAATGATTCACACTTTAACGCGTTCATTTTGACAGCTCTCTATATATAATATAACATAATTTTGGTCAGAAAATGTAATTCCAATGCTTTTAACATCCCCTATAGCATTAAAGCCCTTAAGCAGGGCAAGCTTCACCTTGACTCTCTGATCTAGACCTGACTGTTAATGCCACCGAAGACGGCGGTTTGTCTCCGTCATAATCACGCCAGCCATCCTGCCACAGAGAGCAATTACGAACACATCTGCCCATCCTGATCAAACGTTTATCTATCATTTGAGTGTTGGGGGTCGTGGCGTTACGGGGAGGTAAATCACTTGATCATCGCCAGAGATCTTCTGTGATCAGTCTCTGTCATTCACTGCTGTGGACCAACAGACCCTGTTTAAGTGTTCCAGATGTCCCACAACCTCTCACATGGTTCAGACAAAAACAAAGAGGTTTAAATTACATGATGATAAGAAGATCATTTACATAATAGAATTAATCATTTGTTTAATGTCATATCATACAACAGGATCCAGAAGACAGAACCCATGATGAAAATCGAAGAGATTTACTGTATTTTTATGTTTTAGCATTTCGAAATCTTTACAAAATTAAAAACAGTGTGTATAAATGTACATTTACTCTCTTACTCTCGCTTGTTACCCACAATTTTGAATTCTGTGCTTGGCATAAATTTGTCTTTTATATAAGTCTTTTATATGAAGAGTTGAAAAGCTGTCCAAAGCTAACAGTTATGAGTAGCATGTTTAGATGGTGTGAAAAGGTCCTTGCCACATAATTGTTGCTTTTGTCTGTAACTAATGACAAATTCCCAGCTTGATTAAAGCTATCTGTGTGTGTGTGTGTGTGCGCGTGTGCGTGTGCGTGTGATCTGCATTAGAGTCAGTATATATTATAAAAAATACAAATATAAAGGCCATACATTTTCATTAAAACATTATTCTGTTAAGCAAATTCATGAACTTCCATACTTCCACTTCATTCATTCATGTGGTCTCTGTCCAGTTTTGCTGTGGCTGAAGCCTCATTTAAAGCATCTCTGTTGGAGTGGACCATAGTAGAGCAGCTCAAGAATGCGACTCCTGCCTCTTTCAACCTGATGTCATTGTGCCCCATTTACAGTAATCATGCTCTCTTCTGTTCCTTGTGTACTCTTTTTGAGGCCAAACACAAAGCTTGCCTTCTCAGCCCTCCGTTTCATCTGTAGAGGGGAAGAATGGAGTGTTTTAGTGGCCTTTATGACACACGTAATGCGCTTTATCACCATAATAGTGTTGATGATGGTCATTATGAATATTATTATCGTTATGTAATCCACTGGTGCAAGATTTTTCACTGCGTCAGGTGACATTCTGAACAGAAATATTACAATAGCTATAATCAACATGACAAACTTACATGGCAGAAATGAACCGTTGGAAACGTGTCCAGTAAAGTTCATTTAAAGATCAGTCATTACAGATCGCACAATGTTTGATTTTTTTTTTGTATTGCAGAAGAAGTGGATGCAATAGAAATTCACATATACAGGTGCTTGGACCAGTAGCACTATTCATTTCAATAGATTACATGTTGCTTAATTCAGTTTTTGTGTATACAAGTAAGAAGTGTAATATAAATATATATTATTTTAATTCCTATAAAGGCTTTATCATTTCTTTTTCTGAATGCTTATGATACAGTATTTAAGATTAAGATCACATGAATGACAATTGTACTGTTACAAAAGCACATATTTGCAAGAGTTTAACGCACATTATCATTGTCATCGGAGAGTCTGGCCATTGATGAATAAGCTGTGTCATCATCGGAGCTTTTGCAGCTGCTTTGGGGCAACTGGGCAGCTGAGCTCTCTCTGCACTTTGTGACATACGTGAACGTGACACAGCAGCAGTGCCATTAAAAGTCAGACCAAATTTCCAACCGCCATGCATTGGTTCAAGCCAGACACCAATCAGTCTTCGCAGTGCTGCATTAAGTTGAATGCACCTATTCTTAGGGTAGTTGGTTGATTCTTTGATTGGTTGGTTGATTCCTTGTTTGGTTAGCTGATTGGTTGAGTGTTAGGTTGGTTTGTTTATAATTTGGTTGGTTGGCTGTTTGGCTGGTTGATTGGTTGGTTGATTCTTTGGTTGGTTGATTGATTGATTCTCTGGTTGATTGATTCTCTGGTTGATTGATTGATTCTCTGGTTGGTTGATTGATTGATTCTCTGGTTGATTGATTCTCTGGTTGGTTGGTTGATTGATTCTCTGGTTGGTTGATTGATTGATTCTATGATGCTTGATTGATTGATTCTTTGGTTGGTTGATTGATTGATTGATTGATTGATTGATTGAGTCTCTGGTTGGTTGATTCTCTGGTTGGTTGGTTGTTTGATTCTATGATGCTTGGTTGATTGATTCTCTGGTTAATAGGTTGATTCTTTGGTTGGTTGATTTTGATTCTTTGGTTGGTTGATTTTGATTCTCTGGTTGGTTGATTTGATTCTCTGGTTGGTTGATTGATTGATTCTCTGGTTGATTGATTCTCTGGTTGGTTGATTCTCTGGTTGGTTGATTGATTGATTCTCTGGTTGATTGATTCTCTGGTTGATTGATTCTCTGGTTAGTTGATTCTCTGGTTGGTTGATTGATTGATTCTCTGGTTGATTGATTCTCTAGTTGGTTGATTGATTGATTCTATGATGCTTGGTTGATTGATTCTCTGGTTGGTTGATTGATTCTTTGGTTGGTTGATTCTCTGGTTGGTTGATTGATTGATTGATTCTCTGGTTGGTTGATTCTCTGGTTGGTTGGTTGGTTGTTTGATTCTATGATGCTTGGTTGATTGATTCTCTGGTTGATAGGTTGATTCTTTGGTTGGTTGATTCTTTGGTTGGTTGGTTGATTCTTAGGTTGGTCAGTTTATTCTATTTGGTTGGTTGATTCAAAGGTGATTTAATGGGACTACCTGTTTGTCAACCAGTAGAGAGATGGGGGTATGTTCAGGAAACAAGTTTGAAAGCATTCACTATTCTTGCAATACCAATTAGTGATTTTAGTGGCACAGAAATGTCACACTTCACCTTTAAGTATACTTTCCAGACTTTAACACGTTTATAAATA
Organism: Moxostoma hubbsi; assembly: GCA_032164185.1. Taxonomy (NCBI): domain Eukaryota; kingdom Metazoa; phylum Chordata; class Actinopteri; order Cypriniformes; family Catostomidae; genus Moxostoma; species Moxostoma hubbsi. Next base: position 22,356,257 of record JAVLUX010000040.1, on the reverse strand, counting down.
TTATTGAATTGGCTGTTCACTCATGCATGTATTCAAGAATTACAATGCTGATGTCTGTGCCATAAATCAGGAGCTATTCACCTTGACTGAAATTACCTTTTGATTGAAAGACATTTATAGTCAAACTGCCAAATGCGACAAGTGCATTATCATGTTCAAAGGCCAGTGAACTTTTTGTACTCCTTTTTCCCCTTACAATTACATCTGCAGTATAGAGTAATATATACATTTGATCTACTTGCAGAACTTTCAAATATTTTGCTGCCTGACTTTAGGATTCATATTAAAATCCAATTTTTCCTAGATTTTTCACATGAAGTGGCTTTTTAATTTGACATCAGAGTACAGTAATTCCTCAATTGATGTATCTTTGACCATATAAACAAATATTTTTCACATTTAAAGGTTGTTTACCATTTAAGGATCAATACTAAAGAGTATGTGCTAAAAAGATCAATAATCTTAGAAATAATTTTTCATTATTCATCTGTTTGAACTTGGTCTGTTGATTATGTGAATGTATTGAAATTTCACAGATATTGATAACATTTTTTTTTCTTCTTTTTTTCTCTGCTTGTCTGGAACGAATCCATATGATCATTCCACCACTGTCACAAATAGGTAAGAGCATCATCTGTTTTCAGTAAAATATGTTCTCTGCTGATGTGATGCTGTTAAATACTCCACAGGGCAAACACTGAGATGGATCACTGTGTGTTATTCTGTACATTTCTGTCAAGAAGTGAAGGTGGTGACAGGTTGTTTAATGGCAGACGTGAGACGTTACTACACTCTGTCTCACATGATCATAACGTCAAGTTTAAGATTATAAGTCGCAACTCATGTTAAAGCCCCTCCACTGTGTACAGTAAGTCAAAAATGTTTTTTTTCATCGCTCTTATAGATTTCTATGGACATATGCATTAGTAGAATTGCACACATATGTTTTTGCTTCCATACCTTTTTTTCACAGTTTCGTACTGTTTCTACAGTTTACGGTTTGGACAGTTCCTTACTGAAGTTAGATGCAGGGAGGATTTTAAGACTTAAGACTTAAGTCAAATCTCATGCCTTAACTCTTCCATTGTAACAAGCCAAATGTGTTTATCCATGTCCATCAGATTATTCTCCTGATATGGCAAAATAAATCAATAAAATGGCCACCACATTTGGTCAGTCAAATACAAGAACATTCGTTTTTATTTCAGACTGATCTGTTAATTCAGCAACAGTAGGTCAAAAGTTTTTCAGCTGAAATCGGTCTGTGCTAGCTAAAATTCAAGTAAGCGGATGAGCTTCAGTTTCCATGTAAAATCAAGTTGATCATGAGTTGTATTTTTAGTTGTAAATGATTTAAAATCAGTCTACAGGAATGCGTATTTAATAACCCTACTTGCTGACCCAAACTCCAACCCTAAACTTAACCTTAGTTACAGCTCTCGCAAGACTTTCCTAGATCAAGAGTTCCCTTATAGACGTGAACAGTCAGATTCAATTCCACTCAGATCATAGCCACTGTGTTTGTCTGACTTCAAAGCTACTGTAGAGAGACAGACTCCTCTAGTGAACAGTGCAAGAACCACATACTCTTTTAGTACACTTAGCTCTCTCTCTATCCCCTGTCTCTCTCTCTCTCTCTCTCTTTCTCTCTCTCTCTCTCTCTCTCTCTCTCTCTCTCTCTCTCTCTATCCCCTCTCTCTCTCTCTCTCTCTCTCTCTCTCTCTCTCTCTCTCTATCCCCCGTCTCTCTCTCTCTCTCTATCTCTCAAATTCAAATTCAAATGAGCTTTATTGGCATGACTGTAAACAGTGTACAATGTTGCCAAAGCATTGAGTAATAAACACATTACAAACAAAAAAAAGAAAACAACAATAAAACATGTACATACAATAAATTAATAATAATGATTATAAAATAAAATATAAATGACAAAGTAAAATACAGAGAGCAATTATGAAGGGAGGGAAAATATGATATTAAATGTGAGTATGAATAGAGCTGTAAACTGATGAGGGGTCAGTCTCTCTCCCTCATGTGATGACAGCACGACACATACTGTGCTGCCAGCTCAACACACTCGACTCTCTCTCCCATTAGATACGACAGTTTGTCTATGTCATTTATGTGCTGGAATTCAGGTATAATTTGAGTTATCTGTGTAAAGTGTGTGTTTCTAATGATCTCATATTTACTGCAGTGAGTGAGGAAGTGAAGTTCATCCTCCACGACTCCTTCAGTGCAGTGTGAACACAGTCTGTCCTCTCTGGGTCTCCGGTTCTGTGTGTGTCGACCCGTCTCTACAGACAGACTGTGTTCACTCAGACGATACTTCGACAGAAGTTTTCTTTGTCTATAATCTTTAATATGGATCAGATATGGGGCCAATTTATAATCTGTCTTGATTCTGTGGAAGTAGTTTCATTTATGCACTTGTGTGACTTTGTGCTGCCAATCATGGATGTATTCTTCCTGTGTTATTCTTCCTATCTGTTTGAGTTTGGCCAATCTGAACGGGATGGGTGAATTTAATTGATATTGTTGTATTAAATAGCTCATTGAGTCAGTCTCTGGGTGCGCTGTCCTGTGTGTAAAGGCACAGTGATGGTAATAATCTGGAGATGCGTCGGACAAATGGAACCAGAATTTAGCCGCTCTCTTCTGGATCTCAGTGAGGAGAGGGAACCGGCCCAGCTCTGCTCTACACCCCAGACTCGGAGCATTTCTGTGAATTCCCAGGATGTTTTTACAGAATTCCAGGTGGAAAATTTCAACAGGGCTTTTGTCCCAAGATTCATAATTTAATTTATATTTGGGGCCCCAGATTTCACAGCCATACAGGAGAATGGGTTTGATGATGCTGTCGAAGACTTTCAGCCACAGTTTAATGGGGGGGTTGAATTTAAATAATGATTTCCTGATGCTATAATATGTCCTACAGGCTTTATCAGTCAGATCTTTTATTGCCGAATCGAGCTGTCCTGAAGCAGAGATTGTTAGACCCAAATAATTATAATGGTTGGTATGTTGAAGAATTGTTCCCCCGATTGTGAAGATATATTTATTGCTCATGATGCGATTCTTTTTCTGGAAGATCATGACTTCTCGGACTTCTTGGACTTCTCCATGTTTAATGGTAAAGCCCAATCTCTGCTGTATGTTTCCAGAATGGAGAGGCTTTGATGGAGCCCCTCTTCATTAGGGGACAGCAGCAGGAGGTCGTCAGCGTAAAGGAGGCATTTGATTTCTCTGCCATCTAAGATCGGTCCAGGGCAAGATGACTTCTGAAGGGTTGTGGCCAGTTCATTAATATAGATATTAAATAGAGTTGGGCTGAGGCTGCAGCCTTGAGGAACTCCCTTGGTCTGATTGAAATAATCGGTTCTTTTGTCGTTAATTTTCACACAGCATTGATTTTCAGTGTACATGTCTTTGATGACATCATATGTGTTTCCTCCGATGCCACTCTGGAGGAGTTTCAGGAAGAGTCCGTCATGCCAAACAGAATCGAAGGCCTTTTTAAAATCAATGAAGCAGCCGAATATTTTGCCTTGTTTAGTTTGTTGAACATGTTTATGTATCAGTGTGTGGAGTGTGTAGATGTGATCAGTCGTTCTCTGTTTGGGCATGAATCCAATCTGACATTTATCCAGTGTCTCGTGTTCTTGAGTGAAGTTCACTACTCTGTGATTGATAATGCAACAGAAGAGTTTCCCGAGGTTGCTGCTGACTGTAATGCCCCTGTAGTTGTTGGGGTTGTACTTGTCCCCTTGTTTGAAAATTGGGGTGATTTTATTTTTCTTCCAGTTCTGGGGAAAGTGTCCTGATTTTAATAAAAGATTGAATAGTTTGAGAATAGCATCTTGCAGTTTGGGGCTGCTGTGTTTCAGCATCTCATTGTATATTCCATCCAAACCGCAAGATTTATTATTTTTGAGGGATTTCATTCGTTCAGTCAGTTCATTTAATGATATGGGGGCGTCCAAATGGTTTAATTGATCTTTAAATGTGTGTTCCAGATGATGTAGTTGGGAGGTCAGATGTTTTTGGCTGGGGTTTGGTTCATTTTGTGAATACAGGTTTCCGAAATGTTCTGTCCAGAGCTTTGGGTTACAGATGGGAATGGATTTGGCTTTTTTTGATTTATCTAAATTATTCCATAAATCCCAAAAGTAATTTTCATTGACAGCCTCCTCAATCTTGTTGAGTTTAGCTGTCATATGTTCCACTCTTTTCCTTCTCAGTAGCGACCAATCAGCTTTAATGATTTCTTTCTTTCTTTCTTCTGTATATTTTTCTTTTTCTCGGGGCTTTGCCGGCCGCTGTATGAAATATTTGCGTTAACTGTTCGGTTGCAGTATTGGTACTTGTCTTGTCTAATTGAAATTTGGTGTTGATGAATGTGTCAATCATACTCTGAACATGAATGCTGTGGAGCTCAGCTTCATACTGTGCTGGACTGTCATTGGTCCATATAAATATGTTGGGGAGGGAATATAATTGACTGCTCTGATCAGAAGATGGCAGATTGGCTGACTTGTTTACACTGAGGACTATATGGCTGTGATCTGAGAGGGAAGCTGTGACATCACCATGAAATAGTTGATTTTATTGGGGTCTAAATCTGTAATGGCATAGTCCACTGTGCTGCTGCCTCGAGGTGAGCAGTAAGTGAATCGCCCTAGAGAGTCTCCTCTTGTCCTGCCATTGACTATATATAACCCCAGACTTTTACAGAGCTGCAGGACGTGTTTCCCATGTTTGTTGACCGTGCTGTCATAACTCTGACGGGCTTTACTGCAGAGTTGATTTAAATGTGCACTATTGATATATTTATTTCCCGCTGAACTAACATAGTCTGGTTCCTTTCCTGTTCTTGCGTTCAGATCCCCCATTAACAGCACAGAGCCCAGAGACTGAAACTGAGTGATCTCTGACTGTAGTGTGGGGAATATGTCCTCATTATAATAGGGGGACTCGTAGGGGGGGGATATACACAGCACACAGATAAACATCCTTATCTGAACAAACAACTTCCTTATTAATTCTCATCCAAATATGTGTTTTCCCTTTTTTTACAGGTTGGATGTAGTGGGAAAGATCCTCTTTAAACCAAACTATAATTCCTCCTGAATCTCTTCCATTTTTTACATGAGGGGTTTTGATTGAAGGTATAAAGAACTCTCTGTAGTTTAAAGGGGTGAAGGTTTGAGACTCTAAACGACTCCATGTCTCAAGTAATATAATTATATCTGAACTATATACAATATTTAATAAATCAGGGTTAGTGCTTTTCTCTCCAAAAGATGAAGAGATCATCCCCTGAATGTTGTAACATGTTACTTTAAATGATGTCATCGAGCAATTTTTTATTTACCAGAAAGAATAATATGATTTTATGACCCAATAATGTTTTGAAATAGAGTAAATTAATTAATATGCATCACAAAATAATAATAATAATGATAACAATAATAAAAACAGCAATAGTAAAGGATGAAATAATATGCTTGATTAAACTCACATTGTTGGTAATTAAGTTAATAGATTATCACAGATAATTTTCAGCATGTGTTTGATCTGGCTGAGGTCACTGGTGTCTGAACTACCTCTACCAGCCACAACAGCGGCGTAGCTGTCCGACTGTCTGCCGGGACGTCGTGTGACCCTCTCCTCGCTGGCAGGACGTGCTATTTGGAGGTTCCTCAGAGCCGCGTCCTTTATAGCCTTAGCAAACAGTCTCATGCCGTCTCGATGAATGTGGAGATGGTCATATAGATGTGCATGAGTGATGCGCTGATGGTTGACTATATGAACATTCGGCATGAGTGCGCACACATCCGTTATCTCTGCATTAATGCCTCTGATGATATTTTGTGGGACATCTCTGCGAGGCAGAAGTGTAGAGATGATGACTCTGGCACTGGGGTAGATCCCTCTAGCTGTCTTCACCACGTTGATGAGGGCTTTGGCCACGTCCACTCTCCTGGGGCTGTCATTTGTCCCAGTGTGTAGTATGATGTGTGAGAGGGTGCCCAGTTCCCCTTCTCTCAGCAGCTTCAAAGCAGCATTCTCTCTCTATCCCCCCGTCTCTCTCTCTCTCTCTCTCTCTCTCCATCCCCTGTCTCTCTCTCTCTCTCTCTCTCTCTCTCTCTCTCTCTCTCTCTCTCTCTCTCTCTCTCTCTCTCTCTCTGTCAGATGAAAGATTGAGAGCAAGCATTAGTGTAAGTGTGGAAACCCTGTATGTCTATAAGGGGGAGTTGCTTGGTCACAGGATATTTCTAGGCAGATTATGGCAGGAGCTCTAATCACTGGATTTGCAGTGTAACTGAATGCTGTGCGCTAGTGTGGGAATGTGTCTAGTGTTCAATCACTGATTCCTGGTACTCACATTCTGGCTTTATTTTTCCATTTTTGTTTGCGTCATCACGACTTTCTTTGGATTTTATTGCATCAAATGCCCCCTCAAATTCATGGTGCTAGAGGATAATAAAACTGCTTGCGTCATCAATACAAAGCTGTGTATTTGGAACTGGGGCTGGGAGACATTAGTTATGTGTTATCTAATATTATATATTGTAATAAATATTATATCTCAACATTTTTCAGCCTTTTTATGAAGTCTGTCTGTCTGTCTCTATCTGTCTATCTGTCTGTCTGTCTGTCTAACTGTCTGTCTAACTTCTAATCATCTACAGTACAGTGAAAAAGTATTTGATTTTTTTTTTCTGGTTTTGTGTTTATCTCAAACAAAATCTAACATAAAACAAAGGCAATCTGAGTAAACACAAACTAGTTATTAAATGATGGTTATTTATTGAAGCAGAAATATTATCCAATAGCAACTGGGCCTGTGTGAAAAGCTATTTGCCCCTTAGTTACTAAATCCCCAAATCTATGAAACTGCATTCATAATGGGGTTCAGCTGGACTAGACACACTCAGACCTGTTTACTGCCAGTCCTGATCAATCAAAGCAACACCTAAATAGAACTTTTACATCAGCATGAAGTTGGCTGAAAGGTCTCGTCCTGTAGCACAATATGCCAAGGTCAAAAGAAATTCTAGAATTGATGAGGAAAAAGGGTGATTGAAATACATCAGTCTGGGTAGGGTTACAGAGCTATTTTAAAGGCTCTGGGACTCCAAAGAACCACAGTGAGAGTCATTATCTCCAAACAGAGAAAAATTGGCACAGTAGTGAACCTTCACAGAAGTGGCCAACCTCCCAAAATTCCTCCAAGAGCACAGCGACGACACATCCAGAAAATCACAAAAAAGCCAAGGACAAGATCAAAGGAACTGCAGGCCTCTCTTGCATCAATAAAGATCACTGTTCTAAAGAGTGGCAAGGCAAAAACCAAAATTTTTCCGAAACATACCTTGATGATCCTCAAACCTTTTGGGAGAATGTTCTGTGGACTGATGAGTCAATCAAACACAGAATTCCACAAAAAGAACATCATACCTACGGTCAAGCATGGTGGTGATATCGTGTGGTGTTAGGATGCTTTGCTGCTTCAGGGTCAGGGTGACTTGCAAAAATTGCGGGAAACATGAATTCTGCTCTCTACTAGAAAATCCTAAAGGAGAACGTCCGGTCATCAGTCCGTGAGTTGAAGCTCAAGCACAACTGGATTATGCAGCAAGACATTGATCCAAAGCCTAGGATTAAGTCCACCTCTGAATGGCTCAAAAGAAGCTAAATTAAAGTTTTGGAGTGGCCTTGTCAAAGTCTTGACTTGAACCCGATTAAGATGCTGTGGCAGGACCTTAAAGGGGCAGTTCATACTCAAAACCTCCAATGTGGCTGAACTAAAGCAGTTCTGCAAAGAAGAGTGGGCCAAAATTCCCCCACAGCGTTGTGAATGACTGATGTCCAGTTATCGGAAGCATTTGGTTGCAGTTGTTGCTGCTAAAAGTGGCGCAACCAGCTATTAAGCTTATATATATATATATATATATATATATATATATATATATATATATATATATATATATATATATATATATATATATATATATATATATATACACTACCGTTCAAAAGTTTGGGGTCACATTGAAATGTCCTTATTTTTGAAGGAAAAGCACTGTACTTTTCAATGAAGACAACTTTAAACTAGTCTTAACTTTGAAGAAATACACTCTCTACATTGCTAATGTGGTAAATGACTATTCTAGCTGCAAATGTCTGGTTTTTGGTGCAATATGTACATAGGTGTATAGAGGCCCATTTCCAGCAACTATCACTCCAGTGTTCTAATGGTACAATGTGTTTGCTCATTGGCTCAGAAGGCTAATTGATGATTAGAAAACCCTTGTGCAATCATGTTCACACATCTGAAAACAGTTTAGGTCGTTACAGAAGCTACAAAACTGACCTTCCTTTGAGCAGATTGAGTTTCTGGAGCATCACATTTGTGGGGTCAATTAAACGCTCAAAATGGCCAGAAAAAGAGAACTTTCATCTGAAACTCGACAGTCTATTCTTGTCCTTAGAAATGAAGGCTATTCCATGCGAGACATTGCTAAGAAATTGAAGATTTCCTACAACGGTGTGTACTACTCCCTTCAGAGGACAGCACAAACAGGCTCTAACCAGAGTAGAAAAAGAAGTGGGAGGCCGCGTTGCACAACTGAGCAAGAAGATAAGTACATTAGAGTCTCTAGTTTGAGAAACAGACGCCTCACAGGTCCCCAACTGGCATCTTCATTAAATAGTACCCGCAAAACACCAGTGTCAACATGTACAGTGAAGAGGCGGCTGCGGGATTCTGGGCTTCAGGGCAGAGTGGCAAAGAAAAAGCCATATCTGAGACTGGCCAATAAAAGAAAAAGATTAAGATGGGCAAAAGAACACAGACATTGGACAGAGGAAGACTGGAAAAAAGTGTTGTGGACAGATGAATCCAAGTTTGAGGTGTTTGGATCACAAAGAAGAACGTTTGTGAGACGCAGAACAAATGAAAAGATGCTGGAAGAATGCCTGACGCCATCTGTTAAGCATGGTGGAGGTAATATAATGGTCTGGGGTTGCTTTGGTGCTGGTAAGGTGGGAGATTTGTACAGGGTAAAAGGGATTCTGAATAAGGAAGGCTATCACTCCATTTTGCAACGCCATGCCATACCCAGTGGACAGCGCTTGATTGGAGCCAATTTCATCCTACAACAGGACAATGACCCTAAACACACCTCCAAATTGTGCAAGAACTATTTAGAGCAGAAGCAGGCAGCTGGTATTCTATCGGTAATGGAGTGGCCAGCGCAGTCACCAGATCTGAACCCCATTGAGCTGTTGTGGGAGCAGCTTGACCGTATGGTACGCAAGAAGTGCCCATCCAACCAATCCAACTTGTGGGAGCTGCTTCTGGAAGCGTGGGGTGCAATTTCTCCAGATTACCTCAACAAATTAACAGCTAGAATGCCAAAGGTCTGCAATGCTGTAATTGCTGCAAATGGAGGATTCTTTGACGAAAGCAAAGTTTGATGTAAAAAAAATCTGATTTCAAATACAAATCATTATTTCTAACCTTGTCAATGTCTTGACTCTATTTTCTATTCATTTCACAACGTATGGTGGTGAATAAGTGTGACTTTTCAGGAAAACACAAAATTGTTTGGGTGACCCCAAACTTTTGAACGGTAGTGTGTGTATATATATATATACAGTGAGGAAAATAAGTATTTGAACACCCTGCTATTTTGCAAGTTCTCCCACTTGGAAATCATGGAGGGGTCTGAAATTGTCATCGTAGGTGCATGTCCACTGTGAGAGACATAATCTAAAAAAAAAAAAATCCAGAAATCACAATGTATGATTTTTTAACTATTTATTTGTATGATACAGCTGCAAATAAGTATTTGAACACCTGTCTATCAGCTAGAATTCTGACCCTCAAAGACCTGTTAGTCTGCCTTTAAAATGTCCATCTCCACTCCATTTATTATCCTAAATTAGATGCACCTGTTTGAGGTCGTTAGCTGCATAAAGACACCTGTCCACCCCATACAATCAGTAAGAATCCAACTACTAACATGGCCAAGACCAAAGAGCTGTCCAAAGACACTAGAGACAAAATTGTACACCTCCACAAGGCTGGAAAGGGCTACGGGGAAATTGCCAAGCAGCTTGGTGAAAAAAGGTCCACTGTTGGAGCAATCATTAGAAAATGGAAGAAGCTAAACATGACTGTCAATCTCCCTCGGACTGGGGCTCCATGCAAGATCTCACCTCGTGGGGTCTCAATGATCCTAAGAAAGGTGAGAAATCAGCCCAGAACTACACGGGAGGAGCTGGTCAATGACCTGAAAAGAGCTGGGACCACCGTTTCCAAGGTTACTGTTGGTAATACACTAAGACGTCATGGTTTGAAATCATGCATGGCACGGAAGGTTCCCCTGCTTAAACCAGCACATGTCAAGGCCCGTGTTAAGTTTGCCAATGACCATTTGGATGATCCAGAGGAGTCATGGGAGAAAGTCATGTGGTCAGATGAGACCAAAATAGAACTTTTTGGTCATAATTCCACTAACCGTGTTTGGAGGAAGAAGAATGATGAGTACCATCCCAAGAACACCATCCCTACTGTGAAGCATGGGGGTGGTAGCATCATGCTTTGGGGGTGTTTTTCTGCACATGGGACAGGGCGACTGCACTGTATTAAGGAGAGGATGACCGGGGCCATGTATTGCGAGATTTTGGGGAACAACCTCCTTCCCTCAGTTAGAGCATTGAAGATGGGTCGAGGCTGGGTCTTCCAACATGACAATGACCCGAAGCACACAGCCAGGATAACCAAGGAGTGGCTCTGTAAGAAGCATATCAAGGTTCTGGCGTGGCCTAGCCAGTCTCCAGACCTAAACCCAATAGAGAATCTTTGGAGGGAGCTCAAACTCTGTGTTTCTCAGCGACAGTCCAGAAACCTGACTGATCTAGAGAAGATCTGTGTGGAGGAGTGGGCCAAAATCCCTCCTGCAGTGTGTGCAAACCTGGTGAAAAACTACAGGAAACGTTTGACCTCTGTAATTGCAAACAAAGGCTACTGTACCAAATATTAACATTGATTTTCTCAGGTGTTCAAATACTTATTTGCAGCTGTATCATACAAATAAATAGTTAAAAAATCATACATTGTGATTTCTGGATTTTTTTTTTTTTTAGATTATGTCTCTCACAGTGGACATGCACCTACGATGACAATTTCAGACCCCTCCATGATTTCTAAGTGGGAGAACTTGCAAAATAGCAGGGTGTTCAAATACTTATTTTCCTCACTGTATGTATATATATATATATGTATGTATGTATGTGTGTGTGTGTGTGTGTGTGTGTGTGTGTGTGTGTGTGTGTATTAGTAATAAATATTTTTAATACATTTGATACATATAAGTACAGAAACAAAGTTAACAAATCATAGTTTTGAATCAATTTATTGATTTGGACAATGCGCAGTCAATATTACCAACTAAATTGAGTTTTTTGATACTTAAGTTTAAATCAGAAATGCTATTTACAATCTCATACTCACATGTCACAAGTAAGAAGAGATTGCATAACTAGTCTATGACGTGATCATATGGGAAGTGCTAAATAAATAAGCTACAAAGTCATCACAATATTCAAGATGTTTCTCACATCGGCAAGCAAAATAATTTCAAATGCATTATGAATATTCATAAAACAAGAGTTAGTTGCGAGAGTGCTGATATTGATATAGTGTTTATGGCGTTCCAGGTACACTGTCAGGCCACATTCACATCAATATATTTTCTTTTAAAAAATGCATCGACTTTGCTACATTAATGTCTCTTCCGGAAACAGCTAATTTTGAAATGCTCTCCATAACCGCTAATATACCCGTCTGCCGGGGGGTCATCCTACACAAGGGTAAAAACACCATGGGAAAAAGGCCAACATGGAGAGAGAGAGAAAAAAAAAAAACTCACTCACCGGTTCTCCGGTGCGCTGTCATGTGGTCCTCGATCACTCCTCCACCCTCTCAGGCAGATGGCAGCCGTTCCTCCCCAGGCGAACCAGAGTCAGACCGACCCCCAGTGGACAGAACGCATTCTAGGTGACCCTTGGGGACTTACCTCTGCCCCTGGCAGCGACCCTACCGCTCCAGGCGGTCGGAGATTCGCTTCCCTCCTCCTCTCTTGGACGGCGGTCCTCTCGACCCCTCCACGTTTCTGGGGGACGGCAGGGCACTCCTCCGCCCCTGGCAGTGGCTCCATCACTCCATGCAGTCGGGAAGTCCAGTCCCCACTCCTGTCCGGGTGGTCGGGCTACTCCATCCCCCGGTGGATGGCAGCAGAGCTCACCTGGGTGGATGGCAGTGTCGAGGACTCCGCGACGGGCATCCCTCTTCCTTCCTGGGAATCCTGGTGGGACTGTGTAAAGTGGGTTAAGGGAAAGGAGGAGGTGATAAACCGGCTTGACAATATAAATAATAGTTTCTCTCTCTCTCTCTCTCGAACCGTCGTCACTGTCCGCCTTTATGGAACTCGTGAAATTAGTATTCATAAACATGAATGTGTGAACTTAAAACATTACATTGAACAACGGGCAATTTTGGCCTTGTGTACTTTAACAAATGAAAATTTTCATTTATCTAATTGATTTAATTAAATAATAATAATAAAAAACGCTTTTAGTTTATTTGCCGACTTTGTGTACCAACAATGTGCAACAGTGGATATACGTATATCACAGAGAAATTCTGTCATTTTTGTTTCTTTTGTCCTATTTAATAATAATGATTAATAAATGATTTAATAAGATGTTATTTCCTCTAATGAAGGGAAATTTTAGATGTGGTGGAAATTACATTTATAAAATATTCTGAATAAAATGGCAGACTCCTTTATTTTGTTAATGTGCATTTCCAATTTAAAATTGAATAATATTAGTACACTTGTTGAGAAACTTACATCGTTTGATAATTGCAACTTTACTGGAAATTACACAAAATAAAAATATTCAGAAAATTCACCAAACGGTGATGTTTACCTTAATTTTTCTTTGTTTTCTTCAAGCATAATTTCAAGTATTTATAAACAAGAACACACTTCATTAGTGGAAAAAATAAAAACATTTGGTATGGTGGAAATGACAACACAGTTGTGGGACATTTTTGATACTTCATAATATATGAAAAACTAATGTTACTAGTTTTTAATAGATTAAAAAAGTTGATTTTTTTTAATAATATTTTCGTAGTTTAATATTGTAAATCTGGGTTTAGGACAAGGCTTCAAAAATAAAATCTACATATAAAAAGGCATATGAAAAATGAATGATGAAAAAGGTACAGAGTTTATATGACAATTTTAATATGATCTTCATAACAAATAGAAAACAGAAATCTAAAATGTGTGTGTGTTTTAATAAACATCAACTCGTGGGACATAAAATATGCCTGTATTTGAAGAAACACTGGAATATTTGCACTTAGCGTTATAACTTAATGTGATGCTGTTTGGCATTATTCACAGTCCTGTTATAAATGCATAACGTAACTGCTGTTCATCAACGTTCCTTCATATCTTCAAACAAAGCGATTACTGTAGGCACCTGAAATCTGTCGTGCTAGCAAGACGCAAGTGGTATTCACAATCATGATTGCTTCTGCATTTGTAAGACGTATTCACAGACATTAACATGATATAATATGTGCACGTGATCGCTCGCTTGTGCATGATTTACGATTACTCGCTGTCTGAGTCTCTAAGCCGGACTGCTGTAGCTCAGCAGCTTTGAAATCCATAAAGATGTTGAATCATCTAGATGCATGCTGCTCTGAAAATTGCCAGAAAGTGTTCGGGGGGATTTGACACATTTTACTATTCTAAAGTTTGGAATAACCAGAGTTATTTAAGTGAGATGGGCCACATCTATTCAAATGAATGGGAGAAACTGGAACGCTCAACCAAGGAGCTCTGAAAGCCCAACGGTCAACGGTAGTAGAAAGGAAGTCCTGCCTTACAGTTAAAATGGCCAATCACCTTTTAGATACAGACATCGCCTGTCAATCAGCTCTAGAACACGCCAATGTTGTCAGATTTTACTGCTGATTTGAATTCTGTTCTTTGATCATCATCTTGATCAACTGGTTTTGAGATTTTGCTGCTCCCCCATTCAAATAGACTGAAGCTGCACTGGCATGACTGTATCACTCTACTCTCTCCTCTCCACCAATAGCTGGTGTGTGGTGTGAGTTCTGGTGCACTATGGCTGCGGTCGCATCATCCAGGTGGATGCTGCACACTGGTGGTGGTTGAGGAGATTCTCCCTATATTATGTAAAGTGCTTTGAGTGCCTAGAAAAGTGCTATATAAATGTAAGGAATTATTATTATTATTATTATTATTATTATTATTATTATTATGACTGGAAATAGCCTCCCAATAGTTTCCCAAAGATTGCCGACAGTGGACTGACTTGATAGAAAGACTTTGGAATAACCATGAAATTTGTTTTTGAAAGAAATTGATATTTGAAATACGGCAGTCAACACCTGTTAATTAGTTAATTGTAAGTTACCTTATCATATAAGATTTAACAGGACAACATATTACTGTAAAAATGAGTTTGAATTGCCTAATTTCTGTTAAAATATTATATTTATTAAGACAATATACTTATTTTAACATTTAAATATTGTTAAAATGATGGAAGTAAAAGGTTGGATTCTACTTTCACTGTTTTTTTTATATCAAGAATGTTAAGGAGAATTATTTGAGACTTGAAGTCTCTTTGAGATTTTTATTTCAATATAATTTATTTAACATTTATAAGCTCATCTGAATATCTTAAACATACAGCTAGAATATCTAAATTCTGCACAGCTGTTGGTGAAAGTGGAGGATTCTTTTCTAATTCCCAACGAACTCTTAAGTCCTCGTGGTGGCGTAGTGACTCACCTCAATCCGGGTGGCGGAGGACTAATCTCAGTTGCCTCCGCATCTGAGAACGTCAGTCTGCGCATCTTATCACATGGCTTGTTGAGCACGGTACCGCGGAGACGTAGTGCATGTGGATGCTTCACGCTATTCTCCGCGGCATCCACATACAACTCACCACTCGTCCTACCGAGAGCGAACCACAATATAGTAACCAAGAGGAGGTTATCCCATGTGACTATCCTCCCTAGCAACTGGGCCAATTGATTGCTTAGGAAGCCTGACTGGAGTCACTCAGCACGGACTGGATTCAAACTCATGACTCCTGGGGTGGTCGTCAGCGTCTTTACTTGCTAAACTACCCAAGCCCCCCAAGTGGAGGATTATTTATTAACAACAACAAAAAATGCAGATTTGTTTAAATATAGTCACATTATGAATAAATTGCAACGCTGTGGTATTATAAATCTCTTAACTGTAATTTATATCAATTTATTTTACCCTTGGTGAACAAATGTATCAGTGTCTTTCAAAAATAGAAAATATTCAGTGTTTTTCCTTCAAACTAAGTGATTATGCGAGTTAACGATTGTTCTTAGAAGTGAGTAACTAAGTTGATATCATGTTAGTTATGTTTTTTTTATTCCTTTGAAGATGTTGCTCAACCAGCCTCTAAAACCCTACAGAGACCTCTTGTAGTCAGCTGGGTTTGGGATAATGCTATGAGGATTATTGTGGAAATATTTTATGTAATGTATTTGGTTATGTAATAGGATGGGGCACGCTAATGCACCTCTTGCATTAGTTGCAGAGTAATATCCCCTTTGGGGGTGAAGTAGCAATAACTTGGTTATGAAATGTGTTTTGTAATTAATGAAAGTGTGCACAGTGATACCGCACCCCCCGCTGAGGTCCGCCCACTGTTGTTGTTATTCTTGGTATCTCTAAACAAACAAATAAACAAAGGCATCTCACAGGCTGCATTTACGGGCTACTAAATAAAGTGGCTGATTTAATATTTATTGGTTTATTTGTAATTATTTTCCATGATCTGATTTTTCCCTTTTCATGTTTTTGTGTTTGTTCTGTTTTAACTCCCTTTAGATTTTAAGTGTGCTATTTCAGTGCTTTCTTTCTCACGCTCCCTGCTGAGCATGAGATAGTGCCATTGTGCATGTCAACCCCACCAGGCCACACTTCCAAGTCAGGTTACATTTTTCAGTTTTACCTACAGTGCGAAGTGTCCAAGAATATTGGTTGTTGGTTCAGTGTTTTGTGTGTGACGTTTTGGGCACTCACATTATACTTTGTCCCAAACTCTGCATTTTAGGTGATGGGGTGGTCATACATTTGGGGGATAATCACTTAAAAAATTGTGTTCTGACCAGTCTTATGATTGGTGAAGCTGGTGTGCTTTTTTAGAGAAATACTACTGATGTAAAATTAAAATACAAACTTATTTTTATTTTTTTAAAGTTACAGAGCTTAAAGGGTACTACATAACAGGAATATAGTAGTATATTCAATTTCTTGGAATCAACTATAATAGCAAGCTGAGATTGTGAGTGTGTGTGTGTGTGTGTGTGTGTGTGTGTGTGTGTGTGTATATTGGTTGTAATTCATGCCATGTAATTGTTCCTCAGGCCTTGTTCCTTGTGACATGCAAACATCAGTATAAAAGGCCCCAACAGTGCTGTTGAACAGATGTCTGTACAACCCTGTTGGGAAAATTAGTGAAATCTTTCTCTCTCATTTGCTCATTCTCACTCATTACCACCACCAGCAGCAGCCTTACTGACTACAACCACTCAAACTATCAGGCTAAATTGTTTTCAGGCAATCATGAAATTGATTAACATACACAAAATGTCACATGGATGCATGGATTGCTTTTCCTCCAGAGACAAGCTTGTCTTTATCCAAACACAATTAATGAACAATGTCATTCACAGCAAGGCAGAAGACCTCCCAGCAGCCCTTGTGACTGCAGTGGCCCCAGAATTTTTGTGGACACCTAAGGTCATTCAGAATTCAGACAAAGCAATCATATGCACTCTCATTCTCTCTTTCTTCAAATTGTTTCATCCTATGCAGACATAGAGAAAGAGAGATAGAAAGAAAGTGAGAGGGAGTGAGACTCGTGAATTCTCAGGTTGGTTTATTAGCATGTAGTAGTTGTGAGGTAATGAGCCAGCTGCAGTGGCTGCATAGATTGAGGTAGTAAGGCCTGCTAAAATCAAGAGCCCCCACCAAAAGGGAGCTGTCAAGGCCCCCAACAATTGGCACTTTTCCACTGCACGTTACTGTTCGACTCGCCTTAACTCTACTCGCTTAACTTTTCTGAGCTTGCATTTCCACTGCAGTTTAGAGCCCCTCAACATGGGTGGGATTATGGGGTGATCGTCATAGTTGCACCTCTACTGCCATGACATCATCTTAAATATGACACAAACTAACCAATACAATAACACAACCGTTAGCTGTTAGCTACTAGCTCATTGTGCTGCATAAAGCAGTTGTTGCATGGTGATTTTACACAAGTGTAACAGTTAAATTGGCCTGGTTGTTTTAGAAGCTTCCAGTAGCTGGTCAACTAAATAAAGTGAAGCTTTCAAGCAGAGTATAGAGTTAATGTAACTAAATGTACCATCCTCCATAGTGGATCAAGTGTCCAGGGCACTCTCCCTCCCATTGCTCGCCGGTTTAGATAACGTCCATTTGGTTGAACCACTTCCAATTTTCCTTGATGGTTCTGTAGTCACTTTTATTTATTTATTTTTATTTTCCCTACACTGCTGGTAGGTCTGGTGTTAGCTGTGTGCGGCCAACAGCTGAGACACTTCCTGAGAGACTTTTCCGTTTCGGTCATCGCTAACGAGTGGACCGTCTGTACCTCGTTTATTGACCACGGCGTGGTTTTGCACACAACCATTACTTTTTTCACAATTCGAAAGTCGCGTGAACAAATTATACTGTTATCGCTGTTGCTAACTTTAAAATTAGCAGGTTGATGTCGCATGTCGGAAATCCATTGGCACGGCTCGCTTGGAACCTCAACAGAGGTGGTATTAAAAAAAGTATCAGGTACCAGGTACTATCCACAGTGGAAAACACCCAAAACATGAGCAGAGTCGAGTTGTACTGTGCAGTGGAAAAGTCCCAAATGACTACATCAGTAATTACTGCCACCCAAGCTGTCCTGCCGTCCTCCCCCTGTGTTGAAGACTGAGATATATTGATGATAAACAGCTTGCTAGGACAATGGCAGTCAATTTTACCTTTCACAGCCATTCTGACAGTTGTGACCATTACTCTTACCTACAACAGTATCTTTTATTTATCAATTCTCTGTTTCAAGCTGTCAGCCTACAGTATACACTGTCGCATGTAGTATTTTTTATTTGCTGGTTTGAGGATTTTTTTTAAATAACGTCACTGCAAAAAAAAACAAAAAAAAACACATTTTACACAGCATTTTTGTCCAGTTTTACAGTAAAAATATATAAACATACTTAAAACAAGATATATTTACTGGAAGCAAATGGACAAGATTTGAGGTCTTATTTTCAGAGAAATCTAACAAAATGTACAGACCCACTTTATATTGGGTTTCTTTAAGTATTATTTGCTTGAGCATTTGACACAATGTACTAACTATACACATGTGTTGTTGCTTTGTACTTACATTTATAGTACCATTAATTCAATTTGTACTTACAGTTAACCTTACTCCTAACCCTACCACAATCCTGACCCTAAACCATAACCCAATCCAATCCCTTCCCATTCCTCTACACCTAAACCTACCCATACCTCAACCTCAGTTGCAGCAAATTCTCTTTTGAGATGTACAGTAGTTACACAATAAACACATTGTATTGTGTATGTGTTTTAATGTTAAAGTGTGACCAAATTGCACTGAATTTAATGCTTAATACAAGAAAAAAACACTTTTCAAAGCAACTAAACTTTTCTTAACTCATTGACAAAGAGATTTCTCTTCTTTTAAGCATATACCTTGTAAAATTAGGTTAGGTTTCTTGATATTTTAAGCCATTTTTCTTTTCAAGCAAGCATGTCTTGTTTTAAGAATGTTAATGTAGTTTTACTAGAAAGCGAGTTGAAAATGCTGATTAAAAACAGATTTTTGCTGTGCTCTTGGCTGAATAAGTACTTAGTAAGGCTGATGCATCAGTGAAACAGGCGTTGAAATATATCTAGTTTGCTGAGTGAAAGTGACTGTTGTTGTATGAAATATTGATTTCACAGCCTATCCATCCATCTCACCATCTGTCTGTTCCTGCAAACCATCCATCCATGTTCTTCCTTTGGGAATATTGTCTGTTGGATCACTGTCTGCATGTGGAGGGACTTGTGGCCCATCGAAAATAAACCAAAATCACACATACAGTCAGGAATAAGGGGTATAGAGAAAATCATTGTAATTAATGCAATCAATGTGCAGAAAATGAATATTAACGGTGCACTCAGTAACTTTTTGTTGGTGTCATTTTGGATTTACACTGACACCTAGTGGTGTGGATACAACATCATTCAAAAGCAATAGTTTTCAGTTACTGATGGCATTGTACATATTTATTATTCACATCAGCCATGATTCATTTAACCCAAGAGTGAAAGTGTTCAATAACAAGACGGTTACTGAGATTAAGCGAGTAGTATTCAGCTGGTCATGTGATTCTAAAATGGCCGCCCCCTGTGAGGGCACCCCTGCCCCATGTAGAATAAAACAGCTTTTATAAGGTTACTGATATGACTACAGCCCTCGTCTCATGTGAGTGCTCATGATTCTTTAGGAGTAAAACTTTTTTAATGGGGTAAAAATGACTGAGTGCACATTTAAGGTAAGGATTGTGTGAATATATAAAAAAAAATCAGATTTTTTTAAAGCTTATTCTAGCCAAGAACCGCCCACCTCTGTGTGATTTAACATGAAAAGTGACCAATTACAGTTTGTTTTGTTTTTACGTGCCATCTAGGGGAGGGGTTACTATTAGAGATGCACCGATCGACCGGCCAGGGACTGAAATCAGCCGATTTTCCGCATGCTCGGCCTGGACCGGTGATCGGTGACCGAAAAATACATGAAGTTCGCAATTTGTAATATTTGTAAGGCTAAAGTAAACCGTGGGATGGCAGAGGCAGGCTAAATACATATAAACTCTGCCGTTGTGATTTAATGTGCTGAGTAACGTAATTTTTCCCAACGTGTCCGGTATTAAAATCAGTGCGACACACTTTGCAAAAGGCGTGGGTATTGTTGATATGGCTTCGGGATATGAAATTAAATGCTTTCGTCCAGCTGTTGTTAAATATATATATATATATAATTTATTTATTTTATTTTTCTTTCTGCTGGAGCACCAGCTGAGTCTTCAATCTACCAGTGATGCTTGATTCAACTTCTCGCGTCTACTGCCTGCACAGATATCAACAGCGCAACTGGGTTTTGGTTGCCAGGTTGAGGTCACAAATTATTAGAAATGTGTATGATGCGTCGATTGTGTGAGTAGGATGCGTTTCATACAAGAGGACAACTGGACAACCGTGGAATAATATATTGATGTGATTATTCATATAACGTGGTTTGCGCCATACAAATTATGGGAGTTTCCCAGGAGCAATAACAAAACGGGAGGGGGTCGGGAGATGGGTGTGAAATATGGGAGACTCCCGGAAAAACGGGGGTGATTGACGACAGGTGTGGTTACAAGCCGATCCCGAAGCAGCAATCAGTTTTACCTCTGATATTTGGTATCTATCGTAAGCTTAATGTCAGTGTTGAGCATATTGGACACTTCAGTTTTGTTCAGAGGCTTGTAATCTTCGTATTTGTTTTGTTAGACGAGTAAAAAAGAGAAAAAGATCCATTTATAAAAATAGTGGAAAATGACATCTGTTTTGTTTATAAATCATTTGCAGTTAATTGATATTTCTACCTCTTTCCAGTCACAGAGCACTTTATTTTGAGAGTTGTTTAAGTGAGAGAAGATCCTGTAACTTAATGCAGTTTGGGGGAAATTGTAATGTTTAATAATTTCTTTTATTATGAAAATACATTTTTGCATTGAAGAAAGTTAGAATTTGTTTGTATATGCAGTCAATAATAGTTCTTAGAAAGAAAATCGGAATCTGAAAAAATCGTTATTGGCAGGTCACACTTGCAAAGGAAATCTGAATCGGCCAAAAAAATTGCAATTGGTGCATCTCTAATTACTATATCTGAACAGTGGAAATCACAAGAATGGAGAGTCATTACAGGAATACACAGATAAAAATTTGTAGATGTGTGCAAATTGGAATTTCTGTCCATCCAAAATAAAAACGTACTCTTTATTTTCCAAATATAACTATAGTGGAATGTACAGTTTGTCTTGTAGACTTGCTATGAAGTGCCTCAAACCAAACTCTGAATATGTTTCGAAGATTTAATGTCAGTAATCTGGCAAAATTTGGCATATCCAGCACCAAATTTATCATCAAAAGCACTCATTAAATCAAACTGATACACCTGTTTTCCAGGTGGATTGGTGCACTCTCCAACTCCTGGAAGTTGTGAAGGGCCAGCCAATCAGATCTAAACTGGTGATTTTTGTCAGCACTGTGCATAATTTACAGCCTATAACCAACAACTATTATAATTAATCAAATCATATGTCAATTATTTCTTCAGTTAAAAGATTAATCACATCAAAATGCCAAATTGTTGTCAAATTGTTTTGCTAGTAGGGCTACCAGTAGAGCTATTGTAGCTCTAGTTTAAAGGTTTCAGAAGGTTTAAATTTAACTAAAGAAAATGAGTTCATTATAGACCAGTTGCCTAGTTTCAGATTAAGCCTCGGGCCAAAAGGATTTCTCAGTAGAAAAAAAATATTGACTGAATAATTAAGTTAAGGACATGGTCTTATCTTTATCTAAAGAAGTAGGCCTACTTCTGCATAATTTTATACTGGTTAACTACATTTCCATGCTATAAAACGGTCAGTTGATGAGCTTCAACACACCCTTTAGAAGGAGGGCCTGGGCAGTGGGTGTGAGGTGGGGTGAGACCTCCTACTGAGCTGTCTGTTATGAACATATTTTACCATTCTGAGGTAGAAGAGGTTTTTGACATGTGCTCTTTCTGCACGGCAGGAGGTTATCGCTTACTGCACAGACATGATCCAATTAAAACCACACACATGCAAATGCACGTGCACACACTCGCTTAACCCCTCAGTCCAATCTTGGCTTTTTGTACCTCAAACATGATACTTTCTCCACTAGTCTGCTTCCCATTGTATGATAATTACCTTCAATAATGGCAACATTGGGGAAAAAATGTAATTGTAACGTTTAAGGAATGTAAATATGTTAATAGTGAAATGTGATCGTCTTGCTAAGAGAACTTGATTGAAAAAGTTAGTTATTTCTGTGCGTTGAGATTTTTTTTTTACTGCATTGACTAATCACAGTATCACCTTTGTATTAAACTCTGTTAATTCATTAACATTCAGTGAGCAAAGACAGATCCTAACATTGTACGAATCCAATATCCTTTCCCTTGTGGCGCTGGCAGTCTTAGAAATGAGTTTTCAATTAAAGAGGTGAGTTTGACTCCCTGACTCCCTCTTGATGTAGCGTCTCTTCATTCTGAGAAAGTCATCAAATTCTCACATGAAAGTAGCTGTTGAGAGCTCATTACGGAAAGCACCTCACCGCGCCATCCCATACGCCCTCGTTATGGTGGTAAATAACTCATACAGAACAATGGAACAAAAACACCATTAAAGAAACAAATGAAGTTGAAGAATAGATTGGGGAAGTTCGAGGCGCTTGATTAATTTCACTGTGCCATATGTGCACGCTGATATTCGGGATCTATTGTGCTCTGGGATCTAGCTTTCCATGCTTAGCCATTCAAACCCTCAGGCAGTCGCTAACAATAATCGGTACATATCGACTTGTTATTCAGATTTAAGCTGACCTCATGAATTGTAATGGACCTTGAGCTTGTAATTACCTTGTTTATGTGTGGTGAATGTCTGTGAATATCCAGAGCCCGTCTGGAGGGCAAGGAAATGTAGAAAACATTGGCGAGCAACAAAAAATCTTTAAAGAAACATTTTGATTAGCTGTTATATTAGCTGGGTCTCACATTATTTTAAGTCTCTTTAACTACTATGTACTAACATTCAAATACATACACTACAGTGTATTTACTGTGCAACTATGTGTTCTTTGCAAAATTCCTGCAAGATTTACATTTGTTTCTACTGAGGTTGAGGAGCAGGGTTAGGGTTTAGGGTACAGTTTGGGGTTGGGTTTAGGGTTAGAAGTAAGGTCACTTCATTAAGTTCTGGTTGATTTGGTTCATTTAGTCCATCACGCACTGCCAAACGGTGCCTGTCCTCTCTCTCCTCTGCCCATTCCAGTTGTGAGCCAGGCTGAAGAACGGCCCTCTGAAGAGGCGGGGCGACGATGATCCACGGGAGAGGCACATTGTTCCGTCACACCCTACGCTATAAACCTAAAGACGTTTGCCAGTGTCTTGCATTTGCTTCATCAAAAACACTTAATTCAGTGGCATCACAGGCAGGGTTTGAAATGAACTTTTTCACTCACCAGTCATTTTGGCTAGTAAATTAAAGTAAGTTACCAGCCATTCAGAAATTCTACTAGTCAAATCAAAATCTCATAAATAATCCATTTAATTAAAGATTCAAGTATATTTAGTTTAAAATCTGTATTTCATGGGGCACAAACTAACACTTTTTGGTTTTCTTAAGTTTGTGTAAATACACTTTTGGTTCAAATTATTACAAATAAACACATTTAGTCTTACCAGTGTTTGTGGAAACTTCCATGCGTGTTACAGTTAACCCTGCGTTGGTTTGTGCCCCACTCTCCCTGTTATTCAGAAAATACATGCAGCATCTTTCAAGACCGAAATGAATTTTGCGGTGGACACTCTCCCTCAACTTAATTATCTCCTCTTTCGCTGTCCATGAACAGCTTTGCCTGCTTGACGTTCCTGTATGTTTTCCCTACATCCAGTCCTTTCAAGACGTGCATCTTACCCCTAACCCTAGGGGTGGTGTATTTGACCATTCTGCCGCGTATCTGCAACATGAGCACTCTCTGAGAACATGCGATGTAACGCGCACACACAAAGCCCCCTGTCAGTCAAACGTTGCGTTTCTGCAGGAGCAATTGAATAAAAAAGTCAATCTTTAAGATGTTCTTTGTGCGATTTCTCTCTTTGTTCTCTTTCCCCATTGACCTGTTATTGAGATGCAACGAGCACCCCCTGGGGTAATGTACTGCCGGTTGGAAATCACTGAGATAGATGGCCTGCATTGTGATAGACAGAACTTAGAATTTGAACCCACCAAATTGTCTTGTGAGTTGACAGCGTTACCCGCCACGGTTGATTTTCACTCGCATTTGGTGGGTTGGCAGGTGTTAATTTCACACCATGATCACAGGTTTGTCAAATGTATTTCTGATTAACTAAACTTCTATTATTGATACAGGATGTCAATTATTTATAACATTTGCATGAGGCATGAAAAATAGTATTCCAAATCAATGCTTGAAACGACGTAACGTGACTAACTTTGGGAAGTTAAACATTCAGACTCATTAAAACAATGTCAGGGGTCACTGTTAATTATTCAGGTTACTTTTTCCAAGTCTACAACATTGATATTCAGACAAACAGCATGAGTTGTTAATGACCCAACAAGTCGTTAGTTGCATCCATAAGACTTTTAGGAGTCGAGAAATTCTGTGGGATTTGTCAAATATCAACGTTGAGTCAGTAATGAGGTGTTTATCAGTAACAGAGATGTGACAATGAGAAGAGTGTTTGAAGCATGAGTGGAAGAAAGGCAGAGCTGAGATGAACTCTTTATACGAGTGCTCGGAATAAAGCTGAGGAAAAGAAGCTTAATCATGAGGATTTGGTAAATCTTCATGTTTAAACTTGGTAAATGACAAAAATCCATAAGAAAATTCTTTGGGCTCATGGAAACAAGAAAGTAATCACACTCACAAACCGAACTGGTCTCACAGTGATGTCAGAAAGAGTTGGTTGACTTTTCTTTAGCTAAAATCTGTCCGTGCTTACCAAAATGCAAAAAAACTACCCCCAGTGGCCAAAGCGGTAAGTGTTGTTGAGTGTGTAGGCACGTGTGAACTCCATTTTCCGTGTGTAATGTCTACAGAGTGGCGCCAAAAGCAAGTTGTTTTCAGCTGTACGGGCTGTAATACAGTGAGGAGGTTTTATATTGAGAATGTTTTATAAACCATACCCTCCAATCCAAACCCCAAATCTAAACCTAAAGCTAACCATCAGTGTAGTGAAACTGTAATGTTAGAGGGGAAAATGTAGCCTTCTTATCACACTCGTCACCAATTAGGCGAACGTGATTACTTCCTTGTTTCAATGTAGGACATGAACCCGGGTCTCCCATGCCACAGGGGAAGGTAAAAACGCTGGAGGCGATACAGAAATATCTGATAGGTGATGACGCTTGTCACTGAGATGGCATAATGTGGACGATCCTAGGGATCCTAGAACTCTCAGAAACAACATGGCAATTTCCTGTGCAATCATTTGGCATAAACAATAGTAAACACAATTTTAAGGTTACATTTTCGCTCAAAATTGTATTTGTTTTCTCAAGTCTAGGTATAGGGTTGGGTTAGGGTGTGTGGTTAATATAAGAAGAAATCCTTGACTTTACGTCATGTACTACTAAAAAAACGCTTTTGGTGCCACTCTGTGGGCATTTCACTTCAACAACATTTCAACAAGCTTTGGCCACTGGGGGCAGTGGTTCTAATTCAGCCTGACCTCACATAAAAATTGGCAAGTGTGCGCCGATTTTTCCCTTTAGCCAAAATCGGTACACTTTGACCGAATTTTAAAACACTGCCCTGAGACGAGAGATCGTCAGAAGCCAGTTGTAAATACAATTGTTTTCAGCTGTACAGGGTGTAAAACAGTGAAGAGAAATGTTTATTTTATTTAATCTACCCCCCCAACCAAAACCCAAATTTAACCCTAACCGTTAGTAAAGACAAAATACAATGTAAGGGATAAAAATGCAACCTCCTTACCATGTTCCTGATTGTTTATACATACGTGATTATCTCCTTGTTTGAATGGGACTGTGCAACTGACACAACGCGCTACTAGTTGCACCACGAGGGAAATTAACAGCTGTGGAGCCATTGCAAATATGTCCAATGGGAAATAAGGCTTGTCAGTGAGAGGTTCTGGAACTTTTGGAAACAGCATGCCGATTTCTCGTGTGATCATGTTGTCTAATGTCAGTAAGCACAGACGGATTTAAACAGCAGGACTGCACATTTTATATTATTGCATCAAGTTGCTTCATTGCTTGGCCATTAGAAGAGTGTATGAACTGTATTATTTGATAAAAGAATTGTTTATTATGATTATTCATTTTAATAAATGAATCTATTTATTGAACATTGTGTCCTTTTATCATGTTGTTGCCATCATTTTATAAAAGCTATAAGCCACTCCAGGCAGTGCATTAAACACATTTTCCCCATTATTAGTACAATAAGTATTCATATCGATATTCGATAAATAGCTGTTTAATTAAGAAACATTTGCTTATTTGGCAAGAAAAACGTTTTTTTTTTTTTCCAACTTGTAAAATAAACGAGTTAAACACCTCACACATTTTCTTCTTGGCCACAAAGGCAGCCAAGTGTAATGTGTAATAGTCTTTCAAGGCGTGCAGGGCTGCCTGCCCACCGCGGTGTGCCACATACGCTCGTGTAGGATAAATGAGGCTGCGAGAGACTCAAGCTGTGGGGGATCGTATCCCAGTCCATCGATCCAGCCGAGAAGATGAGGAAACAACACACACGCGCTGTCTCTCCTCCACCTGGCTTCCTGGCTGCTCTGAAGAGTTTATAGATGATTCGCTCCTCTGTTAGCTCTATCTCCAACAGAGAGGGAGGTTTTAGGATGAGTGGAAAATGGGAAAAGGAATGAAAGGCTGGATAAATAAAAGTATTTGTCTGGATTTTACCACTTTTGCTACTGTTTCTCAGTAGGAGACCTGGGAGAGTGTGTCTGACTCTTGTCTTTGAACGAGCTGTGCTGACTTTTTCACATTTCAGTGACAAGAGAATGTTTCACTCTTCTGTTTTCTATGCACGTGCACTACCGTACACAACCGTGAGGTAACACATACTCATTAGTAATTATTACCATTGTCCACATTTTTAATTAATTGTAAAGTCATCAAAACTATGACATAACACAACATAAATTCAGTCAAATGTGTCCAAACCTTTGACTGGTAGTGTCTATATACATATACTGTATGTTTATCGCATACCACAAGGGAGCAGCTAGGTGTGTCAAAAACTCCTATCTTCTTCTACATGATAAACAGAAGTGTATTTCTAACCCCAGCAGCAGTATTCACACTACACACTGCAGTGGATGTGCCTGCTGACAGCTTCAATTGCAAGAGCTGAGCTTTGAGTCGTAGAGTTTGAAGCATGGGAGGCACATAGACTCCTCTAACACAGCAACATAACAAAGTTTAATTCATGAAGTGGCAGAGAAGTATACGTGATGCAATCATATCCACAGTGACTCAACACGTTCATGAATATTCCGAATGTTAGACGGGACATGAACTCATATGACACATTCTAACAATAAACCATGAATATTATGATTATGTTGGTAAGGCAAACTGAACAGCCATTATAATTATCATTAAATAAACCCTGGGTGATCAGGAATGTTGGGAAGTGGAGGTGTCTTGCATAACCAGGAGTTGGATTTATTTTGCAATAATTACTGGCCGATTGTACATTATTCCTCTTATTACGTTGCTACTTGCCAAAAAAATAAGCCATGAACCAAACCAACCCGCTTTGAGGTGAATCACAACATTACACACTTTGCTTTGAAGCAAAAAAGTATTTGAAAATCAGAGAAAAAGACAAAGATACAAAACATCTTTTATGAGTGCACAAACTTCAATCCCATGAAGCATTGCGAATGATGTAATAGAAATACAAGCAATGTAATATGTAAACCATTTACTTAAAGTTGCTGATTACAACTATTCAAACAATAGATTTTAATTTGATTGAAATTATTTAGATATTTGCAAATATATGAGTAGTTTGAGAAAGTAGGTAGACTGACTCGATTGCGTCATTCACAGTGCATCATGGGAGTGGGCGGTCGCTGCAGGGCTCTTTTGACGTGCATTGTTGGCAGTGGTACTCAGATTGGTGGATTGTTTTCCTTTAGGATAATGGGTAGAGAAGTTCTTCATCAGGAACTCTGCTATTAAACGATTTTAAAACAATGAAGATGAATTAAAGTGGACTGATGTTTTTGACAGAAGCATATAACATCGATTAACAACTTCAGAGCTCGCAATAGCTCTGTTTTCACAGGTTTATACTCTAAATTATCGTTGAAAAATAAATTTGCCTATAGAGAAAATAAATGTGAGTTTTACTTCCAAAACCAGACTGTTGCGCTATATATGCTGAAGAAATAGTAAGTGAGGTATGCTAATATGCTATATGCTTTTCAAATCTAGCACAAGATTTGGTAATTGTAAGTTGTTTGCAGGTGGAATTCATTTGTATGGACAAAAATCTAGTAAGTGCAAGAAGACTGGCTGACTGTACTGTACATTTTCTCACTTATTACACTACTGCTTGCCAAATGAATACATAAATGGACATAAAATGTTGATTTAAATTATTTGCCTAGCTTACTTGTAGAGATTGCAGAGTAATACAGTAAGTAGGAAAGATGCAATGCAGATGACCAGTTTGATAATCCTGGAATATGTGCTCATATTTCAGACCGCTGGATGACTCGATTGACCAATCAGATTTGAGTATTTCAGAGAGCCGTGGAATAATACGATAACAATGAAAAGATAGAACTGATAAAAACAATGGCAGCATGTGCAAACTGCTCAAACCTGCCGGCCGGTCCAAGGACGCCTTTGGGGCCGTCTGCGCTAATCTGTTCACCAGCAAACATCTGCTGCTAGCTTGGAAGAGAAGTCCCCGATCACACCCACAAACACATGCATGGGCGAGCTGTGTGTGTGCGCATTCACACACAAGGTGGTTACAGCATATTTTTGAGAATGAATCAGCTTTTAGAGGGACTTCTGAAAAAACACAGGGAACATTTTAATAGCAAAGCCTCTTACTAATCTTTTGGGCCATGTAGTGAATGAAGGAACGAAATATGTGCCGCTTGTGTAACGACAGGTAGTTTTTGGATTCAGTAAACATTTAAATCAGTGGTTCTCAACAGATGGGTTGCAAATCTAAAATGGGTTGCAGGTTTGTTCTGAAATGGGCTTGGACAGCAGGGAAAACAATGTTAAAGGCAAATAATTAAATGCAATTAATCATATAAATATGCATTGTTAGGATTGCAAAATAAAAGTGCAGAAAACATGGCTCTTTGGAATACTTGAATGGTCAATTGTGCTATTCTGTGGTGAAATATATTTGTATTATGACCACTAAGCTGTGTTTTTGACTGTTGTCCATGACAACCAATTTCGTCCTCTGTGCTCTGTTTGCTCCGTGTCTCTCGTTTCAGTCAGCACACACTCTCTTCTCACATAATTAATTAACTTCCAATGGATGAATATTTATTTGAAAAGGTGCAGATCACAAGAAATGTTAGGGGGTTTTTTTTGCCATAAAGACTGGCTGTCTTCATCTCTTACTCCGAAAATGCTTCCCTTACCTTTTTAGTTTTTATGTCAAAGGCTGTGCATCCAATCAAATGCTACTCTATTTTGCCACAAATGTATTTGTCGTAAATTTTATTTGCTGACGATATGCCCTCATCCTTGAAAAACCATGAACAAAACTCTTCAAGGTAAAGGAAAATATGATCCAGGCTACATTAAATGCAAGTTTCTTTTGCTGCAAAAATGAACATTGTTTGTTCAACGTGGTATATTATTGGCTGCTGAGAGCATGAAACCATAACAATTAAAGAGACATTTAGAAACAACCTTTTTTTTGGGGGGTGTATATGTCATGTAAGTTTATGACATATTAATAATTTTGCTTATTTCTGGACTTATAGATTTCTAAAGTCACTTTGTGTATTGTCTATCAATGCTTTACACGTCTGTCACAATAATACAATGTCTTTGAATCAAGTGAATTGTTTTATATATATATATGACTTTTACAGATTGAGTTATCTTTATTTGGAGGTGATTTCAGGAAATATTGATGCTATTAATATGATTAACTGATATATCATGTAATTACTTATGTTTAAACAAAATCATCATTTTCTAGCTTTAAGGGAATTTTTGTTTACATTTGTATGATAAACACGCCACTTGATTTCAAATGTAAAATCTGTGTCCTGGAGCAAAACCAGTTTAGAAGCATTGATCTAAATTTCCTGACCCCCTCTCATTGATTCCACACATTCTTTTATATAACAGCACACCTCCATTGTTGTCTCGAAATGGGAAGAATTTGTTGCGTGGATGAGCATACAGATTTTATTGAGCATTGCTGTCATAATGGTGTATTGCTGACAGTAGGTGGCCCCTTTTGTCATGTGTGATGGCGTTCATTTCAACCAAACACTTGACTGTCTGCACACGTCGCCAGACCTGTCAGCAGACTCTAATTTACATTCAAATGTATGCATGCAACTCCTCAAAATTTGATCACTCCTACTTAGGGAAGGTATCATAGGACTGCACTGTAAAGGTCTGCCTGCATACATGACAGAAGTCACATTCACAATAGCATGTATGTGGACTCATCCAGGAGAACCTTCAACAGTGGCGATTCCTTGAGCTTTTGAACCAAAAAATGCTGTTGCCCGTCATATTAACCGAACTTAGCTCTGCCTTCATGAGGAATCCAGTTTTTGGTCTAGCCTGTCACAAATGCATCCGGAGCAGGATGGGGACCTGTCAGAAAACGGCGTCCTCATGGATGACAGACCGTGAGTTTTGGCGGAACTAGCGATGGCGAGAAAAAAGAGGCAGTCAAAACACAGCGACATGACTCCACCAGGACCCATGCGGCTGTACCCCTCAGATCTATTTTTAATGCCTCAAACTCTGCATCAGCAAAAGAAATGCATAATTATAGCATCATGAATAATTCACGAGGGCCTCATTTGAATAAGGAGGTGGCTATGGGAGCCACATATGTTCAGAGGCTTAGGAAACGTTTTTTTTTTCCCCATTGTGGCTTAAAGTTCCTATCTTTAAGGTAGAACTGTTCAAAACATTGTCTATATTATATATAAAATAATAAATAAATAAATCTGTGACTCTGTGGAACAGAAAACAAATCTGTCTACAAATATTTAGCAGGCTTGGGTCCATAGTGTATCATTTTTTTAACACCTAAAATACTCCTATTCAAAGATAAATGCAGAGACAGCAAACATTGCCCTGGGGTGCGTTTCCGATACAAAGACATAACTCACTGCTTAACCACCATAGTACCATGCGTCATTGGGTAAATTAACTAGCTAGTCACGACTGTTTCCCGAAACTTTGTCGCTCATCCATCGTTTGAACCTCATTGGTTCAACAACATAGAACTGTCATTAATGATGTTTCACAGGGGGGTGGAGTAATGACTTCCACAAGTATTACATTATAAAAGCTCATTTAGACATACACCACAAATCCGTTTAATGCAAGAAAGCTGTTGGAGTCAGGAAAGTGGCATGCACAGTGTCATGTAACATACAAACGCTGCAATAGATGGGTTTCTCTACAACAGACTCCAGGGTTCACTTGAGCACATGCACACTCTTCAAAAACATAAAAACGGCACTTATGCGTTTACATGAACACATGAAGGCTGTGTTCTCCAACCAGTGTGTGATAAAGTGCTTTCCCTTAAAACAGCTGCATTTGTGTTTACAGTGGATATAAACAGTCTACACACCCCTGTTAAAATGCCAGGTTTTTGTGATGTAAAAGAATGAGACAAAGATAAATCATGTCAGAACTTTTTCCACTTTTAATGTGACCTATAATGTGAACAATTCAATTGAAAAACAAACTGAAATCTTCGTGGGGGAAAAATGAAAAACCTTACAATAACCTGGTTGTATAAGTGTGCACACCCTCTTATAACTGGGGATGTGGCTGTGTTCAGAATTAACCAATCACATTCAAACTCAGGTAAGAAGTCATTACACACCTGCCATCATTTAAAGTGACTCTGATTAATCACAAAGTTCAGCTGTTCTAGTAGGATTTTCCTGACATTTTATTAGTTGCATCTCAGAACAAAATCAATGGTCCGCAGAGAGCTTCCAAAGCATCAAAGGGATCTCATTTTTGAAAAATATCAGTCAGGAGAAGGGTACAAAATAATTTCCAAAGCATTAGATATACTATGGAACACAGTCATCATCAAGTGGAGAAAATATTGCACAACAGAGACATTACCAAGAACTGGACGTCCCTCCAAAATTTATAAAAAGACGAGAAGAAAACTGGTCAGGGAGGCTTCCAAGAGGCCTACAGCAACATTAAAGGAACTGCAAGAATTTCTGGCAAGTATTGGCTGTGTGCTACATGTGACAACAATCTCCCGTATTCTTCATATGAATGGGCTATGGGGTAGGGTGGCAAGACGGAAGCCTTTTCTTACAAAGAAAAACATCCAAGCCCGGCTGAAGTTTGCAAAAACAAACATCGAGTCTCCCAAAAGCACGTGGCGGAAAATGTGTTATGGTCTGATGAAACCAAGGTTGAACTTTTTGGCCATAATTCCAAAAGGTATGTCTGGCACAAAAACAACACTGCACATCACCCAAAGAACACCATACACACAGTGAAGAATGGTGGTGGCAGCATCAAAACCTTCAGCATCAAAACCTTCAGGCGTCTGTTAGAAAGCTGAAGATGAAGAGGAAGTTCACCTTTCAGCATGACAACGACCCAAAGCACACATCCAAATCCACAAAAGCATGGCTTCACCAGAAGAAGATTAACTTTTTGGAATGGACCAGCCAGAGCCCAGACCTGAATCCAATTGAACATCTGTGGGATGATCTGAAGATGGCTGTGCACAGGAGATGTCCTCGCAATCTGACAGATTTGGAGCGCTTTTGCAAAGAAGAGTGGGCAAATATTGCCACGTCAAGATGTGCCATGCTAATAGACTCTTACCCAAAAAGACTGAGTGCTGTAATAAAATCAAAAGGTGCTTCAACAAAGTATAAGTTTAAGGTTGTGCACACTTATGCAACCTGGTTTTTTTTTATTTTTTATTTTCCCCCCTCAAAGATTTCAGTTTGTTTTTCAATTGAATTGTTCACATTATAGGTCACATTAAAGGTGGAAAAAGTTCTGACATGATTTAACTTTGTCTCATTCTTTTACATCTCAAGAACCTTATATCCACTGTATGTGATGTTTCAGAATGCTGCTTTCTGCAAAATCTCGAATAAGTAATTTCCTTAAATTTACGTAAATGTGTTGACAGAATGAAAGATATATATACGGAATGAAAGATATAGAAGCCTCAGCTAAGTTAATGATGTTCCTACTGTAAAATGGTAAAGAACTATGGATCTGACTACAGGTGCTGAGCTGTAGTTCCAACCACACAATGCTGTTTGCAAATGTTTGCTGGAACTACGGTTTCAAAACATCAAATCGTTGATCTATGTTGGTAACGATGAAACTTGTGACCATAGTTGTCTAACAAAGCTTGTGGGAAAAGCACCCTTGATTGGTTCAGTGTCCAGACCAGTCAGACACGACACTGACTCAATCAATGAATTAATCTAATCTTGGCAAAGCTGTAGTGACCACTTGCTTGGCCTGATTCTAAATTGTGGAAAATCAAGCAATAAACTTAAATGTGTAGTTAACCAGTGTTGATTTCTGTTCTTGGAACAATATAGACTTTTTTAATTCGTTGAACGAAAAAACGAATGTTTCTGTGAAAAATATTTAAAGCAAGTTACTTTAAATGAAAGTTTATATGGTGTGATTACTTCTAATTTTAGATAAGTAATTAGTACTTTGTAGTGGGTTAATTTTTTGAGTATCTTAACTCAAACTGGAGGACCCACTTTATATTAGGTTGCCTTAACTACTATGTACTTAAGTATTTGATACAATGTACTTATTATGTACATGTTGTTTCATTGTAATTACATTTAAAATGCTTGCATTTAATTACATTTGTAGTTACACTGTTAACTTTACCCCTAACCCAACCCTTACCCTAAAACCTAACTCTTAACACCTAACCCTACCCTTTCTCCTTAACCTACACGTACCTCAACTGCAGTAGCAGCAAATATGGGAATTTTACAGAACAACGTGTAGTTACACAATAAATACACAGTCTTGTATGTATTCAAATGTGACCAAACTGGATTAAACAAGTCTAATAGTTTATCACACTAACCCTCTTTATTCTTATCTTTGGACTTGTAAGGAAAACTTAGATGCTTTCCAGAGTCTCCCTAACCATTTCATACTCTGACATATTACCCACCATTTATTGTGTTTTCTATAATTTTTCTGTTTTTAGCAAATGTCCTACCCACACATTCCCACTGGTGGAATGTTCTTAATGCGAGACCTGCCTGGGGAGCACTGAGCTATTTTCCAACAAAATGCAAAGCAGATTCACAACTGCAACTTTTAAAAATATGTTAATTCTAATTAAAGCCCTCTTATAGAAGAGAAGAGCATGACGTGCAAGAATAATGATTGTTAACATTCCCTTGTTTCTCACAAGTCCTTCAGACGACCCATTGCCCAACAGACATGAGAAAAGATAAGAAATGTGCAGATATGTGTGATTCTACACGATGAACACAATTAGGGCTGCTAGTAATAACTTGTTTTGGTCATCGAGAGCCCCTAAAAATGTAGCATATACTGTATTATATATATACTGTAATTCTTGAGAATTGTAAATTGTAAAACAAACATGTCCCACAACTTTACCTCCCATTAGTTTTTAATATAGCACCATTTGGAAATGTACATTAATCAACGATGATCACTAAAAGGTTCTTAATACAAAGTACTATTCTCACACAACTGAACTTTTGTTTTGTGGATATTTAGACACATGACCTATAAGATGGTCAGAAATCAACACAGTTCCGACATCCTTTTTCAAGCTTGATTGCCGTTTCCAAGCAGTTTTTCTGCTGAAAACTATTGTGAGTACAGTTATCTAAATAGTGTAATAGTCTACATCTGAACAATGTCCCACAGCATTATTATGTCTTATTTTTACAGCTCAGTGGGAGAGCCTGTGCATTAGTCCATGTAGTATGTTCACGCTACTGTCAACTTTTTGATTCACACACACACACACACACACACACACACACACACACACACACACACACACACCATTAATGAATCCTTTTACGATGTCTCATACAGACATTGTTTTGGTAATTGACTTCTTGAGTGTACAGTCACATGTGCAGATTATGGGAGTATGACATTTCTGTCACTTTTAATGAAAATGTTTCAAAACTTCCCAAATCTTTGATGTTTTTTTGCATATTCATTAGCATTAATGTTTCAGCTAATGATGAGAAACTAGCAGGGAGATGTGCTTTAGGGATGTTTATACCTCAACATTTTACAACCCCAAGAGACTTACAGCAACACCCCCTTCAATAAAGACTTGTTTGTATTAAAATTATCCTTCTATGGGACATAGGACAGATTTGTTTGGGGAACAGACTCAAATTGAAGGCATTCTACACTAATAGCTTGCTTTCTTGGACATGAGAGAGAAACAGCAATGTAAGATTCATAATATATATATATATAGATATTGGTGCTTCTCTAAATATATTTACATCTCAGAATAGCATTGAAATTACATTCTTCTCACCACAATTTGACAGGTTATCTGAGTTACAGTAGACTTTTTCAGATTAAACCAGTCTGGCCATTCTCTGTTGACACAGCCATTGACCCAGGAAAATAAAAAATGGCACTCCATGTCAAAAAGGTTGCCCTGATCTATAATTTACTCCAAAAGGTGCCAAAAACAAAAAACATCCAGTGAGCGGCAGTTATGTGGATGGAAACACCTTGTTGATGAGAGAGGTCAACAGAGAGGTCAACAGAGAATGACCAGACTGGTTCAAACTGACAAAGGCGACAGTAACTCAGAAAACGTGTGTGTGTGTGTGTGTGTGTGTGTGTGTGTGTGTATATATATATATATATATATATATATATATATATAGTAGACTAGTAAAGTAAATATATAGTAAAGGCTGAATATAATTTACAAATCACTCCTTTTTGTTTTTATTAGCATTTGTCATACTGTCACAACTTTTTCCGAATTGGGGTTGTGCATCAAACCATGGAAACATAACATCTTATACTACCATAATTGTGCAAATACCTTTTGGTAAGATTAAAATACTGTACTTTATGGACTCAAAGGGAATAAAATGGCAAAATATATAATCTCTTCCAAAATGATTATAAAATATTGTAGTGTATTAAAAAGCTGGGTAAGAATATATTAAGTGTCTTCTATTGAAAGAGCTGAAATGCATATATTAACTGAGAGTGTTTTTTCATTGGGCAATTATTATGACATAGCTGTGGACAGGGGCTCTTGCAATGCTATTGATTGGGAACGTGTAGAAAGAGTGAAATCAATACAGAGCGAGTGGCCGTCTGTGGTCACTTACAGTATATGCTGGAACTCAGCCGAGTGTTCAGGAATTCTTATCGGAGCAGATGGAGTCCCCGAAGTAGTGTTGTCGAGCCTTTTCTCTGTCACATGACTGCTTTGTCAATTTGATAAAGCCATTTCTCCTGCCCTTGGTCTTCATATGCTCTATCTTTGTTATAATGTCATGCATTATGCTAGACTTTGATATGCCTCTACATCTTTTG
Organism: Moxostoma hubbsi; assembly: GCA_032164185.1. Classification (NCBI taxonomy): domain Eukaryota; kingdom Metazoa; phylum Chordata; class Actinopteri; order Cypriniformes; family Catostomidae; genus Moxostoma; species Moxostoma hubbsi. Next base: position 22,319,380 of record JAVLUX010000040.1, on the reverse strand, counting down.
GTTATCCTCTGTTTAAATCAGGGAAGGTAAACAACATTTATGGATGTGTTAACCATTTAATATTCTTTTTCATTGTAATAATTGTAAATTTTTTCACATGTATTTTATTACTTTTTATTCTTATTTCATGTTCCTAATTAGTTTTATGTGTCTTGTATTTTCTTTAACATGTATATGTAAAGCACTTTGAATTGCCATTGTGTATGAAATGTGCTTTATAAATAATCTTGCCTTACATACTGTATATATTTTTCATCTCTTTCTAAAATGTCTTTGAGTGTTATTGTAGCTCGGTGGAAAGGTCACATCACTCAGTGTGCATTAAAATTGTTTTCTTTTGTGAATCTCATAAACTAAGGCTTCTGAGTGAAATATTTCTTTGTTTTCCTCATTATGAGATTTCATTTATTTTATGGTCACTGACTGTATCCATACTACTGGTCTTGCAAACATTAGCATGTGCAGAAACTGTTGGGTGAATGGGTCAAGAGAAATTATTGATTGCATGAGATCTGGAACCTTTCTATTTATTCAATTGAACTTTTTAACGTTTTTAATATTTAGCTAATTGTTTCTAGCCAGGGGCATATATAGGACATTTAGCTATTAAAGGTTGTCTATTTTAAGACTACTTAAAGATCAATTAACAATATTTGTTTCAGTACAAATATTCAGAATATTCTATGCTCAGAAATGCTTTATTTATTTGACAAGCATGCCATTTGGAAAGTTGTGGCTGAGAACAGATATTTAATATTATACACTGAGTATTTGGGACGGCTGGAGTTTTGAGAGCATATATTATCATCCAAAATCATTTATTTCAGAGTAGATTATTTAAGCCATCACAAGCTACTTTTGATGCAACAAATAGAAGTTATAACATAAAATTCACAATCAATTAATACATGTGATATTTGTTTTTAAATAAAGTGGATAAGAGTTTAGAATTGTAGGTATTTTGAGTGCATTTTAAGGTTAGAAATTATTTAATACCTGTAGCCCAATAAATACAATTATTAGCAATCAAATCAAGATATAACAAATATTTGATTAGACAAGGATAATAAAGTGGTTGGAGCCGCTGCACAATAAGTGATGCTTGTCAATTGAATATGCGTCTTATCGTCATCAGGAGTGTAATAGCTTTTTTTTTATTATAATGAGATCAACCTAGTTTTGTTTTTGAGCTTCTGTTGTTTTGAATGCTTTGATGCTGACATTATCCAGCCCAACAGCCACTGATGTTAGCGGTTTGTAATTTGAGACCAGCAAGCTTTTGACTGTTGGTGGAAAATGGACTTAATACAATGCACCAGCCCACCCAGGCCCACACATGGCTATGCCAGTGCCTAAAAACAGACACACCATCTTATATATGTTTAGCTCATAGTCAGGCTACATTATTGCTTCATTAGCTTCAACGATATTTGAAATTTGCTATTCCATCTCCTCTTCGGCAGAGTTTTTCAAATGACCATTTCTGCACTCTTGAGTTTTACTGTCCTTCAAAATCAACCCCTTTTCCTTACTTCGTGAAGAGCCATGAGTCCATGAGAGCTGATCTTATCGAGAGTGTCAGTTGAGAGTCACTTGGGAATCAGGACGAGGGATTGGTTAGGATGAGGTGGGGGTTTTCTACACTTTGGGCCAATTTCACTTGAAATTGAACACTTTGATAGCATAGCAGAAAAATTAATTTTTATAGCTGTTAATGTTGTGGTATCACAAAATGCAAAACTTATAACCTAATTTGTGTACTGTCTTTCGTGTGGCACTTGGTAAAAAACAAACAAAACATGGAAATTGGTGTTTTTTCAACTTCGGATTGAAACTTTCATTTCCCAGGGCTTGATTTTCAACAAAACGAATAGATTTCAAAATTTTTCTTTTCTTCTTTTTGAAGGTATCATTTCAACTGATTAGGACACTTTTTACCAGGTCTTCATAATTTATTCTTGGTACTTTCCTAATGTCTTTTATTTATAGATTTGACTTATTTAGCCTTGTCCCAGACCCAGACTTTCAAAATTAAACTACAAAAATCCATTATAAAAATAGTCATTATTTTGTGGTGAACAATAAGACCAGATGACATTTCAGGAGCCAGTTTATGCCAGAGCCCCTCCCTAACTGTCAAGGCAAAGAACAGTGGTTCCATTTTGATTGGATTGTGGCAGGACCAACACAAACAAACAGCAATCGCAGCCACCAGATAAGCTGCTCAGACAACTGCCAGACACCCCTCAAAAGGCAGGAAAGATCTTCCAATACGTTGGAAAAGACTCTCATTGGTCCATGAGGGGTTTCTTAGCAAACTCTCAAATCCCCCCAACCTAAGGTTTCCCTAAGACCAGAGATGAGTAGGAGCATAAACATTCTTCAAGACCTCGAAAAGCAGCATTAACTTACCATTTGATTCACTACAATTTGACAAGTGATTCACTGCCCCTAGTGGTCAAAGTGGTAACTGTTGTTGGGCGTAAGAGCATGTGTGAGCTCCATTTTCTGGGCGTTATTTCCACAGAGTGGTGCCAAAAGCAAGTTGTGAAGTGAGGTGGTTTCAGCTCTACAGGTTGTAATACAGTGTAGAGGAATGCATATTTAATATACTGAACCCCCCCAAACCTAACCATCAATGGAGTTTTATGTTAGAGGGGAAAATGCAACATCTGAATCATGTTTATCACTGATTATGCGAATGTGATTAATTCCTGGTTACAACACGAAATCCGAACCCAGGTCTCCCACACTACTGACACAACGTGCTTTCGGTCACCCCACAGTGGAAGGTAAACATACTAGAGCCAATGACAAGATATCTGATGGCAGAGTCGGAATAACGTGGCTGATCCAAGGATACTGGATCTCTTGGAAACAAACTTACCATGTAATCATTTTGTTCATGTACATACACTAGTGTAAATGAACAAAATGATCACATGAGAGGTCAGCATGTTGTATCATTTCTAGCAATTGTTTGTAGACAAAATAAAAAATATTGAGTGTGAAAAATGTTTTTACAAAACTTTATTTTCTAGAAGTCCACAGTTCTTAAAGTACCCGAAGTTGGAGCAACACCCATATCTGTAAATAAGTAATCATTTCAGTTGATATCAGGTATCATGAAACCAGTTGATGCCTCAGTTTTCAAAATGAGTCGTGAGGACACACCACCCTGGATCACATGATCTTAAATGGCCAAATTAGTTCCACAAAGTGACAATCCCATGGACTCTTCGCTATAAGCTCTGTTTAAAGACCCTTCATGATGGGATTCAGTCGCTTGCTTTCGTTTGGAAAGACCCTTTGAGTGGCATCCCCTTCCCACACTGCTCCTCATGGGTGAAAATATGCTGTTTGGAATTTGCCTTTAATTTCTAACCACACGCATTCACAGCATGCTCTTTGCAAATCGCAGCAGTTTCTTTTTTGTGGTTGTCACTTCTCCGTTATGCATACACCTTAGGAAATGAAACATTCATTATCTTGACTTGCACAGGCATTAAAGCCTCTCTATGTACCCTACAATTCTACCTCTTCTAGCTTCAAATCAGCAAACAACTTGACTAAATCCTCTCTAGTGGTCTTTGCCTTGGTTGAAAATGCTAGCTCAACAATCGTTGGGGACCATGGGGGTTTTACTATAAAGATTTTTCTTTAGAAAGTCCTTGAAATGGTTGTACATAGAGTCAGAAAGGAAGGGAAGCCATGGTGCAAGCTCTAAACTTTCTTCTCTTTGAATAATAACGTGTTAACCGTGTGGCAAATGTTTTGAAATTTCCCCAAGATGGCGTGCTGCTTGTTCACCATGAGTCAAAAGTGATAAACCTGAAAGCTCTTTTGGTAGATGTACGCCATCAATTCTGTTCACAGTTCTGCTTATCTACTTTACCTGATGCTGTTTGTCTTCAGATATGAATGGCATGTTTCACAGATGCTGAAACGCACTTTAGTTTTGGTATCTGAAAGGATACGGCCCGTGAGAGGGTTTTGTTCAATTGTGATAAAGATTTGATGTCAGAATGGCAAATAAATTGCTGAGCCATATTGCTGATGAAATACTCTTGGTGAAATGTGTATCTGTTTATATAGCTAGTCACTTTTTTCTTTAGTCACTCTTATTGCTTATCTCTTTTCTCTAGGTCTTGTAAAGCTCGGGGTCCATTGTGTCACATGCCAAAAAGTCGCCATAAAGATTGTAAACCGAGAAAAGCTCAGTGAAGCTGTGTTAATGAAGGTAAGATTGCATTTTTCTCTTTTGAAATGTCACATTTCCACGCAAGAGTGGTCTTTCTTCCCCCATCTCCCTTTGGAACAGTTCACCTAAAAATGTAACCTCCTGTGTGCTATTTCTCTGTAGAACACAAAAGTAGGTTTTGAAGAATTTTTAGGTAGGTCTTTTCATACGTCAGTTGAAAGTGACCACATCTGGTCATGCTTCAAAAAGGGAAAAAAATAAATAAATCAAACTTAGTTTGACTTATGTGCACAACTTTGTGTGAGGAACGGACTGAAATTTCAGTCTGAAAGTGGAGTTCTGTCCCGTGTTCTCACCCGGATTACAAAATGACACATCAGCGCAGTGTTGTGTGTGTAGTGATGCCCATAACCTAACTGCATTTCAGTAGAGTGACAGTACCTCTACTGTATCTCATATGTAGCACTGTGAAAACCAAATCTTTTAAAGTGAATCGGTTATTTCGGATGGTTTATGTAAATGAAGTAGGTCACTTAAATGATGCACTGATTCACTTGCGCAGCCTTACATTGCCTTCTTTTTCAAGCAAAACATTTTTATCACTATATTCCAATTCAGTTTTATAAAATGTGTTGTTTTTTAGTTTATTAGTGTTTATAAAGTATACATTTATTTTCAATAACAAATTTAATTTAATTGTCATCCTATTTGTTTTTCCCTTACAAAAATGAACCTTGATCCTAGTAAACATGATGGCAGAAACCATAGTTTTGATACAGTTAACCATTGTTTTACTAAAGTAATATAGTTGTAACAATGGTATAACATGGTTATAACCATTTTGTGGTTACTATTGCTTTAATACAAATATCATCTGATTGTTATGCATTCAAAATATTTTCTTCTTTAACCTGCTAAGACTCCCACGTGACTGCTGTGTGCCTTTTTTCATTTTGATTTGTAACTAGTCATACCTAATAAACAAGCAAACAAACAAACAAACAATATAGAGCAAATAGTTTTCATAAAAATGTATGTCCTCATATGGGGACAGCGGGACTAAGTTTGAAATAATACCAAGCTATAGAAAGGCAGATTTTTTTTAATAAATAAAATAGTTTATTATGATTCCAGGAGTGTTGTTTATCTTGTTTTTGAGACATTACAGATATCATTACATTACATTACATCAGAAATGAGCATAAAAAAATATTTTTAAAAGTGATGTCCAGTATCATCAAATCACTGTCAAACATGTTAAAATAAAATTACATTATACATTCTGAATCTATGTACTGATGATCATTGTCCCATGTTGAGCGGTCCAAACATCATCTGCAGCCTGAATCTGAACTTTTGGACAGAAGTTAGAAGTGAATGCACAAGGCTCCATAGGAAAGCTATAAGATGCTCGCTTGCTCCCTATTTAGTGAATGACTTAACCTCTAGTATGTTGTCTGTCTGCACTGGTCTCAGAACAGTTAGAAATGCACCTTATTTTCATTATTACTCCACATAAAGCCTCTGAAAGCAACATTTTTCAGCTTTTGGATGAACCCATTAATCCTCAATGTGATAATGCACAGTACATTTAAGATTTATATGTAAAAAATGTGTCAAAGGGGATACACCTTTGTGTTCATTGTGTTTAGCAGCATCTAAATCGTTTCAATATCAAAACTTAATTAGGTTTCTTACCAGATGTCGTTTTGTTTGTGTTTCTCCTAAAGACAAACTCCGCCATGTTGTTTTGTCACGTGACTCCGAACGTCGACAGTTTAACCCATAACTGACTGCACAGAGTCTTCTAAACTGAGATCAGTCGGTTTAAATGAATTTAAACTATGCAATGCATATAGTGAAGCCAAAATGCAATGTCCACGCAGGTGTACGCTGGGTTGCTATAGCTTCAGTATAGGTAGCTACTTTTTGGCAGTAGCTTGTAGTGTAGCTAACTACTTTAAAATATGTTACATTTAGGTCTGTTCCTCACACAAAGCTATCACATGACTTCAGAATTTGCAATATGGTCACAAGTGGTATGGACAACCCTTAATAGATTTTTATGCTTTTTTTGAATGATTTTTGGAGCCTGAACCATTGGATTATAAAACAAATTGACGCTGACTATCACACCTGGAGTCTTGAGTTCAAATCCAGGGCATGCTGAGTGACTCCAGTCAGGCTTCCTAAGCAACCAAATTGGCCTGGTTGCTAGGGAGGATAGAGTCACATGGGGTAACCTCCTTGTGGTCGCTATAATGTGGTTCTCGCTCTCGGTGGGGAGTGTGGTGAGTTGTGTGTGGATGCCGCGAGAATAGCGTGAAGCCTCCACACACGCTATATCTCCGCGGTAATGCGCTCAACAAGCCACGTGATAATATGATAATGATATGCGGATTGATGGTCTCAGATGCAGAGGCAACAGAGATTTGTCCTCCGCCACCCGGATTGAGTCACTGCACCACCATTAGGACTTAGTGCGTATTGGGAATTGGGCATTCCAAATTGGGGTGAAAAAAATAAATAAAGCTGTGTGAAGATACTTCAAAAAAAAAAAAAAAAAAAAATACAACATACAAGTTTGGAATGACATAAATAATGTGAATAATAGATAATAATGACAAAAATAAAATATTAGTTAATAATGACAGCATCTTTGGCTGAACTATCCTTTCAATGCTCTTAATTCCACCTCCTCTATGTTTGTCCAAAAGTAAAGGTAACAAATGAATTCATGAAAAAAACTAAAAAACAATAGCAGCTACAACCGTATGATGTTATTTATTGCCTGTTAAACAATACTCTGGTTGATCGTTGGCCCATAATTATCTCCTCTGATAAAAGCAGCCATGGGAACCTAAGTGAAACTCGAAATGCAAGAACCTAATTAAGGATAATTGTATTTCAAGGGAGACGTTAAATTATGAGATTCTTGCTGTTATTCTGAAATGGCAAGCTTGTGAATGTTTCGTTTTAGAGTATACCCTTATGCACAATACATGCTCATAAATATATTTTTGGTTCGAAATTTAGAATGACTAATTTCATTCTGTTTTAACTGATGTTATAAGAAAGAGGGATTTGGCCAAGAAAAAGAGGCAATAAATAGAATTGGCTCATTTGAATAAGATTTGAGACACCAAATCACTGCAATTTAATGGAAATGTACAGATTTATGCCAGAAGGCTGAAGCCCAAATTTAAGATCTTATTGGAACAAGCAGCACCTGAGGCAAATTGGAATCCCAATATTGCACATGCCATTTATGAGTTGAATGTAATTTGTAAAAAATAATCTTAAATTTCAGACTTAATGATATTTTATTTATTTATTTTTCAGATATTTGTTCTATTTAGCATAGGCATGGCCATTGTTACTTTTATAAGTAACTTTCATTTATTGTTGACAATTGAATTTGTGTCTTAAAGTATTTAAGAGGACTTAAAAGTCATCTTTTCAAACTCTTCCTGTCTCTTCCTATCCAAGAGAGCAGTTCTCGGCCAGAAAAAGCTCATCATGTTGATCAGAGTTGCTTACAGACCAAAGATGGTACTCCAGGTACTAATACTACAGTCAGGGCTGGACTGGGAAGGGGGAGGGGGTGGTACAAAACTTGTTGACCGGGGGGGTTCACTGTCCTTTTCTGCATATCGCGGCGATGTTCTGCATAACGTGGCATCATTTTTGCTTATTGCGTCTCTTTTGGCACATTTCATGGCCGACACACCGGCCCGCTCGGTTCTCCCGCTGGACAGTAAAGTGCGTCGGTAAAATGCCCGGTGTGCTAGATTGCCAGTCCAGCTTTCTCAAAGCTGCATTTAACATGACTTTTCAAGGATGCGCCATAAGTGCTACTTAAGAGAGGTGATGTCCATAAACGTGAAGTGATGAAATGTGACCGTATTGTACTGCTCGCTGGAAATATTAAAAAAATATGTTCTTAAATGTACATCTTATTTCACCGCATAATTGCATTTTGTTTTGCAATCGTTTTATGCAGAACAATATATTTCTTTTACACAATCACTGCTTCATTCATCAGATGTGAATTTTAATATTTTGTTTTTGTTGTAAAAAATTGCTTTGTGGGTCGAGATTAATGCTTTCAGAATAGTGAAGACAGCGGAGACCCTGTGTGTTGTCGTGCTAATGACAACAAGCATTCATTGTATATAACGGAGTTCACCGTGTTATTGCGGAGCACAAAATAAGAAGACATGTGGAAGCTTTCGGGACATTCACCAATCAAAGGGAGATCTGCTCTTTACTCACAAAATTGATAACGTTAACAGCAATGCTACACAACAGGTGCGGTACTAAACAACGCGTGTTTGTGGTGTCTGAGAGGATGACGAGCCAATATACTGTAACACCGCAATGGCCCGTGCATTTAAATTCTAGGCCTTCAGTGCCTGATTCTCACAAAACTTGGTATATATAATCTACAGACCCTCCTGACAAAAATGTGGCAATTTGAAAAACACGTCCACGCACAAAAGCCAGAACCAAGGAGGTCTAAACAAAGAAAAAGCTCTCTAAGAATATTTGCGATTTCAATTTTGCTTGCAATAAATTTTGTTTCATCAGGGTTCACGATTACTTTTCAAAACTTGATCCGACACTGAATGCTCAAGCAGACTAATTTACACTTAGAAAATGATGTGCATCACTTAAAGTGTGATTGTGTCACTCAAGGCCAGCTAGAAGGCCTTGGCTGGGACATATCCTTAAGACCACACCCACAAGAACAAATAAATCAATGTGATTGGCTGATGCATCTGACAATCTGACTTTAGATGCCTATTCACTTACACTGTTGAGGGATTCTGTGGAAATTCTGAAGGCCTGACAGGATGGAGCTCAAACTCACGCGCTGCTTTGGCTAAGGAGCATGGCGATTTGTGAAACGGTTGTCACACTTTGCTTGTAAGCGTCGAGGAATAATTTCTGATTGGATATATTTTTTAGTTTTTTTGCTTTTCGTTTGTAGATTAATTAGGAACGGAAAGCAACTGAAAATACATAGGCAAAAAGGTCAATGAGAATGAAAGGATGAAAAAATATTTATTTATTAGGCATGTCATGCCAGCAGAAAATGCTTTGCTGGCCATGAGAAATCACCACTGCTGTAAAGACGAGTTTCATGCATGGCAACAAGTTATTGACCTTTTCCCTTCTCTCTCTGATTGTAATTTTTACAGTTCTCTGCAACAATCATGCCACCACTTTGTTGTTACCAACTAGTCCACAAATAACTTTTATTGGTTTACTTATTCATTTATCGTTTAATCCAATATTTACTAACCATTTTATGCATTCATTATTATTATTAGGGGGCCAAGCAGCAAAACTTCTGGAGCCCTATTGTAATTAAATTGACTTTCTTATTTTTCTTATTCTGTGAGTCGTGGAGACACCAAACTTGGCAGGATGATCCCAAATCCCCCCACTACTCACAAACGCACACCCATCTGACCCTAGGTGGCGTTATAATAAGCACTTTTACATTTTGACCCAAATCTCTGCAAACTTAAGGGCTAGAATCAAAATATTTTTGTTCTGATTCCTTGAGTAGAACCCTACAAAATGTATATGTCCAATTTAATTTCCATCTATAATGTTTTTCCGCCATTTTGAATTTTATGAAAACATACTTTTTTCAAACTCCTACTAGACCGTTTGTCCGATCAGCACATAATTTACATCATCTAAACACCCCCCTGAGAAAAACTTATCGATAGAATTTTGATACGTGAAATCGTTCCGAAGATATTGACGATAGAATTCCTTCGGTTTAATGCAATTTGAATAATTGATCAATATCTACTCAACGCAAACTCCAAAAGTAACCAATCTCGGTACACATAGTCAACATTACGTTTAGAAGATGTCAGCAAAGTTTTGTACAATTTCATTCCCAGGGGGCGCTACATCTAAAACATCCGTTTGAGCGTCAAAGTTCAAATTAAATATGCATCTTCTTTGGTTCAAATGCGAACATATTCTTAAATTCAATTTGACAAATGAACAAAAATTGCCACCAACAGCTAATAAAATTTCAGCACCTTATAACTCGTATTGGGAATGGCCAAGGTTTATGGAAATAATTATGCATAAGCAGGGTGTCAACTCGAAGCCGCATATAAAATGTTGTGACAGTCAGTCACACGTGGCGGTATGATTAGCGAATTCACGTTTTTGCTCATATCTACGGAACCGTATAGGCTACAATACAAATTTGTAGCTTCTCTGAATCCACACGTGCCCCACATTGACATGGTTACTTAAATTTCCACTTCCACAAGAAACTTCTTTTTACATTTTTTATTTATTCAACAAAACTTCAAACTCGTCCTATGCAATTTGCCTGATTCTCACGAAACTTGGTATATATAATCTACAGACCCTCCTGACAAAAAGTTACCAAAATAATTTTTATGTTTCAAATCGTTCAAAAGATATAAGCAAATATGTTTTGGGTGTGGCCTATAATGACAAATTAGCCTGTATCTTGTGAGTGCAATTCTCAAAATGTAAAAAAATTTGTACGCATGGACAAGAGAACACACTGAAGTAACATGATGAGTTTCATTAATTTTTTTACGCTAGGGGTGCTATAATTCAATCCTATTTTTGCAACTATGCTCAAAACAGGTGAAATGTCACACCAAAATGGCTGTCCACAGCATTCACAGGATCTTCTCTGTCACATTGGTTTGTTTTGGTCATCTCGCCATATGTGCTTGTTGCTATGTGTGCTTGTCGCTTGCGGCTATATTTATTATTATTATTATTATTGGTCTTTTTGGAAAAAAAATTAATACAATAAAACGTATGTATACTGGTATTAAATGAGCATAAAGTTTAAATTGTATCAGGTGTTATTTCACATTTGTCCTGCAGGTGTCTGCATAAGTCTGTCCTTGCGATGTTCTTAGCGGTGTACGATTACTCCAGCAAACTCGTTAATTTACGAGCATTTTAAAGTACTACTTAGGCTTACGATGCTTTTGGGAAATGAGGCCCTAGTCTCATAGAACCACATTACTTTAACTCATATCTTTGTGTTGCTTATTTTTAAAAATACTTTATTTTTGAGCAATTGAAAATCTATTATTGCATTATTGTATTATTGCTAACCAAGGTGATGTACAACAGTCATAAAATAAGACATCCCCCTACAATAAAAACCATTAAATGAAATAAGAAAAAAAATATCAACATAATACAATGCGTCACCAGACAGGAGAGAAAAAATAGTAATACTTAAAATTAAATAATAATTGTACTAATGGTGAAAACAAGTTATGAATAAGCCTGAGAAAAAGTATGTTTTAAGAGATGATTTAAATATAGATAGAGTAGTGGATGATCTAATAAAAAGAGATAGGGTGTTCCAAAGCTTTGGAGCCTGAACTGAAAAGGCCCTATCACCTTTGGTTTTTTAAGTGTGACTTTGGAACAGTCAATAGCAGCTGAGAGGAGGATCTTAGCGTTCTCTGAGAAGAGTAGGGACGAAGAAGATCTGAAATATAAGCAGGAGCAAGTCCATGCAGTGCTTTAAATACAAATACTAAAATCTTAAAATCAACTCTGAATTGAACAGGTTATGCAGTGATATATGCATAATATGCTCCCTCTTTTTTGGCCCAGTCAAGAAACGGGCTGCGGCATTCTGTACCAGCTGTAGACGCAAGAGTGAGAAATGGTTTATTCCGGCATACAGAGCATTATAGTAGTCCAGCCTGGTTGAGATAAATGCGTGAATGACGGTCTCCAAATCATTGAAAGTAAGAAAACTTTTAAGCTTGTGAAGCCCCTTTAGCTGAAAAAAACTGGCTCTGACTACAGAATTTATTTGTTTATCAAATTTTAATTCAGGATCAAAAATAACCCCCAGGTTTCTAACATGGTCACGGGTATTTTCTTAAAAGGGACCCAGGGAAGGGCTAAATTTTTCTAATTGCTGGGGGGGGGGGGGGGGGGTTCAAACAAAATGACTTCAGTCTTTTTGTGGTTCAACTGGAGGAAATTATCATCCATCCAGCCTTTAATGTCCTTTAAACATGCTAACAAGGTGGAGACTGAATCCGAACCCGTTTTAAGAGGAAAATAAAGCTGGGTATCATCAGCATAGATATGATAGAAAACCTTATGATACTCAAAAATATAACGGAGAGGGAGCATGTATAAAGAAAATAATGTTGGACCCAGAATAGAGCCCTGAGGCACCCCCACAGGTAATGGGAGCTATACTTGATGAAAAGTCACTGATTTCCACCGAAAAACTCCTATTAGTGAGATAAGACAGAAACCACTCTAATGCAGCATTACGGATACCGACCTTGAGATTTAACCTATTTCAAAGAATGCACTTAAGTCCAGCAATACCAGAATGGCACGGTTACCAGAATCTACAGATAGTAAAAGGTAATTTACTACTCCTAAAAGAGCAGACTCTCAGTACTGTTTTTTTTTAGCTCTGAAGCCTGACTGAAAAGGATCCAGGATATCTTTTGAAAGTAAATAAGGAGATAGCTGGTTTAAAACAACCCTCTCCAATACTTCAGACAAAAATGGCAATTTTGAGATTGGTCTATTTGTTTCAACATTATTTGCACTTTAGTGATACTTTTTAACATTTGCAAATTACAACCAATTACATTTATTAGCCTTTCCAGGTGAAATCAAATTGTGCAGAAGCTCAACTGACAGAGTATTGCACGTGTGATGCAAAGACAATGAACTGTTTATGACACGAGTCCTGCACAACATGAACACATGAACCAGTGAATTTGTGGTTTTCATCTCACATTTGCATTTTATGACACTATTGGTAAAGTTTAAGGTTTAGGGTAGGGAGGTCAGTTTTATTGATAGAAAATTTTATACAGAAAACCTTAAAAATATGTTTGTACATAATGTAACTTCCTTTTAGCGCCACAAAAAGAACATCTCACCTCCGAACTGCCACAATATATGTAAGGAACCGCATAATATGTTGTAAAAATGTTGCTGCAGTCATGTAATTTTCATGAGATCAAGTTAAGAAAAGGCTTTGAAAATTGCCATGATACTTTTTTGTTAGTTGTTTTGGTTTCCGCTCTTCAGACACCTGTATCTTCATTCTTAACACACAGACAATCCGCATACTTTACAGAGATTTACAAGGCCTATATCTCATCAGCGAATCAGCACCAACATGAACTCCAAAAGACCTGAATGCACATCAAAGACAATGAAGAAGATTAAACGCTCACTAATCATATTCATGTCAGGCCTAAACAGTGTTTACATTATAGTTAATTCCAGATGTCACATAAATAATGTATGTACCACCCTGCTTGAACTTAAAGTTTAATGCGACGACAACAGATTAAAAAATGTTCACACGTTATTTTCATGTAATTACTTCAGCATGAGATAAAAGTCGATTTGAACAGCCAGCAATTTATCTCCGCATGGGTTCGAGAGATGAGGGGGTGGATTGTCGGGGCTATTTTGGACAGCGGCCTCCGTTTGGAGTGTGTGTGCTGTCGTTCTACTTCCTTTGACATTCTCGTTGTTGTCCTCCTGTCACTGAGATAAATATGGGCTATCCCAGCGCCTGTCTCTCTTCTCATGCATGTGGCTCCAGACCGCCGTCTCAAATGTCACCTTTTTAAATGCAAATGTTGCATTCTCTGTTTCCATCATGGCATCTAGGTCCAGACGCCGCACACCGCAGGAAATTAGATTCTCGCAGTCACCTGAGTGTCCACACCTCTGGTTTTATACATAGAGGCACAGCAGCTATGTTTTAAAGAGATAGTTCAGTCTAAATGAATCATTTACTCACCCTTATGTCATTCTAAACCTGTGTAACTTTCTTTTTTCTGTGAAATGGAAAAGGTGTTGTAAGGTAGAGTATTCACACTAAGAAAGAGAAGTGAATGGGGACTGGGGCTGTAAAAGTCAGAAAAAAAGAAAAGAAAAAAAACCTATAGCTTAATGTCCAGAATCGACAGAAAGACATGAGAGAACCAATGCTGTTTGGTGTAATATATATAAAGAGCCGTTTAAACATTCTGCTGTACTTTTACTTTTGTGTTGTATGAAGGAAAGAAAAACATAATGTCTTCTTGAGAGAATTAAATTTTTTGGGTGAACTATCCCTTTAAGGATTATATGAGTGAAAGGATTAATGGCAAAAGTGTGAGTGTGTGTGTGTGTGTGTGTGTGTGTGTGTGTGTGTGGTCAATTTTACGTTTTAAGGTTACAGCAGGTATTAAAGTTAGATAAGGATTTCCGTTTCCGGCAGCATGTTAGGATTCCCTGAAATTAGCAGAGATATTGTGTTTGTGTTCTGAAAGAATTTGATGAAATATCTGTTCCAAACTAGACCTACCCTCCTAAAAGTTTTAATTTAAATAGTAATGCTTAAATTCAATTCTCTTTTGTATCCAACATTTGTTTTTGCTGTGTATTTTTGTTTATTAGAGCTTTGCGTTGTTAGCTTAGCAACATGCTAACATCAAACACTTTTGTAGTCAATTGTAAGTCTACCTGGAAGTTGTACCTAAAAAGAGTGTTCCAATCAGTCATTTATATGGTACATTTCAGTTATGATGCTGACTTAGAAGGCATCTGGAAATGTAGGGAGTAGACAGCAAAGCAACTCACAAGCTAACTGATGGGTTCTGTGATCGAGCTTGAGTGTTTTGTGTATATGTGAGAAAGCGAGTGGGATGAGTCACGCTGTCAGTTCCTGAGGGAATATTTAACATTTGTGAAACTACTGAGATTATAGACTGCACACTGACTCAAACTGTAGTGCTACACTCACGTGACATAGTGTGCAGAGAACAGACGTACTGATTCAGTTAAGCTGTTTTGAAATGAGCAGTTCAACGAGTTTCTTAAAACAAGACGTTTAATCTAGGTTTCAAGTTTGTTTCAGAGTCTAAACTAAATCTGAGTTTAGAATGATAAGAAATACACACACACACACACACACACACACACACACACATTACCATGGTACCATCAGCGCTAGGTAAGTTACAAAAAAAAGTAATCAACTACAAATTACTAATTGCATCTCTAGAACTGTAATCATATTATTTGATTGATTATTATGTTGAAAAAAGGAAATACTATGTAAGAGTGTTACTGCATGACATTAAAGTGCAACAAAGTCAGAAAAGACAAAGAAAGCATTAAAAAACAGCACGCTATATCTCCCAATGCATCTGAAATATAATCATAGCTCAAAAGGAACATTCCGATTAGGATAATCTGTCATTTTAGTGGTTTACCTGTATTAATGGAGCTCAATACATCTCATCTTTCGAACACGCTGAAGAAGATACGTGAAGTTCTCATGCTGATGTATGTATCTGCTTATTAACATTTTCAGATCAGACAATTATTTCCTCTTAAAGGCGGTCTTAACTGGCAAAGATTAAGCTCTGTTTTAGCACAGCGGTTGATTGACAGGAAAAGGGGTGGAGCTTCACTGCTGTCCGGGATGCATATGCGACGGATTAGCATTTACACCTCATTATTGCCATGTCTGCTTAATATAGTCGCTTAAAAATATGGGAAGTCCTGTGTTGCGTTAGTCACGTTTTTCGGCTTGCTGATGCTTGGGCTCCCAGAGCACAATAAACTGCGATCCACCACTAATAGCAGCTGCCAAACAGACCCTCTCACTAATATGCAGGTTACACACTTTTCATCTAAAATTGGGTCTATGAGTGACAGGGCAGCCCAGTTTATTTTCTCGTTCATGGCAACAGTGACATCAGGGAAATATAAAAGGAGAATATTACGGTTAAAAGTTCATTCATCCAGTTTTAAGTCACAGATTGCGTTACCAAATAATGCATTAGATTTGATTTGACCTGAGTTTGGCAGAGAAGCAGACCTGAAATCAAATGTAAACGGTAAATGGTCTGCACTTATATAGCACTTTTTTAAACCTTAGCGGTTTTCAAATAGTTTTACACTGTGACTCATTCACCATTCACACACCAATGACAACAGAGCCTGCATGCAAGGCGCTAGACTGCCATTGGGAGCAACTTGGGGTTCAGTGTCTTGCCCAAGGGCACTTCGGCATGTGGAGTCATGTGGGCCAGGAATCGAACCACCAACCCTGCATGGCCAACCCGCTCTACCACCTGAGCCACAGCCGCCCTGAATGTATTCATGCAGTTTTGTTTATTAAACCCTTAGTTTGTGATCACATTCATTTTCAGCTGGTTTATTACAGTTAAAGTCAGGGTTCCCACCCTTTTTGACCTAAGAATTTTCATGTGTTTTTCTCATTCAAAATAACATACTCAAAAGAACGATTCTCTTGACAAATGAGGCATTAATATGGATCGCAAGTTACTCTACACATGAGCATTTTCAAGCTCATGAAATATTTAGAAACAAATAGAATATTAATTATATTAATTATAGACTTAAAAAAAAAAAATCAGGTTTTACCCTGTAAAGAGCAATGAGTGTGTGCTCCCTTTTGTTTTATTCCAATATCCATTATTTAAGCAGTATAACATTGTTTCAGGACTTTAACTCAAGAAAAACGTGATATTGTGTTATATAATTGAGGTTAGATGGCAAGTTGTATATGTGAAATACTTTAATAATTTTGAGGGATATGTTTATATACTAAGGGAACACTTATTGAAAGACATTATTTTATATTCTGCCCATCCAATGAGTGTTAAACTTCTCTGCTGAAATTAAAACCATAATTCCGACCCTTACTAAAAAAAATAGGATCGCTTATTTTCACTTGTTTTGGTAAAGAAAGTCACAAATTTTGGGCTTGTTTTTTTCAGACTAGGTTGCTTGTTTCTCTTTCCGGATCTGGCAACACTGCTTCGTTTAAACCTGTATTTAGCACTGACCACTTGTGATCGAATCACCCGAAACGCATCTTAATACTAGGTGTGAACAGTGTCTAAATTTGATGCGTTACACTACTCTTGACTATACAAGTAACCAGATTAGTGTAGCTAATTACTTTGTAATTAAATTACACACAACGCTAGTTACTATGTCACATGAACTCACTTCATTGCATGTTTAATTAAAAACTTGGTTTCCAATGATCATCTACATTAGCAATAAACATTTTCTTTAGCATTTTTCACCAATTTTGTGTGATTTTCTGCTAATATAAAATGTACTTATTGCACACAGTATGCATATACTTTCTTTAAAAAAAAAAAAACTGTGTGTGTGTGTGAAGGAGCGAGCGGCACAGCGAGTGGCTAGTGTGAACATCAGCGCTCTGATGAGTGCGCTTCCTGTGCACTCTGGGACTGATTAAAGCTCATTATCCACAGTGACTCGCTCTCTCTCCTTCTCTACTGACACGGCATCAAAGAGAGAGAGAGAGAGATAGAGAGGAAAAGATGGATACAGATAGGAAAGTCAAGACAAATGAAGGAAGAAATGCTGTATTTATGGAACGAGGGACTTGGAATCAAAGCAGTATTTGAAATTGTAATTTGCTGTTGTGTAAACTGCGCTGTACACTGGCCCTTAGAGGTACATACATTTTTTTTAGTTGTGTCGGCTGCAGTTTAAGGTGTGTTCACAATGACGGTGAATTGCAGCAACAAAGCAACCATAAGTTATTTATTTTCAGTGAGAGTTGGTGAATTTAGGCAACACTGATTGTTGATGATGTAGTATTAGTAGTATTCCCCGTCAAATGTGACCAGATACAGAAATCATGTATTTTATTTGACTACTTTTAGGAATTTATGATTTTAGGAACTTAAACGATGCACTTCTTTGGGGATTTTATGATTTTAAGAACATATTTACATATGCAGCACATTTCTCAGTGTCACCACTAATTTTCATATGCAAATAAGCAAATGAATGTAAATTTGCATCAGTAAAAACCTACTCTTGTATACATTGAAACATGAATTAAAAAAATGTGAGAGTGTGTTATGTACTTGGGGCAGATTGCTGCCATCTGGTGTAAAAAGAAAAACAACATGACTTAAAATCATGTTATTACAGTAATAGCCAGTAGATGGCTGCAGAGTTCTGTGAAGCCACCTACTGTGTAGTAATTCTACATTTTATCACAAGTTATGCATATGGATATACTGTATATTTAGACATTATGAAATGATTATTTGTCAAAGATAAACATTGTTTTTTCTTTTACTGTTATGAAGTCCAATAATGTCACATTATTACTTATGTGATAAATAAGAAAATATATAGAGTAATAATTTTGTGACCAACCACTTATTTCAAACATTAATAAATTAATAATACTGTCAAGAAAATGAAAAGTAATAAACAAATAAGCAACAGAGGACTGAACATTAATTTATATGTGTGTGTTCTGCTTTGTGACTGATTTATTTATTTTACAAAATTTTTTAAATGATTTGTGTAATAGTTATGGGGGGTGGGGTGATGTTTTTTACTCTGCATGTTTTATAGTCTCACCCCTTCATTTCTGTGTGTGTTTGTTCAGCATTGTGGCTGATTTATATATTGTATTTGACAAATGAATGAAAAAAAATTCTCCAATTAATTTACTATGGTCGGTCAATTTTTACTGAACAGTCATGATGATGCTTTTTCACTTAGACTTATTGAATCAATTTCATTTTTGTGTGTGTGTGTGTGTGTGTGTGTGTGTGTGTGTGTGTGTGTGTGTGTGTGTGTGTGTGTGCTCAGATGACAAGTGGAGGAGTCAGTAAGTGTAATACTGTTCAGATAAAGGAATTATTTTTATTAGATAGGAAAATGTGATTTTGCTCTGAAGACAGTAGAAGGGTTAAAAGAGCAAAAAGTACGTTTTTAAAGTAGAAATCCCAAATACTGCAAGTCTTGCTCTACTTTTTCTCTTTGAATATCCTTTTATTACTCAGAAAAATGGCAGATTACAAAAAAAGACTGCAACAGTGATTTGCAGCATCAGTGGGACTGAAAGTTAGAACACCTGTTAGCATTTAAAGGCCACACTTTCCTCTGTTGTCCGTGTGTCACTATGTCATGTGGAACTTAGTTTTTCTAGACACGGGGACAGTCATCATCTGTGCGTGACGTCAGCAGGTAGGAAAGGCTGAGCACTTGACTGTGCGCGAGACACTAAGTGTATCCTCATTTTAACAGCAACCATTAGCAGTTTAATCTGAACGCACCTTTAATGATAGTTTTTTCATTTATGAAGGGAAAATTATATTATCATACCAAGGAGCTACACTTCTTAAGCTGTATTCAACACAAAATTCACTAAAGTCTGTTATGAGCTAGAACTGTAAATACCCTCACCGACTGATATGGCGTGTTAAATACTTGATTCCCTCCTTGAGCGGTCTAAACACTCTGTGCTGAAATAAATGGTGCTGCAGAGAAAGGCAGAGCCAGTTTTTCCTGTTGGGGTTGCAGATCTGAGCTTTGCGGTCATGAACCAAATAGCTATAGATTCCAGTGAAGGTATTTTTTTTTCATTTGCCCCTGTAGAAGCTTATCACACACTGAAAGCAGTATTTGATGCCCTTTTCAAGGCATAAATCACCCCGCAATCTGCACAGTGTCCCCACTGCTTCAGCTGGTTTTGATTTGAAAGCGTCCAATGACTAGCGTTCAATATCCACTCTGATCTCAGTACAGTGGTGCCATTAATGGCAGCTACTCACAAAAGCTGTTTATTTTATTGCTGTGGCCAGAACGGCCTCAGTGAAATATTGAAAGACATCCGTTTTCATTTGTGCAAGGTTAGGCTGAGAGGTTACACACTAGAAAGAGCTCTAACAAAATGCATGATGGATAGAAATGCCTAAGATTTTGAGGTTGATCCAATACAGCGAATTGGATTTCCAAAAGCAGAACTGTACGTGCCTGTCTGAAATTGTCATTGGTCAACGCATCATTCCCGTGTAACTCAATGTATTTGCAGAATTTTCTAAGATAATGTTAACTCTTGTGCATGTGTGTAAAACGTTGTTGTTTGACAAGACAACAGATAAGGACACACTTATAAGCAGCTTTAGGATGTGCCTACCTAACTTAATCTTTGTCATTTGCCATGAAAAATGATAAGGACTTTGCGATTACCGCCATGTTGTGGTACATAGAATAGTCACAAGATAAGGCTGAAACAGTGCGGCATGCAAAAAATAGAAAAGAAAATTGAGTTTACATTTTCTCAACTTTTGGTCATGTGATGGAGCATCACTTCAAACCCTAGAGAGTTCCTTTAAAGAATGGAAACTAAAGCTGTGTTGGATTTTATGATTAACGTGATGTTCCGGAACGAAGTGAATGCCAATGATTTAGCTGGACTGATTCTAAAGTATGAAATCATGCACAAAAATGGAAACTGAGTTGGAGGGAATAAATGTGAAGTGAGTGATTTGAACTGAGAGAAAGACAGAAATGGGATGGAGTAGTCTGCAGAGGCTGGAGTAATTGACCACTGAAGCAAATAATTGAGGCAGGAGCGGGGTGAGGGTTGGGAAGGGCTAAAACAAGACCTTGTGCCCCATAACCCAGCAATCGGACCAGATGACATTCCAGGAACCAGTTTATGCCAGAGGCCCCCCCTAACTTTCAAGGCAAAGAAGAGTGGCTCCATTTTGATTGGATCATGACAGGAACAAACAAATGCCAAGCACAGCCATCAGATAATCTGCATGGACAACTACCATATACTTCAGAAAGTAAGGCCCCTGACCTTACAACATGTTGGAAAAGACTTCTCATTGGTCCATGAGTGTTTTCTTAGGAACCTCTCAAACCCTCCATCCTAAGGTTAGACAGAAGAAGATCGACCAAGTACCAAGTCTCACTACAATGGCTAGTTTCGAATCCCTATACCAGGGAGATAATTACGACAAGGTTTAGCTCTGGTGAGCAAACCTTCTCTTCAAGTTTCAGGCATCTGCGTGTTCCAGATATAGAAACTTGCGGCAAAATAAGGGCTTTATATCTGCATGTTCCAGATTGCAAGAACCCTCTCTCTGCTTCCAGGAGATCAGCATTCCTCAGCTACTTCGTGTCCAAGGCTGTTGAAACGGAATCCCACTGTAATGTGGCCCTGAGCCCCAGTGGAAGAAGTCGCCGTCATCAAACTCATCGATTGATTAAGGAGAATGTAAATATCACTACTGAACCTCTTTCCAGAGACCTTGGCATTGGAGTATACTATCAGTTTATGATTATCTAATGTTCATTAGATTGCATAACCTGTGTATCAAATGTCTAGCAAATTAACTGAGTTATTTGTTTAAATAGAAATAAGGTTTTTACCTTATTCCTTTACAGAGAAAAAGCTCTTTGTCTTTCCATAATATAATAGTCATACTTTGCCATTGCTACATCCAATTCAACCACTTGCATCTTTCCATCCTATTCACTTACTTTACCTATTCATTTATTTTATCTTTTAGATATTAGTATGATTTTGTATTTTTTGTTATTTATTCTTGTTTATATTTTTGTAAATAAAACTAATTTTATTACAGCTGTGTGTTCCTTGTGTTGATGATACAGAAGAGCTCTAAAGGGTAGGCTGCTCTCAAGTCCTTCAGATTATTCTGATGACTAACACCCTCCAATTTTCATATTTTTAATTTATTGAATGGTCCATTTGGTTCATTCTTTTACTGTTAAGGTGAAACTCCTTAGCTGGTGCCCCGAGGATGGAGGGAGGGGCCGTCTGATATTAATAATCACAAACACAAGTGTGGTCAAAAAATCACCAAATACTTTGGTGTCTTGTGTGAGGCCCAGTTCATTTCAATTGGTGCCAGGGTGATTCTCACTACACAACAGACAGACAGACAGACAGAGAGAGAGAGAGAGAGAGAGAGGTGGAGAACATGGTAGTATGCATTGATAAAAGATGGAATTAACCCTGTTATAGCCAATAAGTTGACATTGAGTCACAACAACTCAATTCTGAATGGGACTTGAATAAGGCAACTGCTTTTCGTTGGATTTTATGTATTTATTTTTGTGTTTATAAGTTGCATGATTATGTGCGTCTGAGCCATTAATTCCTTGTGTAACGGTGAAATGAGATGACTGAAGAAATGTTTTTTGGAAAAGAGTTCAAAAATGTAAAAGACATCAAAGATTGAAAGCGGAAAGCGAGTCATTCAGAAGCAGAAAAGTAGAAAGCTACAGTTTGATGGGGAAAACGTGAAAAAGGAGAAGTTTTTCAAATAGCTCAGATGAAAGACTCGGAGCGTTCGATGAATCACTGCGAGCTCTAATCAGGTTATCCTGAGACCGCGATGACAAGTGTAAGCATCCCCTCCTGCCTTCATTTCGCTTCTCGCTGCCAAATGATTATAGATGCTCCGTTCATTTCTCGCAGAGCACAGAAGCATCTTCCCGCCGAGGATTCCCAGCATCCCTCCCGCTGCGTCCCTGCTCATAAGCACCTTAAGCACCCTCAAGTGTTTCACTGCTTCTTCACCGTTCTTATTTGCACGTTTGTCTTGTGTTCATCCTCCCCCACCTTCCTATTGATGTTTTTCTATTTGTGAAATGTGAGATTGATGCACCTCTGATGTGTAGGTTTTGAGTTTTGCATATGTGGGAAGATGACTAATAACAGGGATCTTACATTTTAGACTATCATTTGTATATTTGTATAAGGGAAAGTGAATGTTTTTAGACAGTGTGACTGGTCATCATTTCTTTGAAGTTCTTCACCATTTAATCACTTTCTTTTTTTTGCCTTTTTTTTTTTTCTTTTTGTAAATACAGATTTATAGAGAGGATTCTTGCATGTATGGATCGCTCCATACTGAACTAAATTGGGAATGGATTTTTGTTCCAAAAGATTTTGCACCACTTAAAATGTCTCCGACTGACTAAATTTCTGAAATTGGTGAGTTTCTCTGGGGGTATTTTTGAAGTTCAGATTAGTTTGAAACTGGTCACTCTGACAGAAAAAACTGCTCTGCCATACAGTCTCTCTCTCTCTCTCTCTCTATCTCTCTCTCTCTATCTCTCTCTCTCTCTCTCTCTCTCTCTCTCTCTCTCTCTCTCTCTCTCTCTCTCTGAAATGAGCTTTATTGGCATGACAGTGTACAATGTTGCTAAAGCATTGAGTACACATTACAAACATAAAAACAACAACTCTCTCTCGTGCTCTCTCTCTCTCTCTCTCTCTCTCCCTCCCTCCCTCTTTCACTCTCGCTCTCTCTCTCCGTCTCTCTCGCTTTTCTCTCCTCTAACAGTAATAGCTGGTCACAGTGAGTGATTGCCTGTTGCTCCATTTTGCCTCTGGTACTTAAAGTGTCTTTAATGTCCAGGAGAGGATAATGTGGTGCAGGAGAATCATTTCGTTTATTATTTTTGAATGGTGTTAATGGAAGTTTACTGAATTAGAACAGAATAATCCATATTTGTTTAAAGGAATTGTTAACAAACAAATTCTAATTCTGTCATAATTTACTCACCCGTAAGTTGCTCCAAACCAAAATATCTTTGTAATACTGTGTCCAAGGACTGTCAAGCTCCAAAATGGAAAAAAAGCACCATGACAGCTAGTTTAACATTGTGATCAAAAAATAGCAAAAACGAAAAACAAATTAGCATTGAAAAAGTATTTTTGTTAACTAAAATAAAGATAAAAAATGGGAGTTTTAATATTGACTGTTTTAAATCAGTCAATATTAAAACTGAATAAGTACTAAGAATAGTCATTTTCAGAAAATACAAATGAAATAAAACTATTTATGCACCATTAAAACTAAACTAAAATTGAAAACCAAAACAAAAAAAAAAAAATACAAAATAAATAGTAAAATGTATATAACTTTTACCATAAATATTATTTGAACTGACAACTCTGCTTTACTGTTGTCCACGACTTTATTCCTAGTGTTCTGAAGCCGTTTAAGTCTCTCTGAAATCTTTGTTGCACATTGGCATATTCAAAATTTTGTGATCAGTCACATAATACGCTAACCAATAGTGTTCTGTAACACTGACAACAGACCTGGTGCGACATGCAAGGAGAAAGCACAAGGAGAATGGCCTCGTGTATGAAAACGGTCCGTCTGGATGCATCTCAGCATTTGGCTGCTTGTGCTAATAAGCATATGAAGTGTTTTACTCAACATCATCTGGACTGACCACCCTCGGGTTGGTGGTGGGTGTAAAATGTGCATTCTGTCTTTATCGGTGATAGATAATGAGTGGGCACTGCTCCCTGTGGATTGAAAGCCTTAATTGCTCAAACATGCTTGAGTGACAGTGGTGAGCCATGTTTCAAAAACCAAAATATTCCTCAAGGGCTCACCGCCATAGCGCTCCTCTGTTCGAAATGTGTCAATGGGCAATTACGCCAAGCTCTTTCCTGACAGGAAAAAAATTGGCAGTCATGTTGGGGGAGAGTGAAGAGTGTACAGAAACCAATACAGATCACTAAAGCATTATTGACTTCTTATGGTGAGTATTTGATCTTGAAAATCAATATATTTCCATCAGAACTTTCATTTGGACTGAATACTCTCTTTATCGCAAAATCTTCAACAAATGATTGACCATTTCCAATTGGATATGTCTGCCTGTAATTATATGGCCAGATTGTATCTAGTATATTGATCAGTTGAGCTTAGTCTCTAGAAAGCCTGACCTTGCCATTGACCCATGTAGATCAATAGAAATGATGCTGAACTTCATCCTCTCCATCCAGAAGAAGGGGCTTTTTACACTAAACGCGACTGTGTGCAGCATTTTTTTTAAATAGTTTTTCTAAATAAATATTTAGATATAACATGAATAAACAGGAGTTGGGTTCCAGAAGTACAAAATCCCATTAATTTTCTTTGTGAACGAACTGATTGTCAACAATAACTTTTAAACCTTTAAAAACAGACCAACTGTGAGCTCAGAGGTTGTTAATCGATGGTATGAGCTTCTGTTCAAACCATCAGTCAGCATTATGTCAACTTAATTTTTATAAAAGTTGTGTTTAATATTGGTGAGAAACTACACTATCCATGATCTAGCAGAGAAAGTTCCACCAATCAGAGAAAATAGCAGTGAACAAAGTGCACCAAAAGAGCTCTGCAGTGACCACTCATTCTCATTACACACTAATTACGTTTTCATCCAAAGATTTTTTTGCGAAAATTTTTAGCATATCAAAATAAGCTGATGGAAATGCACATTATCACTAAAATGTCACAAATGTCGACATAATATTTTTATGTCGATACATCAAATGTCACGAAAAAATGGTTTGGAAACCCTTTTTGTCGATAAAATTGGCATTAACGCAAAAATGTTTGCGAGCTTGAACAAGGCGATATGCGCAACATCAGGACCAATATTACAGTCCTATCAGAAGGGCAACTGCTCCCTTTTGATTGTAATTCCTTGTATTCTGATTGCTTTTATTCGTTAATTAAAATGACAGTAAGCTGTCTAATTTCAATTAATTGTCTCAATAATCTTCCCATTTTACCAAAACAAAACAAAACAAAAAATAAAATAAAAATATTTGGATCATCTGGGAGGCGAATTAGCGATAAACACACATTTCTGAATGAAAACGGCTTCAGGGTAGATTTCTTTTGCGCTAAACCAAAACCTATGTGACAAAGTGTAGTTTTAGGCATGACGTCATCACGCCCACCATTTTTAGCGATAAAAGGTCATTTGAATGGAAACGCGCAGAAGCTATTTGTTTTCGCATTTTCACTTTGACGATAACAAAATGGCGCGAAAGGTTGATGGAAACTAAGATAATGTGAATGATGCCAATGAGTCAGTCTTCTTACACTCTCAAACTACTAACAAATTCTATATTTTGCAATAAACATAAAATATTTAGATTCTGTAGAATCAACAACTTCAAATCAGTAGTTTTGTATTATTCGCTTTTTTAGTGCAATACACGTTCAGTCTGAACGCCCCCCTTTGCTTGAATTTTGGAGTGAAATCTTCTTGTTCTTTGCATGGCTGTTCCTTTTTGATTTTGTTGAGGCCAGAGGTCTTAACATTTACCAATCAGGATCTACTCAAAGACCTTTTCAGGCATATACTTGCTTCCCAATTCTTCATCAAAATACAATACACTCAGAACCAATCATTTCTGAAATTTCCAGAAATTGATGGTGCAAACCTGATGCTAAATTTATCCAAGGGCAGTTGACAGATTACGTTCCACCCCATTCAGCATTACCCAGGTACAGGATTCCCCTGGATTTGACCTGCGGTGCCTAAACCATGATAAAATGCTTGGTGAATGATAAATTATTCCCATTGTTCTCCATGTGCTCACTGGGAAGGGGGGCACAAGGATGGAAACCTCAGATGACCCATCTCTCTAGTGCTACACATCATGAACCATTAGAATACATTGTGGACAAGGTCATAAAAGGATTCATCAGTTACCACAGACTAGTGCCTCAGTTCTGCCATAACTCTGCAGCCATCTGAGATTAAATTGACAGCATGACTGAGATGTCATTGCGTGTAAGCTCAGCGATTGGAAAAAAAATGACTCTTTCCACAAGATGCCATTGCAACTTTGAGCTTGATTAAAGAATGCAAGACTGTGTCCTTTGAGGGGCAAGAGTGGGTGCGCTGCAGGAACTTGGTGAGTCCTAGTGGAAACCAGTGAATAGAATCAAAGTATCTCCATGAGAAATATCTATGTTTCACTAAACTATTTAAGGCCTTCATTACATTTTAGGACCAATGGTTGTTACATTTAGGGCCCTTAATTACTTTTTGGATGAAAGTTTATTACATTTAAGGCCTTTATTACATTTAGGACCAATGGTTGTTGCATTTAGAGTCTTTAATTTATTTAGGACCAAATGTTATTACATTAAAGGACTTTATTACATTTAAGACAAAAAGTTATACAATTTTGGACCTTTATTACATTTCGAACCTTTATTACATTTTGGATCAGAGGCTGTTACATTTATGGCCTTTATTCCATTTAGGACAATTTTTACATTTGTGTACTCAACATACCCTCATATCATTCCAAACTTGAATTAAATGATTTGTTTTTTCCTTTTACAGAACACAAATAATTGTTTTAATGAACATCACGGTTCAAACCTTTCGTATACAATGGCAGTGACTTGTAATTCACTTTTACGCTTCTAAAAGTATTCAAATGTATCATAAAAGTATTCTGACTCATGCCTCACATTCCAAGTCTTCTGAAGACATCTTTGTAAAGAAGTTCGCCCTCACGGGCAAGGAAGAGGCGAGAAACCGGCTTAAAAAAATGAAGGTTTAATGTCAAACTCAAAAGACAAACACATAGGACGACGGACTTGTCCGTGAACGATCTCTCTCTCTCGCACCGCCCTCTGCAATCGGACTTTATCCCTCTCGGTGGCTTAATTAGCCTGATACGGGACCGGGCATGTCGAGTCACGACCCGGCCCTGCCCTCCACCGTGCCATATTCCTCCCTCGTTCTTTCAGGCTGGGGACTCCCGGCCTGACGTACATCCCCTGGGGTGGGGGTGGCACCTCCCGTGCGGTCTGCCGGCGGGTCATCCCCATTAACCTGGACGAGAGAGGGGGCAAGGGGAGGGAAACAAAAAAACAATTAAAATGTGTGTGGGGGGGGGGGGGGGGGGGGGGTAACAGTCGACCCCAA
This sequence comes from Moxostoma hubbsi, assembly GCA_032164185.1. Lineage (NCBI taxonomy): Eukaryota > Metazoa > Chordata > Actinopteri > Cypriniformes > Catostomidae > Moxostoma > Moxostoma hubbsi. The sequence continues at coordinate 22,291,545 of JAVLUX010000040.1, read as the reverse complement.
AACCACAACAATTTAAAAAGGAGAGGGGAAAAGGCCAATGCAGAGCGGCAGCAAGAGAGAGAGATAAAAAAATTGTAAAAAACGTACTCGCCGGTTCTCCGATACGCCGTAGCTTTTTCCTCGGCCACTCCTCCACCCTCTAACTGACGACAGCTGCGCCTCTCCAGGTGGATCCGAGGCAGTTCTCCAGCCCCTGGCGGATGGAACACCCCGCCGCGTTCTCGGGGAGCCGAAGGGGACTCCCCCGCCCCTGGCAGCGGTTCTCCCACTCCAGGCGGTCGGTCGCGATCCCCTCCCCGCGGACGGCGGTCTCCAACCCCTCCGCGTTTCAGTGGCCGGTAGGGGCATCCTCCGCCCCTGGCAGTGGCCATGACCACTCCAGGCGGTCGGCTAGGAGCCCCTTCTCCCCTCATGGTCCGCGGCCGTTCCTCCGCGTCCAGGCGGCTGGGCTCCTCGTCCCCCAGCAGATGGCCACGGCTGCTCCGTTGGGGTGGACGGTAGTGGCGAGAACTCTACTACAGTGTATCCCTCTTCTTTCCCGGGCTTTCAGCACCAATGTAAAGAAGTTTGCCCTCACGGGCAAGGAAGAGGCGAGAAACCGGCTTAACAAATAACTGTTTAATGTCAAACTCAAAAGACAAACACATAGGACGACGGACATGTCCGTGAACGATCTCTCTCACACCGCCCTCTGCAATTGGCCTTTATCCCTCTCGGTGGCTTAATTAGCCTGATACGGGACTGGGCGTGTCGAGTCACGACCCGGCCTCGCCCTCCACCGTGCCACAATCTCATTTAGAGCTAAAAATATGAACACGCGAGGGAACGTCCCTTACGCAATAATTTGCGTGCAATAGATGTCGACATTTTCACAAAAAACAAATGAAATTTCAGGTTGTTTCTCGCCAAAATAATATGTTGTCTAAAGACTTGGAATGAGATGAGTTGCACATACAACTTTTATGATGGGTTCTTTTCTAAACTTTCTAGTTCACCCACAAATGTAATGCATTATTAACGCAGATTCTCTGTTCTATAAAGGAAATTTCTTTGTATGTATGTTTTTTTTCATACAATAGTTTACAGTATATTTACCAAATTTGTATTTTGAAATAGAATTGTTTTAGGAAAACCTTTTTATTCCAAGTTTATCAAGTGTGAAGTGTACCTGGAGACACATATCCATGTCTTTCTTTGTTCAGAGTGAGTTCTTTTGACTCTTGTACAGTATCTGATTCTCTTGTCTCAGCGGTTTTCAGACCACATCCTGTTATTTTCAGCTGCATTTGTTGCCCTGGCGTAGTCCTCTTTAAATTGAGAGGAAAAAGATGTGTAGGCAGCATTCTGCTGTCAGGCACTGAAATCTATAGATTATTCTGACAAGGAGGCGACTCAGAATCCCTGAATATTCCTGAAACATGCCAACAAATGTCACACAGCAACCTGAACCTTGAGCAGTGAGCTAAACAGGAGGAACATAACAGCCCACCGGCGGCAATCGAGACCAGCTGTACAAATACAGGACGACACACAGCACACAAAAGCAAGACACACATGCCTTGTGTGTATTTGCATGACCTTGAGACGAAACGCTTGTGCATGTAGCACTTCATCTTGACTTGTGTTTGGGCCGTTGGTGAGGTTTTATGGATTCAGAACATCCTCCTTCAGGATCTGCTCTTCAGGAAAAAGGAGACTTTGCAGAAGGTCAAATGCACTGAAACACTGAGAGATAGCTTTATTTTGCTACCATATTTCTCCAGTGAGACCTGTTTGATTGACAGGTGGATTGTTTACAAGGGTCATCAACCCTTTTTTTTTATGCTACTGCATCCGTTGGTCTTCTTTTTGCTGTTATACATACACTAACATCTGTTCTGAAACTTAATGAACTGCTTGGCAGCATTTTTAATGCATCTTAGAAGGCAGCTACCTATGTAGGCAGTACAGTAGGCAGTGATACAGCTCACAAGGTTTTGGAACAGCAAAGCAAGTAAGGACGCTGACTACCGCAACTGGAGTCACAAGTTTGAATCCAGGGCGTGCTGAGTGACTCCAGTCAGGCTTCCTAAGCAACCAATTTGTCCAGTTGCTAGGGTGGGTAGTGTCACGTTGGGTTAACCTCCTCGTGGTTGCTATAATGTGGGTGAACCTTTAATCTGTTTTGTTAACACATTACATTTTATTGTTACATTAAATATTGGCATAAAGATGAAGATAATGGACATTCAGGCCCAGGTCAACAACGTAATTCACACATTCAGCACCACGGCCGTGGATTAGATGTACATTGGATTAGCTTAATCCTATAGTCTCACCTAGCCATGTAGATTTCCCAAATCCATACATGTAATATCAGAGGAATAGCAAAAAATGGGCTCAGATCAAATGACTAAATGAAATTTTGATTCATGACCGTCAGTTGTCAGTCTCTCTGTTATCTCATAGTTTGAAAAGGCCTCTTGGACTTGGAATTAAGTGAAGAGGACTGGAATTCCCTGATGAAGGGATTTAGAGAGGAGAGGAAGAGATGGAGAAGGATAGGTAGTAGTGGCATAATGATCGTGTGGCCCAACAGGGCGCAGTTGCTGAATGCAGTTACTGATTGTTTCAGAGTTTTTATTTCTTTTGGTTGCAGTGAGACTAGTTGCTTTTCCGATGTGAAGTTTTATTTGACCAAATTTATATGTGGTCAGGGTGTAGTCACAATGATACAAAAGTTTTTCATTTTGTGTCAATACGCTGAGATACAGTCATGGATCCTTTTTAACGTCTTTCCATCTATTTTATTGGTGCGGCATTCGAGAACCATTTGGTCTATTGAAAATCTTTTGATTTTTTTTTTTTTTCAATGGCAAATTGGGTATTATTGTGTTCGGCATGACCCATGGAATCCAAAGAGAGCAGTCACAGGATGATGTGCCAAATTAATGTTAGAATCACAATGTCATAATGTTTCAAAAGGCCAAATTGATGTTATTGTCATAATGTTATAGTGTTACAAATCAAGTGATGTAGGCATTTTAATAATTTTTCTATATCCATTGACCACAAGGTGGCACTGGCCCCAATTTTTCTAGGTACCCTCAGGGCATTGTGCTGATGACGCATACCAAGTTTCTTAACTTTACACCAATGCGTTTATTTAATACAAAATTTACCGGCAAAATAGCCGACACCCAATATGGCCAACATAGAACATTTTGTATAATTCAACTCTGTATGCCCCAAGGGAGAGTCTGATGCTTGGCTTCTAATAAAAATTTACAATTTTATGCATACTGACGTATGAGTAATAACATATAGTACTGTGCAAAAGTTTTAGGCACTTGTGAAAAATGTTGCATAGTGAGGATGTCTTTAAAAAATAATGACATGTCCTTCTAATCTTTTCTATTTGCAGAAGTAATGTTTGGGAGGTTAACGTTTATATTTCCTATTGATACACTAAAGCTGAAGATATAATAACCATCTTAAGACAAAAAAAATTGTGAAACATCATATGTGGCTAAGAATTTTGCACAGTACTGTATTTCTGAGTAAAACAGGATAGTAATCCTTTCAGACGCTGTTTTCCATTCCAATGTTTTTAACTCTCTGGAGTTTTTTGTCATTTGGTGCAATCCAAATCATAAAGAATTATTTGATTTATGCTACTTATTTTATTAGGTGAGTGTTATATCACATATTGTTACTTTGTGAACAAAAACAATATTCCTTTGAAATGAAGCATAGTGGCATATGACATAATTCAGAACCTAAAACTTTACCATAAACTGATTTTTGTTTGATTAGCATTTATTGCATTTAGAATATAAATAAAGTATGGTCATATTTTTTGTGTCCCAAGTCTTTCTTTTCTTTCTTTCTTTCTTTCTTTCTTTCTTAGCAGTAATTGTTAGATTATAAATTTGTATTGTTTTTTTTGTTGTGAGGTGAATTTAGAAGCATAATAAAAAGGGTTTAAGCCACAAAATAGTCCATTTTCGAAAAGAAAATCTTTAAAACCACTAATTTTTCTTGTGCCTCCAAAACAGCACCAACCCATATCTCACAGTACCTCTCTCCTCGCTGCTAGCGAACCTTGACATGTAGTCCAAAGCAACTTATTTACATTGTTTATTTGTAATTGATTTCAACTGGTCAATCACAAGCACATTTGTAATTTATCTATACAAAATATTTTATGCAACCGGTTTGAATATTCTGTCCAGCATAACATTATTGCGCTGGAAATTCAGCTCCTCACATCCCCACAATTTTTTATTTTTTTTTATGAAACATAAACAGACTATGTAAAACTGTTTCACATAACTGCTTAAACCAAATGCTCCCAATTAAAACAAGCCCAAATAGTGCGTGATAAGATGCCAAGATCCTGAGATAAACTTCACAGAGCGTTTCATGACTGTTGAGCGACTGCAGAGATGTCTGGTGGCTGTTACCAGGTCCTAATGCCTGCCTCATGCAACCCCTGTGAGTGCGACTTATCTTTGTTTTTTGACCAGGTGTGACTTATATTCAGGTGAAACTTTGTTCTGTAAAAATACAGTACCTAATTATTTAACTTCATAAAAGAAGATGCAGTGTCTTTTACGCATGGGCTCACTTTAATAGGTTAATTATTTATTTGAACTGGTTGTTTTAAATGAACTGTCTGGATGAACCAATTCACTAAATTAAATTGGACTTCCCAACACTGGAGCCAAATCTACTATAGTGACCAGAAGATCATTGAGACTTGGGGGTGGACTCTTTCGATTTGGGCCAGTATCAACCCCATAGCGACCACAGAGAAAACCCTAACACTCACTTAGCAACATGCTTTCAACTAGTCAGAACACACAGGCAACCTCATAACAATGCCATGGCAACCACCCTGCACACCCAAGAATTTTGGCGACAAATCTGATCAAGCTCTACTCACATTTGTCTTCATAAAAAAAAATCAAGCTTCTGTTCTGTTTATGTTGTTGCATTGTCAGTGTTTGTTAACTTGGCTAATACTGTCGCGTTTTGCCCATCAGGGCTGCCATAAAAACTCTTTATTTGTTGAACGTCTGGTATTGTAGCGTATATACCAATTCTAATTTCAATGAAACACATTCAATTGCAGAATTATACAGAATATGCAGTGTATTAAAGACACGCATGAAACTATTCCAGTGTTATGCTAAAGCCAAGATTTACAAGCCATTTTTGCTGTTTCACTAATGAAACCTCCTATGTTGAAATTTCAACCAACTGGCTCTTAAGCGTGTGTGGAGTGGGACAGCTGTTGGTTTAGCACTCCACCATGCTTAATTCATCTAAACCATCCCATTTCCACAGCCCATTTACATGGCATGTTTTATGGCCCTGTTTCGACTAACCATCTGTACCTTTAAATTACACTATGATTATGCATAATATATTATATTGAGTCCATTAAGTAACTGCTGTGTAGTTTTGCATTACAATATGCAGTGGAGTTCAAAAGTCTGAGACCGCAATGAATACCTAGGATTCAATTTCTTGGTCTCTGATCAAATGGAATCAAATAATTGTTTGCAATCCAACCCGCACCCCTTGGGGTTGATTTGGGGCTATGTGCCCCTATGCGTTGCATATGGTGTTTGTGTACCATTATAAATAGAAGAATAAATTGAAGTAAATAACTGAATTGAACTCAACTTTTTTGAACCTAATTTTATTAGATTTTCTCTTTTAGAATCATTATAAATATTAATGGAGTTGGAATTTCATGATGTAATTAATTAGGATAAATGGGTATAATCACTTCCAGTGAGGTAAATTACAAATGTTAATAAAATTATGAACAAATATAATGATGTTACAATGACCAGCATTACTATACAGTATAAATACAGAACGTTTGGAAAATTCCTCATAGAAATCGCTCTTAACAATTAAGATCAATTGTATTGTGTAATTGTGCCCAAGAGGGTCAAGAGCCTTTTGCAATAGAGTTTTGCAGGCAGTCAAATTTCAAAATGCACCATTTAACTAGCTAATCAAATCCTTTACAGTCAATTCAGTTCACCAAATCATACCCACATATCAGAATAACCAGAAATAATGGATAACATGTCCCTTTTAGATGATGATGCCACCTGATGTCCCAAAAAGGGGAGCATGAAACAGAAAACTAATAACTAGGGCAGAGATGAAGACACAGACCAGGGTAGGACCGGCGGAACAAAAGGTACCACCCAAGGGAGGGAGGCTGTGGGAATCTAGGGGGCTGGCTACAAGTAAGGGTCAGGGAGGGGGAAATGGAATGGGTCAGGCCGAGAGACAGATGACAGACCAGGGAGAATGGGTGGGGGAATCCAGGGAGATGGCTTAATCCAGGGTGACACATAAGGCCAGGGTGGAACCACAGGAGCATCCAGAAGCCTAGATGGACCGGAAGGCCAGGGCGGAGCCGAAGAAGGACCTGGAGGTCTGGATAGACCAGGAGGCCAGGATGGAGCCAGAGAAGAACCTGGAGCCTGAGGCAAGATCCAAGCAGCTGGGTTTAACAATGGATATTCCTTAACTACTGGGCAGATGGGGGCTGCACAGGCCAGACCGGGCAGGGACCCCAGAGAGCTGGACAGACTGGGCAAGGACCATAGAGGGCTGGACAGACTGGGGAGACTGTATGTTGAGGTCAATGGGGGCTGGTGGACAAAGGGTGTGGTATGTGGCGGCCGCTGGCATAGGTTCAGAATGGTTGGTGGTTGCTGGCGTAGGGTCTGACTTGATGTGGGCGACCACTGGAATGGGGTCTGACTGGATGTGGGCAGCCACTGGACTGGGGTCTGACTGGAAGGCCGCAGCTGAAGGGTCAATCTGGGCAGTAGCTGCAGCGGGCTCAGACTCCTTCTGGAATGCTGCAGCAGACCCTGTTGCGGGGACCCCTCTCCTCTTCCTCCTCCTCTTGTGGGTGGAAAGATTAGCGGGCTCTTCCTCCTCCTTGCGGTCTGCAGCGGACAGTGCAAGCTGGTCTTAGGCAACCACAGGAAGCTGGGCAGACAGGATTGTGACCGCTGGTAACTGGACAGGATCTTCATTGATCACAGGGGGACTGGACAGGATTGTCAACGGTCACAGAGGAATGGACTAACTTGTTGACAGCCACGGAGAACTGGACAGGCTCATCAACAGCCTTGGGGTACTGGACAGATTTGTTGACAGCAACGGGGAACTGGACATGCTCGTCGAAAGCCTCAGGGAACTGGACTGAGTCTTCAATGAACATGGGGAACTGAAGCCTCAGGGAACTGGACTGAGTCTTCAATGACCACGGGGAACTGGACAAACTTGTTGATATCCTCAGGGAACGGGACAGACTCGATGACCACAGGGAAATGTACGGGCTCGACAACGACAACAGGGAACAGGACCAGCTCGTCGACGACCACAGGGAACTGGACGGACTCGTTAATGGCCACAAGATCTGATCGGCTCATTCAGACCAGCCCTAAACAATTACATAAGGCTGGCCTGATTGTGCCCCAGTCCTGAAGACAGCACCAAAAACTCCAACGCTTACCCTCTCAACAACTTCTCCTCCTGTTGCAGTCTGAGGAGCTTCATGGTCCGCTTGGCTCTGCTCATGTGGTAAGTGGTGAACAAAATGAAAAACTCATTCCTGCTGGGTCCATTCTGGTTGAATCGTTGTCTCTAATTGGTTAACATTAGTTAATGAACTGTGAACTAACATGAACTAACAATGAACAGTTTTATTTTTATTAATTAACATTAACAAAAATGCTGTAAAAAATATTGTTCATTGTTTGTTCATGATTCTTATTACATTATTTAATGTTAACGATACAACCCTTATTGTAATTGTATTGTAATAACATCTGATATAATTCTTAATATTCTAAGTTATACATATTATGACATAAAATGTATGTTGATGTTGATTTTATTCTTAGTGTAAGAGGCAATAAATTCTCAATCTTGATATTTTTAATTTATGAATTTATTATATTGACATATCCAACATAAACGGATGAGATACAGTCTGTGTTTTAAATGGTTAAAAAAAAAAAAAAAGCCCTCATAAATGTAAAAAATGCTACTGAAAATCAAAACCAGGGGCAAAACTTTCCCTCCTAATACAAAAGTTTATTCCTGACTTTGGCGTTAAGCCACCCTCCTCTCAGCATTCCCTTTTGGTTTATAGGAGACCTATTATTCCCATTTTTACAAGATGTAATATAAGTCTCAGTTGTCCTCAGAATGTGTCTGCAAAGTTTCAGCTCAAAATACCCTACAGATCATCTATTATACCATGTTGTAAATGCCTCTTTTTGAGTGGAATCAAAAACATGCTGATTTTGTGTGTCTCTTTAAATGCAAATGAGCTGCTGGTCCCCGCCCCTATTCCAGATGAGGGTTGTGTCTTTACAGCTCATGCTTCTGATACTACAGCAACAACAAATCAGAACCTATATGACTGACAGCGTAAATACCAGTGTTGTATATGTATGAAAATTTGGGCTGTCAATCGATTCAACATTTTAATCAAATTAATTATATGGTGTCCCGATTAATTAATCGCATTTAATCGCATATACAAATATTTGCTTAGAAAATATTAATGAATAATAAATATTCAGATAATTAAAATGCATTAAATTCTTGTGGCAGGAGAGTTAATCATTGATAAAACAATACAAAAAGCAGCTTTAGAATACAATGTATTGTTTACTACCATATTATTAATCATAAGTCAATCACTGGCATACAGTTCACAGCAATCCATTTCACAAGTGAATTTATCAATCAGTTGGAGATTTATTATGAGGGCTTGTTTAAGGACCCATCAATGTTCACCTGCATCAGACATGCTTGTGTAGCGTCTCGGGTACGTCACGTCATAAACATAAAATTTTTAGGTCACTGTGTCAAGGTAAATATAGTTTAATTCTTAGAACAAATCTTGATCCCTTTGTTTGGATTTGTGCTCCAAGTGTTATGAACGCAAGAACGTAACTCATATTTGTGTTGTTGCTGCTGAAGGTTGTTTTCTTCACTGTATAAACTGCACATTGCCACACAGCTGAATTTTCATTTACTGCCCTCTGGAGTAAACAGGTGGTAGTGCAAGCTTGCATTTCTCAGGAATCTTCCATATTACGGTCCGGGGGCATTGCGATTTAATTGCATACATCTTTCTAATGCGTTATTCTTTATAAAATTAATCGCACTGAATTAAAGCGTTAAAACGACAGCCCTAATGATAATATATATATGTGCAGCTGTGGCAAAAATTATTGGCAGTGACATAAATTTAGTATTTTGCAAAGTTTGCTGCTTCAGTGTTTGTAGATTATTTTTTCACATGTTTCTATGGTATACTGGAAAACAATGATAAGCATTTCATGAGTTTTAAAGGCTTTTATTGGCAAAAACATTCAATATATGCAAAGAGTCAATATTTACTGTGTTGACCCTTGTTCTTCATAACCTCTGCAATTCACTCTGGCATGCTGGATATCAGCTTCTGGGCCAAATCCTGACTCATGGTGATCTATTCTTGCCTTGTTAGTGCTCAGAGTCGATCACAATTTGTGGGCTTCTGCTTGTCCACTCGCCTTTTGAGGATTGACCACAGGTTCTCTATGGGATTAAGATCAGGGGAGTTGCCTGGCCACGGATCCAAAATTTCAATGTAATGATCTCCGAGCCACTTCGGTATAATTCTTGCCTTGTGACATGGTGCTCCATCATGCTGGAAAATGCACAGATCATCACCAAATAGCTCCTGGATCATTGGGAGAAGTTGCTCTTGCAGGACGTTTTGATACCATTCTTTATTCATGGCAGAGTTTTTGGGCAGAATTGTGAGAGGGCCCACTCCCTGTGATGAAAAGCAGCCCCACACATGGATGGTCGCATGATGCTTCACTGTTGACACGACACAGAACTCATGGTCGCATTCACCTTTTCTTCTCCGGACTATCGATTTTCCAGATGTCCCAAACAGTCGGAAGGGGGCTTCATCAGAGAAAATAACTTTGCATCAGTCTTCTGCTGTACAATACTTGTACTTCCTGCAGAATTTCAGTCTGTCCTTGATGTTTTTCTTGGAGAGAAGTGGCTTCTTTGCTGCCCTTCTTGACAGCAGGCCATTGTCCAAAAGTCTTCGCCTCACTGTGCATGCAGATGCACTCACACCAAACTGCTGCCAATATTGAGCAAGCTCTGCACTGGTGGTGACATGATTGCATAGCTGACTCCTCAAGAGTGATGGTCCTGGCGCTTGCTGGACAATCTGGGACATCCTGAAGCCTTCTTCACTGCAGTTGAACCTCTCTCCTTGAAGTTCTTGCTGATCCGGTAAATGGTTCTTTCAGGTGCAATATTCTTTGCAGCAATGTCCTTGCATGTGAGGCCATTTTGACGTAAAGCGATGATGGCAGGCACGTCTTTCTTTAGAGGTAACCATGCTAACAAGAACACAATGATTGGAAGCACTTCTTCCCTCATTTTTATAACAATCAGTCTGCTCTTATAATCCAATCAGAATGATAAGAGTGATTTCTCTTGACTAGTACTCGTTCACACTTTCCCAGGTGCTGCTGATATGATTAGTGAAATGATGTTAGCAGGTCATTTTGTGCCAGGGCCAAAAAACAGTGAAATAATTTGGGTTTTTGTGATAAAGTTCATTTTTTTGGCTAATGAAGCTTTTTGCAATTATTTAAAATGCATCTGATCACTCGCAATAATCTAGAAACAATGTGAATCAACAGCACAACAACTGAAGCAGAAAACTTTGTGAAACACAAAATGTATGTCACTGCCAATACTTCTCACCATGGCTGTACAGTACAGGTCTCCGTGAATACAATCAGTAACAATGGTAACTGACAGTAAGCATTTTCGTGTTAAAAATAAAAAAATAATGACATAGCTCTGGTATTCCGATTTGCAAACTCACAAAATATAAAGTGCGATACTTACATCTTCAGGATATAAAGCCGGAACATGAACAGTTGGTACTGATCCATGCTTGAGAAACAATTTTTTTGAAAATCCTGCTTTATATTGACACTCATTCACAAAGCAGTCTGGTGTAAAATGATTTGCACAAACATACACACATTTTTGTATGTTTTGGGGCACATTTCCTTCAAAAACAAAACTTTTCCACTGCATCTTCAGTGGATCTGATGCCGGGAGTTCATGAAGACTCTTATGTTCACTTTTACAGCCAACAACAGAACACTTATGACGCTTACAAAGCTGAGACATTATTCTTCTCACTGTATCTCCTCCAGCATGGAAAAAAATGGCGGACTTTGTGTAGATCACTCTGGGGAGGATCTATGATTATTGGGTGGAGTCCGTCACCAGTCATGGGCGAGGCCTGTAACGTGATGTCACGTTGGAGCAGAAACGAAAACCATTCATTATGACACACTGTTTTTGATTAATAGAAATATAAGAAAGAGATTATATAAGAGTGGGTGGACTTTTAACATTGTAGGGTGGCTGTGTACACACACTGCCGACTCAGATTTATGTACGAACACCATGTAAGTCTTTGTCTTTTGATGAAAATGGGATAGATTTAGGCAAAAATTATTGAATGTCTTATTCATTCATTTTAGTCACACAATTTTAGTTGACAACAACACCATTTTAGTTTGGATGCGGATGCTAACCATACCATTTTGGTTAGAGGGGGGAAACAAAAAGTCGATATTTCAAAGTAGTGTGATATTTTACTATATAATCCTTTGTCACAAAATGTGCAAAAATGACAAATCTTTACACAAAAACCATTGCAGTCTTAATGTACTAAGGATCTGTATGTACAGCCTTACAAATGTTACAAGTTATAGACTTGGATCTTTTGCTCTTTGGTTGGAGATAATTGGGTCTTAGTTGACCCAATGCCACAGTCTACTTTGTCTTTTAAAACACCTAAGTGTTGGTCAGTCTCTTTTCCCCCAAAAATATTAACAAACATATATTTTTGCCACTTGAATACCAGTAAAATATTGTGTGGTAAAATATCACAATTCTCTGAAATATTAACCTTCCCCACCTTAGTCAATGAACATTATTGTAAGTAATTTAGTTGACAAGATAACACAGCACATGATTGCTGGCACAATTTATCTGGCTGTTTACACACACACACACACACACACTCACACACACAAACAAACAAATAAATAAATAATAAAGTGAAGGAATCTGGCACGAATAAAACCATTCCTAATAGTAAATCATTAGCTCCCTTAGCATGAGGTTTGATGACCTCCATGACCGCTCTCTGCAAACCAATAACAATCGGTCCATTTACACCAATGATTCTTGTACATTTTGAGTTAACAAACTCAGCTAATGAGTCTGAGGGATTCTACAAGACAAATGATTTCCTAGTCAAATAACCAATTTACTTGCGCACAAGCTCGACCTTGACTTTGTGGGTGAGGCTGTCTTTTCATGGTTATTTCCAAACATGAGTTTCACACTCGCCTCTGTTACCAAACTGCTCTTACATTATCACTAATTATGGGACTTTGAAACCCTGTGACCCACAAGACGTTGGCAAATACAGCAAGGCACAGAAGTGGTCTCGCTCAAATATAATTATATGATCTGCCTTAGTTTTAACAATTTGGCTTGGTTGATTACATTCTTACCCACTCATCTCTTCAAATGGAGAAGCCTGCAATCTGAACCCGAATCTACACCAGCCCATGTCGCCTTGAAAGTGGGATTGAGCGGAGGCCAGACCCGGGTGTAATAACTCTCTAATGAAGTTATATGGAAATTGGATGGCTGCATGCACACAGATGTGTAGAGATCATTAACGCCCTGCGATTCATTGAAGTTGGTGCACAGGTGCCGGCAAACTGACATTTTGAGGGAATGGGTCAATATGGTAAGATGGAGCAATGAGAACTTGGCAAGCATTGGGTGGGCATGATGTTAATGGACAGAGGAGGGAGTCAAGCTCATTTGCAGCTACTCTTTAATCATGAGGAATAGATTTGAGCTGTTGCCTCGAAACTATGTTCCAAGTTTCACAAGTCTTCTAGAGCTACTCTAGTCCTTTGTCGCAGATAATGAGCGCTCTTAAATCGGTATTTGCAATCTAAATGTTGCCGCTTTCAACTTCAACATGTGAATGGGTTCCACATTGTAATTAGCACCATTAAATTCAGAATTCCAAGCTCAATGATAATGACTAATTCAAAGGGCATTTACACAATAGTATATCAGAGACTCAAGGGCTCAGGATTTGTGTAGTTAGGATCGAGAGTTTGACGTTACGGCTTTCAGCTTTAACATTCAAACTGATAACACATTGTAATTAACATCAATAATTTAATAATTCAGGGCTCAATACTTTAAGGGAACCATTTTTTAAAGGGCATTTGCAAAATGATATGCTAGAATCTAGCGGTTGAGTTTAGCTAGTAATTTCGGTAGCACCTGCTGGTAGATGCGTGCAAAAAGTATCTCCACTGATGGCATTTCCAAAGTTGTGTCTATTCAGATGAAGTACATCTTTAATAAGCAACCTATAGATTGCAATTCTTCCATTATTTTACAGCTAATTTGGCTCTTAAAAATGTGAAATTAACTTAAAACAATACCATAGACTTCCATTGAGAGTGTCTATGATGGTATCTTTTGACTTGGGCCAATAAGCAATCCTCTAGCATCCATTTACTGTAGTAATACCCTAGCAACACCCTTGCAATTACCCAAAACATAAAAACGAATTAATTTATTAATTGTTGAGGAGAATCCAAATACATTTTGACCAAATATAATATTAAGATTAGTTTTTCTCTGTTTTTAACTCTTAAACAAGTCTAAAATGACCCACACATAAGAGTAGGGTTCAATTCTTCCCTGGCTTTCGCATCAGAGCTCAAAGTAGTCGTTAGTGAATGATGCATGTTCTTGCGGTGCCATCTGTCAATCAGCACTGACAAATTTTATTTTCAAACACAAATATTATTTGAATCAAGCAATAAATATTAGTACAAAAACTACTAACACAGTAATACATGCATACATTTACAAGTTTTCTTTTCCATGTTAATCAGAGTTTTGTGGTGATTGGCGAAATAACAACTGGAGGATCATTCATACTGAATTAAGAGTAACTTTGCCCTGTGAATGCATGTGATTGTGTATTTAACCCCTCTGAGCTTGCTGTAGAAAGTGTTACAGAGCTTATGTGAGAAAATGAGTTACTGTTCTGTCTGTCATTGCTTTTTTTTTTTTTTTTTACATTTTATTGTCAATTATCTTCATTTGAGTCTATTAATATTAAACGTTGCGACTGGTGTGGAGAGGCAGATTGCTTGTCTGGTTAGGACACGTGTAAGATCTCTGAGATGAGTGCCAGGTTGTTCATAATTCTCAGGTAGTTTTAGTAAGTCATAACGTGCTTACTGACATTTACACAGGGTCCAAAATGTATTTAAAATATTACAGAACAAATTATAATATTACTTATTGGTTGGGGAAACTTGCAAAGTTGTATTCCTACCAATAGCATATTAACTCTATAGAATGATTTCATGATAATATCATGGAATATTGCCTTTCAGTGGGCCCCAATCCAGCATGGGCCCCTGTTACTTAGTTCCACCATTATGTCTGGTTCGACGCCCCTGCATGTGCCAGCTAAGATGAATGGGAATGCTAAGTAATAGCTTTTTCCATGTATTATAGACCTCTTTCATCTGATCCCTTTATCAATTAGAGTGACCTCAAAAGAGATTTTCCATTGGATTTCATCCCTTTGGCTTTCCCCAACCATGTGGATATGGTTTATGCTCAACAGAGATTCAGTGGCACGTCCTTGTGTTGAACGACATTTGCTAAGCCAAATTCCATGCTTGGCACTTCTGACTGGCCTAAGATCAGCATTCAGCGAGTTTTGGTGTTGTGCCACGTTTGTCGAGATGGCTTTGCCCAGGATGCCCATAGCTGTTCCAGCGCACTCTTCAGCCATTGGCCAGATTGTTTATTCTCTGAACATTCATCACGTTTGTATGACTGCTAACATCAAAAAGTTAAGGACTTTGACTCAATGACAAGCACATGATGTTAGTTCCAACTTTCTGAAAGTCAATAAATCTAGAAACGATAAGAGTTATTGTAAGGCAAGTGTGGCTACTTTACTTCAGAACAGTGTGTGCTGAATGTTTGGGTTTTTAAGGGCAGAGATTATAGTGCTGTTGAATTTTAGGGTCGGGGGTGGGGGGGTTAATATAGTTTATATCCCCAAGCTCTGCTCTGATCTGCAGTGGCAGGTGTGCATGCTGGAAATATTCCAGAAGACAGTGATGCAAATCAAAGACGACTGTCTTGCTTACGACAGGCACAATCTAATGTTCTGTCCAAAACTGATCATTTCTTTTCAAAGTGCTTGCTATTTTTTTAGGTTTTCTTTTCTTTTCTTTTCCTGTCATGTCAGAGAGATCTTTCAAGTATACTGTCCTTATAAGTCATCTTAAGCTTAAATCAGTGAGAAACTGTTTATTTTGTGCAATCAAATTAGAGTAGCAAAGTCTGTTCAAAAGGATGCTTACAAGGATGCTTATCTATCAAAGAACAGTGGTGGACTGTAACTAAGTATTTTTACTTTGTTACTGTACTTAAGTAATTTTTTAAGGATCTTTACTTTTACTGAGTACTTTTATTATGGGTTACTTTTACTCCACTACATTTTGAAGCCAATTATCATACTTTTTTCTCCACTACATTTCAGAAAATCAGGTTGAAATAACGTTGAATAAAATAGGTGCCATAGAAAAGCCAAGTGCATTTTTAATATTCCTGTATATTCCTGCCAAATAAAACTTACACCGGAGCACAGAGAAACCAATGCTTTGTTTTTTTTTCCATTTTCTGCGCCATATTACCATTAAATCCTTTTTAATCTTGACAAGCTGTAAATCATTCTAAATGTCTTCAGATGCTAGCTTCAATATTTGACCACTCTTTTACAATATATTAGCGGCAGTAATTTCTTCATTTGCGTTATAAATACACATAAAATTAAAACACGCAAATCAAAATGGCAGTTCCACCTTTTTATGCACTGGCGATGCACAGACAAGTCCAATCTAGGACTTTACATGGCTGCAAGGTCTCAGTAAACATCCATTAGAACTAATTGAAATAGAAGTATTGATGAATTATGCATTATACATTCTCCAGTAAATATGCAATCTGCCAAGCAAATCAGTAGTTAGCAGTCACTTATGAGGAGCGAGGGCGCTCTAGTGTTCTGGTAAAGTGTATTGGCTTCTTTGGGAGATGTTTAGAGATGCATATATGCATTTCTTTGATGTTTTAAAAGAATGCAGGCAATAAATAGACAATTGCAACAATACCTGTCTCTGTCCTTCAAGCAGTTTTGGGTATTTCTATAAGAATACAGTGTCTGCTATCAGTAATATATTGTCTGCCTGATTCTATAAAGAATCTACATGAGATCAGAAGAAAATGCTGTTCTACAGTTAATGATATTTTGAAGTTAATTACAGTACATGCAGAGAATGTGTAAAACTTGTAATTTAACTGTCATTGAAATAAACAGGATGCTGTGGCCGGCTTGACAAAACACATAAACCTTTATTGTTGAACTTTTCGGCAGTACACAAAAGGTTTTTTTTCAAAGGTTTTCTCTTCTGCTTAAGTACTCCCGCCGCCCCTCGCTGGAACACGAGACCGGTGTGGCACACAGGTGAAAGTCATTCGCCACTTATCTTCCCGGCCTCGCTCGGCCCAGACACCGCTCGGCTCTGCCCTGCTCACCACATATTTATTTTCATTGAACATTTAATTTAAAGATGCATAACATAAGATTGCATGTAACTTGCGGATGCTCTGCTTTGAGGTTGAACTTGACGGTTTGCAGGATACCTATGTACGTTTATGACGTGACTAGCTACACCAGAATCACTGATAGTTAGAAGAATGTCCTAGAAGATGTATATGTGAAAAAGAAATGCCGTCCGAGCAAGTAACATATCTGCTGCTTTTGTTTTGAATTGCCAAAAACGTACGTGATATAACGCACAAGGACAAATGATGCAAGCATGCAATTTCCCTCCAAATCTGACTAGTGCAGATTTAATTGAAATTCTAGAAGTTTTGGTTTTTAGGTTTTTCAAATGGAAAGGTGGCTAATTTAGACACACGAAAGAGACCGTTACAGACCTGCTGCCTATGTAGAGCATTACAAATCAGCTTATTACTGTCTATCTGTTAGTCTTATGATGTTCTATAATGCTTAAATTTAGGGTGCTGCCGTTGAAGGCAGCTGCTTATGTAGTCAGTAGGCAGCGATGCAGCTCAGGTTTTGGAACGGTTATCACACTGCAAAGACACAATTGAACTGTAATCCTAACTGATCTTTACTTTTAATACTTAATTACATTTAAAAGGTTCAAAAGTACTGTTGTACTTTCACTCAAGTCAAAAATTTTAGAGGTGTACTTCATCTTTTACTGGAGTAAAATTTCAGCAGGGCATAACTCAAGTACAGAATTAGTGTACTTTGTCCACCACTGTCAAAGAAGGATCATGTAGCAGCAGTACAAGCCCTGAAGAGTTCTGCGTTGTGTTCATGATGTGTGGCTGACCTAAAATCTTGTGTTTTTATGCTGGTATTTGATATTTTTGGGATTCTCATATACATTTATGAAACCTGCCTGAGCAACCTAATGAAGAATAAGATGGGATTTGGCATCTCTCAGGATCCCAAATATTGCTGTATCAGTTCGAATGCAAAGTTATGTGGCTTTCATTGCAAGAAATTGCTAAGTCTGAGATGTTTGTTCTTTGGGGGAAAATGCATGACATAGCCTGAGTTTGACAAATACACTGTCACTGCATCAAAGCCACAACAGTTCCCTTACAGAAATCTCATGTATGGCAATATATGTAAAACACACATAATATGTATGTAATGATTTTCACTGATAGAAAAAGGTCACATACAATACTTGTATATGTAACGTGTATATATATACAGTTAAAAGAGTCATTAGAATAATTTTTTAAACCACTCCACAGATATTAGCAAACTATAGTTTTGCAAGTCATTTAGGACATCTACTTTGAGCATGACAAGTCATTTTTTCAACAATTGTTTACAGACAGATTGTTTCACTTTTAATTGACTATATCACAATTCCAGTGAGTCAGAAGTTTACATACACTAAGTTAACTGTGCCTTTAAGCAGCTTGGAAAATTCCAGAAAATTATGTCGATCTTTAGACAATTAGACAATTAGCTTCTGATAGGCTAATTAGCTAACTGGAGTCAATTGAAGGTGTACCTGTGGATGTATTTTAAGGCCTATACCTTCAAACTCAGTGCCTCTTGGCTTTAAATATTGAAAAATCTAAATAATTCAGCCAAGAACTCAGAATTTTTTTTAGGTATTGTTCATTCTTAGGAGCAATTTCCAAACACCTGAAGATCCCATGTTCATCTGTACAAAAAAAAATGTATGCAATTATAAACACCATGGGATGTTAGACTCCCAAACATTACTTCTGCAAATAGAATAGATTAGAATAGAAGAACAGTGAGCCCTGCAACAGATGTCATGTCCCCCACAGAGACCCCCACTGAACATTGAGTCAGTCTGAGATTGCATAAAGAGACAGGATTAATTGAGACAGACTAAAAATATAGAAGAACTGTGATGAAGATGCGTCCAGATGTATCTTGGAGAATTGGTGCCGTTTTAAATGCGAAGGTGGCCTTTAAATGTATGACATTAAGTGATAAATTAAAACTATTTATGTCATTATTTTTGAAGACATCCTCACTATGCAACATTTTTCACAAGTGCCTAAAATCTTTGCTCAGTACTGTGTATATTTAAGATTTCTGTGTTGGTTGGGGTTGAGATTATTTGACTTAAGGTTTATACATACTATCTGGCTAGGGTTCAAATTTGTGGTGTGTCACATTAATATGTACATTTTACGTATTAATATGTAATATTAATATTTAATGAATGTGCATCTTTTATTTGACATGTGTTTTCTGTAAGTTAAATATCTTTCTTATTTCTTCCACAGGTGGAACGAGAGATCGCCATCCTGAAGCTAATCGAACACCCGCACGTTTTAAAGTTACATGACGTCTATGAAAATAAGAAATATTTGTAAGTATTATAAGCATATCATAAATAATTGTAGAGTATCAGGCCATTTGAAATATTCAACTAAGTTTGTTGTCTTTTTAGGTTCTTGAACTTTAACCCACTAATAGCTTCAGAAAGGTGTTAAACAACATGTTGGCGTTTTTTATTCAGTCAGATGTTGTCTTTTGACAGAAATGTCCTTTAAATGTGGTCAATATGCCATCATGTCATATTCATTCATTTGAGTAAAATTTACTCTGTCTAAAATGGCATATCATTTTAGTTGACAAAAATAACATATTTTAGTTGACGATATTGTGCAAAATGACAAAAACCTGCATCAAACTATAACAGACCAGACTTAAACCAAATATTCAAACATTTTGAAAAAAATATAAACAAATTACAATTATTTATACATGTATCAATCATATTAAAGATGATTAGGTTTAATATGTAAGATTAAAGAACATGAGAAAACTGCATGCAACAAATAGTAAAGTTGGTCACTCTTTACATTAGGTGTCTTTAACTACTATGTACTAACATTCAAATACAATGTGTTTATTGTGTAACTACTGTAAATGTTGTTTTTCAAAATTCACACAAGATTTACATTTGCTGCTACTGAGATTGATGTATGGGCAGGTGTAGGGTTAGGGGTTAGAGGTTAGGGTTTAGGGGTTAGGGTTTAGGGCATGGGCAGGGCTGGACTGGTAATCTGGCATACCGGGCATTTTCCTGATGTACTTTTGAGCCGATCAAGGGTGGAGTGTTCATCTGGAGAACCTAGCGGGCCGGTGGTTTGGCTGCAAAACGTGCCGAATACACCCCCCCCCCCTTCACCCCCCCACCCACTCAACAGTTGGGCCAGTTGCCATGTAAAATCCCGGGCCGATTTCTCTTCCCAATCTTGCCCTGGGTATGGGTTGCATTAGGGTTCAAGTGGAGGTGTACTTTAAATGTACGTACAATGCAACAACATGTATGCACATAATAAGTACATTGTATCAAATAAAGTGTATAATAGTTAAAGACTAATATAAAGTGGGTCCGTAAAGATCATTGTACAGGTGTTCACCACAAAGACTCAATTATATGAATCAATTTTCTAAATAAACAAACAAACAAATATATTTTTGTCAGCAGTATGCTTTAATTAAAACTCTTTGATTGTCGCCATGATGCGTCTTTTTCGCATCGTCTTCAATATCATTGACAAAGTAAAAAATATAAAACCTTTGTCAATAGACACTTTTGTCAGTAATTTATTCTAACACTGGTAGTAGGTGCCTTTTAAGTTTTTAATGGCTCTGTTCCAAAACCTAGTGAGGTGCCTTGCTGCCTACATAGGCAAGTGATTGATTTTAATACTTTACATAGTCAGCAATTGTTTGCGGCACACAAATATTGCCTTCGCTGCTACGGCAGAGAACATACGATGCTGATATGCCCAAAACAAAGTATCTTATGAGGCAGCATAATGAACTGCCTATCTATTCGGAGCAAGCAATATGATACCTTAAATACTGCCTCATTGACGGCTCAAGTTTTGGACAAGAGATTAGGCCTAACAGATCAATCCATGACCAAACAAGCCATTTTTTAATTCTTGGAGTACAATGTATGTATTATAGAATGTGTTTACAGTGTTCATTCAATGTTCAGTTATACGGTATATGGTACCATGGTTTTACTGGAACATACATGGCTCAATTTTATTACATGGAATTATCTGATAGCATCGCTGAACCATGTACTGTATATTTTGTAATAACGCAATGGTGATAAAATGCAGTTATGGTTATACATGCCCAAATAAACGTGTAGTGCAAAAACAACTGAACTATGATTGGTGCATATAGCTTACAGAAAAGTTTGGCAGTAAAGCAAGTGTAAATGTGTTTGATCTTTAAAGGTTTTAGAAGAGTGAGCTGCTGGCGCTAAAACACTCTTAATGATGGAAGTGTGAAACAGCCTGTTAGCCACAGCAGTTTGAGAGCTGCTAATGGGGCCACGAGTCATCCATCATGGAAACACCATGTTAATGCGCCTAGTGCTTTTTGTAATAAACAAATCTTCATTAAAAAATTATTTCTGTTTACATCATGACTCACTTATCTGGCAGTTGTCTAGGGTTATGTAGCACAGCAGGAGTTTTTTGGCCCAAACGCTGGAGTACTGTAGCTTAAAGTTGAAGTATGTAGATGGTTATCTTAACTATTGAGGTTTTGAATGTTTCATGTGAACTTAAGAGTTACTGATATTCCCAAAAATACACATTTTAAAATTTACAATCTTTCAGTTCTGGAAAAACAGACCTAAAATATTGATGACTAAACTTGCCTTCGGGGGCGTATACAAATTTTGTCCAATCATATACTCTCTAGAATGAAAATGTCCCTCTCCTTACACCACCTGACTCTGGTCACCCTTTATTTTAGGTGTGTTTAACCACTATGTACTAACATTAAAATACATACAACTACAAAATTCTCACAAGAATCACATTTGCTGCTACTGAGGTTGAGGTACGGGTGGGTTTAGGAGTAGAGGTAGGGTTAGGATTAGGGTTAGGTGTTAGAGTTAGGTTTTAGGGTAAGGCATGGGTTAGGTTTATGTTGGGAGGTAAGGTTAACAGTGTAACTACAAATGTAATTAAATGCAAGTACTTTAAATGTAATTATAATGCAACAACCCATATGTATATAATATGTACATTGTATCAAATGTTTAAGCGCATAGTAGTTAAAAACACCTAATATAAAATGGGACCCTGACTCTGAATAGCACGTAGCAATTCATGGGTTATGACTCTGGGGGAAAAAAGTGAACCCTAAAAAGAACCCTTATATATGTCTGGCCCGAACCTGTTGTTTCAATATAAAATACATCAACAGAGGAAAGAAAACTGCTATTGAAAATGTCAATCGATTTTATAAAGTGTTTAATGTTACGTCTTTCTCTTTCATTTGTGTTTGCAGGTATTTGGTTTTAGAGCATGTTTCAGGTGGAGAGCTGTTTGACTATCTGGTAAAGAAGGGCAGGTTAACACCCAAAGAAGCTCGAAAGTTCTTCAGACAGATCATCTCAGCTCTGGATTTCTGCCACAGTCACTCTATATGGTAAGTCTGGGCAATTGTTGCTGAAATGGAAATGTTTTATGGAAGTAATACATGTTCTTGTGCCAAATTAAAGAAATAAGCCATGAGAGGCTGTGCATTACAGCTGTGCATGACGTTAGTATAGATAGATAGATAGTTCACCAAGCATCCTGGCACATATATTCAAATATAGATGAAATTATTTAAAAAATGTGAGTATTTTGCAGTGGCTTTAAACATGGCTCAGCCAATACCACTGTATGGTATTACAGTGCAAAACTTCTTTGTGTCTTATTTACCAACCACCCACAAAGTAGTTTAAGCAGGCACATTTAGCGCTTATTTAATTGAAGTCATTGTCATTCCTTTCCTCTCAAAAGTATCAATTATGCTTATTTTAGATTGTGCTTTATTCACAAATCTCTGTTCTGTTTATTTATATTATATTTATTTATTTTTATAAAACTGCTACTTGCTTTGTGCAATTAACATCATGCTATTAACGCCCGAAGGAAAGTAGGCATTAAAATGACTTGGTTTTAACAATTTTTTAAATTTTTGGTTTAATGAGCTTAAATTACAAAAAGTTTAACAAAATATTGTGTATTTGTTTTGCCAAAGTTTTTCTTACTATTATTTTTGTTTTTGGCACCATTCAGAGTAAATTCTAGAGACCCAGAAATACTCAAACCAGCCCATCTGCATCAACAATCATGCCACGCTCCAAATCACTGAGATCATATTTTTCCCCATTCTGATGGGTGATGTGAACATTAACTGAAGATCCTGACCCGTATCTGCAGATTTTTAGATAATCACATGGATGATTGTTGGTGTCAGATGGGCTGGTTTGAGTATTTCTGTAACTGCTGATCTCCTGGGATTTTCACAGACAGTTCAGGAAAAACACAGTTCCTTTTATACTTAATAATAATGCCATTTCAAAACATGTGACGCATTCACAAAGGCCAACGCCGAATAGAAATGAACAAACTCTCAGCATTTCTAATGAACTTTCAGCGCATGTACAAACAGCTGTTCTCACAATAATGCTATAGTTTATATGTAATTACTGTACTCTGTTTGTGGCAGTCTGTCGTAGCCTGACCGTAACAGTGGATAACATAAGTAATCCCCGCTGTTGACTTCTTGTCAATAAGGTGAAAAGAGCACACAAACAAATTATTCCAAGCTTTTTTCAAACAGATGTTCCTGAATCAATCCTTCTGTAGGCAGCCGATGGAAGAATCAACATCTGGGACTGGAGCGCTTTACGAGTGTTTTTTGGTCATAACATTGGTGTTTTAGATAAACCTTTAGTTCAGCTTGATTATTAGGATAAACATTATCTGCACACATTGTCCGGGACATTTTTAAGACATCTTGCAACATTTAAAAAGCAAGAATGTAACCGCATGACACACAATCAAGGAGAGACCGGCTACACACAAAATGCCAACAAATCACACTTCCGCTAGCCACCTAGAGAAATACAGTGGACTCGCTGAGAATATTATGGATAATTAAAAGTCCTATTTTGTGTACCACTTTTTTTGTTCTGGTAATTATTGATTGGGATTGGAGTAACACATAAACTACATCTGGGATTTCATTCAATTTGCACTCTTGCAGTCTTTCTGTCTGGGGCCAACCGGTAACAGTATTTTTAGGGAAATCAACCCACCAATGGCTAACTTAAAGCTGTCTCTGCATAATAAGATGGGATAGACAAAGTATTTTAGCACAGATATAAATTTCACACTTCAGCTTTAAGACAAATAATCTCTATATATTGTAAAACATGCATCCAAAAAGTCAAGATAGCCACCTTCTTCACACTTAATATATTAGAGGTGAAACCGCAAGGTGGCAAGAGCTCTTTCCTCTTATGCTCGTTTAATTCATATTCATACCCCGGGGCTTTCCATTATAACCATATCAAGATATCAGGCTCAAGCTCTCTTTTTTCTCTCAAAAGCTGTGCGAGGCAAGGCAAAGTGAGGCACATCACCTCTCATAGTCTCTCTTCTTGATTTATGATCAGAGATCTGGTCCTAAATGCTTTTTTGGAGGGTCTGGGTAGAAAGGAGGGAGTTTGCCTTCATGAATCAGACCATGTTATATTCCCTGTTCTCCTACACCGGTCACAGTTGGTTTTAAATCATAATGCTTGCGGTATTGCATGTCTAAATGGTGAATTTGAATGTCCAATTCTTCATCTTCTAATATATGCTGAAAAGAATGACTTTATCAATTAACGATGAAACTACGCTTTCTGACACAAAAAGGAAAATGTAAATGGTTGATATGCTGATGGAAATCCACAACTCTGTGTCCAATGGGTTACAGTGTGGCATTTCAGTCAAACTGCAATAGTTGACTATTGTCGAGGAGTTCGTAGTCAATTCATTTGAGAAAAATGAGACAGGGATTTCTGGTAGCTTGTACTATTTTCGTTTGTTTTCGATAATTGGTCCTGTTAGCTTCATTTGAAGCACATAGTTGGGTTATGAAAATGAAAAAGCGACATACTGTATAATGAGCACAAATAGAATTCACTTGTTCTTTTTCTAACATCGTTAGGGAATATTGACTATTCAACCACATTGTCATTTTAAATCGAATCTTTTGTTCTGAAAATGCCTGATTGCTCTGGAGGAAACAATAGGCCAAGCATGAAGTGCAATAGTGTTTAATTAATGCCTTTGAAAAGTTAATGCATTGTGCTTATTCCATGCACTTACTGTAGGTCCTCCTCATAATTACGACATCCAGTTGATTTGTCTAATTAGTTTTGAAAGACAAAGGAAGCTTTTTTCTTAATACAAACAAAACAAAGATTATCTGACAATCTAAATGAGTAGTATTTTCTGTCTAGTTTTGTAGCTGTTTTTTATCAACAGTCTACAAGCTAAATTTGAGTCAACATGCATGATAAAATCTTCACAATACCAATTGACTTCCACCATCATTTCTTTTATTAAAACATCCAGTTTCCCACTGGTAAATATTCCCTTATAAAAATATAGTTCCAGTAACAAATTAACCATAGATTTGCATCAAATCAATAGTTTTACAAGGGTTGTGGTGGCGTTCATGCATGCTGATGTCATAAATACTATCATCAGTTAATTTTACCTCTAAGAGACTGAGAGAAGGGACAAAAGGAGCAAATCCACTCATTGAGCAGGTAAGAGTTTAATCAATCTGATCTATATAGAGATAGAGTGGTATTATAAGTATTCAGTGGAGCAATGTGGCCTTGTACACCAAACACACATCCACTCGTAGAATCCCCCGTCAGATGGTAACACAATGGTAATATCATATGCAACAAGGTACTGAAATATTATCATATTCATGTGGTATTTACAGCCACTAAGAATATGATGGATGTTACCATGATACACACATACACACACACACACACACACACACACACACACACACACACACATACACAAACACTTTATATACTATTTCCTTTTTTAAGGGTTTATAATGGGGTTCATTAACAACTAAAAAAGTCATTAAATGCATTTTTCTGTAAATCATTTATATGTGATTACATTAACATTAATCAAAAGGATGACTTTCATGAAATACTGTTATTAAGTGTTATTAAATGGTTCACTATTTGGCAAGTATTGCTTGAAAGTCGCCTTTTTATGCGTGTTATAACTGCATATCAGTTCTTTATAATGCATTTATTAGTCATTAATAAATCCCTTTATAAACCCTTAACAAAGGGAACATTGATGTAAAGTGTTGCCATTAGTACTCTCTCAGAGATTTCATTTTAAAAAAAGGGCAACAGAGCATTAGCAAAAGGTGTGTATTTGTATTTTAAAAGCATTTACGGCTTATCTACGCTTCCACTGAAAAGTTTGGACATTTTCGTTAATTTTTGAATTCAGAGAGAGCAAAGATATGCAATATAATGGGTGGACTACACTACAAAATAAACTAACATAATGATAGTAAAATAAAATGGAATAAACCACAAAACAATTAAGGAAATATCATACAAAACGGTCTGTTTTTCAAATCTCACTCTCATAATAATGCACACACTTTCATGCACACTATGTGGGTGTCATATATGATAAATCACATACAAACTGTGATCTCAGATCAGTAATAAACCTCTCGTCTGAGCACCTCTAGTGTGTCGTCTGAGCCCCTCAGTCTCTGTATGGTGCAGTCTCTCATCCCCGGATCATTTCTCAGAGCAGCAGACCTCCAGTCAAGCAGCATTCGGGCTAGTATGAGCAATGCCCTCTTTCATGCTGTCATATTTCTCCAGCTATTTGTTTAGTTGTGATGTGACTGAGGGCCATCTGTCCCCTCTGATCTCATGCTGGGACAGTCAGGAGGGTATAATGGGAGAAAAAATGACCCAAGTTTCATTTTCCGCTTCCGTTTTTAAAAAAAAATTATGGTTTCTCTGCAAGTCTTTTTGTCTGTTTCATGTCAGTTTTGTGTGATTTCTTTTTCATTCTCTCATTGCCCCCAACTAACATATTGGATGTGTTACTCTATCATTTATCACCTACTGTACTGCTTTACTTAATTATTTATTGGGGGCATTTTTACCTTAATGGGGGCTTTTTTTCTAACCATTTGAAACTGTTTAAAATATGTCTCATTCATTTATATCAAATACTTCATTAAGAATTTATTTAAGAATTCATTACCCTAAGAATTAAATCAAAATGAAATCATATTCTATGCCATGGTATGCAAAACTAGGACTATAATAGAATATTAAGACCTATATCAGTTGTTGCATTTATAAAACAGAAGTGTTCATTTCAAGGGCTTTTTATTTTTTTTGCATTTTTAATTTTGTTTGATTTTTTTTTTTTTAATGTTTTGTGGCATTTTTGCCCCAAGCACCCCTACATTTCTGACGCTGAAACAAACAATGTTATCATAATTTTTTTTAAGATAAGCCCCTGAAATGATGTGATCGCTTCAGAAAATATGCCTTTCATGTCGCATTTGCTTTTAGGACTCTTTCGGTTAGGTTTAGATTACAGTTTTAGGTTAGGGAGATGCGTTTCACTCATTACAACCTCCATCTAATCTTCACATTAAAGTCCTCCTCTGATAGTCCTCATCTGACACCATTTCACTCGCTTTTGGCGCCCCCGCTGGACATTTCACTGGGAAACTACAGCTAAACGCGCAACCAAGACCTAATAATGCAAACAGTTTGACTTTAAGGTATCGCATATGAAAAATTAAACTAAGTGCACAATAAATATTATCCAAATATTTCATTAACATTTTAAGCTACCAAAAAATATGAACAAAGTTTGTTTTAGTTGGTTTCTCCACAATTTCTTCAGCCACAACAAAGATGACTTTCTTACTGAACGCTTGCCTGTTGAATGATAGAAGCTTTATATGGGTGCAGGTTCTTTTATCAGGATAAACTGGCAGATTAACATGTAGACATATACAATAGATAATCCATGAGCATTGTTCTCTATATTAAAGGTGCAATCAGCGATTCCTGAGAAACACTTGATATTTGAACTCAACTGCCAAAAGAAACACACACCTCCCTTCAGTGCTCCTTTGGTAGCTCTGCCCTCAAAATTCATACACTTGAGACGGTTTTATGCACACCAGCCCCAGACATTCACAACTCTCCTGCTACTAAATCTAACATCACAACAACAGCAAATATATGTTCTGTAAACAGTGTGAAGCATAGAAAAAATTATGTTACCCACCTAAAGAAGAAAAAGAGCAAGTTCTTCATCCATCTTCAAGCGTTTTACCTCTCAGAAGTCTCTCCACCACTGAAAATACAGTATATACTTAGAGTATATCAATCAAGAGTCAGAATGTACTGTATTTTAACATTTAACAATATTGGTTTTTGTTCCAATAATTGCCTCTGTTTTATCAGAATTAAGGAGAAGGACATTTCTAGCCATCCACTCTTTGATATCATTTATACACTCTGTTAATTTGGAAAATTGTAAAATGTAGTTCTTGATAATGTCTCCTAGGGGGAGCATTTATAGAGAAAAGTATTATATACTTTTTACAACAGAGGCCGTAAAACTGATCTCTGTTGCACTCCATACTTAACTTTAATTTGATATAACAGTTCATTTGCACAGACAAAGTGCTAGTGGTCAGAGAAATAGGACCTAAACCAAGATAATGCCTGTCCACAAATGCCAACATAATTCTCAATCCTATCAAAGAGAATGTCATGATCTATGGTCTTGAATGTGGCACTAAGATCTAAGAGCACTAGAAGAGAAATGCAGCCGTGATCAAGTGTGTCGTGTATTTTGTTGGTTCATGTTTGTCATGTCTTTTATTTTGAAATTCTAGTTCCTGTTTCATGTCATGTGGTTCCCTTGACATGTGATTTCATGTTTCCCTCCATGTTCATGTGTCTTGTTTTCATTGGTTTATTTTCTTGTTATCTTGTATAGATTTCTCAGTGTTTATTGGTTATTTTTTTATGTGTTCTCCCATGTTCATG
Source organism: Moxostoma hubbsi (assembly GCA_032164185.1). NCBI lineage: Eukaryota > Metazoa > Chordata > Actinopteri > Cypriniformes > Catostomidae > Moxostoma > Moxostoma hubbsi. The sequence continues at coordinate 22,262,770 of JAVLUX010000040.1, read as the reverse complement.
TATTTAAGCCTTATGTTTTCCTTTGTACATTGTCAGGTATTGAGGTTTGTTGTTGTAACTTTGGTGGTTTGTTCAAGTTTATGTCAAGTCAAGCCAAGTTATTGTCACGAACATGTTCATGTTTTATTTATTTATTTATTTATTGGAGATACACATTGGAATAAATGTACACTTTGTTTCTTTACACATTTGTCATCATCTCAGTCATTGCCAGTGCCAACAACAATGTTACAAAATGATAAGAGAAAGTCATTTTTAACTCTAAGTGCTGTGTCTGTACAATGATGAGTCCTAAATCCTAACTGAAATGCTTCATATATACCATTTCTCAGTAAAAATGAACAGTTGGGAGTATAGTTCGATATTAATGGGAGATTTGATCTCTATAGATTTGGTCTATAATTAGCCAATTCTATGGGATCAAAGAGGTTTGATAACTACCAGTTTAAATGTCCTTGGGACATGCCCTAAGGATTATGAGGAGTCTCTTTTGGGAGTTTAGTCAGTATTGGGTCTAACATACATGTTGTTGATTTTGATGTTTTGATATTTTTTGTTTGCTCTTCCTGACCTATAACAGCAAAGGACTGAAGCTGCTTGTAGGGAATCATTTTAGTCTTCTGGGTAGCTGTGGCAGATGGACGCGCAATTACAATTTTGTTTCAGATTATTTCTATTTTATCTGTAAAGAAATTCATAAAGTCATTACTACAGTGTTGCGATAGAATAGTTGGTTCAATCAAAGATTTATTCCTAACCAATTTTGACACAGTCCTGAATAAACACCTAGGATTGTTGTGGTTATTTTCTATGACTATTCTCAAATATGCAGACCTGGCCATTTTTAGAGCCTGTCTGTAGTTAGAGACACTATCCTTCCATGAACCACAAAATACCTCTAATTTTGTATTCTTCCACTTATGTTCCATTTTCTGAGCTGCTCTCTTGAGAACATGAGTGTGATCATTGTACCATGGTGCAGGATTTTTCTCTTTAACTTTCTTTAATCAAACTGGGGTGAAAATATCTAGAATGCTAGAGAAGACTGTATCCATATTTTCTGTGACAGTAAGTTCTTTTGAGATTTTTGGCATACTGAGTTTTTGAGACAGATTTTTAGTTAAGCTATCTTTAGTAGTTCCTGAATAATTTTACCTGGACGATTACCCTCCATAGATTGAGTGACATATATTTGACAAGGTAATGATCTGAGATAATATTGCTCTGTGGCAGAATTTTATTTTATCAACATCAATTCCATATGACAAAATTATATCTAGCGTATGATTTTGCTGAGGGGTTGGACCTGTCACATTTTGCCTAATCCCAACAGAGTTGAGAATATTAATTAAATGCTAATTCTAGTGTATCATTTTTGTTGTCTATGTGGTTGTTGAAGTCACAGATGGAAAATCTGCAAATTCTCGAAGGAATTCTGAATTTGGCCCTGGTGGTCTATATACTGATTTATTTATTTATATCTGATGATGTCACATGAAGCATTATCCTGACCTTTGAGTAACACTAGAAATATTACTGTAAATTGTAGCAACACCTTGTGCTCTACCTTTCAGACAAGGCTTATTTTTATAACAATAGCCTGAGGGAGTAGACTAATTTAACCTGTTGATACGCACTCCCTTTTTGAGCACAAACCATGAAAATTACATACCTGAACTTAAATAGTTGTATTTACTGGACCCTTTGGAGTATGGACACAGTTGTAGTATATTTTGAAAGAAGATGCATTGGGCTTTATTTTCCAAGTTTCAAAATTAATATGTGTTGTTATTTTATTTTTTTTAAGTTAGAGAAGCTGAAATTTAAAGTAATGGAATTATTTTGTGCTGAAAATGTTTTTATAATCTAAAAAAAAAGCCACAAGTCTAAAGAAGTTATGTTTCAACTTTGAAGATGCTCAAACAAAAAATGAGGTTCCTGCAAGCTTTTTTCTAAAAAGTTACATTAAGGCTCCGCCTTTCAAGATGACACAAAATCGGACTGCACTTCCAGGCTATTATGAATAAAACTACACCACATAACAACTAACATATAAGATCATATACAGTTTTACAACATGAATGCTGCTCAGATTACATAGTTTGTTAAAGAACGATGACGAAGGGTAAATCTTTCAGGCGAGATCTCAATAGATAAAGAGAATATATCAATATTTCTCAGATTTATCACTTTTATGGACAAAAAGTGCTATTGGATGTTTTTCAATGAACGCTTGTTATGGACAATTAACCCAAGTGTGGCGAACTGGATTCAACTGGCGATCGTGTTTTCATAATAAAGGTATGAAGTCCCATTTTTGATATTGCATGTTTTCATTTGTACTCCTGCACAGATAACTAAATTGCTGTTTCTGGAGCATTGCTATCGTGAAACAGAGATCGGATATCAATGTTGAACCCTTAGAACTTTGAAAAGATGTAGAATTTGTTAAAATTAATTACATTTATAGATGGTAAATTATATTGTAAATGTAAGCAGAGTGACGTCACTTCCGCGTGCGGTGAAATTGCGTATCAACAGGTTAAACTGTTTTATCCAGGTTTCAGTCAAACAGAGCGAATTCAAACTATGATCTGCAATAATTTAATTTACAATTAGTGATTTGGATGAAAGCGATCTAATGTTTATCATACCTTTATATGATGTTTATCTTCAGTTATTTTTAAGTTTGTCATCAATAGAATTTTTTGTAATTGACTTATTGAAGGTTTTGTGTTTGGTAGTTCGGGGAACAGACACAGACTCTATATGATATATAGGTGATTCATTCTCTATGTGTTGCAGTTTGTGTGACCTGTGTAACGTCTCTAGGCAGCTAGCAGACGTTCGGATTACCCAGTTTGTCTGCTTCCTTGCCTATTTGTAATGCTCTTAAGATTTTTTTGTTTGTTTGTTTGTTTTTTGCATCCTGACATTATTTGCATGACAACTTTTATGAATTAATTTCCCTCAATTTCACTCAGGTGTCCTTGCAAAGTAACCACAGTGCAGATCAGCACATTTACTTTGAACTTTGAATTTTCCACTAACATTTACCAAGAAAGTGTCTGAAATCTTCATTTTGAACATTATCTACAGTTTAGTCATTTAAAACATCACAAACTTGTTTTTGTGAAATGTTTTGCTTGCAACTGAATGCCACTTGGTTTCATATTTGTTATCTAATGCAATGACATTCATACATTTTAAAGCATAGCTAAATTCTCCAAGTACTTTTAGGGGCCACTGTATGTAACTACTGCACATTTATAGACAGAAAACAACATCCTGATTGCAGGAAGCTGTGACAGAGGCACCCTTGACTCACTTGGCGACCACCTGCTCCACAAACAGCTGCCAAATATAAAGATCTGTACATTAACACCCCACTAAACCTCTCTGCTGTAATAAAAGACAATTGCGTCACAAAATAACTATTAAATATATCTGAATTGAGCACAAATGCACTTTATGTACTCATGTTATTTGGTTTGCTGAGTGCGCAACTAAGTTATATGGTTTTATGTGCCACTAGAGAACAGTTTGAATGAGATCTCGGATCTTATAATATTTCTGTAGGTTACTGCTGTGCTGTAGCCCACGGCGATATAACAGTTTCCAATTCAAAGATCCTGACCTCATGTGTGGAAAACCCTCAGTAATAATGGGTGATGATCATGAGGTGTTCGCTTGTGGTGGAAAAATATAATCAGTTGTCTCGTTGTCAAAATTTTTGAACATATTTGAACAGACAGTGAAATGGCTTTCCAACCTATTGTACATATTTCAGAGTTAAACTCTTTGAGAAAATAATGTTGGCAGGGATTTATTTCGTATAGAAATGTTATTTATATACATAAATCATTGGATTGTGAAAGTTGCCATTACATACAAGAGCTTACAGTCAATTGTGGATGACAACACTGTTCAAATTTAAACAGCCTAAGTGCCTTAAGCTGGAAATTGAAGTTGTTTCAGAGGCAGAGCAATTTATTACCTTTTGATAAAATTACATAGACAAAGCTTTTTTTCTCTTTAGAATAGCATGCACTTATGAGTCGTTCGCAATAAGACAACAAATACATAATTAGAAAGCAAATATCATCATTTTGATTTCACGTTGACTTTAAATAGACATAATGCATGTTTGTGTGTTTGAGGAAGTGAAATATAATGCACATCGGGAAGGATGATTTTTTTCTATCTACAGTAAACAAACAGCATGCACGAAAGGCGTAGTGCTGCTAAACACGTAGACATACATGTTCCGTAATTAAAATGTATCATAATTAGACTGCTGTGAACAGCATGTGTTGTACTATAACATGTGCTGCCTGCTGTTTCTTTACATTGCAATAATGCAAAGCGTGTTCTAGCGCCTTTTGAGTTATCGGACCCTTAATACATTATAAGAAATGTAATTTAATTACATTTTTAGATTGATCTATTAATTAATTAATTTAATTTGTTTATTTTTTTCATTAATTCATTTCATTTATTTATTTTCATAATTTTTTTATTTAGTCATTTTATTTACTTATTATTTTATATTTATTATTGTTTTTTATTTTTATGTCAATTAGTTATTTTATTTGTTTTAGACGTTATTACATTTCAAATTTTGTACGTATTTTTTTATTTTTTTTTGTAAATGCTTTTTACCTTTTTTACCTGCCAAACCATGTCTCTGACTACATGTAAATTTTTACAAATAAATAAAGTAATCCTGTAACCAAAGGTTAAATGTACAGATGTTAAACAGACACTATTTATTAGGTTTTTATTGTTAGGCACACCACAGCGAGAACCGCCGTTCTGATGGTATCAGAAGCATAATCATAAAATCAAAACTTGCCACAACTAAATGCAGATCTCGATCAGCAAACAGCACTACGCCATACACATTAAAATGTAAAACTATCACTGGAAGAGTAAATATGCAATTTAAGAACGACACACTGTGGGGAAACATTCGGTGCCTCTGCGCCCTCAGAGACCTAATAGAAACCTGATAATATCAAAAGCATCACAAGATGGTTTATTACCACAGTCACACAAACTTGCAGTTTCTTTCCCCGTTTCCTTTGTCCATTAACATATAGGCCAGAGGCATTGAAATTAAACTCGCTGCTGTTCGATTAATAACCAGCCGAAAGGAAAATGTACCTCCAGCCTCTGATCATATAAACAAACAGTTTCTGTCAGGGAGAGATTACGACTTCTGGGTCACGTTAACATGTCAGAAAGTGACTTCAAAGAGCTGTTATGAATGTTACCGGTGTGACAGCTAATAAACCCCACCTCTGCAATTTGTCCCTTGTATATCGTTGAGGTGCAAATCTCACATACTCAATTTTATGATGGGGACATATGAGGTTCAGTTTTATACTGTAGATGTGTTTGTGTATTTTTGCTAATTTTATGTCTCATTTGTTATGACTGTCATGGTGCTAGACACAGTTTAGATGTGGGCCTTTTCATTAGCCAATTCAGCTTGAGTGGGCAAAAACTCACAGGCTGTGCCCACAATAGTTTAGTTTCTTTTATTGTATATAAAACGACTTTGAAAATGTTTTGTTTTGCATCACATGAGGAAAAGTCAGACAGCAAATCAATTAACAGGAACTTTTAAATTAATTTGGCTGTGATAGGAGGCCCAGCAGAATTATTATTTAAAGTAGCTAGTTCGTGTCCGCCTGTGGTCAGATGGGTGTTTAACATCAGACACTGGCGCAGCAGGCATCTGTCAGCTCCTCCCAAAGGGTCTTGTTGACTGACAGCTATTAGACAGAAGAATAGATAAAGAGACAGATAATTGGGAAAAAAATTAACACACTCATTTGCATGCTCAAAGATGACTTGATAAATCTGTGATCCAACATGTCCTTGATTATGATGCAAAAAAAAACATGCTATTGCAGAACAGTGTTGAGAGAAAATGTTACACTTTACATATGTAATTATTATGGAGCAATACTTTTGAACTAAAACCAAAATCGTAAGTAATTCAGTGAAAATGTGGTTGTCTGTTCCTTTGCTCTGTTATGTATAAACAAAGCTAGTTAATTCTAAACAATAGCATTTAGCACTAAACATAAGTTGGCTCTTAACAAAGCAAGCTAACTCTAAACATACAAGCCAGTGCTAAACAAACACGATAGCACTAAACAAAGGGAGTTCACTCTTAACAACGCAAGTTAGAGCTAAACAACAAAAGTTAGCATTTTTAGCGCTAAACAAAACAAGTTAGCTCTAAACTATTCAAGTTGGCTCTAAACAACGCAAGTTAGATCTACACAATGCAAGTTAGCGCTAAACTCCACAAGTTAGTGCTACACTCCGGAAATTAACGATAAACTCTGGAAGTTAGCGCTAAACATTGTAAGTTATCTATAAACAATGCAAGTTAGCACTTAACAATGCTGGTTGGCTCTTAACAACACAGGTTATCACTTAACAAAGGAAGCTATAACCAATGCAATTTATCTCTAAACAATGCAAGTTAGCTATAGGCTAAACAATGCAAGCTAGTGATAAACAACGCAAGTTAGATCTACACAATGCAAGTTAGCGCTAAACTCGATAAGTTAGTGCTACACTCCGGAAATTAACGATAAACTCTGGAAGTTAGCGCTAAACATTGTAAGTTATCTAAAAACAATGCAAGTTAGCACTTAACAATGCTGGTTGGCTCTTAACAACACAGGTTATCACTTAACAAAGGAAGCTATAACCAATGCAATTTAACTCTAAACAACACAAGTTATTGCCTAAACTACAAAAGTTATCTCTAAACAATGCAAGTTAGCTATAGGCTAAACAATGCAAGCTAGTGATAAACAATGCAAGTTAGCCATAAAGAACACAAGTTAGCTATAAACAACACAGGATAGCTCTAAACAATGCAATTTAGTGCTAAACAACACAAGGTAGCATTTAACAAGGCAAGTTCTACTGAGAAAATGTGTTCATTTTGTTTTCTGCCCTACAGTCACAGGGACCTGAAGCCAGAGAACCTGTTGCTTGATGAGAAGAATAACATCAGGATAGCAGACTTTGGCATGGCGTCCCTGCAGGTGGGAGACAGTCTGCTGGAGACGAGCTGTGGGTGAGTGAATAAGAGCAACTTCTGACTTCTGGTCAAACACACATTTTCAGTTATTCTGGATTTTTAACTGCGGTTCCAAGTGTTGGCACTTCTCTTATCTGACCTCTGATTTGACTAAACATATTCTTCATTATAGCCTTTAAATATATTTAATGTGTGTTCTAAATATCCTTGAGATTAGTAATAGTGTACATAGTTAAGGCCGCAGATTTGGCTTGCACATTGTTTTTATTATTCCCCCCTGGAATCTACGCCCCTGCACATAATCACCTCAGGCATGCAGGGTTATAATGCCTAGAGAGCACTAATATCTCAAAAGCAGTCGCTCGCCTGACTGGCTTATCTTTTTTTGTATCAATTTCAAAGGAGCTTGTCTTTTGATTGTATCTTTTTGTATCAGTTTTGTGCTGTCAGAATTAGTAATTAATTATAAAGCATCATTGTGTGTTTCGTTTCGCGTTCTGTCAGTCACACACTGATATAAGGGACAAACGTCACCTGAGAGAGAGGTCATTGTTTCATGACTTTCTTAGCCAGGGTTGTTCTTTGACTCTAGACATGTTCACTCAGGAGTAGTGTTACCTTGAATCACTCTATTACAATGTTCATAACATATTATCAATGACTCCACATGTTCTAGCCTCAAAAATTATGGAATACCATTTAAAAAAAAAAAAAATCAAGAAATCAATTATAGTAATAATTTAGTCATTAAAATGTAAATAAGTTAAATTATTATGTGTATAATAATTTTTCCAAATTGATAAATAGTCAGACATAATTAAAATAGTTTTATTGGTTTTATAAAAGTATATATATTATATTAATTAAAAAGGAAATAAGTTATAATATAAGTAAATAATTTTTCCACGCATTTAGACAGACATACGTGTTTATTTTGATTAGTAAAAGTATAATAATTTAAATGTACATAAAATAAATTGATAGACATATTTAAAATTGTTTTTGATTAATAAAATAGTTTATTGATTCATCAATAGAGAGACATTTTAATTGTTTTATTTAATTAAATTATACTAATTGAAATGCAAATAAATTAACAATTAAATAAAAAATTTCTTCCAAATTAATAAATAGACATATTTAAAATGGTTTAATTAGATTAATACAATTATATGAATTAAAATGTAAATATATTAAATGTAAATAAATTATTTTTCTATTTGATAAATAGACAGACATTTATAAAATTGTTTAAGAAAATGTTGAAAATGTAGTTAAATGTAACAATATAATAATACATTAATTACCCTTTTTTAAATGCAACTTTTAAATTGCATTTTTTTTTTAAATCATTTGCAAACAAAGTTTAACAAAATATAATCGGGCAATGTGGGAGTGACCAATGGACATCAACTGAATTTTTTCTATTAAATGTGGTTAGCTCTCATGAAAACATAGTGCTCTCTTGTTTCACAGGAGATTGAGGTAGGAACCTGACTCATTTATCGGCCTTTATGTTTCTCTTAATGTAATTATTTCTTCTTTTCAGTTACTGACATCACCCCCTACATATAATTATAAACTTTTTGTCTTTGATCAGCAGATACATTTTTCTCTACTTTCTGACCTTTAGAATGAATGCAATAAAATCACTATGGCAGTTGCCTTATGAAGGGTCACATCGTGTTATATAATATCAGCTTTGCTGAGGTCAAACTGGACCCAAAGTACCTTTGTCCAAACCTTTGTGTACTTGTAGGGAAGTGTGCTTGTGTCACAGTCACCACTGGTCAGGAAGTACAGGACTTTGTGTCACGCAGGAAGTCATCGCTGCCTCTCAGCATCATGACTCAAAATCGGAATGAATCTGGATTTGTTCTGTCATACTAAAAATGAGCTGAAAAGCACCTTTGTGTTGGTCTTTGGCTGCATGTCCTTGAATGTTCATGTTTATAATTACTTTTTAAAGATGTGTACTGTGTTTATCATAGAACTTTGACATCTTACATCTATTAAGTTCATTAATATTGAAGATCAAGTGACAAGATTGATAGGAGTCAATATGCATATGAGTCATGCTGTATTTGTTCAGTTTGAGGTGACTCACTGAGGTGTTTTCTGATTGTTGCTTCATGTGACATCATTAGTGGTGATTGTAACAAAAAGAGAATGAAAATTGAATATTTAACTGTAAGGATGCGTCAGTCCCATACTAGTGTAATGTTATATTATCAGTATAATCAGTGTTGGGTGTAATCTGATAACAAAGTAATTAGCTTATGTGATTAGTGTATTTAGTAATTAGTGTATTAATTTTAGTTCAAAAAGTAATGTAACACATTACATTTAAAATTCTTGTAATCATCAATGTATTAATTTAAGGTCATTACTTTTTAGTACACAAATTGGGTTACACATTTTTTCTGGAATACATTCATATGTTCAAATGTATGTCTGTTTGCATTTCTGTCACAGCTTAAGGGTGTGCGACAATGAACAAGGAGAAAATATATACTGTACATTATTTCGAATTCATTGAACAGAAAAACAACATTTATTTGAAGTGATTTAAAAAGTACATTTAAAGTATTTCTTTAGTTTTTTATTGTTTTTTTTTTTAAGGATTCCCATTAGCGGATGCAATGGCAGTCAGCTTATCTTCCTGGGGTTCAAACATGACATACTTCACATAACATTACATACACTTCATTGCATGTACATTAAATTACATTACCATACTGTATGTGTGTGTATATATATATATATATATATATATATACCCTCACATTTTTGTAAATATTTGATTATATCTTTTGATGTGACAACACTGAAGAAATGACACTTTGCTACAATGTAATGTAGTGAGTGTACAGCTTGTATAACAGTGTAAATTTGCTGTCCCCTCAAAATAACTCAATGCACAGCCATTAATGTCTAAACCGCTGGCAACAAAAGTGAGTACACTCCTAAGTGAAAATGTACAAATTGGGCCCAACGTGTCAATATTTTGTGTGGCCACCATTATTTTCCAGCACTGCTTTAACCCTCTTGGGCGTGGAGTTCACCAGAGCTTCACAGGTTGCCACTGGAGTCCTCTTCCACTCCTCCATGACGACATCACGGAGCTGGTGTATGTTAGAGACCTTGTGCTCCTCCACCTTCCATTTGAGGATGCCCCACAGATGCTCAATTGGGTTTAGGTCTGGAGACATGCTTGGCCAGTCCATCACCTTCACCCTCAGCTTCTTTAGCAAGGCAGTGGGCGGCTTGGAGATGTGTTTGGGGTCATTATCATGCTGGAATACTGTCCTCTGCCCAATCTCCAAAGGGAGGGGATCATGCTCTGCTTCAGTATGTCACAGTACATGTTGGCATTCATGGTTACCTCAATGAACTGTAGCTCCCCAGTGCCAGCAGCACTCATGCAGCCCCAGACCATGACACCACCACCACCATGCTTGACTGTAGGCAAGACACACTTGTCTTTGTACTCCTCACCTGGTTTCTGCCACACACGCTTGACATCATCTGAACCAAATAAGTTTATCTTGGTCTCATCAGACCACAGGACATGGTTCCAGTAATCCATGTCCTTAGTCTGCTTGTCTTCAGCAAACTGTTTGCGGGCTCTCTTGTCCATCATCGTTAGAAGAGGCTTCCTTCTGGGACGACAGCCATGCAGACCAATTTGATGCAGTGTGTGGCGTATGGTCTGAGCACTGACAGGCTGACCCCCCCCCCCTTCAACCTTTGCAGCAGTGCTGGCAGCACTCATACGTTTATTTCCCAAAGACAACCTATGGATATGACGCTGAGCACGTGCACTCAACTTCTTTGGTCAACTATGGCGAGGCCTGTTTTGAGTGGAACCTGTCCTGTTAAACCGCTGTATGGTCTTGGCCACCGTGCTGCAGCTCAGTGTCAGGGTCTTGGCAATCTTCTTATAGCCTAGGTCATCTTTATGTAGAGCAACAATTCTTTTTTTTCAGATCCTCACAGAGTTCTTTGCCATGAGGTGCCATGTTGAACTTCCAGTGACCAGTATGAGGGAGTGTGAGAGCAATGACACCAAATTTAACACACATGCTCCCCATTCACACCTGAGACCTTGTAACACTAATGAGTCACATGACACCGGGGAGGGAAAATGGCTAATTGGGCCCAGTTTGGACATTTTCACCTAGGGGTGTACTCACTTTTGTTGCCAGCGGTTTGGACATTAATGACTGTGTGTTGAGTTATTTTGAGGGGACAGCAAATTTACACTGTTATAGAAGCTGTACGTACACTCACTACATTACATTGTAGCAAACAATCATTTCTTCAGTGTTGTCACATCAAAAGATATAATCAAATATTTACAAAAATGTGAGATACTGTGTGTGTATGTGTGTGTGTATATATATATATATATATATATATATATATATATATATATACATACACACATTTATAGAAAATCTATATATACAATTTAAAGCATTCATATACAGTACATTTCATAGCCTATCACCCCATAACATACAATTAGGTGGAATACTAAATAAAACCTATGTATTTAAAAAGAATGAAAAGTCATATGAAACAGAACACAATATTGAGAAACTTATCCAATTACAGTATACCTCCTACTGTTCAGTCTGACATTTGCATACCAATAAATATCTCTGCATATTCTTTTTGAAGGATGATTTAGTTTTTAATTAACGGATATCAAGAGGAAAATTATTCCAGTTTGTTATGGCTCTGTAAATGACCATTGGTTCTATTTTTCAATGAGTTGGTCTTTAAGCTGGGTACCACAATGTGACCATTACCAGCCAATCTTGTGTTGTGGTTATGTGTGCCCTTGCAGTAAACTATTTGTTCAAATAAAAATATTGGCATCTGTGAATTAATGATACATTAATAGTTACTTACCCAACACAGAGTACAATTGTATACTATTATAATAGTACACTAAAAGGCACTATTTGTATGTTATGTTGTGACACACTATTATAATTATACACTAGCATATACCAGTATAAAATCTAAAAGCTAATATACTGTAGTAAATGTAGTGTAAAGTAAAATAATATGGCATTTGCACTTTTTCTTCATTTTGGTATTCATTTATTTATTGTTGTTTTTGTTTTTTAGAAGATACTGTACCTTGAGCTTTGACAACTCAATGTAAGAATAACTTTGAATTAGCTTTGACAGGCCCCAAGGAGATGTATTTTTATCCCAAATTCAATGCCTTAAACAACATAAACAATTTAAAAAAAAAAATAAAAAATTTAGGGCCTTAACATGTTTTAATTTCTTGCATTTGAAATTGTTGGTCATTATTCCTTCAGAATTCTAAAAGGCAAAGGTACAACAGGGATAAAGCTGTTTAAATGTTGGTGCAAACTGAGGAACTTTATTACAAAAATTGCCAGCAAGTTCATAGAACCCATAAATTCAGCAGTCAAAAAACCTACTGTCATTGCAAAATGTATTACAGAAAAAAGTTTCACGTTTTATATTTTCTTTTTTAGTATTCTGGAAGAAAACCCAAGCTTTGGCAACGCTGCATAAGATTAAGTTTGAAATAGCTTTATTCTTTAATTTGAATGTGTTGAAGGCTATAACTTCAGAGCTTGTGAAACCGCTTGATGCATTGTGTAAAGAACTATTTATTTTCTTATGATAATGTAGCTCCAGCATATTGATAGATCCTATAAATTTGAAACATCTAAGAACAGACTTCTGTTGCAATATTGATACGAAATAAATTTTGTATATTTTGAGTACTGTGGGCTCGATCTACGATCAAGTTTGAATTAGCTCTGGTCCCAGAGAGCAATTCAAATTGGTTGTACTCTATTTCACTCGTACATTCAGAGTCGTCCATGAAGATATCACTTCTACATCTCCAGATCTTCTATCACTGAATCTGAACGTCAGCTTTCTGGTTGATGTTTTTAGCAATTTTGTATGCAGTTGGTGTACTTCAAGCCAAATACATTAGTTTGATAAGAGAAGCTCTCACTAACAGGATATTCATATTTGCATAGGCTTGTAAAGGTATTTGGGGGATCATGGAAAATGTTGACAGCTTACTGTGAAACTCTTCTAATAATGTGATTAATTCTGAACATGCCTGTTTATCTCTGTAAAACTTGTTTCAACTTGTGTTGATGTGAAGAGTATTACGCACTGATGCACTGCATCGCAGTTGTAGAATGGGATTTGTCAAATAAGATTATCCAAGACAGGATGTCAGCCATTGAAACCAGGAAGTCAGCCAGGAAGTACTGTCAACATTTTGTCCCCTAATTACCTAGACTGTGACATTAATCATTCTGAAAATATATTAAGACTGATCACAGATAATAGCTAATGTCTTCTAGCATTCATAGTGGTCTCGTTTTTGCTACAGCTTTTATAATGATCTGAGAGCTGCCTTCTATGTTTTTATTTGTTTATTTTTTGACGTTGGAAGTCTTGCTGTCATTTTACAGTGTCTCACATTTTGAAGACGCTAGAACTCCATCTCTGGTGGCTGTGGTTCAGGTGGTAGAGCGGGTTGTACAACATTCCTTATTCATGCTGGCGCCATATTTGAATTTGAATGGGCTGTGAGGTATATACAGTCTCTTCAATGGGCTGTACTGCAGTTTAAAATGTTTTTGGATCGTTCCACGGACAAAACATTGATAAAATATCTGTCCAAGAACATTCAGTAAACAAAAAACTCCAGACAACATGAATTGTGGAAAATCAGATGTGATCTATGAGCTTAATACAGCTTTGTACAGTTCCTGCCATTGAAGAGATGGTAAGTTTATTCCTCACAGCTTCGTTGTCTATCCCATAAAAAAATCAAAGATGGTGCTATCGTGAATAAGGTCTATAGAACATTTAGTCCAAAAGGGTGCACATTTACAGAAATTTTTATATATTCTAATTTTTACTTCATAACGAATTGTTATTTGTCAATTGTCCACTATTCTGTGCAATATGGTAATTTCTAAACCTCCACAAAGCTAGAAGATACACGAATACAAGTTCATTTCTCATTCAAAATATGGTCAAGAGAAAAAGGAAATTATGACATCATGCCTACCTCAGTGCCCACATCACAAACGGCATATGTGCGCCCTTGAAGGGCACTTTGAAAAGGGGACGACATTCGAAGGGTCATTTTAAACAATAGTAAAAAAGTTAATTTGTTCACAGATTGCCCTTTTACAAGACATTTAGCTAAGGTTACATTCAAACTGTAATGCCATGCTCCCTTCACAGTGCCCACATCAAGAGCTCTGTCCTTCGTAGTGAGAGAATTGATCACTTTGAATTGGAATTCATGGTGGGTTAAATTACCTATCAAGCATAAAACTAATGAGTTGACTGCTGAGACTCATTGTAAATAAATAGCCGATTACAAAACTATATGGTTTGTCTATTGTTTCCATGCAGTCTCTGGTATTTGTATATGTTTATTGACAGTTCTATAGCTGTAATTGCAGAAGAGCTGTACATCTGCTATCATCTTCACCTGCTAATAATCTGCAATCTGCCTCATTATATGATTGGAATCCACATGAGATTATTAGAACACACTGCTATAACAACACAATTATGATTGGAAAGAAAAGATATGCACAAGATGATGTTTATTTTACAATGTTTACTATTCTGAATTTAGGCGCTAATGCGATTCGCATCCAGAATCACAAGACATGGAAAATGATAGAAGAGTTTTAAAGTTATCATCCTCAAATTTGAAATGTAACATTATCAGACTTGTGTCTTAGCTCCATTGTGTTTTTATGCATCAACGAGTTCAGCGTCTTATATTAATTCATATAAACATGAGAAAAAAAAACATTGCTGATTACTTTACAATAAATTTTAGCTTTTCTAACTATTTTTTCTTGACTTTTATTAATTCAGACTTTTTAACAACAAACTTCCAAGTGTCTCCTATCAAAAGAGACCACAATTATGCCTGTTATGCAATGTGGGGATGAACTAAAGCCATTATATTTTAAGTATGTCCTTTTAGGATTGTGTTCAGAAAAAGGGGGGCACTCGGAAAAAGGTTAACAACACGTTTGTTTTGTTATGATTCACTTCTTGTGTCTTGATTTGTCTGTTCTCAGATTTGTTTGGTCTGTCCTCAGATTTAGCATCTTCTGTTTTTTTTTAATTTGTTTCATCTTATAGCATTTCCTTTTGACTATTAGTTTTGTTTAGTTTTCTCTTTTTTCTTTTGTCTGGTCTCTTGTTTTTTACATGTCATGTCAAGTTAAAAATAACAAACTTTTAAAAATGTTTTTGTATTGTTTTTCTTCTCGTATTTTGTCGTTTTGTCTGTTCTTGTCTGATTTTACCTTATTTTACTCTCTTCTTTTTTGTTCTCTTCTTTTTAGGCATCATATCAAGTTAAAAATAATTTCAACTTTCACAAACGTGTCTTGAGATGCCTGCGTTCTTTTATATTCATTGCCCTGCTTCTAGCTTTTTTCTGTGCAATGTATACGTTTGGTTTGTGACCAGCCCCAAAGTTCTGATTATTTCACTCACATAACTCAAAAGACTATACTGTACAGTTCTGGGGCCTGTACCATGAAGCCAGTTTCGGTGGCTAGCCAGGTACATTTTTGTTTTGTTTGTGACAAGCCTGCATTTTTGGTACCATGAAAGTTGGTTGGCCTTTACTGGTGTTCATCGCCATAGTAACTTAGGCTACATGGGTAACCTGATCCATAGCAGGTTTTGTTCTGAGTAACAAATCATTAACAGATACTGAACCTATCAGCTGAGTAATTTGACAAAGTCACTTCCTATGTCTCTTAAAGCACACTTTACAGGAAAAATCTTAGAAATCCACAGAATCGCTCTCTTGCCTCAACTGTAAAATCGAATTAGTAAACCTTACTTACAAAAGCATATAAACTGATTGCCTGCTTATTTGGCAGTAACTGTACTTATTTGGCTGAAGTAAAATTAGCTAGGATTATTTCACTTTATTATTTTACTACCAAATAAGTATTTTTACTTGATTTTTTTTATGGCAGTTGAAGTCAACTTATTACATTTTACATTGTGAGTGTCTAAATATACATTTTCGGCAGTAGTCGTCTTGTATTTTATTTAAATAAACCAAAATTGTTTTTCATTTATACGGTGCCAGGGAAAGGACAGGTTCGGTTCACTTAGTTTGGTTGTGGCCCCGTCATATATACTCATTGGAACATGATAATTTGTTGTAGGCACTAGATAATTGTTGAGGGAACGACATCCTGTTCTCATGGCCACGACTTTTAATGACAGGGTAACAATATCCTTTGCCCATGGCAAATTTTTTTATGTTGATGTTAAGGGCTAAAAAAAGACCTATATGACCACATCATGGACAAACAGCAAAAATGGAGATGATTAATGAAAAAAGTATTTTATTTTGAATTAGGAATGGCACACAAAGACATAGTGCAGTCGCTGGCATTGAGACATGGTTACATTACATTACATACTGCTGGATGCACAGAAAATGTTTGGAAAATGGTATAAAGAGAAAAGGATGTCGTTCCCATAACATACAAAGTCGTGGCCATGAGAACAGGATGTCATTCCCTCAACATAATATCTCATGGCCACAACATATTTTCATGTTCCCACAAGTTAATACAACATGTCCACGACAAACTACAAAGTGAACCGAAGATGTCCCTTCCTAGGCACCATACATTTACCATTTACCTTTACTCTAGCAATAAAATATCAAATGTCAAAGAAAATATAAACATAATATAGTATTAAACTATCTAATTAAACTAAGCTAGTTATGTGATTTAATATACCTGCCAATAGTGATCAATTTTAAAATAATACAAGCTTAATCACTCCACGAGATGGCTGTAGAAAGGGAGGAATGATGGTCAAACCATTTTATTTCATCGACTATATGTTATTAATATAGTTATTGCATACAGTATTCAGAGTGCTCACTTTTAATTATTCAGTAGAAGCCTATGTTAATTTGTTATAGTATTAAATTATAATTTAATCTTTCAATTTAAATGAATATAAAGTCATTTATACAGAATTTGTTCAACGAGCATCGTGATATTGGACTTTGATCAGATTCCACTATTCTGTCAAACTCTGGCATATCCAGTGAGTAGTTCTTCCTCAAAATGGCTCATTGTAGCAGCCCTGAATCGTGTAAACTGCCTCATGTGGGCCAACTACTGTCCCACAACTCCAACTGTTTGCAGTATTTTCAGGTGTCATGAGAACTCCAGATGCAGAACTGGACATACTGTAGTTAGGAACTTTTTTGTGGTGTTTTAAACCCAATGTCAATGGTGATTTTCTGTAAAAGAAGTCCTCACAGTCAAAGATTATTATTTTAGTCTGCTGCATGTCTTGAGAGATTTGACTGATTTTGCGCAGGGATTATTAAAGGTAGGCTAACTCAAGTTGATCTTTTCTTTTCACAGTTCTCCTCATTACGCATGTCCTGAAGTCATCAGGGTGAGTATTTTTTCAAAAAGAACACACAACTATTCCTGAGATGCCCATTCAGAATGGATCAGCTCATCTCAAAACTGCATTGCGATATGTTATAGCGATTTGACCTTCTCTCTGTTCTCTTTCATAGGGAGAGAAGTATGATGGGAGGAAAGCAGACGTTTGGAGCTGTGGGGTCATTCTCTTTGCTCTGTTAGTGGTGAGTCATAACCAATAGCAAAGTCACACCGGACATTACCTTAAAAAAAAGTTCACCCCAAAATGAACATTTACCATCATGTCAATCCAGACCTGTATGACTTATCTCTCTCTCCACACACACACACACACACACACACACACACACAAACACACACAATAAATAAACAGAATGTACATGCTGCTCTTACAGTATATACAGTATAAACAGTATACACATAAAACATGGATTGGGACTGGGCTGTCAAGCTTCAATACAGCAGAAAAAGCACCATAAAAGTGCCATAAAGTAGTCCATATGATTCGTGCGGTTTATTAAAGTCTTCTGAACCCAATTTTGAGCAGGAATGAAGCAAACCTCTCCACTGTATTATTAACCGATTATTTTGTTTGTTTGTTTGTTTGTTTTTTTTTTACCTGCGTTTCTGAACCACGGCGATCCTTTAAGTTGTGAGTTGGGGCCTCCATAGATCGGACTTGTTGGTCCAGCACATGCCATAGATGCTCAATCGGATTGAAATCTGAGGAATTTGGAGGCCAATTCAACACCTTGAACTCTGTCATGTTCCTCAAACCATTCCTGAAAATTTTTTGCAGTGTGGCAGGGCGCATTATCCTGCTGAAAGAGGCCACTGCCATCAGGGAATACCATTGCCATTAAGGGTGTATCTCGTCTCCAACAATCTTTAGGTAGGTGGTACATATCAAAGTAACATCCACATGAATGGTAGGACCCAAGGTTTTCCAGCAGAACATTGCCCAGAGCAACACACTGCCTCCTCCCGCCTGCCTTCTTCCCATAGTGCATCCTGCTGCCATCTCTTCTGCAGGTAAACGTCACGTGAACCCGGCCGTCCACATGTTGATCTAAAAGAAAACGTGATTCATCAGACCAGGCCACCTTCTTCCATTGCTCCATGTTCCAGTTCTGATGCTCACTTGCCAATTGTAGGCACTTTCGGCAGTGGACAGGGATCAGCATGGGGACGGTCTGCCGTTACTCAGCCTGTCACAAAGCAAGCTGCGATGCACTGTGTGTTCTGACACCTTTCTATCATCACCAGCAGTTTACCAGTTTTTCAGCAATTTGTGCTACAGTAGCTCTTCTCTGGGATCGGACCAGATGGGCTAACCTTCGCTCCCCACACACATCAATGAGCCTTAGGCACCCATAACCCTGTAGCTGGTTTACCAGTTGTCCTTCCTTGGACCACTTTGGGTAGGTACTAACCACTACATACTGGGAACACCCCACAAGACCTGCTGTTTTGGAGATGCTCTGACCCAGTCATCTAGCCATCACAATTTGGCCCTTGTCAAAGTCTTTCAGATCCTTATGCTTGCCCATTTTTCCTGCTTTCAACACATGAAATTCAAGAACTGACTGTTCACTTGCTGCCTAATATATTCCACGCCTTGACAGGTGCCATTGTAACAAGATAATCAATGTTATTCACTTCACCTGTCAGTGGTTTTAATGTTGTGGCTGATCAATGTATAACTTGACCTTCTGTAGAAAGGCAGACAGGAAAAAATAAAAACTGCTGCTGACAGGTTGTTTTTTTCAGACTGACTCTGTGCTGAATACACAAAATCCCGTCAAATCTAAAGTGTTTGGAGTGCATTTATTTGCTTATCCTCCTTGTTTTGTTCTTTTGTTGTTCTTGCTTTATTTTCTTCAGAAAATGAAACCTCATCAACCTCATCTGTAGCATGTCAGTAGTGCTGATAGACCCCTCACTTGAGGGAAAAATTTACAAAACAAGGTCAATAATTGAAATATCAGCTAACCCCCTTTAATTTCTCATTATTTCTGAATATGTTCTCTGAAATCTTCTCTAATTCATTCAGTATTTTCAACAAGTTCTCCTCATTGACATATTTCTTTATTTGCCTGTTTCTTTCTCTCAGGGAGCTCTGCCATTTGACGATGATAATTTACGAAACTTGTTAGAAAAGGTGAAGTTGGGTGTGTTTCACATGCCTCATTTCATCCCACTGGACTGCCAGAACCTTCTACGAGGAATGATTGAGGTAGATGCTGGCAAACGGTTAACGGTGAGTCTTGCCACTCTTGATGGCATCATCTCAGATGTCTTTTGTGTTTAGTTGCATTGTATTTTTAACCACCTTTTAGGACATTTGAATAAACTTTAGTTACAGCTAAGGCAACATAAGTTCAACTTATTCTTTTCATACAACAGAATTGATTAGGATTTCAGTAGCATACATAGTTGAAAATGTGTTTCTTCATACGATTTCCAACTCATACTCTCTCATTTCCTTTATTTTAAGAGGGGAACACAGATATTTTGACTCTATGAGAAAGAGAGAGAGGTAAAGAGAGAGTTGAAATGTGAGTTTGATGTGTAGATAGTAAAGCCTGTTGGACTGTTCAAAGGCAGTGTGTGGTTGTGTGTTTGGAGATCACTCACAATCACCATGACCTTTCTCTTCTCCATACTAACCAATAAAAAGCTGATTTTGCCCTTGAATAAACTCCACTATCAGAGTCCTTCCAGAACTGCTATCTACACTTTATTTCAGACAGTTGTGATACACACGTTGACTAAAGAAAAAAGGGGAATATTTGATGAGATATCTTGTTTTGGTTGAAAGGGTCAAGGGAACACTCACTTTTCTCTCACTTAGTCTCTTTCTGCTCTCTCGAATAAGTAGTTATTGGCGGTACTCATTTGGATTAATCTCAAGCAACCAGTCAAGAACATGTCTGGATCATATTTCACCCCCAATTCAAAAGATAGAAATAAGAAATTATATTTTGCAGGAAGAAAATGGAAGCCTACTAGATTCTCACAAGATCTAAGCTGTGCCATCAGAATTGATCGTAAAGCTCTATACACTTACTGTATGCCACCAATTATCCCATACGTGTCTAATGTAAGGATATTTCAGTGATGAAGTTAATACTTCAAAATTAAACACATTCAATTGAGAACTCCATTAAGTCCTCCTGAGCTATGAAAGAGCAACATCTGAGCAATAAAATCGTACTGTTACAGTATGTGAAATCTGACCCTAAAATGGCACCCTTGCAGAACATCACTTTGTGATCACATCCAATGTCTTGTTAACTGGTTCTCATTACCTTTCACAGCAGTGGCATTTTAATGAGTCCCAATGGCTTTCAAGGACAACCCTCCAGGAAACACAGTCTTTAAGTCACTGATAGAGTTTGATAGCTCACTGAATTGCCAAACAGCCTCTTTCATATCTAAGAGAGGCATCTAAAATACATGGTCAAAATGAACATTGCAGTCCCATCATTCAGTTTCACTGAGCAGAATTCACAATGGACCATCTGAAAATGCCAAGACAGTGTGTTGTTCACCTGATTGGGTTTCCATCAATTTGAGTGCATAAATGGAATCATAATGCACCAATATGTTAATTCATATTGAATGTGTTGATTAAAGCTAATAGTTGTCAATAATTACTATAATAATACCCAATAATACCCAATGTGTCATGCATTAATTTCTTACCTAAAATACAATTTCTTTTATTTTCAGTTTTAAAATCAACCATATGCAAATCCTTTATCTAATTCCAGCAAAGATGCATTCAATTGGACATAATGGGTTGCTTTTGTTACATTTTTACATTAATGCATTTGGCAGATGCGTTTATCCAAAGTGACTTACAGTGCACTTATTACACCCCCCCCCCCCCCCCCCCCCCCCCAAAACCTGGAGTTAAGTGCCTTGCTCAAGGACACAATGGTGTCAATGGCAAGTGGTAGCTGTAGGGATCAAACCTTCAATCTTCTACGTACTATATATATATATATATATATATATACATACATTAGTTTTTAATCAAAATGAATCATGACAAAATAGCGAATGGACTCAAACCAAATCATAACTAAAATTCAGATTTCGTGATACATTGGATAATTTAGTAAAGAATTGTTGCTAACAATTTTAAAAACTACACAGTATAAAGGATTTGTGAAGCATTTTTTTAGTTTAATAATTTAGTTAATTCATCATTTATAAATCCCTGTTGCTACATTTTTAATGCATTACTAAAAGAATACATACAAATAGTATTTTACTTATTTATACTTTCTGTAGCTAATAGTTTATTATTGTTTAATAATTTATAGAAGCAGTTTGATCATGTTTTTTCATCCTTAGTAAACAACTTGTTAACCATACCTAACTTGAGCCTTAGTGATTGTAAGATGCTTTGTAGATATTTCATAGCTAACTTTATAAATGTATAGATCATTAATAAATGTTTTATACATGTTAAATGCTTTATTACACCTTTAATAAGCATTAATTGCTTTGACAATGAGTTTTCCTATAACAGTCATTAGCACATTAATTAAGCATATATTGTTCTTTAAATTTGGTCACACAAAAATCCTTAGCTAACAATGAGTCAGTGCTTTATTAAGAATCTCTATTAAGAAGAGAAGTATGTGCTTTAATAATAAGTGCTCCTAAAACAATAATGAACACATTAATTAAGCATATATAGTTCTTTTGATTAGGTCATGCAAAATGCTTAACTAACAATTAGTTTGTGCTTTATTACACATTTATTAAGCATTAATTGCTTTAATAGTAAGTATTCCTAAAACATTATTTAACACATTAATTAGGCACAAATGTCTTTAAATTATGTCACATGAACTCCTTCGCTAACAATTATTCATTGCTTTATTACACCTTTATTAAAAATTAAGTGCTTTAATAGTATTCCTAAAACAGTTATAAACTCATTAATTTGGCATATAATGTATATGTCTTACTTTCGTTTAGGTCAGGCAAAATACTTGGCTAACAATTAGTTAGTGCTTTATTACACCTTTGAGCGTGAATTAATGTTTTAAGAGTAAGTGTTCCTAAAACAATAATAAACACATTAATTAATGAACAATGTGTATCAAATTCATTACATATATAAGTGGATATATAATTTATTTTTTAACTGTGAATGTATTTCTTATTACTGTTCTTATAAACACTTCTATACCACTGGTTTGCATCAACAATAATACATTAGTTAGTAATGATTAACAAGTTGTTTACTAAGGATTATCAAGCATGATTAAACTGCTTATACATTAACTAATTAAACAAAAATAGTTTGCTATAGTGAATATAAATGAGTAATGTACTGTTTTTAAGTAGTCTTTTATGTATTAATAAAAAAAAATATTTATACATGATCAATTAACTATAAACTAATGCTCTACATACACTTCATACCGTGTAAAGTGTTACCAAGTAGTTTTTGAATCGAATAGATAATATTTAAAAACCTAATGTTTAAATAACCTTTTGTTCCTTTTAATGTAGCTCATTTCATCACCCACAGATCAAAGTCTGACTGACGTCTTAATTATCTGCAAATTTCCATTGTTAATTATTTGTTTTGGCTGAAACACATATGATTCATTATTAAATGATTTGTGTTGGAGGCTGTCACTAACTAATGCATGAATCTGTTTCAGATATTAGCATGTGCAAAATACACCAGGCATATTGCAGTAATAGAGACTGTGTTTTTAAATGAGAGCATCAGAAGACAGCTTTATGACCCCTCAAGCGTAGATATGCAAATAATAATTGGATATCACTGCACCTTTCTTCTCTACGCACCCAGTCACCTGTCATCACAAGATGATCTATCCGCTTCCATATTAAAACTGATTGTTGATCTCTCTGTCTAGATTACCTTTCAGTGTCATCCCCTGATTTCACAGGAGCCTTGGATTTTATGTAGCATTATTCTCACATATCCATACGGGTGCTCTGGTTGTCCACTTTACATATATTTTTGAACAAGATTCTCCCACTTAAACAGTGTAAATTTGACATTTTATGTGATGTTAAAGGGACGTTCACACTGACCGCAATTTGAGGCTGAGACTAAACCCATAATAGACCAAATATTTTCTCTCACTGCTTGTTTTTTAATTTATTTTTATTAAGCTGTTTTTTGTGCTATGTATCTTACTGTCTCTTTGTCTTACTTTTACAGTTGGAGGTGATCCAGAAGCACACATGGTACATGTAAGTGCTGAAATCACATTGCAGAAGCTGAAAGACTAGAAAAATGTCTGGGCATTAGGGATGGATAGATTGGGATGAAATGTGTGTGTCTGTATCTAAGAGCGTATATTAAACAGAGTCTGTGCGTATATGTGTGATAAATGGCACAGACCCCACGTGTCAGAAGCAAGGACAAATTTCTAGCGGCCCGGCAGGGATTTGCTGTCTGCTCGCGTGCTCTCGCTGCTGTCGTCTGGCTTCCTCGGGAGAGAGAACGAGAGCAGGCAGACAGTAGGGGAAGGTTGGGCTGACATGCTTGTATCATGCCTTCCTGTCTTTATGCCTCTCTGGGGCTAAAGACATGGCAGACACAGATTCTGTTCAGTGCCAGCATTTTTAAGTAGAATACTTATGTGCTCCGTGTACGTAGTAATCTTTTCTAACAGATGGCAACAGCAAGTATTTGGAATTTGTTTGAAAAAGTTTGTGATTTGTGTTTAAAGAAAGGATTCTATTATTATTCACTTACACTCATTTTTTTCAAACCTTTATTTTCTTCATCAGAATGTTGGAGTCATTAGAAAAATGTTCAGAGTGCTCTTTTCCCAGCCTGATCTCATAAAAATTACATGACTGTGGCAACAATTTTGTAAAATGACATTACGTGGTTCCATACATGTATCACGGCAGTTCCGAGGTGAACTGTCCAATGAGTGTTGCTCCAAGCGAATTAAATGTTCTCAAATTTAGAACAGTTTAAAAGGAAAAAAAGGACAATCTTGTGTCAGTTTCTTTGTATCACATGAGGACACATCTGGACAATTTAAACAACTTTTTGAAGCTCAAAATAATACATGATTTTTAACTAAATAATTTATGTAAGTGCTTTTATAAAATTATAAGCTTCACCTTTTTGCATTTAAACCCTGAATAGGGTAGTTGGAGTCCAGGAAAAACTGTCAGGAAAGACTGACTGACTGCAGGAAAATCTGCACAGGGGTGTCAGGCTAGTTACCTTACCCACAGGTTCTCATACAGGGGACACCCTAACTAACTATGAGCACTTTACAAGAAAAACTGTCCGGTGGTCCTCCGAGAGGTGGAATCGAAGATGGACCATTTAGGATGCACTCTACGGACACGACTCAAACGGCCGTGGATAATGAGCAAAGTATCCTTAGGAAATGCAGCTGCGGGTGGATTAGGGTAACGACTTACAAGGGGCTGTGGATTCATCATTGAAGGATGAAATGTGATGGGAATAGCCAGACACAACCTTGCACTGCAGCAGCAGGTCAGAAAAGAGGGATATAGAACCTGGTTAAGCACCACATTGCTACTGAATCCACTGTTGTACCGCCAGCAGGACAAGTCATGCCCACGAGGTTAGCCACAGGAGGATACAACTGTTAACCCACAGACAAGAGAGAGAAGGCAAGACAGTTAAATGGAGCCAGGGAGAAGGAAATTAATTAATTGGCCAAGATCTAACGATAATGATGCCTGGAGCAGACTAGACCAAGACCTGTACTCCACCTTGGAAAATTCACTCAGCGGATGGGTGGAGGCCAAGCATAATATTTTTAGTGACATTGCTTATGAAGAATGTGTAGGTAGATTTGGGGAAGCATCAGTGAAGAAGTGTTGTCCCAGGGTGATGGGTTGGAGAGAAAAGGAAATACTTCAGCTGGTGAAAGAGTGGAGGCAGCTTTGTGAGGCATGTAGAAGAACGGATGAGCATGAGAATGAGGTCTTGAAGGCATTGTGGTATGGCATAAGGGCTAGGTTGGTGGTTTTGAAGAGGGCAGAGAGAATTTGAGAGTGGAGAAGGAAGGAGCATGAGAGGATGAACTTTGTCAAGGATCCTTTTAAAATTGCCAGAAATATTCTCAAAGAAAAGAAGAGTAGAAAGTTAGTGATGCCGAAGCAGGATCTTGAAGATCACATGAAAGAACAACTAGGCTATCCCTATAAAGAAAACCAGCTAGGCTCACCCAATTATGTTCCACAGCCAACGGTGCCAGTAGTGGGATTTTATGTAGCTCCACCCAAGTTGAGTGAGATCAGGCAAGATACTTTATAGGTTGTTTAAGTTGTGTCCAACTGTTATGGAGATTACTGAGTTGCCTGGAACAAGCACTGCATACACCTGGAATGGCAAAGGGCAGTGTCAATCTTTATACCCATAGAACAGGAATCTACCAAGATAAGTCAGTTTAGAGAAAGATTTTCTTTTCAGTGGTAGCCAGGAGGATATCTGATTACCTCCTGAAAAATGGATACATAGAAACAAACTGAGAACGCAGGCATAACAGGATTTCCTTGATATGTGGAGCATGCATCAGTAATGTGGGAGCAGATTCAGTCTGCCAAGAGAGACTAGAAAGATCTCCATGTTCCACACCAGCTCATCAGCTATGCACTGGAGTTTTTCCATGTTCCAGAGTGCATTAAGAGCTTGGTAGATAGTTATTATGGGGGACCTGAAAATATGTCATGCAACACAGGAGTACATAACTGGATTCCAGCAACTGGAAAAAGGGATTGCGATGGGATGGTCAATCTCTCCTATCATGTTCACAGATGCATTCAAGATCATCCTTATTGGTACAAGACAGATGGCTCGAGGAATCTGTGCACAATCTGGGGTGAGATTTCCAGCACTGCCAGCTATATGGATGATGTCATTAGTATCCTCTAGACTTCTGCATGTACAAACAGACTCTTAAAACGGCTGGAAGAGCTTTTGGCATGGGTCAGGATAAAGATCAAGCTAGTGAAGTCATGTAGCCTTTTGTAAGGTAATTAGAAGCGGGTAGAAATCATTTGAGGTGGATTGTGAAAGAATCCCGGAGCAGTCGAAGAATACACAGCAGATATGTCAGATAAACACATGGCAGCGCTGGTTCTGAAGCAGCTAAATGAAGGCTTGGATAAGATGGCAAATTGACAAATTGACTTTCAGTCTTAGCATTGTTTGGAAGAAATGCCTTGCAACTGCCAATAAAGTCCATCACCATGGGTTGCAAGCAGGAGAAGACCAGGCTGTTCTTAGAACTAAGAGAATCAACAGACCAGTCAGTGAGGGCTTGTCAAGCTCAAGTCCGAACAGGCCGCACCTGAAAGTCAGAGGAGGTTTTAAACAGGGCTGTTTCAAGACTGAAGCAGCATGAGCAGCATTGTTGGAAGAACCCAATCAGGAAGAGCAGGCTTTGGATGGGGAATGGCTCCCAAACTGTTGTCAGCAGGCTCTAAAAAACAGAAAAAAGCGATGGTAGTGACAGAAGTAGCTAAGATTGAAGAGGAAGGGTATATGATTCAAGCAATCAGCCAGCAGCAACAAGGGCACTGGACAGTATGGAAAGGTGCATCTAATAGAGTTTTAAGATGGGCTGACCTGTGGAAGATACCCTAGGCCAGGCTAAGTTTTCTAATAAGATGCACCTATGACAGTCTTCCAAGCCCTGGAAATTTGTCTCTGTGGCTAGCTAGGCATTGGCTAGGCATTGGAGGGGTGGCTGATGCAGTTTGCAGTTCGCCTATCATGTCTCTCTTCTACTCAATCTGTTAGAGGATTGGTTTAAGGATTAACACACTGGACGGGTGGTAGGTGGAGACTGATAGCTTGTGACAGCAGAAGGCACCGGCGGAAGTGTGGCAGGCAGTATTGTCCAGCAGGTTTATAAATGTACTTGAGCATCCGAGTGTAAAAATTGTCCCCATTTACTTCCATTGTAAGTGCCTCAGTGTAACCTCAGTTTTTGCTTTTTTTTAAGAAAAGGGAGGGATGATTCATTATGCCACAAATGCTGTCAATTGAGCTTAACTTGTATTGAACCCTGAATAGTCCATTAATTTGTTTTGATTTCATTAATCATATTTTTCAGAATATGGTATTCGGCTTCGGGCACACCACTACTCCCTACCCTAAACCTTGAAACTAAACCTTGAACCTAAACCTAACTGATAGTGTTATAAAAAGTAAATGTGAAATTAAAACACAATTGCCGAAGCAACCACATGATTTTGATTTTGTAAGTAACAGGGCGAACAGGGCGAAAAGTGTTTATGAACACTTTATTTTACTCATGATTTGTGTGAAAGTGAACAAAAGTCACTGTTGTTGAAGCACCTCTTGTGTTCATTTCACCTGGAAACTGCTGCGATACCTACAACGAGCCACGTAAAGTTATTTAGCAAAAATTTAGATTTATTATATTTTTATGAGTTTACTGTGTTTCTTTGAGCTAGTGATAATGTCATTATCTCAGTAGTACAGTTCTGAATATAACTGATGTCATCTGCTTTCTCCAGAGGAGGGAAGAATGAACCAGAACCAGAGCAGCCAGTGCCCAGGAAGGTGACGATCCGCAGTATCTTGTCAGCCGACGACATCGACCCAGATGTTTTGGAGAGCATGAATTCGCTAGGATGCTTCCGTGACAAGAACAAACTGATGAAGGACTTGTTATCAGACAAGTGAGTGACTGCACTATGTTTGGGAATAAATGCTCCCATGAAGAAGAAAAAAAATCCCATTTCTTTCATGCTACAAGTAATGCTTTATATTTTTTTGTGTTTTTTTTTAATAATAGCTATTTTTGTCTCCTGTCTCCTCAGTGAAAATCAGGAGAAGATGATCTATTTTCTTCTGTTGGATCGTAAGGAGAGATACCCCAGCCATGAAGACCAAAATCTTCCTCCTCGCAATGACATCGGTATGAAATCATCATTCTAATTTCAGATTAGTGAAACAATAATAGTTTTTTAAGTTGGATCCATTTTTGTGCGGTATTCTGTGTGGTAAGTGTTGTGTTTGCATCAGCTATATTTGGGTGTTTCTTCAACTATATGTACATTTGGCCCTGTGGACTTTTAGAAGTTGAATTAACTTAAAAAACACATTCCACAATCTCACTAATTTATTAGTCTATTTACATATCAGACTGTGTATATACTGTATATGCAACAACATTTTAGGGTTTACACACACCACACATCCAACACATTACATCTGAATATTTTAAACTTCACATAAGCACATCAGCACCATAACTATCAAACAGTAATGACATTTGAAATATTCAGTTGTTTACTCACGGTTTTGCTGTCCAGCATGTCAAGTCCATGTGTTTTTAACTGCCCCATTCTTCATTAACAGTTCCTTTGCAAAGCTTGAATTGTATTATGACTGGTTCACAAGCGGTCCACACTGATATTCGCACATGCGCAGTCCGTAGCACGGTAAAACATGGCTAGAATTTTTTTATGGGTGGAGCTTGAATTTCAGTCTGTCTGAGTGTGTGAATATGTTTGTAGATCCTCCACGGAAGCGCGTAGACTCGCCAATGTTGAACAGGCATGCCAAGAGGAGGCCAGAGCGGAAGTCTATGGAGGTGTTGAGTGTGACGGACGGAGGTTCACCTGTACCGGTGCGAAGAGCCATCGACATGACACAACAAGGGCAGAGGTGCAAAAAACACGCATGACCAAAAAAAACTTATTCACCCCAAAATGTTCATTCTGTCATAATTTATTCACCCTCTTGTTGTTGTAAAACCAAGTGAGTTTCTTTCTTCTGTGGAACACCAAAGGTGAATTGGACGCTCTTTTCCACGTGGTTACAATGAAGGGGGGCTAGAGATTTCAATCTTTAAAAAAGATGCAGAAGTACCATAAAAATATCATGCAAGTGCTTTGCACAGCTCACTTGCCTTTATTCCAAGTCTTCTGAAGTCAAACAAAAGCTTCATGGATAACTTTTCCCTCCAAGGAGCAGCTATCCGGAAAACAATCCGGAGTCAGTGAGTTAAACAATTTGTGAACAAATAATTCAGACTAGTTTTGTTCACTGGATCAACACATGCATTGAAAGATCTGATTCACAAATCAGATATCGCTACTTTTTCATGAAAACACCAAATAGAGGTAGGGCAAGATTTTCAGTGAATCACAACTTAAATTTTGATCCGTTCATGGTACAACGCTAACAAATGGCTTCAGAAGTTTTGGAATATAGTGCATGAGTCATATGAACTACTTTTGTAATATTTCTTTGTATTTTGTATTATTATTGTTTTAATCTTGAAAGCCCCAGTCTCTATTCATTGATTGAATGGAAAAGAGTGACTAGGACATTCTTCGAAATCGTCTTTGTGTTCCACTGATGAAAAAAGTCATATACTGGTATGTTACTTCAAGAATCTCTTACTCGAATCCTCACACAAAAACACTTTTATTTTCCTTCTCCATTTATCCATCTCTTTGCATGGGATTGATTTTGTTCTTGACCTTTCATTTAAATGTCTTGTAAAAAGCTTCATGATTAGCCAAAAATATCTCTATTTGATCTAGAGGCCCAATTATATTGTCAAAGCATTTTTGACCAAAACAAAACACTTAATAGTAACTGAAGGGTGAAAAAAACGAGGTTATCTGCAGGGTTGATGTCAACATAATTGGCCTGTCTACATTACAGTTATACACAGGTCAGTGACAGGTTACAAGGCAACAAATTTGCTCCAGTTTGGTTCCAGGAATCTGGCTTAAGGATATAGGTTTTGAACCATTCAATATAAAATACCTAAATATTATAATATTAATAACCCGGACATCATTTGAAGCATTTGTTGTCCCAATTACAGCCTGTCTGCAATAATCTTTTTTTTCAAATTGTCATGATTTTATGAATATTGAATTCATCATTCACCACTTCAGGGTTTCCTGTGATATGGTTATTACCCAATACTCATAGTGTTTTTAGATTCATCTGCGCTTTTGGTGATGCGAACAAGCATGTCAGTGAGATTCTTGACTAGTACGCAGTTCAGGAATTTTTCATGGCCCCTCTGGCTATGTGTCATTGAGTTCGGTTTGAGAAACACAGCTGTAAGGCAAATACCAACAAAGCCTGGAGAAATTATTTCTGACATTCACCTTTTTCCTGTATTTTACTCTCTTTTTTTCTTCTTGATCATAACTTTGTAAACACCAGCATGTTTAATGTAATGCTCCAGATTTTGGGCTTGAAACTCCCTCAAGAGAGCTATCCAAAATGAACCATTGATATTACTCAAGAAATTAGTCTTATATATACTTTTATATACACAAGCTTAAAGGAATAGTTTACCCAAAAATTAAAATTCATAATTTACTCAACCTCATGTCATTCCAAATTTTGGGGGATTTTGCTGCTTGAAATTGCAATAATAGTGTCAAATAGTATAGGAAAAGTGGTTGATATGACTTGAATATTTCAAGTTTTCTGAAGTCACATGAAAGCTTTATGTTAGGAACAGACTAAAATGTAAGTTATTATTCACTGATAATCTTTACTGCTTTGATTGGATCATTGAATTATTCAATCTGGATTTGTGACCCAAATCAAACGATTCATTGAAAAACCTCAAAAGATTTGTTTGTTTAAAAACTGCAATTCAGTCACTGCAATCTCATAAACTCGGGTATTAATTGCGGCAGTGGAGAGATGGGGCGGGTGTCAATACTCTCAGTGATAACTTAAATTTTGGTTTGTTCCTCACAAGGTATTATATGGCTTCAGAAGACTTGCAATATGGCACACAAGGTCATATGGACTAATTTTGTGGTACTTGTGTGTGCTTTTTGAAGATTGACAGCTTCAGTCTCCATTCAATGTAATGGTATGGAAAAAGAGACCAGTACCTTCTTCAAAATGTATCCTTTTTTGTTCCACAGAAGCAGGAAAGTCAGGGAATTAGAACAACATGAGGGTGAACTACTCCTGTAAGAAACAAAATAACTCTAAACCATGGCAGCTACCTCAACATAGGCATCTAAACAAATAGCCTCTGAGAAGAAAGACACAACAGGGATGTTGTATTATATTATTTACAGATGGCTAGCAGGAGTGCACTGTTTTGTTGTTATGTTCAGGGACTCACTGTGTTTTCACTTTGTCTCCCGCTGCAGTAAAAGTGTGTTCAGTAAGAGCTTGGATATCTCGGACGGCAACTCCAAAGCAAAGAGCAAAGAGGAAAGGTACCTCACCCTCTGACCCTCAGATAGTTCACAGCGCTTTAGTCATCAAAGATGCAGAGAGGTTTTTCCTGTCCACAGCTTTCCGACGAGACCCTTTTCCTGACCTGCACTGCATTAGAAGTCTGTAGCTTCTGACTTGATTATTAGGCTGATTGTCTGATTTTGTCAAATTGATTTCAACACACTGCTCGGTTTAGAGTAATTTTTATGTAGGACTAGTAGTTTCGGCCTGATCTCATGACAATTACACTACTGTAGCAACATTTTCGCAATACAAATTTACGTGCCATTTTTCACATTTGGCTGCAGCCAAAAGCGAGTGAAACGGTGTCGTAATCAGACCATTTTTATGAGTAAAACCTAAAACTTTAGCCGAAATCTTATCAAAAGTGTTCTAAAAGCAAATAAAAGTTGAAGAAAACAGACATCCTTACCCTAAACCAGTGGCGCCCAAACTTTTTCAGTCAAGCCCCCCTTTGTTTATCGAAACATTTTCAAACATCATCAGAACAGGAAATGTACTGTATTAAAATAGTACACATGGGTTTATTTTACAATAACATCTGACAGACTGTACATTTTCACACTTGTTACACAGCTACTAACCAAATAAATAAATGCATGGACATAAAATATTGTTTTGCTTTGAAATTATGTAATTTGAGAAGGAAATAGCAGAACAGCTGAAATCCACAT
Organism: Moxostoma hubbsi; assembly: GCA_032164185.1. NCBI lineage: Eukaryota > Metazoa > Chordata > Actinopteri > Cypriniformes > Catostomidae > Moxostoma > Moxostoma hubbsi. Next base: position 22,230,244 of record JAVLUX010000040.1, on the reverse strand, counting down.
CCGCTTTGCGTCAGAGTTCTGTTGATGTTGAATTTTACTTTGTAAAATTGACCGTCTGACTCCTCAATATTCATCCTATTACAAGACTACTTGCTAAATAAATAAATAAATGCACATGAAACATTAATTTGAGTTTAAATTATTTTATTAACTTGTAGAGATTACACATCCGAGAAGCAGCAGGAGAAACGGCTCGCAGATCCTGAATGAGAGGTCTGATACATCTACAGTGGATATAAAAAGTCTACACACCCCTGTTAAAATGCCAGGTTCTTGTGATGTAAAAGAATGAGACAAAGATAAATCATGTCAGAACTTTTTCCACCTTTAATGTGACTATATAATGTGAACAATTCAATTGAAAAACAAACATACTAAATCTTACTAAAAAAAACTCACAATAACCTGGTTGCATAAGTGTGCACAACCTTAAACTTATACTTTGTTGAAGCACCTTTTGATTTTATTACAGCACTCAGTCTTTTTGGGTAAGAGTCTATTAGCATGGCACATCTTGACGTGGCAATATTTGCCCACTCTTCTTTGCAAAAGCGCTCCAAATCTGTCAGATTGCGAGGACATCTCCTGTGCACAGCCATCTTCAGATCACCCCACAGATGTTCAATTGGATTCAGGTCTGGGCTCTGGCTGGGCCATTCAAATTGTTAATCTTCTTCTGGTGAAGCCATGCTTTTGTGGATTTGGATGTGTGCTTTGGGTCGTTGTCGTGCTGAAAGGTGAACTTCCTCTTCATCTTCAGCTTTCTAACGGATGCCTGAAGGTTTTGTGCCAAAATTGCCTGGTATTTGGAACTGTTCATAATTCCCTCCACCCTAAGGCCTTCAGTTTCAGCTGAAGAAAAACAGCCCCAAAGCATGATGCTACCACCACCATGCTTCACTGTGTGTATGGTGTTCTTTGGGTGATGTGCAGTGTTGTTTTTGTGCCAAACATACCTTTTGGAATTATGGCCAAAAAGTTCAACCTTGGTTTCATCAGACCATAACACATTTTCCGCCACGTGCTTTTGGGAGACTTGATGTTTGTTTTTGCAAACTTCAGCCAGGCTTGGATGTTTTTCTTTGTAAGAAAAGGCTTCTGTTTTGCCACCCTACCCCATAGCCCATTCGTATGAAGAATACGGGAGATTGTTGTCACATGTAGCACACAGCCAATACTTGCCAGAAATTCCTGCAGTTCCTTTAATGTTGCTGTAGGACTCTTGGAAGCCTCCCTGACCAGTTTTCTTCTCGTCTTTTTATAAATTTTGGAGGGATGTCCATTTCTTGTTAATGTCTCTGTTGTGCCATATTTTCTCCACTTGATGATGACTGTGTTCCATAGTATATCTACAGTTATAAGAGGGTGTGCACGCATATACAACCAGGTTATTGTAAGGTTTTTCATTTTCATTTTTTCCCCCTCAAAGATTTCAGTTTGTTTTTCAATTGAATTGTTCACATTATAGGTCACATTAAAAGTGGAAAAAGTTCTGACATGATTTATCTTTGTCTCATTCTTTCACATCACAAAAACCTGGCATTTTAACAGGGGTGTGTAGACTGTTTATATCCACTGTAAATCCCCAGATGTGCGGTTGTTACAGAGGAATATCTGACCACTGGAAGGCGCCATTGACCAATCAGATTCAAGTATTCCAGAGAGCTGTGTAATAATGATTTATAGATGTCCAGACGTTTACTCTATATATTGTACATGCCCTTTTGTTTACCATAATTCTTTCATTGTTTAATAGTTGGATTTATAATGCCATAATCACAAGAAAGACCATGGATGGCTCCTCATTACAGTGGTTAGTTAGGTAGTTAGACTTTCTTTAAAAAATAACTTATTTAACACCACTGTTTAATACAACTTCCACAGTTGTAATGACAAATTGTTACAGTTTAATGTGATAAATGTTAGTAAGGGTATAATGGGGGTGAAGATGCACAACCCCATTTCTGAAAAAGTTGGGTCATTATGCAAAATGCTAATAAAAACAAAAATGGGATGATTTGTACATTTTATTCACACTTTTCTATATTTAAAGCATTAGAACTACACATTATATGATGTTTGTCCTTGTGAATCTCATAGTTTTTTTTTTTTTTAATGTACAGTAATTTCAAATCAGATGATTGCAACACTCCAAAAAAGTTTGGTCAGTCAGTGTTTACCACAAGTCCATTTTCATGATGTCCATTACAGATGAATGCCTTTATTTAAGTCAGTGACATCTGAGGGATCAGAGATCATGTATTCAGAAATGGTTTTAGTTTTGCCCTTTATACCCTTTTTTAAAGATTTTACCAGATTCCTTGAATCTTTTAACTAGATTGTGCAATGTAGAGAGCAAAATGCCAAAAATCCTTCCAGTTTGTCTTTGGTGAACATTGTTCTCAAAGTGCTGGATTATTTGCTGAAGCATCTGTTGGTAAATTGACAAGTCTTGAACAAACCTTGCTCTTGATGGACTAGGATGTTTTTGGAAGCTCCTTATACAGTATACAGTACAATGACACAATTGCCTCACCTGTTTAATATCTCTTGTTTCACATCGCCTTGTTATTTTAACTCTGAAAATTTATATTAGTCTTAAATTGCCCCTGACTGAACTTTTTTGGAGTGTGTTGCAATCATCATGATGTGAAATTACTGAACATTTATAAAAAAATAAATTTACAAGTGTAGTTATAGTGCTTTCAATATAGTAAAGGTTGAATATTATTTACAAAATCACTCGTTTTTGTTTTATTAGCATTTTTCCTACTGTCCCATCTTTTTCAGAATTGGGGTTGTAAAAGTCTTGTAATTAATGCTGGTGAAGAGCAGGTGTTTTCTTTTTCTCTTTGGATTGGAAGCATGCTTCAGAAGTTTATGCTTAATAATAATAATTATTATTATTATTATGTAACTTTTTTTTTATGGATTTCTCTTCCAATCCCACTGTCTACCTGCCTCACACTTTGGGAACCACTGCCCTAAACCAACACTTAAACCTAACCGATAGTGTCCAAAAACTACATCATCTCCTGTTGCTTCTGTGTCACTTTCGTCTTGCTTGTCAATATCATAAAATAGCAATGTGTGAGTAATAGAGCAAACAATATGTGTTTATAAACTCATATTAAGCCATTGTAGTTGTGATTTGTGTGAAAGTAAATAAAACGCACAGTTGTTATAGCGCCTCTAGTGTTTAACACGGTACGTAAAAGTTAGTGTATAAAAATGTAGTTATTGTAATGTTCCTTCTATGAGACGACTGGGTTACATAGTTACTCCAAAAAAAATAATACACGTCAAATGACTAATTACAGCTCTAAAATTTTAATAAGATTAACTGACAGATTTCTTCATCAAAAAAGTAATCACATTACTATTTACATTATTTTAAAGTTACTTTCTTAAAAAATACTTTTTACAATAATGTTTTAAATGTTCTCATTAGGGGGTGCGCAGCCTACAGCTGTTATATGCAAACAAATGCCCTACAGATATTCTACAGAAATACTGTTATCTGAAAACTATTAGAAGTATTAAGTATTGAACTTTAAAATGTATTAATTTAATTAAACATCAGTAAATCAAAACCGATTACAAGAGTTTTAAATTTAATGCTTTATACTACTTTTTATGACTAAAAAGTAATTAGATTACAGTAAATAATTACTTTTTTTACGAGATTACAGACAACACTGCTTGTTAGATCAGATTACGAACAAAAACTCTTGCTGAATCCCAATGGAATTGCATAAAAATAATTTGCCCTATTCTGGGGAATTTAGCATTTTAAATATATATATATATATATATGTAAATATAAGGTTATGATGTTTGCCAATATTGAGTTTTGCTGCAAGACCACAAAATTCAGTCTTAAAAACCTCAAACTGGTAAATCTTGTGAAAACTATCAAGAAATATGGGGTAATTTTTCACAAAACTGTAAAGAAATTAAAGCCTGTTTTTTGACTATTTTTTTAAGACCATTTAAACATCTTAATATTGTTTATGACAATTAAAGCAACAGTTTTGAAAATTCTCTCATCATTTACTCACCCTCGTGCCATCCCAGATGTGTGTCTTTCTTTTCTTCTGCAGAACATAAATGAATATTTTTAGAAAAATATTTCAGCTCTGTCGGTCCATACAATGCAAGAGAATAGTGACCATAACTTAGAAGCTCCAAAAAGCAGAGAAAGAGGTGAGAAACAGATCCATATTTAAGTAAAGTTTTGCTAAAAATCTCCACATTCAATTTCACATTCTTCTTTTGTTTTTGTTGATTCACATTCTTCATGCATATCGCCACCTTCTGCGCAGGGAGGAGAATTTATAGTAAAAAAGGACTTAAATATTAATATATTTCTCACCCACACTTATCATATCTCTTCTGAAGTCATGGATTAAACCACTGGAGTCGTGGATTACTTTTATGCTGCCTTTATGTCCTTTTTGAGCTTCAAAAATCTTATCACCATTCACTTGCATTGCATGAGCCCACAGAGCTGAAATATTCTTCTAAAAATCATAATTTGTGTTCTGCTGAAGAAAGAAAGTCATACACATCTGGGATGGCATGAGGGTGAGTAAATGATGAGAACATTATCATTTTGGATGAACTATCCCTTTAAGCACCTCATTCTCAATACAAATGTAACGCATAACAAAACAAAAGAGATATATTATGTATTAAATTCTGGAGTATATTTGTAAAGTACAACTGTACTGTAAGTATACATCATGGTAGCAATTGTTGCACTGAATTAAATTTATGTTGATTTTAAAAAAGTCATTCTGTTCATTACAATATTGCAGACAGTGAAGACAAAGATATTTTTGTAATCTTTAAAAATGTACATGTTCACATTAATTAATGCATAATGATGTAGCGTAGTAAACAATATCATATTTATAAATGGACATTAAGATTTATAAACGCTGAAAATAATATTGTTCATTGTAAGCTCAAGTTTAACCTAATGCATTAACTAATGTTGAACCTTGTCAAGTGTTGCCAAGATTTTGCTTGCATTACAATAATGACAATTAGATTGCGGATATGTCCTTAACTGTCCTTAACTGTCATCTACAACGTCTAAATATGCTTCATTTTCTTTATGCTAAAAAAAGATTTTTATTAGGAGGTGAACCATAAAGAAAGTTAGTCCTCAAAGGACACATAAATGCATACTTAAGCAGCAGTAGTACACCATTCAGTCACCTTTGAAATACTGTTTTCAATGTTCTGTGATTATGAACTCACTAATCCAAATCTTACATACCAAATACCAAAGATAGTGTGCGACTCAGGACTCCTCCATGCCTTGAGATTGGTGTGTATCATAAAACTAAGTAGTTTAATGTTTAGGAAAATCTTTAAATTCAGTTTTTTTCTGAAGGTAACCACCTATTTTGAAGTATCACCCTCCAGTCAGACCAAAATTGAGGCCCACATCTATTCATTCAACTATCTTTTTTCACTACCGTTTTCCCTCATAAACTTCGAACCCTCCTCCTTCACTGTATGAAAACAGAGTAGGTCTCATTTTTTCAATTCATTTCAAAACCCAATTTCATGACTCAAATGGCCAGACGTAAATGATAGCAGGATTGAAATGGGGAATTGACTGAAGATGACCTGAGTCTGGCATATACACCACATGAGGATTTAAAAGAAATGATGGTCAAAATGATTGTGTTTTGAAAGGAAGCAGCTGCATATAGAAGAAAGAGGTGTCTACTGTCTTTTTGGCTTTGTTCGGGATAGCATACTACTATTATTCTTGACGTTTCTGCAGTATATATTATATTGTATATACGGTGCCCAGTAAGTACATTTTCTTAAGGCAGTGTACCCAGATGACCAGATAACTGTCACATCAACTGATTACTTTACACGTGAGAGGCATCCAGTTATCATTTTGGAGAAAAAAAAAAACAGATATCTGGCTTATTTTAAGTAAAAACATATAACGCTTTGACAGTCTGAAAAAAAATATAATAAAATCTATGTTAAATATCTTCGGGTTCATTCTTCAGACTGGAAATTGTGTAGTAGGTTATCCATGAGTATTCCATGTATACAAACAATTTGGCAACACTTTATTTTAAGGGTCCACAGTAAAGCATTAGTTAATAATGAATAATACAGTAATTCATCATTAATTGAATGTACATGAAGGGTATCTTGGCCATAATTTACAACTAATTAAAAGTCTTATTTTTGTTAATTAATGCTCTATTTTAAAGATCAAATATATATTATAGTCAAATCAAATATATAATATTATTGACCTTTCAAATCGGTTACTTATAAATTAATAAAATATTACATTTGTTTTTTCACTTTTCAATTACAATAAAACTCTCTGAACTTTTTTGTTTACTGCAAATACTGTAAACGCCTAATAATATCAAACAAATGATTAACAAATGAATTGAATTGTCTTTATTTTAAGATTAATTTCATTTAATGAAGTTAGGTCAATATTAATAATTTCTGTCTTGTTCAATAATCTTAATATATCACCTAATACGTGCAAAACATATCCAATAATTCCGTTGTTAAAATTTTCACTTTAGAACAGGAGGTCAAGTTATCTTTAATCAAAATCGTAGCAATTTATTAGTAAAACCAATACTAATTTATCATAATAACTTAATATAATGTATTAATATATTTAAGTAAAATTCAATACCGCATAATAAATGCAAAACAAAGCAATATAGTGATTCAAGTTATCTTTAATAGAAGATTTTAATTATTTTGTTATTAACAGCTTTGTAAAGGTAATCCTAGCTAGCCTAAATGACTGGTTGAATATTGTTTAGTAAACATAATTTATGATGGATCTCTGAAATTGAGCATTAATTGCATTACTTTCCAAACAAATATAAAACTTTTATTTAGTTGTGTATTATGGCTAAGACACCCTTACTCTACATTCAGTTAATTATTAATTACTGGCTTGTTCATGCTTAACTAGTGCATAATTGTGGATCATTTTAAAAATACATATCTTTATCCCCTTTTCTCCCAATTTGGAATGCCCAATTCCCACTACTTAGTAGGTCCTCGTGGTGGCACGATTACTAACCTCAATCTGGGTGGCAGAGGACAAGTCTCAGTTGCCTCAGCTTCTGAGACCGTCAGTCTGCGCATCTTATCACGTGCATGACACCACGGATACTCACAGCATGTGGAGGCTCATGATTCTCTCCGCAATCCACGCACAATTTACCCCATTGAGAGTGAGAACCACTAATCGTGACCAGGTTACCCCATGTGACTCTACCCTCCCTAGTAACCAGGACAATGTGGTTGCTTAGGAGACTTGGCTGGAGTCACTCAGCACACCCTGGATTCAAACTTGTGACTCCAGGGGTGGTAGTCGGTGTCAATACTCGCTGAGCTATCCAGACCCCCTATATTGTGATTTTATGGTTGGATCCAGTTGGAGTATATACTTAGATCAAGAGTATCTGGAGTACATACTTAGATTCAGTGTAAGTACAGTATGTAATATGATTGAATTTTAAGCACTGTTTTCGATGCCATAACATTCCTTTAGTCAAAGCAATGCATCTTTAGTGTCTTTTTTTCTTTTACTTTTTTTTACCCTTGTGATTTACTACTTACTAAAAAATAGTGCTTTTTGAACTAGAGGCAACCTCAGAAACAGACGTTCTGTTGCATCATATGTCATTTTGTACTTTTTATTGTTTGTTATATCTCTCCTACTGTAGTGGATCTGTAGACCTTGAGATCTTTTGGCTTTAAAGAGCTTGCGATGAGAATGTGTCAGAGTAAAATCTGACTTTGAAATGTTATTTTTGAAAGTTGGATCTGTGTGATGAAGAGGTTGGGGAAGGAGCGAGTTTTTTGAAGTGAAAGTATGTGAAGAAAAATAGAACGTATAAACGATTGAATTACTGTGTGGATGATTTTTTCTGGTCTTCCTGGCCAGACATCTAACATCATATTTACACCTGTCAGTAAATGTCCCAAGTAAAGGCCTGTTCAGACCAAATCGGACACAACTGACGAACTGCGTCTATTCACATCTAAACTAATTACTAAACGAATAAAATGACATACTATTTCACCCCTGTACAGAAGGTGGCACTGTTCTAAAAACATCACATGTATTCAAATGCTCATTCAGGACGAAATTTTGCTCCAAAAATCAAGCTTGGTATGAATAGGCCTTTTAAAAAAAAAAACTTTTTTGGAGCTTTAAACGATCTAAAATTACTCTAGAAATGTACATTATCATTTTGCAAGCTTTGTGGAAACCTTATGATACTTATGTAAATATGCAGATATACTCTATGTGAATTTCAGAATTCCCCACTTTCTAAAATTCAAGATTGTCCCCCATTTTGCTTCAGTAACAGCATGAGCTGGCATGGACTTCACAAGTTTGTACAAAATCCAAGTTTGATCCATGTTGTCCAGAATTTTTTGAGAATGTTCTTGTGTGTGCTTTAGTTTGCTTTAAAAAGCAGTTTGACTTTTTATGTTTAAATTAGATTTGGAATCATAGATTTTAATTGTAATATATTATTATGTACAGTAATACCAGTAAAACCTAACCCTAACTATATACATATTTTTACTCTCAGAATATATACAATAATATACAGCTTTCTCAAATGAAGTATCAGAGTCCAGTTCGGTTCCACTTTTTGGTCTCTGACAGATTTACTCTACCATTTAATCCTGTTATATGTTTGGCTTTTTCTGCATTAGTTTCATGGAATTCCTTTCTCCTCTCTGGTTCCACCCAGAAAATCCCCACAAACACTGTGGATCTTCCTCAAAACCCCCTTTAATCCCACAAAACTCTGTTGCCAGAACAGCTGTGTATGCCATGCTAAACTCTCAGAAACATCTCATCTGAGTCTAGAGCAGAGTTAAATGTCAGAAATAGTCAGGCTTTCCTTAAAACAGACCCCACAAAGGAGATAATAATAATTGTTGGGGAGTAATAAAGTAATGACACTACAAACTTAACTACATTTTGGTATTAATGTGAAAGTATTGCAGTTCAGCTATCTTCAAAATATAGATGCTTTTCCAGTGACTAGCTACGTATCGATGTAGCATGACAAAGCGTTACATTCTTACATTAATTTTAGCGAGTTTGTTTGGACACAAAAATATTAATTTGAATCATCACTCAGTTGTGTTTTTGAAAATTTTTACATGCTTTTTGTAGCAAATAGTAGTGTAAATGTATGTGTATAAATTAATTATGTTTGATGATGCTACTCTAATTGCTCTCAACTAAATCTTCAACTGTAGCTTAAATCATAGCTGTAGCACAACTACTTTGAGTAGTTTGTAGCTTGACAAGCTACAGTTTTGAAGAAGCTTCCCAACATTGATATTAATGCAGTGTAATTGTAATATTAACAACCTACCCAATTTAAGAGCCAAGCATATATTGATTGCGTTTTATATAAGTTATTTATATGTAAACAAAGATTTTATGTACTGACTACTTAAGTACTAGTCACCATCTTAATGGCCTTCACATCTAAACAGGTTTTGTAATTAATGCGTTTCACATGCTGTTCCGGGAGACTTGTGTTGTCTGTTTCCACTCACTCCTACGTAACCCCATAAAAAAAAAGAGTATACTAACTATCTTGGCTTTAGTTGATGTCTGTCGACAATTTGAAAGTCATTGTGGGCATCTCAAAAGTTTGCTATCTTGCTCTACACACCCACACATATGATTCCACTCATTAGGAGGATTTTGCCTGGCCTATCAATATAAATAGAGACATCCATTAATCGAAATCTTAACCATTTTGTTTACATCTTTCCTTTGATCTCTTTGCTGTTAGTTTGTCTGGGGCGAATTTACTAAAAAGTTGTGCCACTTTGGCAAGTGTACTGCATTTCAGCACAAAACTGAAATAAAATTTGGGCATAAAGATAAATATTATAGAAAATTAAATGTCTATAATATTAAGTCTGTTTCATTGATCATTATAACAAATTAATTTTGTGTATAAATTACATTTTTGTTTCCTTTTTTTCCCTCCATAGTAAGTGTATTGTTTTTTTTTGTTTGTTTTTTTTTGGTGTATAAGTTTTTCCATATTACTAAACAGCTCTCAACTTCTCTGACATTGTAATGTTTTATATAATCCTAAAATAGACTATAGGTGTCGCAGCTTGATTATGTTATATTTATCAAGACACTGCCAATAAGAATATTGATTCAGTCTTAGAACTTGCCTCTATGAATTCCAGTACATGAATTTAATGGATCTGATACTTATCTAACAAAAAAGTACTAAGAGTGCCATGGTACTGCCATTGCCATCATGACCATGGTACCATCGTAATGCCATGTACCTTGTGCCTCCAAGTACCTCGGAGTACCATGTACGATGTACTGACTGTATATGGTATTCATTCAGTACTCATTCATTTTTTCATTCATCTGATACATCAATGTACCATAGTACTTTTACCACACATTTTTATCAAGATTTGACTTGTCTAGCTACTCACAATTCAACCAGGACTCATTTTCTGTTACCTATCTCAGCTGTAAGCTGTGTCTCACTGTGTATGTCTTATGGTCTGTATCCGTATAGGTCACGGTCCATCAGTGGCGCGTCCTCCGGTCTCTCCACTAGCCCTCTCAACAGCCCACGGGTGAGTAAGCTCCTCCCCCAGCATGCCTGCTTCTCTCTGTCCACCAATCAGCACTCATCTGCTCCACAGCAACCATCACACATGCGATTTTATGTTGACTGGACAAGACTATCACATGCAGTTGTGATGTTTAGGACTTCCTATTGGTTTACAAAATGGGAAAGTTGACAGTTAGTAAAACTATAATACATGACATTATATTAATAAGCAAATTAATACATGCTGCAAAGTTTGTAGGATATATTTTGAAAGGTGGTTGAATGTAATATTTTGGTGATCATTGACAATTAAAGGCTTTTTATTGCAAAATGGGCTGTTAAGATTGAAGAGTGTTGATTATGATCTTTAATAAGAATAGAAGAACAGGGTCTGAGTAATGGCACAGTGTTTGGCCATGTTTAGGCCATGGTGACCATGTGGGCAAAACAGGTTTGGGTCTAGCCTACAACATGTCTTAACCCCATTTCTATCCATTTCCTCAATATTTTCCTGGCGCCTCTTCACCATATCTGTCTGATAAGGACACAAAGCTCAAAAATAAAATTAAAGAAATGTAGATCTGGTAGTTTAGGTATGAAATTGTAAATGCAGCCTTATTAAAAACATTTCAACTAATGCAGTCATATATGGGGTGGTCTTGCATCCCAAACAGAGTAATGGCAGTTCGGCCTCTTGCAGACAAAGCAAGCAAGGAAAGAGTGCAAGACTGAGCAAGTTGGAGAAGACAGCAGTTCTTGTTTCATAGAGATATTCTCTATCAATCCTATTGGTTGCTCTCAGTGTCTTTCCCCCCAAAAAAATCCAGTGCAAGAAACGCTGAAAAAAATCCCAATTCTCTGATTAGCACGGAAGCTCTTGGATAACTTTTCCAGTTGACTTGTTTAAAACGGCTTACAGATTACAGAGGCCTCTCCCTAAAGCTCGAAAACGTATAGAGCTGATTTCAAATGGAAATTATTAAAAGTTCACTCTAAACCTTTGGCTTCTTGGCTGTTATGTACATCTCGAAAAACTTGTGCCCAAGTATCTGTGTAAGTTGAGGATTTTGAAGACAGTCTTTTTATTTTTTACGTAAAGTTTGATCAATATATTACTTGTTACTTTTGTGAATTCTCTAGCTTTATTTACTTTGTTGGATTCCAGCTGCAGAAAGAAGATTAGTGCTTGAAGTATTTCTGCAACTTGGTAGCTTAATGTTTTTGTTTTGAGGTTTGAGACATTCATATTTAGATGCCTACGAGCTTTGAAATTTTACAAATGATTCAGAATGGGATGCATTGAACTGAGAAGTTGTCTTGCTTTGGTGCAAGTTCGTTACCATTTGATGCTGAGTGTAAGTGCCCTACAGCTTACACCAGCATGGATTTCCATTGTTTATGTTGCTCTGCGGCTGGCCTAGCAGGTGGAATGGCAAAATCCAGCTGATAAAGCTGGTTGACCAGCATGGACTTTCTGGTGAAGTTGGTTGACCAAGATAGTGTTTGTGGTAGAAGCCTGGTGGCAACACCAGCATCCTATGCTGGGTACCAGCTTCCAAAACACAACATATCCTGGTGACCAGATATGCTGGTCTTTGTAAATCGGGTAGGACTTGTGGATACCACAAACCTACACATGCAGCCATATTATCCACACCTCTCATACACAGTTAAATGCTTGATGTGCACATTAGCCAATTTGCTTTTTAATACCTTTTATCCCTTTATTTGGTGTATTTTAAAAGACTTGATATTAATTTGCTTTTTACAATGATCTTGTTACATCTTTTCCTCACCTGTCTTGGCTAACTTTTTTTTTTGTTTCTTCTGCATCACCATGGCTTCCTTTTCTCCTCAAATGATTCCTTTCTTTTCTTTGTGTGTTTTACCCATGATGCTTTGTGAATTGTGCTGTACCTGTATATCTCTTTGTCCTGGTTCTTGCCATCCCCTAAAGCCTGTCCGAAAGTTCTGTGTTCCTCCTCCATCCACAAAGCTGCTCTTGTCACCGAGTTCTAGTATATCCGACTCCTTAAAACCAAACTCAAATCAAAGGGGGTCAAGAACCTCAACTCCTAACTCCCTAACACCAAACTCCATATCTGAGTCTATTTTGTCCTCTCCGAAGATCCAGTCTCTACCTGCCAATCCCAAAGATAAACCCTTACAATCCACCCGATCCAACCCCTTACTCGAAACCGAGCCTGAACAGATTTCAATGGCCAAGTCGGAGCCCTCTACTCCATGTCAGCCTCAACAACCCTGTATACCCGGCAGCCCACTTGTGCGGCGGGCAACCCCTGCCAGCAGCAACCCTCCTCAGCTTTTGGTCCCAGTCAGTCCTGTTGGTCCTCTTTACCCCATTCATCTACACCAATTTCACCCTGTGCCTGGCTCTGACCAAGCCCCCAAATCTATCCCCACCATACAGGTGACCCCACACCCCTCTCCAAGAGGCAGCCCTATCCCTACCCCTAAAGGAACACCAGTGCATACGCCTAAGGACAGCCCGGCGGGGACACCCACGTCGACACCACCCCCCAGCCCCTCCATTGGGGGAATGCCCTGGAAAACACGCCTCAATTCCATCAAGAACAGCTTCCTGGGCTCACCACGCTTTCACCGCAGGAAACTGCAAGGTATTATTCCAAAAGTGGTGGATAAAGTAAACAAGGATGAATATATATATATATATATATATATATATAATATATTAGATCTTTCAAAATGAATGCATTAACACATGCAAATAATTGAAAATGTTTAATGCGTTCATTTTACTTTAATGCGATTAACACATTAACCAATTTTCACATTAGATTATGACATTTTATTGAGCTCCTTATGAGTTCCGAACACTGGTTGGCATAAGGGGGAATCTTAGCAATATGTCCGTAGTCATTTACACTGACATTAACACCACAAACACACACACACACACAGCAGCGATTCTGTGAAAGTGGTCATGTGGTGGACAAAGGACCTCTTAACGGTATTTCTATGTACAACAAACCCAAATGGGACTTGTAACAAAAATAAATTACTTTGCATCCTTTGATATGCAGAATTTAATTACCACCGAAGTATGTCAAGTCTGAACTTTCACTTAAAATTATACACAGTATGTATTTATGTGTGTATATATATATATATATATATATATATATATATATATATATATATATATATATATATATATGTATATACAGTATATAACACTATAAATAATAATTAGACTATGAGAATAAAAACATTAATGTATTTTCTATATTTTATTAATAGTAGCTATTTGTATTTAAGCCAGGGTTAGCCAACCCTGCTCCTACACACCTGTAATGTTTAAGTAATCTTGAAGACCTTGATAGGCTGGTTCAGGTGTGTTTGATTAGGGTTGGATCTAAACTCTGCAGGAAGTTATCTCTCCACAAGCAAGTTTAGCTAACCCTGATTTATGTGATTATAGTAATGCCAAAAAAAGTTTGGAAACTGCAGAAAATTGTGAATATCGGTTAAAAATATTGGTACTGAAAAAATACTGATTCTGACTCTGATTATTGGTCTGTCTCTTATTTAGAAACCAGTGTCCTCCTTAAAGTTACCACAACAAAACTAGCAGATTTACACAAACACAAAGGGTCTTTTCCAAAGCCTAGTGAGCAACCTCTGGTTGCAACATTTTAAGACATCATAGACGAGCCCCTGACGCGAAGGCTGTTCCAAAAGTTAGGTAGCCTAGTTATACTGCTTAAGATAACTTGTTTTGGACAAATTCTAAGGTAGCATCATATGTATCCTTCCCTGGGTAGGCGAACCCAGAATGCACCATGATAACCTTGGTGGAAAAATAAATCCAAGATGGTGGACGAAGCAAGAGAAAGTTAAATTATAACATGTAAATATACTTATACTCTATTCAATACTGAAAAGTATAAACAAATAACAGTTTAATATGACACAAAAACCTTTTGTTTTACCCAAAATGTGTGTGTGCACCATGCATATTTGGGCTCATTAGAGGATCATGTCGTTACTCTTGCATCACTTGTATTGATGTTAGTTGCGAGTGGACTGTCCTGTGTGTTGTGCGTGAGTAATGCTATTTGAGATACACTGAACTGCCGTCTATGTGGAACATTCCAAATCGTTCTCAGCATGATTTCGGTAAGGATGCTGCCTTAGAAGACAGCTGCCTATGTAGGCAGGAGACAGCGAGGCAACTCATTAAGTTTTGGAACAGACCCAAAATTACTGTCTGTGGAATATGGACCAAAAATATGACACATCTTGTCTGAATGGGCGTTTACAAAATACTGTCCAGTAGAATGGTTGCTATAATGAGCATGTCCCTCCCCCGTATTTATGAATAGTGCCTTACCCTGCCTTCCAAGTAGAAAATTGTGGGTCATCAGTTTGTCTTCAGTTGCATTGGTTTTGCCATGCTGTGACATAAGCTAAAGGCTTTTAATTATTTAAAAAAAGGACAAGCTCCTTGTTATGTCTCTGGCTCAATAATGGATCACAATTGCCTGAAATCATGAAGTTGACACAAAAGAATGAAAAGATTTTGTCTAGATCTTCCGAATCCTCTTAAAATTGAGCCACTCTACAATGAGTCATTATAGAGTTGAAAGAAATCGTTCAGCTCCTCCAGTTTTACTGGATCTTTTTCAAGGCTTGCAGATTAATTTGCTTATTTACATACTGAATGGAAACTTATATTAAGGCTGCCACCACGGTTGCCGCCTTGCTATGATTTAACAGAAATAGTTTGTATTTTTAAAAACTTCCTTCATGTGACTCTTATTGCTGGCGTAACCTTTAATCCCAAACAAAACAGGCAATATATTGTATGAGAAATACTCACAAATGATGCTTATTTGCATACATATATATGTTTAAATTATGTATGTTCTACATTGTGAAATGTGGAATTATTTAAGAACAATTTTTAAAGTGACTTGGTGAATGATTAAAACAGAACACACTAACATCTTTGCTTAATTGTGAACAGTTCCCACTCAAGAGGAGATGTCCAGCCTCACGCCAGAGTCTTCCCCAGAGTGAGTTCACACATATACATACACGTTTGGTTTTATAACGTCCCATACATTTCTATTGCTTTTATAATAGGCCAAATAAATTTGTGTTTAGGGGTATTGTGCAGTTTTGAGGGGGTCACTTAGATGAGATGTAAATACACAGAAAAAACATATAGAATTTAACAACCGATTAGTTCTTTGTAGGATTGTAGGATGTAGGAAGTGTAGTGGTAAAGTTTAGTTTTTTAACTTGCAAGAGCACCCAGGTAAAAAATCGAATATGTGGTGTTTTAAATAAATCTAAAGCCTAATTAACTTATGTAGTGATTACCATGCATTTTCACTGCATGAAAAAACAAACAGCTTTGACATTTTAATAACTTTGCATTGTACTCTATGGGGGAAAATTCTGCCTTCTATGGGAAAATACAAGTTTGCCGCAATATAGAGGGCCTGGGTAGCTCAGCGAGTATTGACGCTGACTACCACCCCTGGAGTAGAGAGTTCGAATCCAGGGTGTGCTGAGTGACTCCAGCCAGGTCTCCTAAGCAACCAAACTGGCCCAGTTGCTAGGGAGGGTAGAGTCACATGGGATAACCTCCTTGTGGTCGCGATTGGTGGTTCTCACTCGCAATGGGGCGTGTGGTAAGTTGTGTGTGGTTCACGGAGAGTAGCATGAACCTCCACATGCTCTGAGTCTCCGTGGTGTCATGCACATGATAAGATGCGCAGATTGACTATCTCAGAAGCGGAGGCAACTGAGACTTTTCCTCCACCATCCGGATTGAGGTAAGCTGCACCACCATGAGGACCTACTAAGAAGTGGGATTTGGGCATTCCAAATTGGGAGAAACAGGGCTAAAATAAAAATAAAAACGTTTTGCACTAAATGAGGATGGGTAGATAATGACAGAATTTGCAGTTTAAAGCGACTGATCTGCGAAGATGCGAGTAGATTCGACTGACCAAATTCAGAGATGTAAATAAGTGCCATGGTGTCTTATACAAACACTTATCACAATTGAATTTGTGTTTAATGTGTTTAAACAAGTTTTTTCCCTTCTAATTCTATTAAGAGTGCAGCTGAATTATAAATACATTATATATACAAATGAAAACACCACAAAATGTAGCCGTCAAGAACCATTCTCTGAAAAAGTAACAGTCCTTACCCAACAACAGCACTTCAGAAATGATTGTGAGTTATGTTTGCCTCTGTTAAACAATTTAGTCATTTTTTCCACTCTAATGTAAGCTTAGTCAAATCTTTCTCCGACTGTGGCAGTTCTCACACCACAGTACACAGCAGCCAGCAAATTTGTCTCCCAAAGAGAACGATGCTTCATCCTCTTTTGTTTTCTATTTTGTCTTCCATAACAGATCCCTCACTCTTTCGCTTTCCGCACCAGCTGGATAAGCTGGGTGTTCTCTGCTTTCTTTTGTCATCCTTTGCAATGAATCAGTTTCTGGAAGCTCAGTTGTGAGCGACTGTGCTTTTTTGTTTCACCGCGGTGGAGGACTGAAGATTTTTAGAGCTGCACTAATGTTTAGACATACAATTATTCCTTTATATTTTAAACAGTGAAAACAATTACAGCTGCTAGTTTGAACACAGAGGTGTTTAGTTGATTTACCATCATTAGAGATGCTTTTAATCAGTAGTTTTTAACTGGAAGGTCAGCAGAAAGAAAAGCAATGCAAAATGCAAATAATAAGATGGAATTAACCATATAATCGAGCATAGTTAGGATGCCGAAATAAATAAGCTTATGAATGTTTAAAAGGCAGGGGAAGTGCTTCCCATAAGCTCTATCTTTTGTTGTTGATGTCCAAGCCAGTGCATCCAATCAGTCTCTAATGGTATTTTGGCACATATTCATCTGTCACTTGGTAGAAGCTAGGCAAATAAGGCAGATGCTAACATGGAAACGTTGTGCGACATCCTCATCCTTGAAAAGCAGGTTAAAGAAAATACGACATAGGATACAATAAATTCAATTGCATCAAGCATAAGCATTGTTTGTGTTGTCAACAATGTCTTTTATGAGGTGAATCATTGGCTGCTGAGAGCATGAAACCAAGAGACATTTAGAAACAAAACATGTTAGTAATTTTGCATTTTGTTGGACCTTATTAATACATTTCAATGTTTATTGACATTACTACAATTTTGGTACTGTGCTGGCATGCCACTTGATGCCCAATGTAAAATGTTGGTCCTAAAGCTAAACCATCAATGATTTAATAATCTTCATTAACCAGAGCACCCAGGATAAATTTGTTCAAAAGTCACCACTATCATAACTCTACATAAAAATGACCTCGGGCAAAGTTCATTGTGTTAATTTGTGGTAGACGTCTAGGCTCTACTGTTTGCTGTTCTTCATATTCCCTTTTATAAATAATTCAGTTTCAGTTTAATTTGCATAAGCACCAGATGATCAATCAAATTCTGAGCTTGGATGAGGACTGGTCTTTTGTCCCCTGTAGAGTTGTAAAAGGAATGTTTTCTTACTTCTCTCTCTCTCTGCAGACTTGCCAAAAAATCTTGGTTTGGTAACTTTATCAATTTGGAAAAAGAGGAACAGATCTTCATCGTTATTAAGGACAAACCGCTGAGCTCAATAAAAGCCGACATCGTCCATGCCTTTCTCTCGGTAAGCAATCTCTTTCGCATGTCTCCAATCCCATTCTATTCCTCCGTTGTGAATGGCACTTCTAAATATTTGAATATATGCTTCAATGTTGTTTGTGCGCTATTAGATTGGAAGACTTTCCCCATCACAACAGTTTTGATTGGCTTTGCCGGAAGCCAGTGTTTTTACATTTGCAAACACCTTTCTGTTTTGTGCTCCAATTCTGTACAATTCTAGTGTGTGATGTTTCCATCCTCCTCGCACTGCCTTTTTCATTAGAGGTCAACGGAAAATCAACGTAGGGCCGGATCATTAGCATATAGATGTTATGCCTCGAGAGGTTTGTCGAGAAGGATTTGGTGTGCCGTTTAGACCTGCAAGAGGTGTAAATGTGTGCTCGAGAGCTTGTGAAAGTGTCTTTTCATAGGTTAGCAATGTTTATCTGACTTTCAATTACACAAAACTTTTAATAAATAAGGAAGCTGCTCTTTTACAAGTTTCCTTCAAATGAACAATCCCATACAAGTACTTCATTGGTAGATGTTTCTTCAACTTTAGGCTTTTTTACTCTCTTACTCAACTCTGGGAGTTTTAGGTCCCATGGGTTGATTATTAGTAAACATAACATATTTTTTTCTTCTTTTTGTTACACGAAGGCCACATTAAAAGTGTTTTGGAAAGACCCAGACTTTGAATATGACAAAGCTATGAAAATCCTTCCCTCAATATCATGGTTCTTGTGGTACATTTGAATTCCACATGAGAATTTTCTATTTTAAAGCGCTATGGAGCAATTCAACCATTTCAAACGACTCGACAGACCCAATATTCTGAACAGCGCTGACGAGGGAAAGAGAAAGCGACTGCCCTGCTGCACCAACATCAATTACAAGACTTTTCACATCAACACCCTAACTAATATTTATAACAGTAAACTCTAACATAATATTTCACTACAACTGTCGAAGTTGTAGCCAAGAAAAAACACGGATAGCACATAGAGGTCTCTCCTGTCGTGGGTATGTAAGTATTTTGGATCGAAAGACTTGCTTGACTGTTGTAGAGATGACAAATTGTCACTGTAGTGTTTACCGCATTCCACAAGGAAATGAGCCGTCATCAAATGATTGATGATCACATGTATGTGATATTTTTTTTTAATATAATTTTTTTATTTTTTATTAATTGAAGTACCTTATTTTGTTGTAGATGTCCCAATGTTCATACTGAATTTGCACTTTTCATAGAGCTCATTAATATATTCAAATTATATTTTGGTTGCATTTGTGCGATAATAAACGTAATTGATTGTGTAAAATAGGCACATAATATCATAATATCGATCGCAGGCCACCGAATCATAATCGTATCGTGGCAGACTTTAAGGTATTGGCAAACATCAGATCGCTGGCTAAGAGAATCAGTATAATATTGTATCTTAATGATTCTTGCGACTTACCACCCTAATGTCAACTGTTGGACATTGTTAGTAGAATTAAACAAACTATTGAGTTTGAAAAGTGTCTTAAGAGTTAACAGTTTATTTTCTAAAAGTCCACAGGGCCAAAAGTGTCCATAATTCAGAAACGCATAGGTGTTTCCGTGTGCCAGGATTGTGATTCTGTTTTAACTAACAGTGAATCGAGTATTGCTTTGTCCCCTTCCTCAGATACCCAGCCTCAGTCACAGTGTTGTCTCCCAGACAAGTTTTCGAGCCGAGTACAAATCCACCGCCGGTCCTACAGTCTTCCAAAAGCCTGTCAAGTTCCAGGTAGACATCACATACACCGAGAGCACCGCAGCCACCAAGGATAACGGGATTTATTCAGTCACCTTCACTCTGCTCTCAGGTAACCACAGCAAACATAATCAACCCCCAATGTTACATCACCGTCAAGCTTGACAAACAATCAGCAAAGCCATTAAAACAGGAGAACTGCATGTAATGAGTGAGACAATAGCTACAGGGAAAGGAGACAAACTATTTTTATATTTCTCCATGTCATAAAGCTTCCTGCTTGGTAATTTCACAAATTTTGGACAAAAAAACTTTTTGAAATGACTTCTTCAACATAACCATTGGTTTTTAAATTGGAAATTATAGAGAGCTCTCTTCTGTAGAGCGCAAACGAAAGATGTAGATGGTTGTGTGTAGATGGTAAACCACATTCTGCAAAACTCTTCTTAGGATTGTGGCATAATTAGGGCAGGGTTAAAGTTAGGGGTAGGGTTAAGGTTAGGGGTGGTCTTCAGCATGCCCACAGCCCACAGTGTGTTCCTTGGTCCCTAAATGTCATATTAATACAAAATTGTTATTGATGCCTTACAAGTCAATCAGATGATCTCTTTCTGCTAAGTGGGCGGTTCTGGCCAGAATAAGCTACAATTTAGACGAGCCGTATGCGGTATAGTCAAAGGTATTGTTACACATTTTGCATGTGAATTATGCAAGCCTCTTTGCAAAATAAGGATTACCCTCTTGATACAAGTGTCTTGTTTGCTATACAGGAAGCTATTGGGAAGAAATCTTCTCCCTGACCTCTAAAGTACATTCCTTGGAAACTTTACCATAGAATCCTCCAACGGCCTAATCGCTCCCTAAGACAATGTTTCAGTCAGATCGCCTTGTACACACACTAATTATTCCATCAGTAAGTTTCCAATGTTAAGACAATAAAGAAAAATAAATAGAACATCTAAAAAGCATTAGATTGTCTAATGCATCATTATCCCTTATTTTCTGCCATTAATATCCATTATGTCTCTCAGCAATAGTGGCAACAAAAGCTCTTATCCACTGTAGTGTGGAGTCCAGGTAGAAGAACAAGTTACAAGTAATATTGCGATAAATTCATGTCAGGTTCCCATAAGGCTTGAAGGGTATGTGAGCATTCAAATTTGGATTTCTCTGAGCAGGCTTTTTATGTTCTGGGTTTGTTCACAATTGGCATTCTGTGTTCATTGTGTGTATTTTCAACCAATCAATTGGTTGCAAAGGAAGTGGCTGGAATATATTAATTATGTGTCTTCAATTCTTTCATTCATGTTTTCAGAAAATGCTTGTCAAAACATTTCATGCCAGGGCCCAGTTGCAAAACTCTTGAGTATGGAAAACCCTTAGTTATAATTGTAAATCTAGTGTCACTAAGGGTTTTCCTAACTTTTTCTCACAACCAGCTACAAGGTTGTGTCCTTTAACTTTCTGTAACATTTTGTCACAGGTCCAAGCCGTCGTTTTAAACGTGTGGTAGAGACGATTCAGGCACAGTTGTTAAGCACACATGACCAGCCAGGGGTCCAACAGCTGTCTGGTGAGTATAAATCCCCCATCCCTTCCCTTGCCCCACCCCCTACCCCTGATCCCCATCCCATCAAATGCCTGTTAGACCCTCTCTCCCGCTCCAAAATGCATGCCTCCGAGTCCTCGTCCACAGCACACCACAACTCACCAAAATCCTACTCTTAAGCAAGCCCCTGTTGACACTTGAAGAAATGGGGACTTTACCGATTCGTGCTGATGCCCTTCGGCCACACAGCTGCTCCTATTTTAAAAAAAAAAAACATTATTAATAGAATTATCTGACAATTATTCAAATGTGAACAACTTAGTTTCAGATTTCTAATACTGGGAGACTGTGTCCTTGTTAGGTGATGGATAAGGGCTGGTAATGTAGTGCTGCAGGAAGGTTGGGTTTACCCAAAAACTGAACTGTTATTGAAATCACACTCCTGCTCCGGTCACAATCATTGGTTGCATTTTGTTTGACAGTATGTGTACTTTCAGTATACTTTCAGTGTACTTACCCAAAAAAGTACTGAGTAATATTAAGTAACTACAGGTATTTAATATGGGTCAATGTTGGGTTTGGGGTTAGGTTTAGGGTTAGTACCTAGTAATTACTGTAGTTTTTGTAATTATATAGTAAGTAAATATAGAGCAGTACTGTCAAATAAAGTGCTACCCAGTCATGTCCAAAAAGATATAATCCCAGGTTGCTCCATTGAAATAAACTGTATATTATCTATTATATGGTGGACCCCTGCAATTAGTGGTCAGATATTGCGCTAATTGTGTTTAAAGCAAATAAAACACAAAACAGGGAAATTACAGTACAATATTACATTTTGGGAAGCTTTTTGTGTAGATCTTCTATGCTCAACTACTCCTGATTTGATGTTTTGCAAAGTACATTGATCTGCAGTTGTTGACGGAGCAAGAAAAGATAAATGCTTCTCTTCTGTGTCCTCCCTGTGCACGTCCTCCAAGACGCTGTTTGACTGTGTCCCAACCATCTCCCTTATAGCAGCTCCCTCTACTGATCTGATAGATGAACATCAACATCAAATAGCAATGTTACTCAACGTTTGAGGTTTTATTTATCAAATGCACACCAGTAATCATGCATCAGTATTTGCTGGCAATGAAATGTAACTGTAAGGATATTTACTTGCAAGTATTTGATAGACTCAAAAGAAGCCAATTTATATCAAAGGTTCAGTGGAAGATTGTGAAAGTTCTTCAATTACAATTAACTTCAAATTTGCTGCATCAACAGTGGTACTATTCTCAGTCTCAAAATAGTAAACTATCAGCCTATCACCACTATATACATGTACAAATAATTAAGAGATAATGTATATTCAGCCAGCCATTGTTTATTTTCTGATAATTACTGGCTGACTGTAAATGATCCTGCTCATTACCCAACTACTTGCCAAATCAATAAAACAAATGAAATTTGAATCTCAGTGAATTTGAGTTTAAATAATTTTGTGAGAAGAAAGAGACAGCGGAGTGACATCCAACTAGCATGCAGGGTTCCTACGGTCATGGAAAACCTGGAAATATCACAGAATTTTGACATTTTAATTTCCAGGTCTGGAAAAGTTCTGATAAAGTACAGGCCTGATGCAATGATTATAGTCAGAAAAAGTCATGAAAATGTATATAGTGCGTGAATTTTTTTCCCTCTGCTCAAAAAAAAATATCTCATCAGCTAGACATTGCTCTTGTGTAAGGAGTCGTTCAAACTGAGTGCACCGTTGTGCTAAAAAAAATACCTCGACACAGCACAACAAATGCAATAAAATGCAGGTGTCTCAAGATGCATTTTTAAAAGTTGCCATTCTATTCAGCCTGACGGCATCTAAAAAAAAATGGATTGCTCCAGCTCAAAACACTGAATAGTCTGCGAGACATGGCACAAAGATTAAAGACGTCCACCGTTATCATAGTAAATTTCATTACATATTGTTTAATAATGAGAGGATCAGCTGAGCAGCTTTCACTGCAGCTTTGGAGTGATTTCAAGGAGGGTTGGGCAACAGAAAGACATCAAAGATCATCTCAAGAGAGTAGATATGCCTCCTTCTCTCCTCATCCTTTCCTTGCTGTCTGTCCCCACACTCACCTTCTCTCTTGTCCTTCCTCGGCTGTCTCTCAGCTCTCTATGTCACTCAAACACGTCATTCATTGCTCTCACACTATATGACTCACTGTGGTTTGAACACACTGCAGCACTGCACAGATGAATGGCATGTACTCATCAGAGTCAGATTACACCCACTTCTCCCAAAATAAACACTTAAATTAAATCACTGAGTTAAGGCCAGTTAAGGTTTTGTGTGTCTGTTTGTAAATATATATGCAAGTAACTACCCTTCTGGTATTCTTTAGTGTTTTATTCCAAAGCAAGCATAATTATTAATACAAACTTGTCTAATAACCAACCAATCAAATTCCTCTCGTCCCTAATCGAATCTAGATGAAGACATCTGGCCCTGTGCTTGTTAATAGGAAATTGCTCATTTGCTTCACTTTGGCATGATGAAGAGTGCACTATGAATGCACATTGAATAGAGTCTCTAATAAGCTAATACGCTGATCCAATGTATAGGTCAAAGTTTCAGGGACTTTCGGGACTTTTTTCAGGCTTTATTTACAGTAATTTAGTGGCATTTATACATGTATGCTTCTCTTTTTAATATGTATCCAGAGAACTCACAATCTGCTGCAAAAACTGGTAAAGGCTCAAAGTCAAAGTGTGGTAAGACTCTTGTGGTAATTCTGTTAAATACACATTTTTTCACTGGAATTATTACTGTTATACACCCTTTTCTCACTTTTAAATATACCACCCTTAAACTGCAATTCTTTCAATTGCACCCCTATGGCATTTTTCACAAGCAGTAATAGGAACAGTTAGTGGGGCACAATACTTTGAGTGCACAAAATACACTTGCAAACCAGGTCTTATAGTCCTGTGCAACAAAAAACTAGCCACTGTTACATACGGTGTACAATGAGGTCCAAAATTCTCATTAAAATCCCATTATTATCTGGTATTAAAAAGTTTTAGAATTTTGACAAATGTAAAACTGTTATTAAAAAGTTATGATCTAAAATGAAGAAGAAATATGAAACATTCTTTATTACTGTATGTATAGGTCATTAATTAAATGCAAGCAAATTTGTGACATTGATCAAATTTATACAAATGAGTGCATGCCATCTCAAGTGAATGCTGTCATTAAAGCATATGGGGAAAATACCAAATACTGAACAATTCTGAAATTCATGTTAACTTTACAATACAACATTTCACATGAATTGTTATGGTGCTAATAGAATTGCATTAAAACTCATTTTATAATATTATAAAAATGCTACATAGCATTTTCACTTGTGAGACTATTCGACCTCACTGTATGTAGCCTACTTTGTAACATCTGAGCGTTTGATGTGTGCTTGACTACGTGAATCTGTAAATGTGTCTCCGTGTTGATTTGTGTACGTGTGTGCATTTGAGTTTTGCAGTATCCTTAATCAGGTACACTGAAGGAGATGTTCCCTTTCAGTCAGTGTTTGCTTAAGGCTAGTCTCTGTCTGATGCATACTGCAAACAAAAATGGCAAGAGCTTTTGAAAAATCACAAGCTGCAATCTGACCGACATTTTGCTCCCTATCTCTTTGAAATTACGTAGCAACCAGTTAATCAAGCCCATTATTACAGTCTGTTTATTGCTTATATAATACTCATGATTAGTTTATTTCTCATATTTTTGAATGAAGTTTTCAGTGGGTAGAATGTAGCTCGTATATTTTCCTGCGGAAAACATGTAGTGTGTAATTGAACTGGACAGAAGACAGTTTGTAGGCTTATGTGACTTTGAAAGCTAAAGCGAATGCAGATTAAAGGGTGTATTCTGCCCGTATGTTGGATTTCCTGACTGATCTACATGCCATTCCATATGCAGTGGCTTTGATGAGCAGATGCCACATCACTTCACTCATTAGATAACATCTTGTCTAGCTTATGTAGGCTATAAGGAGTTATATAATCCATATCAATGGTCTCACTACTGGAAAATCCAGATAAAACCAGGGCTGGTCCAAGCTTGATAAGGTGGTTGGCCAGTTAGACAATCAGTTGTTGGGGATCTTGGTCAAGGGACCTGCTGCAAAAAACAGGCCATACCAAGGTGGTCAAGGTAGTTTTTAGATAATTGTAGCTGGTTTGTTGCAGGTCCAAGATATTCTACCAGCTCGGCAAGGTCCCCACCAGCAGGCAGTCCAACTTGTAAACCTTTTAGACTAGCAAAAAGTGGCTGCCATGTTTCCAAACATAGCTACCATCTTAACCTTCATTACATAGCCATTTAGGTCTACAGTGCATCCGGAAAGTATTCACAGCGCTTCAATTTTTCCTGATTAAATGTATTCTTTGAAAGCACCGCAAGTCGTAAACTAGCTTGGACCATCTAGAAACCAGCTATCATAGCTGCCAGCTTAAGCTGGTTTAAGACAGCTGAGAATCCCCATATCTTATACAGAATTTACAGTTGCAATAGGAATGATCAATCACAACATTACATAAATGTGGCCCTCAAAGTTCCTTTTCCCTCTCTGTCCACTTCTCCTCATGTGAACCCATTGTTCATTTCTCTATTTGTTCTCTCTTTCTTCCTTTTCTTCCTGTCTTTGTACCTAGGCAGCCCATTGAGTAACTTCTTTGACGTAATTAAACAACTTTTTTCAGACGAGAAGAATGGCCAGGTGTCTGTTCCACCTGGCACGCCCAACAGACACCCAGCAAATGCTCATGGCCATGATCCTCAGCCTAGTAACTCTAAATGCCCAGCGGGCAACCCCAGAGACAATGCCAAGCCAGTGGTTGGGATACAGGAGAAGTCCTAAAAGCAATCAAATCAAGCTTTTTCAAACATACTTACCTACAAGCACTCAAACATTTACAGAATCTTAGACATGATGGACTTTATACTTGGACAAACTTTTGTATAGTGGAACGACTGTATAAAGAATGTATACACATTTCCCTATCACATTCTTTGCCATTGCGTTGTGCCCTTTTCCATACCCCTGTTGTTTCTACCCCTGATATTTACATCTCTTAACGTTTGTAGTCCTCGCCTTTTCCTGACCTTTGTGACGGGTTGTTTTTGCTACTAGGAATTATCCAGAAAACTTATTAAAACTCCACCCCCACTCCCCTGCACTTCCCATGATGGACACTTATTGACCGAAGGCACTTTTCATGACGAACAAGCAGGTCACCAAGGAATTGGACGCTTCATCCTACCCTTCCCGCTCTCCAGTGTCTCTGTGCTCAACTGGGACTTAAATACAAAAACACACACTCTTTCCCATTCTACTGACTGTGTGCTCCCTTTCTTGTTTCCCTATCATACAAACACAGGCTCTGTTTCAAAACATAGTGAGCTGCCCATGGAGGCAGCATTTTAAGGCATCATAAGTGCACTCTTGACATAAGGGCTGTAATAAAGGTAGGCAGCATGTATCTTTTGTGGAGAAGGAAATCCAAGAATTCATTGCAACAAGCTCCAATGCACAAAAGTCTATACAAGATGGTGGACGAGGCAAGAGTAATGCTGATTATACATTTACTTATAATCATTTCAATACCAAAATATACCAATAAAACTACTTAAGTCCAATAAAAAATGACTATTTTACCTTATACGTGTACTTTGTAGTTTTTATGCTTATTAGAGTATCCCGGGGTTAGCTTAGCAACATGCTAACGGCAAACTATTGAAATCAATTGCGAGTGGAGTTTCTAGTGTGCGTTACATACAGAGCACTTTTGGTATGATGAATAGTAACTTGAGAGGTTTCATTTTTATTGCGTAATGAGCCTCAGGGTCCTTTCACACCAAACGCGATTTTGCAACTTTGACCGTTGTGCCGTTTTCTTGCTGTTTTTTTTCCAGCGTCTTGTGCAGGAGCACAGCATGTTTAAGACATCCTTCATGTCAAGTTAAAAGGACTTCAACTTTTAAAGAACTTTTGTGTCTCAAGATGCCTCTGTTCTGTTCAATTTGTTGTGCTACACAACTGCGCAAGGCAGTTTGTCTGGCCTTTTTAATGCAATAACGTGTTCGGTCTGAACTTCTTTGAAGGCAGCTGCTTATGTTGGCAGTAGACAGTAAGGCAGCTTACTAGGTTTTGGAACAGGGCTATACACTCACAATACTAGACATAAGCACACATACAAAAGATGTTTGCACTTAGATTCATAATGACCATCAAAAAAATAAAGAAATACACACTGACAAGGAAAGAACGATGACTTTCAGAGCTTGTCCAGATGGGATGTGGACTCTTCAGATTGTATCGTTTCCATGTACAATCTTTTTTATTTATTTCACTTGATTCAATTCATTGCTGCAAATGGACTGAAATGGGGATTTCAGAGGGATTGGGATTATGAATGGGTTGGGATGGGGAATAGTTTTGAATGAATTTATCCTAATGAATGAATCTCTGTTGTACAGATTGAACATAATTATGTATAAATAAAATGTCTAGATGTGACTATAGGTTTAGTTCTGTTGTAGATATAGATTTTATCTTGTGTTGCCACAGTCTTCATTATTTAATCGAAGAATTTACCCCAAAATTAAATTCTGTCATAAATAAATATTTAAATAAAGAGTTTTCATTTTGGGGTGAACTATTCTTTTAACCATTGAATTTCTGTATTTATTTTGTGAAATAACTATTTGTTTTGTTTATTCTGTTTGAATAGACACTTTTCTGATCATATCTCATGTTCACTACCAGCAGATACAAAAATGTTAAATACATTTGTGGGTATTTTTGTACATTTTCCTTATGTATATTTGTTTTTATCACTGTCCTTATGAGCACTTGAATGTTATTTATTTATGACAATAATGTGTTTGTATCGGGTTCGTTTGTTTAAAGGAACTTTCTCATGTCTTGATTGATAAAAGTACCTTGGACTTTACAAATGTTACTTTCCTAGATTCAAAACGAGGACAAAATGTTATATTAAAAATGAACAAACCAACAAAAAAGTGATTTAATAGTAATTTAAGAATGTAGTTTAGCCTCTATGGCAAGGGTATGAACTTGTTGATATCTGTCAGCTTTATATCATTGTGTGTGTACAATGGATGACAAAGAAAAACAAGCTGTTTTTGGATCAGTTCTAATATATTATGTTCTGGCCTTCGGGAAACACAAAGGTTGTTCCTGCTCTTTGCTTTTGACTTGTATTACTGTGTGCATGCATGCATTTTCTTTGCATGGCTTTAACGTAACAATTCCTAAAAAAAAAAAAAAAAATGCTATTTCTCAGAGCTGCTTTCCTTGTTTAACAAAGAAAATTGAAAAACACTTGCCTTCACCTCCATTTTTTACCTCTCTGTCATTCTGCAATTTTTCGTTCTCTATCTCTTTTCCTGGCACTTTTTCTAATATCTTGTGCACTAACAATCTACGCCGCAAGCAACGTGTCGCAACTAAACAGAATGCGCTACGTTGCTCGCTTTTTGTTTTGACACAGTACTATAAAGTATTCATAAAATGCTTCCTTTTGTCTGTACCATGTACATTGAATAGGAAAGTTTTGGATGTTCATGACCCCCAGTTTTACAAACTGCTTGTTTTAACTAAACAATAATGAAGCAATACCTGTTGTTAACCTTCCTATTTTATACAGTTGAACAAAGCTAGACGTCAGACAATGGAACAAAATATTTGTCCGTGCAGAGCAGGAACATGCATTTAAAGTTGTAAAAATCGCATTTATATCATAACTGTGGGCAATTTCAGAGAGAAAAAAAATGAAACAATAAACTCATTCAATTAATAGAAATGTTTGCAGCCTTCTGTGTTTGATAGTGTGTGTCTTAATGAGTGAGTGTTTGTGTTTAGCAGTCGTATGTTAAGAATACTTAAAATACTTACAAATTTAGTTTTAGCTTTGGCGTAACTGGCGGTGCCATCTTGAAAATGACGTCAAATGCCGCTTCTCATTGAGGTTGGGGTTGGATCGATCTAGTCAGATGTCTGACTGAGTGCCATTTCAGCATTTTGTTTTGTTTTTGTTTGTTTGTTTGTTTTTTCAAGTTGGAGATGGGAAAATTGTGAGAAGACTGGAATGCACCATCACATTTTTGTAATCGGCCAAGTGGACACTTTTATAGACTTTGTTAAATCGACTCCCAATTTATCAGTCTTTAACTTGTTTATCTAAAATAGAGAGTACGTAAGGAAGAATGTTTTGTCAGAAAACCTTTATTGCAAATTAAACCCAAACAGGTGAACAGAAGGCCAGTGCAGAATCTGCAAGCACAGAATTTGGGAGACCTTACAGTCACAAACTTCCACATATCTCCGCCTCTTCTGTGTTTATTAAATATTTTAGCTCATTTGATGAGGCTTTTAGCAGCAGTAATGGCTGCAGTGCTCTCAACTTTCTTGTAATTAGGAGTCTTGGAAGTCCCATACAAAGGCCATGAAAGCAACAACTTCCAAGAGGGATTGAGGTAAAACCACCACAGGAAAAGGAGCTCACCAGCAACACACAAAGCACTGCAAATAGAGCTCTTAAATAGTCCACCAAGTAAACTGTAAACACTGTGTCTCTGTGGTGCTATGAAAATTGTGTGTTTTGAGTGACCCATCTCATAAAACGCAACAAAATGGTCTTGACCAATGGTGTGAGCTGGGGGCAGAACTATATGTTTGTTTGATCGGCAGACAGAAAGCTGCTTTGAAAACACTGTTTATTTGTGCAATTATGTTTGTAGGTGCTATATTGGAGCAGAAAGTCTGAAAGTTCATTACTTATGTATTTAACTTAATTGTAGCACTTTGAGTATTTTAAGTTTCTCTTATTCAGCTCTTTGGGTGTATTGCCAGTTCTTTGCTCTTCTAAAATATATTTCTGTGTTCTTGTTTTAACTGGGGACTCCTGAGCTTCTAGCCATCTATCAGAATGTATATGCTCTCTATATATATTAAAATGTATACTGAAGTTCTCCAAGGCTATTTTTTACTACAGCCTGTGAAAAAGTCACAAGATGGCTCCAATTGTCTTTCATTGATTTGAAAAGAGAGACAGACCACAATTTGCCAATCAAAATCATGTATTCCAGAGAGCAAAGTAATAATTGTATGGTTTTTATTGGTATTATTATCATAATTTAATTTAATGTTGTTGCATTTCCATCAAAAATCTAATGAACCCATTGATGTTCCATTGCAAACCATTTCCATTTGGGAAACGGTCTTGGTTACTGATGTAACCTTGGTTCCCTGAAAGGAGGAACTAGACACTGTTAGCTGATGCTGTGAGGGCCAGCCCCCATGCCCGTGTCATTGTGGGTATATAAGGCAGTGCCCAGCGCCACACTATCACTATCACTATACCTGTGGGAGGAAAGTGCATCTCTGTCTCTTAAGAGTGAAAGATCAGTAGTGCTGCACAGGTACGCAGCATCTCATTTCCTCCTTTCAGGGATCCAGGGTTACATCATTAACTGAGACAAGCTGACATCTCGGTTTCCTCTCTTATATGTGTAAGGTGCAATGGGCTAAAGGCATCCCTTAAGGAAAAAGTGCTTTTCTTTGGTTGCAAAGTGTATCAAGATAGAACAAATAAATATTTTTTTATTGAATCTTGATGGAGCAACATCAAGGAAAGTTGATTACAATGAAAATTAATTACAATTATTTTATTAAAAGTGGTGGAGGGCCCTTCTGCCCTACGCTTGGGGTTGTAGTGATGTAAAGTAGATATAGGGGCAATAGTTAGATGGTAAAATTTGTCAATTCACATAATTGAGTTTATTGCTTCAAACAGGCTTCCCCTTAAGGGTTCATCGGATGCTTTTGACTCCATGGAAATGGGGGCAGTGGACTTTTATGTTTTTTTTGTCCATGTTGGAGAACACTCTCCGAAAAGGCAAAGAACTTGCTATAGTGTTTAGCACCATACCTGACAATGCCACATACTCGTTACGTGGCATTTAAAATACAATTATTGGACTTATGAGTGAACTTGTAACTGAAGAAATTGTGAAAGAGGTAGGAAACTCATGTTACACACTGAAGGTAGACAGGACCAAAGATGTCAAAGGCTGTGAAACATTTCCAACGTCGTTCGCTACCTAAACAACACAGCTCTATGGATAACAACTGGAGAATTGGATGCTTTGTTGTTAACTAATCTTGTGTTAAGAGAGTTTAGTTGGCCTTAACCCTGAACATATTTGAATTATGATGCCAGGGTGATGTCTGCGGAGAAGAGGAGTATGCAAAACATTCTGCAGGACAAACTGAACTGAGAAGTGCCATGCATTCACTCTTTTAACTATCAGTTGCATGTGGTGGTGCTGGTGCACACAATGTCCTCTGAGAATGCACTGGAGCATTTTATCAATGTGTGACAGCCTGTATAAATTCATGAAGAAACCAACCGTGGCTGCTCAGTACAATGGTGAAATCATTTTTCTTTTGTTTAGTTTTTTTCACCCCTTTTCTCCCTAATTTGGAATGCCCAGTTCCCAATGCACTCTAAGTCCTTGTGATGGCGTAGTGGCGGAGGATGAATCTCAGTTGCCTCCGTGTCTGAGATCTGCGCATGTTATCACGTGCCTTGTTGAGTGCGTTACCGCGGAGACATAGTGCGTGTGGAGGCTTCATGCTATTCTCAGCTTTATCAACGCACCCCACCGAGAGCGGGAACAACACATTATAGTGACCACGAGGAGGTTACCCCATGTGACTTTACCCTCCCTAGCAACCGGGCCAATTTGGTTGCTTAGGAGACCTTGCTGGAATCCCTCTGCACACCCTGGATTCGAACTCGCGACTCCACGGGTGGTACTCTACTTTCTTCAAAGTCTGAGGAAAGCACATCTCCCACCCACCCATCCTCACTACATTCTATAGAGGGACTATTGAGAGCATCCTGAGCAGCTGCATCACTGCCTGGTTTGGGACTTGCACCGTTTCGGACCGCAAAGCCCTGCAGAGGATAGTGAGGACAGCTGAGAAGATCATCGGGGTCTCTCTTCCCTCCATCAAAGACATTTACAAAAAACACTGTATCCACAAAGCCACCAGCATTGTGGATGACCCCACACACCCCTCACACAAACTCTTCACCCTCCTGCCGTCTGGCAAGAGGTACCGAAGCATTCGGGCCCTCACGGCCAGACTGTGTAACAGCTTCTTCCCCCAAGCCATCAGACTCCTCAATACTCAGAGACTGGTTTGACACACACACACACACACACACACACACACACACACACACACACACACACACACACACACACACACACACACACACACACGTGTCCTGAGTTACACTTTAATTGTCACTTTATACCTGGCTGCTACCTCAATAACTGCTATGTGCATAGAACACTATCTCATAGTATGTTATGTTTACATTTGGCATTTTTAGTAACTGTCATCTTTTTGCACTACTGTGTACTGGTCGGTGCTGCACTGTCTCTCACTGTGCCTATTGTCCTGTTTAATTTTTAGTAATTTATTGTACTGTCCCATACTTTTTGCACACATTTGTATAGGTATGTTATTTAATCTGTGTAGTCTCATGTGGTTCTGTGCTTGTCCTATGTTATTTTATGTAGCACCATGGTCCTGGAGGAATGTTGTCTCGTTTCACTGTATACTGTACTAACTGTATATGGTTGAACGACAATAAAAAACACTTGACTTGACTTGGTAGCCAGCATCAATACTCGCTGAGCTCCCCAGTGGTGAAATGTTGAAAATACCCCTCGATCAAAGATGGAGTCATCTGGCAACAGTGTCTGTTATTGTATAACAACAATGTGAATTTGTTTTGTCTGGCATAGGCCTATGATGCGCAAGCGGCACGTACAGCACAGACATAAATTCAGTAACTCAGGCGGATTTAAAGTTCATAGCTGTGATGTTACATCAGATTCTCCTCTCTCTTGACCCCGATAACAAAGATCCTGTTGGACAAATCAACCAAACTGAACACTGTTGTTAAACTTGTGCATGGTGTGTGAGTGCATTCAGATTCTCAGGTGTGACAGTGAGATTGAAGCATGATGGGAAACCAGTGAGTTCTTCCAAACATTGAAAATGCATGTGAAAATGTCTCTATCAGGTTGTTGTGGAATGTTCAGCCTCATCTTTTACAGCGTGTTTTGTCTCATGAGTGCATGCCCTGAACTTATTTTGCTGCAGTGGGTTCAGATCTGTCGTGATCACGCTATCAGCATCACTTTAGTTCAGCTGTGAAATGGCATTGACATTGCATGTTACAACGTCAACGCTGACTTTGGTTAAACTTTTCCCCCGGAGTGTTTTCATGACATTTTCTGTTTTAAAGCATGGTTACAGACCAGTAACGCATCAGTTAGACGTAAAGTTAAAGGAAGGTAAAATTGTTGCAAAACTCAAGAGCTTGTAGATTTGAATTTGAGAATGAGTACAATAAATATTTGTGCAAGCAAGTCCTGCACATTATACAAGTAACTTTCCTTTTGCTTCATTCCGTCTATTTTGTATCCAAAGACGAGATCCAGGCACCCCATTTTCATTTCATGTCTCTTTTAAAATCCTTTCTGTT
Organism: Moxostoma hubbsi; assembly: GCA_032164185.1. Classification (NCBI taxonomy): domain Eukaryota; kingdom Metazoa; phylum Chordata; class Actinopteri; order Cypriniformes; family Catostomidae; genus Moxostoma; species Moxostoma hubbsi. Next base: position 22,195,976 of record JAVLUX010000040.1, on the reverse strand, counting down.
ATTTACAGTCAGTTGGTGATTAAAAAGATAAAAAGAAACATTATTTCGAATCATACATTGCACGGAAGAGGGAAAAACAACCGTGCAATGTTAATCTCGTTAATGTGCGCTGCGCTCATTCAGTCCTAAATACTTGCCCACAGAGCAGCTGTTCTCTTAAAGAGCGTTTATTATACATATAAATGTGAACTATAAGTGCATATAAGCAAGCATGTTACAAAAAGGCAAAATCATACATTGTGAAGTATTTTAACCTAAGAAAACTTTGTAAATATGGAATAATTTAACAAATAGGCTTGTGCTGCATCTATGCAAGGGTTTGGTAAAATAAACAGCATTGCAGTTTTGATATAGCAGCACTTAAATTATAATTTTGAGAATATAACTATTTATTCTATTTTCATTAGGCTCCAACCTTGTGAATATTTTGTAAAAAAAAATTTAATCAAATTTCAAACAGTGGAAACAGCAATGCAATGTCATGACATCATATAAATTGATAGAATGTGACATTTGTACACAACCTAAAATGTGATTAAAATGATCAAAACCAAAATATGATGATAATTTGTACAATCTCGCATACACATACAGTACATACGCCGGCCAATCAGCCACAACAGTAAAACCATCTGGCACCAACAATCATGCCACGGTCAAAATCACTGAGATCAAATTTCTAACCCATTCTGATGGTTGATGTGAACATTAACTGAAGCTCCTGACCTGTATCTGCATGATTTACTGCACTGCTGCCACACGATTGGCTGATTAGATAATCACATGGATGATTGTTGGTGTCAGATGGGCTGGTTTGAGTATTTCTGGGATTTTCACACACAACAGTCTCTAGAATTTACTCCGAATGCCAAAAACAAAAATCATCCAGTGTGCGTAAGTTCTGCAGATGTAAACACCTTGTTGATGAGAGAGGTCAACAGAGAATAGTCAGACTGGTTTGAACTGACAAAGTCTACAGTAACTCAGATAACCACTCTGTACAATTGTGATGAGAAGAATATCTCAGAATGCTAATCTGAGATGCGGGTTGGCGCTGTTTTGGCAGCACGAGGGGGACCAGCACAATATTAGGCAGGTGGTTTTAATGTTATGGTTGATCGTGTGTGTGTGTGTGTGTGTGTGTGTGTGTGTGTGTGTATATATATATATATACACTACCGTTCAAAAGTTTAGGGTCACTGTATTTTTTCACATTTTATAATAATAGTGAAGTCATCACAACTATGGAATAACAGAAATGGAAATATGGGAATTATGACTAAAACCATAAATAAATTAAAACTGTGTTATATTTTAGCACCTTTAAAGTAGTCACCCTTTGCCTAGAATTTGCAGACATGAACTCTTGACATTTTCTCAAACAACTTCTAATTTCAAACATTTAATCATACGACTTCAGATCAAAAGATTTTTAAGATCATTAAAAACATTTCAGACAAGTGACCCCAAACTTTTGAACAGTTGTGCATGCATTATGTATATTCAAACACACACACACAGTATATTATATATGATGCCCCTTTCTTGGTTTTCTTAATATCTGTTTTAGTTTTCAGTTGCATTACACTTACGTGTTGTCAAAAGTCTGGCGAGTAAAACATACATTTACTAGCCAATGGCGATTCTTTCTCCAGCATGTCTGTAGAGGTTTGGAACGCTGTTTTTTTTTTTTTATAACATTGTTGCTACCTCAACATACTGCTGCTATTTATAACGATTTATTACACACTTATATACATATTTACATTACACATTAATATATGAGTGCATATATGCATACTCATCTTACATATGCATTACACTACATATTCTCCAGGTGCGGGGTTGGCTAGCTCTGCTCTACAGTATGTACATTGCTTTATTGTGTAGGCTTGTGTAAATGTGCTGTCTGTCACTCACTGTTTGTCTTGCTTTCTTTGCACAAACATGTCGTCTCAGCTTTGCAAGAAGCAACCAAGTAAGAATTGAATTATACTTGGCTCTCTACTCGGTACAAATGACAATAAAACAAGCTTTGACTTTGACAGTGTTTCTAGCAGTTTACCCCGGGGGGGCTTTAGCCCTGTTGTTCCCTACTATTTGTGTGTTTAAGTTACTGTAGATCATAGAGGAGAGAGAGTCTTTTACAGCCTGTCAATTTATTCTGGTTACAAGCAGTGCTCTGAATAACCAGAAGGTGGCACCACAGTCACATTTTTAAATAGAACATTCAAAGGCTTTAAAGGTGAACTCAATATTCTAATCCATTACACTTTTTGTCAAATATCTCCTCACAGTCTGCTAGCTGTCCGTTCTGTGGGTGGCTGAAAAAAAATCTAGTATTTGTACACAGGCCTGACTCTGTAAATGGGACAAAAACAAAGTGGATCCGACCGATCCACACAACACTACTCCAGCAACAGCGGGTGGGTCTTGCACGTACACAGGATGGGGGTGGGGGGCAGAGCGAGAGGGGAATTCATTAGAAGAGCGACGGCAAATCTGGCTGATGCAAACTTTCTAAACTCCAAGGAGGACAAATGGCTGAGAAACAGACCAAGAGAAAAAGGTCAGACAATATACAGTAAACTAAAAAAGAAGGATTATGATAAGTCGAGGGCCAGGAGCCGCGGCAACATCAGTGAGGCTTTTCAGCGGTGGAGTGACCTCCGAGAGGTAAAACGCTTGAAGATGGATGAAGAACTTGCTCTTTTTCTTCTTTAGGTGGGTAACATAATTTTTTCTATGCTTCACACTGTTTACAGAACATATACAGTATTTGCTGTTGTTGTGATGTTAGATTTAGTAGCAGGAGAGTTGTGAATGTCTGGGGCTGGTGTGCATAAAACCGTCTCACGTGTATGAATTTTGAGGGCAGAGCTACCAAAGGAGCACTGAAGGGAGGTGTGTGTTTCTTTTGGCAGTTGAGTTCAAATATCAAGTGTTTCTCAGGAATCGCTGATTGCACCTTTAATATATTCATGGCAATCACAGAAGTTATGCACGTTTCTGCGATTAATTCAGCTCCAACCAGCTCAAAGACTCATTTTTGAGGGATATACCCCTTTAAAGAAATGCAAATGACTTGCTGTTTTTTTTTAATAAATGACCAATAAAACATTTTATTAGAGGCATCATTTAAAGACAGACTTAAAAACAAGATTTTATTCATATATAATTTTATTTGCTTGGCATAAAGCAAAAATAAAAATGCAACTTAAATAATCTCACATCTTTAAATAGAAAATGTCCATTTCTTTTCCATTACAAGATATATCTTAGCTTCAAAACAATAAAGGAGGGAGAAAAGAGAGGAAAATACGCCCTAGTCTCCCATTTTAGCCAAACTCTGTACTGGCATCTATTAAAGACTGGGAAACCTGTTACACAATCCTAATGTAATTGAGTTCTGATAACTTTATCCACACAGACGCTGCAGCGTTTAATAATGTCATTTTAACGTACACATTCTTGAATTGTTTATCACAAGCCCCAAAAGCTTGCGTGCACATAATGTTTTTGATAATTCATGAAACTCTTCACAAAGCTTAACCTTCAGTCAGTTCATCATAGGTGTTTGTTCGTCATTCCTCACTATGTGTTGTATATACACTACCGTTCAAAAGTTTGGGGTCACTTGTCTGAAATGTTTCTCATGATCTTAAAAATCTTTTGATCTGAAAGTGTATGCTTAAAAGTTTGAAATTAACTTTGTAGACAAAATATTATTCTGCCAAAACATATACATTTATTTAATTACAAATCTAAAATTTCCTAAAAAAAAAAAAAGTTTTTGAAATGGATGACTTGGATCAAAATATGAAGAAAAGAAGCCAATAAGTGCCCAACATAGATGGGAACTCCTTCAATACTGTTTAAAAAGCATCCCGGGGTGATTCCTCAAGAAGTTGGTTGAGAAAATGTCACGAGTACATGTCTGCAAAATCTAGGCAAAGGGTGACTACTTTGAAGATGCTAAAATATTACATAGTTTTGGATTTATTTTGGATTTTTTGGTCACAAAATAATTCCCATATTTCCATTTCTATTATTCCATAGTTTTGCTGACTACTATTATTCTAAAATGTGAAATAAATAAATAAATAAAGAATGAGTAAGTGACCCCAAACTTTTGAACGGTAGTGTACATTAACACATTCATGTCCTTTATATCGTCTTTAATCCGCTCTTTTCCTTCTACACGCGAGAGGTGACCAGCAGTGAGTGTAATCTGCGAGCTAACGTTCCCTCCAGCTCTTCCAGAAGTGAGTCTTTTCCAGATGCGCTGCGTGTGCCGGACAGCAGGATCAGCGACCGGAAGGCATCCTTCTCCAACAGACCTGCCATATTCTGTAGGAAATAACCCTCACAGTATGTGCTGAGCTCCACCGCACCATGAGCCTGGGACAAAAAAAAAAGTTAAAAAGTTATTGGAGAGATATTTTGGTAGTAACATTAACAAAATCATTTATCTCTCATTATAATTATAATATAAAGTATGTTTTTCTACATGTGCCAAGGGAATACCTACAGTAAGGCATGCTCATAAATACCTGGTATTATCATGTAAATAACATTGTATTATTATGATACCATCATTGTAACATCCGCTAAAGTACTTTTTTTTTAATAAGAATATTTTGTTGGGTTTAGTTTTTCCTTTATTTTGCATTTCAGAGTTTATGCAGTACACATACAATGTCATCTTTTACCTTAGCAGTGTGGTAGATGTTCACTGCATTGTTAAGGTCAATGCTTTGAGCACAGAGTATTTCACAGTGCCGCTGGAGCGCCCCCAACTGGAACAAACTTGCCACTGACAGCAACTAAAAAAGAATAGAGAATATGAAGCTCAAATAAAACAAAGGATTTGCAGGTTAAAGAGTTAGTTGTTCCAACCCATAGGACTTTCTCCCATGGAAAAACAACAACAACATTTTAGCAGAATGTCCAAGCTGTTCTTTTCCATGCAATGGCAGTCTCAAGCCCTAAAAAGGTAGGTGAAGGGGGGAGGGGGATGTTGTCTGCCAGACAGCATAACGGTTGGAATGGAGGAATGTTGCTATGGGCTATCTATAAGATGCCAGAGGGGTCCCACTTGGGGTGGCAAGTGGGGTGGCAAAGCTCATCTAATTTTTATCCTTTTTTTTCCACCACATGCCACCCTTCTGGCCAAGCCCCTGGATTTCATGCAACATTGCGTTCCAAAATGTGTCGGAGTGCAATTAAGGGTGCTATAGTGAGATTGGTGGGAACTATCTGCTTCTAAAGTGAGTTCTCTCTTTCAAGTCAACTACTGTTATGGTGGTCAACAGTCTGAAGGGAATATTGCAGAACAAGTAAGTTTAGAATATTTATTACAAATTGTATATGAACAAAACAAAAACACTTATGAACCAGAACGGTAGTAGAATAGTTACACTCTGTTTTGAGCACTCAGTTTACAGTTATGATACAAGTGTTTTATATTTTAGAGCCTAGTCATAATGATGACTTTTACATAAATTAATTGTATGAACTCCAATTGCATTTAAACAGACGTTAACCAAAATGCTTTATTTGACTTATTATACACCGATCAGCCACAACATTAAAACCACCTGCCTAATATTGTGCTGGTCCCCCTCGTGCTGCCAAAACAGCGCCAACCCGCATCTCAGATTAGCATTCTGAGATATTCTTCTCACCACAATTGTACAGAGCGGTTTTCTGAGTTACTGTAGACTTTGTCAGTTCAAACCAGTCTGGCCATTCTCTGTTGACCTCTCTGTTGACCTCTCTCTTCAACAAGACATTTCATCCACAGAACTGCTACTCACTGGCACCAACAATCATGCCATGGTCCAAATCACTGATATCACATTTTTTTTCCCCATTCTGATGGTTGATGTGAACATTAACTGAAGCTCCTGACCTGTATCTGCATGATTTACTGCACTGCTGCCACATGATTGGCTGATTAGATAATCACATGGATGATTGTTGGTGTCAGATGGGCTGGTTTGAGTATTTCTGGGATTTTCGCACACAACAGTCTCTAGAATTTACTCAGAATGCCAAAAATAAAAAACATCCATTGAGTGGCAGTTCTGCAGATGTAAATGTATTGTTGATGAGAGAGGTCAACAGAGAATAGTCAGACTGGTTCAAACAGACAAAGTCTACAGTAACTCAGATAACCACTCTGTACAATTGTGGTGAGAAGAATATCATCTCTTAATATTAGGCAGGTGGTTTTAATGTTGTGGCTGATCGGTGTCTAATAAAATGTGTAATTATTTATTAATGAAACCACATTCATGTGTACTGTTGAGACTTTTTTATTGAGTGTAAAAAAGTTTGTAGACAAATAGGCTAACTTGTATTTCTAAATATGTGAGGTGCTGCAAATTGTAATTTTTACAATGAAAACATTTTCCTTTTAACATTATTGGCAGTAGTTTTATGCTAGCACAGAAGTGTATGTACATCTGCCCTGCCCCTTTTCTAGAATTCATCCAATGGGATTGAAGTAGTACGCACGCACTGTGCAAAAAGTTACAAAAATTGGCATGAGCATGGCCAGACGAAACTGAGCCTTGCAGAGGCCAGACAACAACCGCGATGACGTCACTTTGCGAGCACAAACCCTTGCGAACAAGCGGGTACTTCGAGTGTAAATCAGGCTTAAGGTTTGTTATGCCACAGTAATGCAAGATCACACATTAGTATGTTCAACTAAATTGAAACTTCACAATTAGAAGAATGGCATTATTGGTGTCAAACAAGGCACGATACCTCTTTGTGCGGCATGTTTGAGTTTAAGCAAATTATATTTGAGTGCAGATAAATCCATACAGTCAAGTCCTCACACAAAGATATCTTATGGTTTTAGAAGACTTCAAATATACTGCATGAGTTGAATGGACTATATTTATGGTGCTTTTTTTCTCTCGAAAAGGCTCAGATATCCTCAGAACATGGAATCAATACAGTTGGGCAATTTTTGTTGCGATATGAACAAGCGTTTAAAATGTATGATGGAAAAAAAAACGAACAGTATGTCTTATAGTGAAAAATTGTATCAGTGTGATCCTTCTGATCCAAAGAGAGTTAAATAATGATTTCAAATGATTCAAAAGTTAGGATCAAATCTATTATATTAGAAGATTTCTTTACCAGTAGGTGGCACTGTCAGCAAACTTGGCATGATTGCTGAGATCATGGTTGCAATGATGAATTCCAAGTTTCGTTTTGATGCGAGAAAGCGGGGCTGAGATCCAGCCTGACTTCCTGTTTTTTTGTCAACTTCGCCAAGTTCGGTTTTATATCATTCGGTAACAGTTGTGAAAATCTAAAATCCTTTGACATATATTGTGTGGCTCGGCCTGAAGATCAAAGTATCTGAGTAATGGTAGAAATGTAAGTCTGTTCCTCACAAAAATCTGTTATATGCCTTCATAAGACTTGGAATATAGTACACAAACTATATGGACTACTTTTATATCCTTTTAGGAGCTCAAAATGTTCTGTCCCCATTCACTTTCAATGTTTGGAAAAGAGTAACGTGAACATTTCTTAAAGCCTGTGTTCCACAGAAGAAAGTAAGTCATACAGGTTTGGAACAACATGAGGATGAGTAAATTATTACATAATTTTTCATTTTGAATGAACTAATCCTTTCATTATCTTGTTTAATTACTGACTGTCTTAAATTACAAATTTATCGTACTGGCCAAGAAGAGTAAGTCTGAAAATATAGTGCAAGTTTAATGTTAAATCACTGCCAGATTAAGCTGGAAACGCCCCACTATATAAACTGTACTAGGAAGAAAATATGTGTAGTGTCGTTCATGTAGTGGAACCTCTTGAGTGTTAACTGATAATTCAAGATCAAACTTCCACTATCTTTTCAGTTTTATTTTTCTCGAGGGAAACTAGAGTTTCATTTGCAAAATACGACCGCGGATGAATCGCCAAGATGGTATTTGCCTCGTGACCCCTCTCTATTCGAGGAGTTTGCCCTGGAGTCTGAGCTGGACCGGATTTTGTTTGTCTTACCTCCAGTAACTCTGAGACGCCCATCTTCAGAGACTCCATCCTGCCGCAGTACAGGTATGACATCATCATCTGGACATACACAATTTGAGAGTAATTAACCTCTGATTAGATCTTGGAACACTGTTGCCACACGGTCCATTGGGCGAGATTTCATGTGATGTTACCTGGAAGACGTTGTACTTGATGTTGTTGATCTCAATGTCCTTGCGTGGTTGAGTGCTCTCCGACCCATTTTGAGCAAGCAGAGATTTGAACCTGTTCCCAAAGCAGAAAACACCCTTTATTCATAACTGGCACATTGTGTAATAATCATTACAATTATAATTATTAGTGGTGCATGCTAACAAAGATATCAGGCTCACCTCTCAGACGCTGTGAGAAGCAGAACGCCATGTGCGTAGAATGGTTTTTCCTCCACTAGGAATGTCACGTCGGACATCTCCGGATTGTTCAGGAAGTGAGGGTCTGCGGAAAGAGACATCTCAGAATTCAGATCTACTCAATAGCAAGATTATTTATTTGAATGAAAACCAAGTAGCAAAATGAGAACAATGGATGGGCATCAGCAAAGGAGCAGAAAGACGATCTTTTCTGTGATGTGTGACGTGTTTAAGAAAGTTAACTTAAAAGAAATCAGTAATGTGATTACTTTTTCATCAAAGTAACAATTAAAGTAGTCTGATTACAATTTTTAGAGAAATAATTTGTAATGAGTTGTGGATTAGTTTCTTTTGTAACTTGCCCGACATTGAGCGTCCTGTAAAACCGCACCCAAAAGGTGCTAGTGTATACATCTTTTTTCGTGTGGCGTTACGTCGCATACATTGTCGAGTGCAGTACCGCCGCTCGCTATAAACAGACTATGCAGTCTGCGCAGGGCACCAAATCCCTAGGGGGTGGGGGGCACCATTTTACCCTAGGAGGGCATTGCTTCATGCTCATACCTCAAATGAGTAGAAAATGTTGCCGTAACCAATTGCAAAATTGAGGCTGCTTTTTGAACACATTTGTGTATAGTTGTTACTGAAATCCGTAATGATTTGAAGTTTTGAAAATTGTGTTTTCATGATCAGTCGTTGCTGTTCTTGTACTAAGATACTCCTGCCCATCCATCCCTATTGTTAACAGAAATTACAAACAGATTCTTAAATAAGGAATGAAAACTGAAATGCAACTATAATGCGGACTACGATACTAAAGAAAACATAATGATCAGAATTACAGAGAAAAAGCATGGGTAAATCAGGTGATTTAACTTAAGTGGATCCAGCAGTGTTGCTGATTCATAAATATAACCGAACCAAGATGGAGTCAATTACCAAGTTGAGCGGAAAATGTTGCTTTTTTTTCCACAATAGAAGGAAGAGGAGCAGGACCATAACAGTGACTGAAAATGATGCCCAGCTGTTGGATTATTGCCTCATTCTACAGAGAAAAAGACAGACAAGAGAACTTTGTTTACCTGTAATTCTATATAATATATCATGTACATTTAATAAGAGTTATTAAAGGCCTATAAACACGAAGTCCAATGTTTATCACAAAAATTTACAAAAAGGTTTTTTAACTAAACAATGCATCTTTCACTCCTTCAAAGTAATCTGAAATAACAAACTACTGCTCCATTATGTTTGTATTGTTGGCAGTGTCATTTAGTCATAATGCGCTTGGTGTCAACAAGTATCCAGCTTTTCTAACGTAAGACCTGCATCAGTTTTAGTACCTTGCTGTTTTTCAGGATGTTAAACATCAGAGGAAAGCCGGCACAGATTAGTTCCTCACTGTAGTCTTCTTCTTTGATGGAGGTGAAGTCTCTGAGGAGGGATAGAGTGACTCCGGCTCTGGACTTCTGCTGAGCACTGCGTAAGGACTCCAGCCACACGTGTAGCTTCCACGGCACTCCTGTGAAAGCAAATGCAAAAAGTCTGATACCTTATAAAAGAAGAGGAGGATTGTAAACAATCTGTAAAAATGATACTCTTTTTATTTTGTGTGAATTGTATCCAATTAGCCAGCATTCTATCTTTTTTTTACAATAGAGAAAGCAATTCAAGCTTAATGTACCACCTGTTTTCAGCAGGGGGCAGTAAGTGAAACTCAGAAGACTAGAGGTCTTCTTGGGTCCTAAGATCTGTACCTAACCCGAATCAGTTCCTACTCGAACCCGACATGCATAAATTAATTTTAAAAAAAGACCCGACCCAAGACAGACCTGATATAATTAGATCCGACCCGAAGGCAATTTTTTTCAAACACAACTGGACCCGAATCTAAAAGTCAGTGATGTCTGCACAGCCCGTCGGAGATCACGTGCACACATTGCAACAAACTCTGGTCCTCCAACATATACCAGCACGTGCATGAATGGCAGAGCAAAGCGCAGACTGTTTCATCAAAGGATGTGAAACTCGGACTAGAAAATGGTCAGTTTAGTGTTAAGAAGCCAACTTCAGGCAAACCAAATTGCTGTCATTTTGTGGAAAACAAATGCAGGGTTGCAGGAACGAGAGTGGTTTGGAAGAAAATCTCTGCGGGCAAAGAGCGGGTGAACATGGAGTAAAATTCATCAGGAGTGTTTGGATGCGGGATAGAGACTTGCAGGATGGAAAAACCAGTCCTGTGCAGACCTCTACAAGAGTTCTTGTCATAGGCATGGGGTTTGGTAAATTGCATAGTGCGGATTGTCAGAGGCCTATTAAATTGTCATAGAATTATTCAATATGTATTTGTTTTAAATAATAAAATATTGTTAAATGCCTGAAACGAATAATGGAAAGTTGGCATATTTTAAAAGAATTTGGGTCTTCTTGGGTCCATTCGGTTAAAGCCCATTTATTAAAAATTACCCAAGACCCGAGGCTACTAATATCAGTCCCCACCTGTGTCCGAGGCACTTGTGGAAGCTTTGGACCTGATCCCACATGGGTCTCGGGTCGGACCTCGGGTTTTCAGATCCAAGTGGACCTGTGAAGACCGCTAGTACAGACAACAAACCAGACTCAGGCTGGCTTGACACTTGTGACAGCACAAGATGAGAACGCGTTCTTGCATTCAAATACAACAGGATGGAGCGCATATCCAAATGTAGGAATCTCGAGATGTGTTATTTCTAAGTTTCAAACTATGTTTAACTTGACACAGCCACTTATAAACACAGTGTTTATGACGTGACACAACTAAAGCGAGGTGCTACAAAAGCATCTGTCTGATGCGTACATTGACGCATCTGTAGAAAAGCCCTTATAATAAATCTATATCAACATATTGCCTTCTAAAACCACTTTTTTAATTGTCTTAACAATGCTTTACTAGTCTGCTACAATAATGTAATGAATTTTAATTATCTAAATTAGTTTTATAATATACATTTCTAATGATTTAATTATATGTTGAATTGTTGTTATTTGAGGGGCTTCCTAGCAAACATTTATATATGCGATTCATTTTGATTAATTATTCTGCAAATCATGTAATTATTTTTTTTAATGATGAAATCAGTTGACAGCACTAACTTTTACAAATTAAATTGTTCATACAATCATTTCTAACTCTGGGTTAAAATACAGTAATCCTGGGTTATCTTGCTCAACATTTCACACTGTTCAAGCTTAACCCTGTGATAGTATTTCACACTATGTACCTTTGACATTGCAATTCTGCTTCATCAGGTTAAACGCTGCACTAACCCCCTTTCAAAATTACAAGTATGTAACGTCACTTAAACCAGGGTTAAAGTGGCCTTCAACCATGTTTAAAAAAGACATTAACCCATAGTGCATAGTGTGAAAAACAAACTAACCCAATGATCTGAGCTCCATGGTGACATCTAGGTATCCGTGCTCAGCACTGCAGAATGAGGCCTCCTGCAGAGCTTTCAAACGGGCCTTACACAGCTTGGGCAGGGCAACTTCTGATGCCTGGCTGAGGTTAGGGGATGGAGGAGGAGGTAAACAGTGTCCATTCCGGCCGGACATCCCTATCTTTCCCTCCACGCCCTCTGCAAGGATCTCCTCCAACGAGAGCACGTCATCCCTGACCTGAGGCTGAGAGAGAAGCTTCCTCAACACGTTCCTGTAGAACATGCATAAGATCTGCATTGGTTCACAGATGGATAGACAGACAGACAGATAGATGGACAGATAGATGGACAGATAGATGGATAGATAGATAGATAGATAGATAGATAGATAGATAGATAGATAGATAGATAGATAGATACCTATGGCCATGGGCTGCAGCATGACTGAAGCAGTTCATGTCCTCATACAGCGATGATGTCAGTGTATTGCCGTCTTGCGACCTCAGCAGGGGATCCGCACCCCGCGCCAGCAGTAAACCAACCATCTCGTAATTCCCTGTGAGATTGCGAAACATAAAGAGATGACCAGAGAATTTAGGACGAGGAAAAGAGAAAACAGATGGTGAAATCTTAAATATCAGGAAAATAAATGACAGAGTACCACAATAAAAGAAAAGAATGGAATTCATGATCATTACTGGGGTTATGTCACAAGGAAACACATTTTTCTTCATTATTCAAAAGACCTTGAAACTAAGCTGTAAAAATGGCTCCATATTTATTTATTTTTATTTACTTGGTCTGCTCGGTCTTGATGATGTAATGGGGGTGATGTATTGTAGGATAGACACTTTAGGATAGATGGTGGTAAAGTCTGCCAGAACTTTGCTGTTCCTGGCTGTGTGTAGCACCTTCCTGGAACTGTACCTATGTACCTTCTTGACACGTGGAGAGTACTTTTCTGTGCGCATCATTGGCACATGCGCCTGCCGAGAGTATCTCAAAGCAGTCTTTGTGCACATGTGTCGAATGCGTTCGTATTCATTCGCGGTCAGATGTTTTAATCATTTAATGATTAAAACATATAAGAGATGACCCGCTTTAAGTGTCCAGAACTACTTATTCTTTGTGGCGCTATGAAACCTGAGCAAACTAATATTTATAACCTCGCCGAAATCCTAAAAATAAACATCCCTACATGCTTAAAGGATTTATAACCAAATACAAGCCCTTAGCCGTGACACACTGCCAAAACTCATGTTCCTGACCCAATTCAGTCTACTCTTGTTCCTTTGTGCCTTGAACAGCTTGGCTCTGGCCAAAAAATGGGCCGTATTTTTAGGGATTCCTGCTTTGGATGGGAGTGACCAGTGGCAGGCTGTAAATCTGTGCTGGTGGATGAGGGGTGAGGCTGGTATGGGTGGGGGTGTTGTGGTAGACACCTGCTGCCGATGCCAGCTGGAGAGGCGTCTCGGTGCTGCTCTCCTGTCCGTTACGAACAGCCGCTCCCTCTACGCTTGCTCCCGCGTCTAAGAGAAGCTGAGGATATGGACATACACAATGGTTAAGGAAGTTACCATGACACAAATCTCTACTGACATTTAAGACCACATGAAGTCACGAGAACAGTTTTCTTTACTGAGTTGGCATGTGGTATGATTTGCTACTTGCTGTTGCTTTTAGGGGCTGGGACATTCTTATTTTAGAGAGCATTGGATTGGACTAAATTCTGTGCAATGCATGATGGGTCATGAATATTTTGGTCAGCATTTCTGGAAGAAAAAGTCTGTACATTTCAAATTTAGCATTTAGATGCCTTCAAAAATGCCTCAGATCTCGATTAAAAGCTACAATACTACAACTTTGATTTCATTGGGAATTTCATCTCTGTAACACAATCATAACTTCAATGGAACAACCAATTTGAATAACATTGAGCAAAAATGTATTGTAAAAAGTAGCTATTTACCTGCACAACGGATATATGTCCATGTAACACTGCAAATGTGAGCGCCACCCAGTGGCGGCTGTCCAGGTGGACTGAGGGGTATTTGGGAGAGCACATGGGGACCTAGACACAAAACAATTTTTTTTTTTTTAAATGAAACAATGCCTCGAACTCTACACAATGTCTGAAATATCACACAGGAATGATCTGTCGCTTGTTTATTCAGAGGCTATGTTGATTTTTAGATTATGTGTTTTTACACATCTGAATTAACAGCCTGCTTTGGTTAACAAGCTGTCAAAAATTAGTGATCGACCGAGATTGTCACTGCTGGTGCTTACCGTAACATCTAGATTGGCTCCAGCGTCAATCAACATTTGGACTAAAGCTTCATCTCCAGCTGCGCAGGCGTACATCAGTGGGGTCATACCCTGATGCAAATACGGAGAGAGAAGAGTTTGACATCTGGATCCAAAACATGATATCAGTTTAACCGAGTGATGTATAGTTTGGTCTTAAACGCAGACAGGTGGTGTTACAGATCTGGTTTGCGGTTCTGATCGCATGGTACCTGGTCATCCATGCTGTTGACACCATCTGGCCCCAACAGCTCGATGGCCTGACTGATCAGATCAGTGCGGCCGCAGTTCAGCATGCGAAAGCCCAGGTCCAGCTGGAACTTATCTGTGGCGGCTTTGGCATCCAAACGCCTAAAGGAACTAAAACAGCACTCAGGCCTAGAAAAAGAGCAGAAGAGTTCGAAAACATGCATAAATGAAAAGGGAAGACAGTGAACGATTGAGTGGGAAAATGGACGTTGGAGTTTTTCATATGGTTTCCTGGGTGGAGTGCTGTATTTTTCCTCAAGCGTTTATAAATCATTAAGAATAAGCCTGAGGTCTTGACATCAGTGTGTGGGCAACAGTTTGAGGTTTTGCAGATGGTTTTTGCCAGTTGCAATACAGTTCAATGGAAAGTCAAATATAAGAGGGTAGCATGAGATCATGTCTGATCATTTCATTTCAGCGATTATTTTTTTATTTTTTTATTTTTTTTTATTCCGGTTCGCTGACTCCTTTCCAACTGGCAATCGGTTTATTAAGAGATTATTAACATTCTTGGACCCAGAAAAAAAGGACTTGTTCTGATAAAAAAAGCTCAAAATAAGGGACTTGCCTCAACCAAACTAAGTGAAAATAATCCATGTAATTTTTTTCCCCATAAGGGTAATTATCAGCATATAAATCATAACAAATATTAAATATATGCCAAAAAATATATTTAAAATATATAAAAAAAATACATTTGGCTATTTGAAACAGTGAAAATCTCTTTCTCCTGCATGCATGCACACTAAACATCATCTTATGCAGGCAGAATTATTTTATTTTAAACATTTATTTACATTTTTTTAAATTGGACCGAAATGAACCGGTTATCACTCCACAACATTAAGAAAGGGATGACATTCCCATTTTCGGTTACGTTCTGCAAAACGTTAGTTTTCGTTTTTTTGCATGTTTTCAGTCCCTGGTCACCAGGCCTGCAGAACATGAAAAGTACCATTAAACACAAATTGGATATTTGTGGCTTTTAGTACATGTCTATTTTCTTTAAGACAGTGGTGTAGTCGGGGCCATCCGAAAGTATACGCTGTATGCTTACTTTTTTCACCAGGGCTGTTTGCATGTAATGACTTCTAAAGCCGCTTTTTCACTGCATCCGACAAACTACAGGCGATAGTCCAGAAGTCATAAATTTTGAAGGGGCTGCGTGAGGTTCTGACCATCTCACGTGCGATTAGACAATATGCGACACCCGAACGGAAGTGATGTAGTCATGCAAAACTATCAGTTCGAAGTGAGAAATATCAATAGATTTTGTCCTTAACTTTTTTCTAAACATCTGCTACTAACGTATTTTGGACAATGAATAATATAGAAGTCAGAAATGATTGTTTACGTTGCAAATATCACAAAAACTTTTGGAATTACAGTAAACGTGTGATTATATGTGTACATGTGTCATTTATTTCTGCACACATAACCTACATATTTAAAATCACATCTATGAATTTCTGATTCATATTTGCAGAATTATGGTTGTTGTTGTTGCTGTTAATTATCATAATGTTAACTATAAAAACAGTAATAATGAAAAATGATTCTATTAATAATAAATACTGAGTGAATATTATTTCCTGAATTTTATTGAATTCATCCATCTGCTCAACAAAATCACACACATTAATGTCATTCTGAGGTAAACCGTTGGTAGCTTCTCCTTCAATGAACAAAATCCATTGCGAGCAGAATGACAATTTATAATGGCTGCCACTATGCGGAGAAATACAACAGTTGTATGCAAATGTCGGAGATCAATATTTGCGTATACCCTCGGTATACTCACTTGTTTTGCTGCTTCAGATGTCCATAATCTACTGTTCTGTTAGTTTCCCTTTAAATGTAAGAGATTCTTTGTTGTAATTGGTGCATTATCACTTGAATTCTACCATTCCCCGCCCCTAACAACCGGCATCATCGACAGAGGGAATTTATGACAGTGAGTGGAGAGAGAGATTCACCCTCACACATGAGCAGTATCATGTAAAATTAATTAACAATATATGCCAAAAAAATAATGTTCTCTATGAAATCCCATATTTTACCATCACACACCCAAACTGCTGAGAATGTTTCACAAAATAGAGAGAAATGGACCTGAAAAACACACACACACACCTTTCGCGTGAGTTGTGAGAGTTATCGGTTGTTGCTTTACACGGTCGGTACACTTAACACAGAATAAGATAAGTGACAATCAGTGGACGTCTTCTGTCATGTTTTCTGTCTGATGCAAGATCATTTTTATCAAAACCATATAGCATTCAAGTGCATGATAACTGTTCCCACAATTGGGATTTTAAAACACCAGTAACCCCCTGGAGTCACAAGTTCGTATCCAGGGCGTGATGAGTGACTCCTGCCAGGTCTCCTAAGCAACCAAATTGGCCCAGTTGCTAGGATGGGTAGAGTCACATGGGGTAACCTCCTTGTGGTCACTTTAATGTGGTTCTCGCTCACAGTGGGGTGCGTGGTGAGTTGTGCGTGGATGCCGAGGTGGATGGCATGAAGCCTCCACACGCGCTACGTCTCCGCAGTAATGCGCTCAACCAGCCACATGATAAGATGCACGGATTGACAGTCTCAGACGCGGAGGCAACTGAGATTCGTCCTCCGCCACCCGGATTGAGGAGAGTCACTACACCACCACGAGGACTTAGAGCGTACTGGGAATTGGGCATTCCAAATTTGGTAGAAAAGGGGACAAAAACATTTAAAAACACCAGTAAATGCACCAATTCATGACATGCCATTACTGCATATGTCAGAGCTTGTTTGTTTTACATTTGATTCATCACAGAATTTTGAGAAACAAATCAGTACAGTGGTAAAGGGCAGTTTCTTTCATCTGTTTAAAACAGTTTCTTCCCCCGAAAGATTTGGAGACTGTAATCCATGCTCTCATAACATCACGCCTGGACTACTATAATTCCCTATACCGTGGCCTGCCTCAAACTTCTTACCAGAACTAAAAAGAGGGATCAGTTTTCTCCAATCTTATTGACTTTACCTGGCTTCCTGTAAAGTTTTAAATCGGCTCTTAAATCTTATTTGTTCTCTCTGGTTTTTGATTAAGATTAGTTTAAGGGTTTTATGTCAAAGTTTTCTGATTGTATATTATTTACTGTGTATATACTGTACGCTGCATGTTTTCCATTAATGCTTTCTTTTTATATGCTCAATGTTTTATTGTACAGCAACTCTGTTGCTTTTAAATATACTATAGAAATTAACCATCTGTTCCTGATCATTCTCATCTGTTTTCCATTCCCTCATTAGCATTTGTTTGTATATATAAATACCCTCTATTTTTTGCATTCCTTTGTCTGTTCTTGTTTGTTGCTTTGAGTTCATGTTTGTTTGTTTCATTATTATCATCTTCATTAAAAGCCTGCATTTAGATCCAGTGTCTCCTGTCTCATCTCAGCAACCTTGCGTTACAGAAGAACCGACCCACTGTCAGAATTCTACTTCTCAAGCAAGGGGGCCTTCCAGTTGAAAATCACATCCATGAGTTTTTGGAACTAACGAATTTAGTGCACTATCCAGACCGCTCTCTGGTGGTTTTCTTCCGGACCAGTCTGAATAGTGCAGTGAAGGAACTTATGCCTCAGGCTGATCCTCACTGGACACTCTGTGAATATGTGGAGAAGGCTCTGGAATTTGCGGTTCCCATTACACAGTGGATTATGGTGGGAACCCCGGACCAAAACCTGCATCTTCGGTTCCTTGCCACAAGCCTTTCACGGCCAACGAGCCAGCGTTCATGCTTGTAGCCTCAACCATCCCAGAGCCAATTCCTTTGGCCTTGTTCACTCCCGTGACTATGCTCTCAGCTGTCTGGAAAAGGAGGAGGAGGAAAAGGACACCTTCTCTCCAGTCTCTGCCCATGCTCATGACCATGGAGGCTTTTCCCCAGTCGCTGCCAGTGCTCACGACCACGGGGGTTGTTCCCCAGTTACTGCCAGTGCTCACGACCAGAGACTCCTCTTACAGCGGCTCTGCTCGCCCCTCCTCCAGCAGCTCTGCCGCCTGACCCAGTCCAGGCCCTGTGGCCGCCTCTCAGTCCTCTTGACCCAGTCTGGGCTCTGTGGCCACCTCTCAGGCCTCTTGACCCAATCCGGGCTCTGTGGCCGCCTCTCAGGCCTCCTGACCCAGTCCGGGCCCTGTGGCCGCCTCTCAGGCCTCCTGACCCTGTCCCTGCTCTGTGGCCGCCTCCCAGGCCTCCTGACCCTGTCCCTGCTCTGTGGCTACCTCCCAGGCCTCCTGACCCAGTCCCGGCCCTGTGGCCACTTTCCATGCCTCCTGACCCTATTCCAGCCCTGAGGCCACCTCCCCGCCTAGTCCCTGCCCTGAGGCTGCCTCCCAGACCTCCGGACCCAATCCTTACCTTGGGGTCTCCTCCCTGGCCACCTGGACATCTTCCTTGTGTTTCCTAGGAATCTAATTTTGAAATGTGTCCCCTGGACTATGTTTACCATCATACACTGCCTTCATCACTGCCATCTGTTCCCAATCATTCTCACCTGTTTTCCATTCCCTCATTAGCCCTTGTTTGTATATAAATACCCTCTAGTTTTTGCATTCCTTTGTCAGTTCTTGTTTGTTGCTTTATGCGTTCATGTTTGTTTGTTTCACTATTATCATCTTCATTAAAAGCCTGCATTTAGATCCAGCATCTCTTGTCTCATCTCAGCAACCTTGCATTACAGTTTAATAATTGAAATCCTTTTCTAATGCTCATTTTCTCATGTCCAAAAAAACTGCACGTCAAACATCTTTGACAAAAATAAATGCTAAATCATTGGATTTCTATTTTTCCCCCACATACAGTTGAGTTTATTGTTGCATTCTCTCACTAACATTATTCATTTGTGTAAATGTGTAATTTTAACACTGATAGTGGAGGTTTTTTGTGTGTCCCTTGATTTATTGTGCGCCCTGTTATGTCATGATACCATAACCTTTCATTGAACATATATGTAAGGAAATGACATCACACACACTGGAGGTGGACATCAGTCATTCTGCAAAATTATTATTTGAAGTTATTTGAAGTTCATAACTCTGTTGTTTTATTTATGTTTTCCTTTATTTTGTGGTGTTAGTCACATCATGTCAAGCATAACATGTCCAGCCTGTTATGGGAAGATATATGAGAAAATAATCTAATAAAAAATGTAAATATACACTATTTATGTTCACAAAAACAAAATCATAAATATTAGTTTACGAATATGTTTCCTAAATATCAATCACAGACCATATAGTGGCTTATTTATCCACTGAATGTCCACCGTGTTATTGTCCACCCTGATGCTGCCTGTTTAACTGGATGGACATCTGAATTTTTTAGTAATTTAGCTTGACCAGTATGACTAATACAATCTTCAATATGTCCCTGTAACTAAAACCAAAATGAAACACGACGAAACTTGTAAAAGTATGTATTATTTTTCAAAAGTTTCAAAGACGGTTACTGAGATTAAGCGAGTAGTATTCAGCTGGTCATGTGATTCTAAAATGGCTACCCCCGTAGGGGCACCCCTGCCCCATGTAGAATAAAACAGCTTTTATAAGGTTTCTGATATGACTAGAGTCCTCATATCATGTGAGTGCTCATGATTTTATACATATGCTTCAAAATTACAATTAACTTCTTTAAGAGTAAAACTTTTTTTATGGGGGAAAAAAAAACAGTGTGCACCTTTAAGAACGGTCTGATCACTCCCTATTCCCTATATAGATATTACTATATTTGGAATAGTGAATGATTTCACAATTGTTGGTGAACTAATTTATGGAGTAATAACATATTTATGAAGGAATACAACTCCTTTTATTTGATTAATTTTGCTAGTTTCATTAGCTGTCACTTAAATTCAACACAGCTCAGAGGAATGTTTGCTTGCATTCAAATACACGCATTATTGTAATATTAAACTATGGGATTTTTTTCATCCTCTTTATTGTTTGTCAAGTGAAAATTGTTGTCAATCGTTGTCAGGTTATGTTTTATGTTTTTGAGATTCTTACTTTAGCAGTCTGGGCTCGCAGTCCAGTCCAGGAAGGAGTAGGCGTGCCGTCTGTCTGACATCATCGCTGTCCACCAATAAGCTGCGGCGATGCTCGGCATGTACGATGGCCACACGCATCCACTCCATCAGTGGGGGGAGCAGGAGAAATGGCCTGGTTGAGGGGCAACAAGAGGTACGTCACAAGTTTGTTAATGCAATTTTTTATCGTTTTATTGCTATAAATGACTAGTTTGGACAAAAAGTTTGGACACATTTGACTGAATTTATGTTTCTCACATCTTAAAAGCGGTTTGATAAAAGCTTACTGTGAGCCTAAATGATTCAAACTAAAATAAAAATGTAGACAAGTATATATTTTGTCTAATTTTATGAGTGAGTTGGAGCAGATACTGATTTTATCCTAAAAAAAAAATCATAATTTTTAAATAATAATAATAAAGAATGGTATAGACCGCTGTTGAAACTGATCCAACTAATAAGCTAGGGCTAAGTTTTCAGTATGTCATACTCCATTAACATCAATATTCAGATATTCATGTTTGTGTAAAACAAGTTTGGCCACACTGCACTAAATCTGCTAGTGTTTGAAAAGCAGGGCTTGTGCAACGAGAGAAAGCTTTCAGTGAGATGGCCCGTGTCTTTCAGCACCCTGTCATATCAATGAATTCATGCAAAGAACGAGAGACAGCTGCTGGAGTTGCCTCACACACCCTCCCTGCAGACATGAGTGTGTTGTGTCATGACATGAGTATAGAGATTATTCAGTTGTGTTTTAATAGAATCATAAGGGCTGTTTGTTGGATGCAGATCAAGTCATGTAATGGACTAAATTGCACAATATGACTCAAGGATTGAACTGTGTTGAAATCAGCTTTAAAAGTGCAACATACGTATTACTTTCAATTTTTGACCAGTTTTAAAGGGTTAAAATTTTCCTTGATCCTTTGACATATACAGTAAGAGGTCATTGTACTATAATAACATGTTTCAGAACTCAAAACTTCCTCCTCAGTGCAAAAACAGCATTTGTTGAATCCAAGCTGCTGAAACAACTCGTTCCTCGAAATTGTGATGTCACACTGTGGTAGACATCTGAACGCCTCCACAAAAACACATCAATGCCTACTTTACTTTATCACATCCGTAGCCCTGGAGATAATTGGCCCCAGGGCCTTTGCAAGTCATAATCCATCCCTTCCGCCCAGTAGTGGTGAGCAGTAAGATGGCACATCAATCAGTGTTTACTACCAAATCTTATAGGAGAAGCAGCACCAAAACCAAGAGTTTCTGAAAAAATGAGGGATGAAAATGATCATGTTTTACAATTACGTGACCGCTTTTTTGTTCAAAAAAGTTTACTGATATTATAAGTGAACCTCAAGGAACATATTAAAATAATAAAAAGACACGTCATGACTCCTTTAATAGTTTTTAAAGCTTCTCTTAAAGGGATAGTTCACCCCAAAATGAAAAATTGTGGGATAATGTTGTTTCAAACCTGTCCTCCTTTCTTTCAATTTATGCATCAAACATTTTTAAAAAAAGTACAACTTTTCTTATACTTATACAGTATGAGAGGGATTGGACTTCATGAAGATTCAACATAACTACATATAAAACAATTAGCTTCATTTCAGTTCTGCATTTTTAATTGAATGGTCATATAATAAAGTTATAGTATATATCTATAGCCTACACAGCAAATACATTGTTATAGTGTAAGGCAACTGGTAACGGAGCCAAGCAAAATACCTAAAAAAAATAAAACGTGCGTTACTGAATGTAATGCAGCATTTTATATCATTACATTCATGTATTGAATAGCCTGTGACTCGAATGTTGCGTCATTAACTGAAATAATTACTTTATTCTGTGAGATGAAGAAGACAACCTTCTTAGCCTATTTCAAATCAATATTACACCTATAAATTTAACCAAATATAGATATATATATATATATATACTTCTTCAAGGTTTGTTTTCACATCATGATCAATTTGTGTGTGTGTTCAGGAGAGCAAATGATGTTTTGCACTTTACGGATTTGTACGAACTGAAACTGTGTGTGTGTGTGTGTGGGAGGGAGAGAGAGAGAGAGATTCTGTGAATCTGTCTGGTGTAAAAACAGGCCTAAGATATTTTCCAAAATGTCCAAGCTGCTCTTTCCATAAAGTGAAAGTCATATTATGCTGTCAAGCTCCAAAAATAATAAAAAGTACCATAAAACTAGTACATACACAGCAAAATAAATAACAATAATTTTCTTAAAATGAAGAATAAAATACCTGAGAGGTAAAATCACAAATTATTAAGTCTTGTTTCCAGAGAAATCTATCTAAATTTAGTGGGGTTTATTCTTAAAAAAAAGAGAGAGAGAACAAAAAAGTCATTTTGCTTCTCAAGTAAATGTATCTTGTTTTAACCCTTGTGCGCTGTTCGGGTATTTTTGGACCCGTTTAGATTTTTTTTATTGTTTATCTGAGTGGTACAAGACTTGGTGACTTTTCCTCCTCTGGCTATCTGAATACAAACAAAAAAAGTCTAAGGGAACACTTTTTGCTCCGGGTCATTTTTGACCTGCCATAGGAAATGAATGGGAAATACTAAAACACAGAATTATTTGCTTGCTTGTTTTGTCAAATAAAAATCAATAAATGAGACACAATGCAGAACACAACTACACATACTGTAAATGAAGGGGTGAGATTATAAAACATCCACAATGCAGAAAACACTCCCACACACACACACACACACACACACACACATACAGGTTTGCGTGACTATAATAGTGATCACTCATGGACTTCCACTGATTTCATATCAGGCTAACAATATTTTCTATTTCCAAATTCTGACCCTAAACCTAACCCTAACATCACACAAACATGTGCACATCACTAGATTTGAAGATCAACCTCATCTGACCAATTTAAGAGCTTTTTTTGTTAGTTTTTTTCTGATGAGGACATTTGTCCCTCACAGGTGTTAACCTGTCTATATATACCAAACATACCACACAGGTCGAAGTCTGAGTCTGACCCCTGTGTGACAAAGTTTATGCCTGAATTTTGATGTTTAAAATAAATGACATGTAACAAAATAATCTAAAACTCTGTCTTTAGTTTTTTTACACAATCAGATTAGACTGTGAAGCATTGTCCTGTTTGACAGCATATTGGAGCATCATTGCAAAATCTGACACTTCAACACAAGTGGTTTATAAAAATGCAACAATTTGACAAATAATAGAATTTTTATGATGTCTAAAAATATATCCAATGTTTAACATTCTGCGATAATATCTAGAAATTACGTTTGTTAGAACATGAGATTATAGAGATCAGCCAAAGCATAGAGCACTGAAGTAATCTACTGTCCACAGTTGTTGTGTGTACAGTTTCATGTAGCATTATTAATTATTTTTAGTCGTTATTTACTGGAAATCTTCACTTACCGAAGCTCTCAAAACTCTTTAACACTTCAGCATATTCAAAGAGGCATGTTGCCATTCACTTTCCTTGTATGGAAATGCAGCATGCATTTACATTCCACAGAAGAAAGAAAATCATATGGCTTTGGAACGACCTGAGGGTGAGTACATTTTGACATAATTTCTTTAATGTTCCAACTATCACTATTAGAGACCTTTTGCACCAAAAGTGGGAGGTATTGTCAATTTTGTAATGATTTGTTAGATGTATTTAGCATCCAAATCAACCTGAACCATGAAGTATCAACACCAAGCACCAATACAAGTGTCCCAGCGTCCCTTTCCCAAATTCTAATTTAATCTTTTTATAAGCAAAACCTTGATAAGACGATCTGGATACCCACTTCCACCAGCAGTGTGTTTGATAACGTTTGTCCCTGGGCCTCACAATGATTTAGAGAAGATACTAATGAGAAAGTTTGTCTCCAGAGAGCTTGATACACAGCAAGGACACAATGACGTCAAACAGAGAAACAACAGAGTCCCGTGGAGAGTCTGTCAGCTCAGCAAGACATGCAAATGAGCCACACAGAGAAGAGCATGAAGCTCATTAAACAAGCAAGATATGCGTAACAGAGACACTAATCTCCTGAGATCTACAGACGCGCTCAACCACAACATACACAAACACAGATGACAACTTGATGGGAGCAATTTTGGGTAATAAGAAAAAATGTAATACAGTTTTAATGTGTGCTTTCAAGTTTGAAACATCTAAAAATAAGGAGAAGCTATTTTTAAGTCTTGAGGGAGGACAATCAGGATGAAAATACACTGTGCCCAGTTTCGAACCATTTTGTGTCTTATGAACTAATTTCATAATTTTAATGACTAATTTCATCACAAACTTTTGATGTATTCTAAATGTAGAATTAAAACATATCGTCACACTTTTGCATAATTTGGCAGAGTTTGATTGGAAATGATGCCCAATTAAATACTCTTCTTACCAGTGATATTTACCTTGAGTTTTGTTTACCTCAACATCACTTCTGTCAAGCATGATCTTCATTAACACTTTTGTTGACTTGGTAAACAAGTAAACTAACTTTTAAAAAAGAAATAAAGAAATTAAATATTAGAGGCAAAATTGTTTGGCGGTGTGAAAATTATGCCTCAACTGTGGGACAGGCATCATTTTTTGAAAAATTCTGAAAATTATTTTCACACAATAAATATTTTAATTATTTATGTTTATGTCACGTTGTTTTAACTAATTGTTGTTTTTTGTTTTTTTAATCCCCTTTTTCTCCCCAATTTGGAATGTCCAATTCCCACTAGTTACTAGGTCCTCGTGGTGGTGCGGTTACCTCAATCCAGGTGATGGAGGACAAGTCTCGGTTGCCTCCGCTTCTGAGACAGTCAATCTTTGCATCTTATCATGTGACTCGTCGTGCATGACAATGCTGGAGACTCACAGCATGTGGAGGTTCATGTTACTCTCTGTAATCCACGCACAACTTACCACATGCCCTATTGAGAGTGAGAACCACTAATCGTGACCACGAGGAGGTTATCCCATGTGACTCTACCCTCCCTAGCAACCGGGCCAATTTGGTTGCTTAGGAGCCCTGGTTGGAGTCACTCAGCACACCCCCTGATTTGAACTCGCGACTCCAGTGGTTGTAGTCAGCGTCAATACTCGCTGAGATACTCAGGCCCCGATTATCATAGTTTTAAACATGTAATAATTTGCATTTTTATAATGGATTTTCATAGTTTAATATTGAAAGTCTGGGTCTGAGACAAAGCTAAAACCATCAAATCTATACATAAAAGACATTTGAAAAGTACCTAAAGGTTGTGGTGGCGTAGTGGCTAGAGCACAGGGCTGCTAATCAGAAGGTTGCTGGTTCGATCCCCATAGCCACCACCATTGTGTCCTTGAGTAAGACACTTAACTCCAGGTTTCTCCGGGGGGATTGCCCCTGTAATAAGTCACTGTAAGTCGCTTTGGATAAAAGCGTCTGCCAAATGCATAAATGTAAATGTAAGCATAAACATAAACAGTATTCTGCAGTCAGTTTTCTCTTTCAGTACAACATCTGTCATGGTGGAGCAACAGATTGAGGAGAAGCTTGCTGAGGAACATAGTTTTCATGGCATCGTGTTTATAGCTAGCTAACTGAATAATAACACAGCTGGTTTAATACATATGAAGATAACTTTATCACCCCCTTTCAGTGCTGAGGTTTGTTACAACCAGAGCAATGCAAGAGCGGAAACTAGTACTGAACCACACACATTTGTAAAACTTTGGCCAAGCATTTGCGTATGGGTTTGCATACTTCCGTCAAGTAGAGTATTTGTCTGGCTAAACTCTTAACTGGTTGTCAAGTAATAACTTATGAAAAACTTCTTGAAATCCAATCTAACTGTTAAGACAGCAAAGCAATTCAACAAATATATTTTAACAAGTTTTCAAACCTAACATGAATGTCATTTGTAGAAATTGGATTTCATGTGGGCTTTCTGCAGTTCAAACTACCAATACCTGAACAGATTTAAGTCGGATACACCAAAACATCAGATTTTTGCTGCCAAAGCCAAGGACCGCTAACAACCTGAGTCAAGTATTTACAAGTAAGGAGCTAGAAAATACAGTCAGAGAATCACATGAGGTTTTAGTAGTATTTGTTTGAAAAATCAGTTCCGCTTTAATCCAAGTGTGAAGATCTTCATGAGAAAGTGAGAACAGATATAGCCAATAGTTTGATTAATAACAAACATCCAGGACAAGAAACACACTTCATGACCACATGCTTTCACTAAAATACTTTATAAGAGTGCATTTAGTTGCTTACTGTATTGATCAAAGGAAAGAACTTGTAGCCACTCTTTTCCAAGTGTTTCTCTTAGGAGTACTGTCAAGACGAATAGATTGCAGCCTGTTAAGTGTGTTTTCTTTTAGCGGTCAAAAAGGGGGTGGATGGCGTTGGGGCAGTCGCTATCTTTGAGAGCATATAAGGATTTGATTGTATATCTGTAAGTGTGTTTGTGCAAGCAGATATGCGTCTGATACTGTGAAAGTGCATGGGGATTTTCTGTACATGTTATGTAACTATATGAATCATGGACACCTGCAGCTGAGGGTACGCACAGAAATCTGCATAATGCAATCTTATATCCTGGGGGGTTCTGGGGGCATGCTCCCCTGGGAGATTTTTCTTGGCAAAAACAACACCAAAGCATTCAATTCTGGTGACTTTGAGGGAAGCATTTTATGTATTTCCTCGAGTATGAGAAGCGTTCATGTAACTATTGGCTAAAGGACTTCTCTAAGTAACCATACTTGCACTAAAAAAACTAAACGTACGGTAAGCACCACAACGAATAGAGCAGAATGCAGGTGTCTCGAGATGTGTTTTTATCTTGATATCTTGATGCTCTTGACAATCTCCACAGAGGAGCCGTTGATGTTCAGCGGAGAGCGGTCACTCTGTTCTCTCCTGAAGTCAACAACCATCTCTTTTGTTTTGTCCACATTCAGAGACAGGTTGTTGGCTCTACACCAGTCCGTTATCCGTTGCACCTCCTCTCAGTATGCTGACTCATCGTTCTTACTGATGAGACCCACCACGGTCATGTCATCGGCGAACTTAATGATGTGGTTCGAGCTGTGCATTGCTGCACAGTAATGAGTCAGCAGAGTGAACCGCAGTAGACTGAGCACACAGCCCTGGGGGGGCTCAGTGTGGCGGAGGTGGTGGAGATGCTGTTACCGATCTGGGCTGACTGGGGTCTCCCAGTCAGGAAGTCCAGGATCCAGTTGCAGAGGGAGGTGTCTAGGCCCAACAGGTTCAGATTTCCAATCAGGTGCTGGGGAATGATTGTGTTGAATGCTGAGCTGTAGTCTATGAACAGCATTCGAACGTATGAGTCCTTTTTGTCTAGGTGTGTGAGGGCCAGATGGAGGGTGGTGGCGATGGTGTCGTCTGTTGAACGGTTTGGACGATACGCAAACTGCAGTGGGTCTAGTGAGGGGGGCAGCTGGGTCTTAATGTGCCTCATGACGAGCCTCTCGAAGCACTTCATGATGATGGGGGCTCTACAGAGAATGTGTTGGAGATTTTTTTTTTTTTTTTTACTAACCTGTTCACTTAAATGAACCATCCAAACAAAGTGATTCACTAAAATGAATCTGGAAAAAGTAGTTTGTTACTGTAAAAGCTGCTCGGTTTTGAAAACTACTGTCATGGTACTGAAAAATGTAGTTAAGGCAGCATATCACTAATATATGATAGTTACTCCTCAACACTTTCCTTGTGATGTATAGTCCAGTCCTTTGACCTGCTCTTATTTGAAGAGAAAACAAAACCAGCACAAAATTGAAGCCCTATGTAATATTTTACAACCCTGGCTCTTCTGTCAGAGAGCCACGCTAGTGAAAAGCAAAAGTCTGATCACATCTCTTGTTGTTTGGCCCCTGGGTCACACTTCAATGATGAGCCCCCCGTGGGCTCAAATTCACCCCACGGCCTTCAACCCCAAATCCAAGCTCAGTTTTGGCCAACATCAAAGCACGGCTAATCAGGGCTTGTGGAACCTTTATAGCGCTTTGGGCTAATTGGTGGGACTAGCACACACAGACATTTACACACACGCTAAGGCCTCTAACATGACTAGATTACACCAAAAATGTGTAACGTGATTAAGAGTTCACTGCTGAGACCACACTGCCCGTTTCCTTGCTATAAACACATATAATACTCAAAGCTGTCTCTGAGTCATATACAAACACCAGCATCTGGCAAGCAACTCTGAGTATTGCATCTTAAATACAGTGATTTTCAGGCCAGGAATGTGTAACGGTTTGGCAGCAGATGATGATTAATCCCGCCATTTCTTCAATGAGAGAGATTTTGTGTATTTGTTTGATTTCAAAATGGCGTGTGCCTTGTACACTACAGTACACAGTTAGGGGGTTTTAATCAAGGGTCTTTCAGTACTTTGGTTGATTGCAGATTTTTATTTGAATTTCTCCCTGTGCATTACAATATCACATAAAAAAACCTGCAATATACCATTTTGTTACACTACTTGTTAGAAAAATAGCACTTATTTTATTTTTGCACTTATCAAAATTATTTATTTTGAAAACAGCTGAACAACAGTATTCTCATGCTACTGAAAAATTAAGTTAGTAACATCACTCTGTTTTGTTTCTTCCCAAAACTGACCGTAACATACATGCATTTAGAACTCCTAACTATTTCCTCATTTGTGTATTCAGAGCAAAATTCTCTTGAAAACGCATTGATTTCATTACATATGTGGCTCTTACCAATATTAATGCATAAAGATTAACGTTAGGAAATCGAAAAGGGAGTTTTCAAATGAAAAAGGGTAAATATGGACATGGCTGAAATTTAAATCAATATAGCTATGAGATGCAATTATTGGGGTCCAACAAGTTTGGAAAAGTGCAGAAAATGACCAAAATAATCAAATTTGAAAGGAAAGATCTGTCAGCAAAGTTATTTCATTACTAAGTACTCTAGTTACTTTATAGGCATTTCGTCCACCATTTTGAGTTTTCTGAAAAACCTGCTTTCCCAAACTCCTCCTAGACTGTTGGTCTGATATGCACAACATTTTGCTAAAGGTCTAGGAGTTAGAAAAAGCAGTGTTTTTTTGGCAAACTCAAACTTATAGACACTATAATGAAATCGAAGATACATGTTTTCTTTCGCATTGGAAATGATTTTTGATTCTTGCCCATACAGGTGTGAATATATTGTGGAACAACATAAAAGTGTGTATTTTAGCACCACCTAGGTTCAGATGGGGGTGTATGTGTGCATCTGAGAAGTGGGGGGGGGGTTAGGGTTAGGGTTTTTGGACCATTCTGCCAAATTTGGGGTTTCTAGGAATGTTGTCTCTAGATGTTTGCTGCCCAGACACTTTGAGGGCAGCAGAAGAAAGAGAAGAAGCAGAAGAAAAAGAAAATCAGTAAACATACAATAGGGTTCCAGCGCCTTTAATGGTGCTGGAACCCTATCTGCAAAAACAAAGTGAATCCAGGTCTTTGATTATGAGATTAGATGATTGTGTTCTTTGATCTTTGTTGTTGATTGCAGAGTACAATGTCCAAATGTCTTGATTGTGTACACGCATGTACTGTATGCAATTGTGAGTGTTGAGTAAGTGAAGGGCAGATCTTAATATTGACTTCAGCTGGATGGCTTCTGGAAGAGCCTTAACTTCAGCAAACTTAACTGGAAAACAACAATAGTGCCTCTCTGCCAACTCCAGCATTCCAGTCATGAATATTACTTAATCATTGCGCCAGAAAAGCAGGTCTTTGTGGAGGAACAGCAGAATGAGATACAGGTGGTGGTATACTTCTGGCATTAATTACGGGAAAGGGCTTGACTCTTATTTAAAGTCACCTCAACATGCCTCCTATTGAAAATCTATAAAACCTATGCTTTAATGTAAAACTACAATTAGACACAAGCATACTGTGTGGTCCTAAAAGTGGCCAGTAAACGGAAAGGGATCGTTTCTGATTCAACAATGTCTGGTTATCTGAGACATAGTTTAGTATTAGAAAGTGTTGATTTATGACAACTGAAGAGAGGCTGTGTGTCTCATATTGAGTAGGTGGAGAGAGAGGGAGGAAAGGGTCAGAAAGGTGAATGGGAAGGCTGGGTGGTAATGGTCACACATCAAGGAGACAGTGTAAATTGAGAAGGGTTGAATATACACTGACCCCAGTTTAGGGCAGAGAAGAGAAAACATGTCCATACAAACCAACTACTTGATGTTTCTTAATTTGCATACTTCTACTAAGGATGTAAGGTTGCACATACTGCAATGTTGAAATATGATGTTAGGCATTAGTCCAGTATAGGGACATAATACAATATCATAAAAATTCATCTTGAGACCACTTTACAACCAGTCCTCTTTTGTGAGGTTGTGAGTAATTTCATCCCAAATAGCATCCACGGATGTATGCTCACAAAAAATTACCTACACTCAATATGTTAACATGCACTATAAAAGTTTGATATCAGTCAGACTAATACAATAATATTTTTATGCATTTTCTTTATTCTGACTGAATCGTACTAGTTTGAATTTTGCAAAGTTGGACTAACAGTTGGACTAGATAATGCGATTGTAGCTTGGCTTCATCCAGCATTTATACACACGTTAATAGACCACAATAGAGTGCTGCAGAGCTCTTATGGTGCAATTTGTTAGACACGATTCTCTGATTGGTGGATTTTATTCTGATGGAACATGCATAGTGTAGGAATTCTGCTACAAGATTTTTAATAAATTAAGTTTGAGGGGACTGAGGGCTTCAGCAGATTTAAATAACATCGATTAACAATCTCTAAACTCACGGTAGGTCTTTCTTGAAAGGTTGATAAGTTATTGTTAAAAATTCATTTGCCTTTGCAGAAAGTGAATGGGATTTTTTCTATGGGAACCAGACTGTTGTGCTCTATTTTCCATGACTTTAGAAAGAGAGAGGTGACACACTTAAGCTGTCATCACTTCAGCAATTCAACTCTCTCAGCTGACATCTTTCCATCCAATCCCTCTGTAGCTCGATTATAGCTATAACCGATTTAAGGTATCTAAATCATGAGTGGTATGTATCTTGGCAAGCTGCAGTTTCAAAGTAGCTTTACAAACACTAGTTATCCATACAATTTTGTATCATACCTCCGCGCAGTTTACAGCCAATATTTACAGTACACATGTAACTGAACCCTGCATTATACAAATCTTCTTATTTACTCACAGTAATGCAGTTCATGTCCTGAGGTCATCCCAAGAGCAAGACAGCTAATGAGCCAAAACTCTTTTGAAACAATCTCTTTAAGAACAAAATTCAATTAATTTCCAGAATGCAGCCTCGCAGTTGTACTATATAATTAACAGCTTTAAAAGCACCTTCAGGCTCTTGGATTTCACAGATTCTGATTTGCATATCAATGGGTCATTAGAGGGCGGTTAATTAGCTTAATGCCTATTGTGTAGACTGGAGCCTGGATTAATGGGAGGTGGGCTCACCTTTCTTTGTTCAGGGCCATCCTGGGTGGATCCAGGTTGGGGTTCTCCATGGACTCCATTTGTGGGCATCGCAGAAAATAGTAGAGGGTGTGGAGGGCATCTGGAGACCAGGACACGGGCTGCTGGCGGACGTGGCGAGCCGGACTGAGGCCGTGACGGACTGAACTGAGACGCTGCATATGGTGCATGGCCCGTGATACCAGGTCACCTGATGAATAATGATGAGAAAAAGTAACAGCTTTTGACAAATGTGGGATATTTGTTAAAGATTTTGCACTATTCCTTTAGCTAACCTGATGCATCAGGTTCTCTAGTAAGCAGATCAAAGACAAATCAACAATAAATACAAAAGTCATTTTTACATTATCACTCGTTTATCTCGTTTTATCTCATGTTTCATGTTCTCAACTGATTATGACTTAACTACTGATATGATTTAACTACTATATGAATTACAGAAACAGTTATAGAAAAAAAGTTTTAAATCTGTTTGGTCCAACTGCATCTTAATTGTACAACAGATTGTTGTCAGGGCACTTTTCAATGAGGTGAGGTAAAATATGTGCAGAATATTTCTCTCACTGACATTGCAAGTCTGCCGCTGCTGTTGGTATGCGTGTAGGTGACTTCTCACAAACGAGATCTTTTTGATTGTATCCATGGCAATGATCGCAAAACATTCATGTACAGAGTCAACCATTATCCCCCTTAAACCCCATTATTTCCTTCCCCCACCCGACCCCAAACAAACATCCCTGTGGCCAAGCCTGTGTACACAAGCAAAAAAATTTTTTTCTAAACGACACCTCCTCAAATGCCGCCACCCTGCCCATCTCCATGTTTTTCTTTTTTAAAAATGTATTTATGCATGTTGGGTTTAGGTAAAAAGTGATTCTGGTCGATTTGGATCCGGTACAGATCTACAGAGATATATCAATGCGCATGCATCCTTTGCGCCAGGCATGCCGTGGCACACGTGCTTGATCCAGTACTGAAGAGGTCTCATGTGTAAAAGACCTAATGATAATGGAGGCTGCCGCCATAAGCCCTAATGCTTTTTGAAATGGCTTCTGTGGAAGTGTTCTCCAGAGACAGTCACTAGAGAATGGCCTGAACGCACTCGCTTGTGAGATGTGCACGCCTGATCATGAGTCGAGACGGACTCCCAAAAAGGAGATTACTTGGCTGGGGGAGAGCGTGCTCTTTGCCCAGTTGACATTGAGGCCCAGGCTGTTCAGATGTTGGAGCAATAAGTCCCTGTGCTGGCATGCTGAGTCTGAGTCTCTTCTTGGGCCAGTAATAGCCAGTCGTTGAGGTAATTAAAAATGCTCATGCCGCTCAGTTTCAGAGGGGCAAGTAACGCATTGATGCGCTTTGTGAACATGCAAGGAGCCAAGGACAATCTGAAGGGGAAGACTTTAAATTGATAAACAGTTCCCTCAAACGCGAATCTCAAAACCATCCTGTGATGTGGTACAATTTGTACATGAAAATACACGTCTTTCAGAGCTATCGACACAAATCAATCGCATGGGCGGACGTGTGTGTGTGTCTCTGAACAACATTTTGAACAACAATAATCTTTTCCCGACAAACAGCAGTGGGGAAGAGGGGAACAGCATTGTGTGTCTCTAATCGTGCCTTCTTCGGGACAGGTGAAAGGAAGGGGGAGCTCTGCATTCCACTTCATAGGGCTGTGCTCATCTGGAGCACTATTGCTGAATGGGGAAGGGGGGGGATTTCCCATCTGCGCATAACTCGTGCTGAGGCTTTACCAGTGGCAACAGGGTTTTTAGTCAGACGCTGGCCTGAGACAGAGTGGGAACGAGCTGGTTGGGATGAAGCACTGCTCCATTTTGGCATAAAATGTCTCATAGCCTGCGAGTGTTGCTGAGCCGTAACATAGTGCTCAGCAAACCCATCCACAGAGCTGCCGAATAGGCTGGCTGGAGACACCAGAGCATCAAAGAGAGTGAGAGTCATGCATTTCTGTGAGAGTCATCCAGATGTGACGATCCAGGACCACCAGGTTGCCCATTGATTTGCCAATGGCCTTTTAAGTGAATTTAGTGGCCTGCAGTGCTAAGTCCGTAGCGGTACAGAGCTCTTTAAATGTCTCTGGATCATAGCCTTGCTCATCTATTTGCTTGAGGAGCTTAGCAGGGAGCACTGTCATCGCGTGGATTGCTGAACCAGCTTGGACCGCTGATGAGTATGCTTTCCAGCCAGTGTGGACGTTTGTCGACAATGCTTGGAAGGATGAATGGGGTGTGATTTCCAGGTGTGCCGCTACCGCTTCTTTTGTGGGGCGTAGTTGTCTTCCCCGTGGTCCACTTTAATGAGGAGAGTGGAATCGCTGTGTGAGCAAGCTGAATAGGGCACATGCAAGGTTTTGGTCAGTTCGTTATGAACCTCTGGGAAGAACTGGGCAGATCTGTGGGACATGGTCACTTGCTTGTTGACGTCCGGACTGCAGGAACCACTCATCAAGGCTTTTTGAGGATATTGAGGGGTTCGCAGGGCGTGTGCCGGCACAAGGTCCACCTCAAATTCATCTTGCTCATCCTCACGGCCCCGCCGTGCCTCCTCATGTGATTATCCTCCTCATGTGACTATGGGAGTCATAGAAGAGGCTGAATCGTCCCTCAGAGCAAAGCAACTTCAGACTCATGCCCTCACAGTGAGGACAGACTGTCTCCCTGAGAGCTGCCTCTGCATGGGTGTGGCCCAGACAGCGAATGTAGCTCTCATGTTGATCTGACAGTGGGATGTGCCCATTGCATAAGGAACATTTACGGAACCACATCCGTTATAGCACACTAGAACATTCTGAAAATCTGTGCCGAGATTGGTGCATAAAAAATCTCAGAGAAGTTACAATTGATCGTTTTAGCGTTGGTTTAGGGATTTTGGGGAAAAAAACAAAACCAAGTCTGTTGAATAACTGAATAAATTCAATGTTGAATAAAAGTCAACATTATAAATCAATGAACCAATATCAATTATTCCTTTCATATTACATGGAAACAATTCAATTAAGATGACCACTTCAAAGATGTTCTAAAAAAATTATAGCATACACAAAAGTTATGGAGGTTAGTGACATCAAATTGCATACAAAGTTCAATTAGAAATGGGTTAACAAGAAATTGGACACTAAATAAAACTAAAAACCACATGTTGCCAGAGCTGATATGAAAAGAGAATGTGAAAAGACAGAAAACATCTCTCCCTAAGCAACTTTAGGGATGATACGTCCACCTGCATATGTCTTTTACTCATGTAGCTCACTGTTTGAGACAAACATAGGAACATCTTTTGCACCGCTTCACAAGGAGTCCAAAGAAAAATGTATTACCAAGAAACAGTGTTAGAAATAGTATTAACTAAAGTAATTGGTCTAAGTCTAAGCTAAATTGAGAGGACAACATTGTGGGCTCTTGAATTCATTTTCAAACCACAGAGTGCTTTTTGAGTTAGATGAATCTCTGTTATGATCTGAAAGAGCCCTATTGTGTTCTGCCAGGCCCAACAATGGATCTTAAGAAGAATGTATGACGCAATCAGGAAGTTAGGGGCTTTGCTACTAATGCCTGCCCCTAAGGTTCAGATCAGCTTTATTGGACTGAGGATATTAAATAAAACATTCACAAAGCTCATGGTAATACTGGGTGCAATGTAAGGTTTTTTTAACAATTGTCCCTCCAAACTAAGCATTAAACTTACCCTTTCACAAAGATACCAACTGATTGATGGCATTGCTTTATGTTGTACTTTTGCCCATGTAAAATATCAATGTTGACCCAATAATGATTTTGAGGTCTGTTCTGATTGGGTAGCAGACAGCAGTGTAAAAACTATGCTAGATGCTAATAATAAAATACAACTAAAAATATAAGTGCACACGTAGAATGTCTTATTATGAATAGAAAAAAAAGAAGAAGAATTAACTGCCGAGTGCATGAAACCATCGGAATTTAAGAGACCATTTACAAAAATGTATGTTTTTGGGTCCAGATCTTTTTTTTTCTTCTTTTTTTTTTACATTTTTTATTATTATTATTAAAAAATACATCAAAATGAAAAGATTCACACAAAACAATTACTTATTATTATTTTCATTTCTGAGGTTATTTCTGTAACCAACATGGAGGTAGACATGTTACAAAAAATAATAATAATGTTGTCATGTGACAAAAACATAAAACAAATAAATCCCTTTAGACTAAGTTAAGTTTAAAAATAAATAAATAATCAGATATTTTGACATTTTTTATGATAGGGTCAAGAGGGGTAACGCTGAAAAAATAATTGATATTTTTAACTCCAAAATACTTTTTACCTTTTGAAATGAATGATTTATGCATATACACACATAAAAGAAAAGTATTTGATTACTTTTTACTCGATCACACCACTTTACTTTTATACATGTATTAAATAATTTAAAAAAACTTTGAGGAAAATGCTATATATGTTTTATTTTTATTATTTTTTATGTATAAAAATATAAATGGACATAAAGATTTCAAATTTTCTATCACTTCAGACAAACTTATTTGCCAATGACTTATGTGGATAAGGTTATGTGTATGGCCCATGTGTGTCCAGTGTTCCAGGGCAGCTGAAGCCGTACAGATGCCCCAGTGTCCACCCAGCCTCCTATAGGTACAGCTGGCTCAAACTAACATGCTCATAGGAAGATGCCAACAGAGCCAGCAATGTCACGGGCAGCACACAAAGAGAGCTCTCACTGAATTCATTGAGTTTGTGGGCCTGCATGAACGTGTCCTTGTGCTGTGGGACACAAACAGCGGAATGTTCACTCTTCTGCAGGAGGAAGTATGTGCTTTTCAACCGTTAATCCAACCCTGCCACCACTGGGACTGTGGCATGATGGGTAAACACAGCAGTGCAGGTAAGACAGCACAGAGAAGGCTGACCTATGCCAACAAAGAAACTCCTTGACTGCGGCGGAAATATCCCATTTTCAAATATAAACTCAAGCGAGGAGGGAACCAAAACAGTACCTTAAAAACGTTGTGATTGAGTTAGACGTTTAAAAGTATTTCCCTGAAACTTTGCAGAATAAGGCAACTGTAATCTTTTCTATTTGCATTGTAAAGTTTTGTTAAAGGGATATTTCATCCGGAAATCTGAATAAAAACCAACAAAAATCCAGAACTGACATTGCTTTTATCAAAGGAGCCAAGCATTTCGTCTACACTGCAGACATTGCGTCCCTCATTTCAAGGTTGAAGGTTTTATCAAGGCAGTGAAAGACTTGTTATTCTGATAAGAGTGATATTTTAACCTCATAACATCCTGCAGGAGTTATCTGGACACAGAGGTACAGATGGCACTTACAAAACTAGATACTGCCTGATGGGCCCTAAAGCACTTTGAGTTCACTTGAAATCTTTCCTTTTGTGACCGTTTGTCTATTTCCTTCATTAAATATTCTGTTTAAAAAGCAAATATGCCTCTCTTCCGGGAAAGCCTGGAAAGATAACTAGCATTGACATGAACTGCTTCTACACACTGGTTTGTCAGGGACAACAGCACACAGGTGTTTCTCTTTATGATACTTAGAAAATCAGTAAAAGCACTGTGACTTGTGGGATATTAACCACATGAAAATGACTTCACACTTGAATGAATCTAAATGCATTAAGGGACTGATGGTTGATAATTATAATGAAATGTAATTTAATGTTAATTCATTAACGAAATGATGCTAACATTGTTTCACAATAAAAATGAAAAAGACTTTATTTAACAGAGTACCTATATTAATATACATGTGTTTACATTATTACTGTTGTTCCTTTGTTGTATATTAAATATTTATTTTATCCGCTTTAACTTATCCGTTTACTTATTACATATTTTTCCTTAATTTATTCCAATTAGTTTTGTTTTTTAATTCTGTGCTTTTTAAAAATGTATCTTTATTTTATTGTTTTATATAAAGTTTGTAGTATTTTATTACTATAATTATAATTTTTTATTTATAATTATTATATTATTTATTGTTTACATTACATTTATTGTATTTATTTTATTATTATTAGATGATTATTAGTTGTATATATTATTATAATATTTATTGTTTTATACATTACATTTGTAGTATTTTATTATTATTTGTATATATTATTATACTATGTATTTTTTTAAACATTAAGTTTGTAGTATTTTATTATTATTATTATTATTATTATTATTATTATTATTATATTTGTATATATTATTATTATACTATTTATTGTTTTATACATTAAGTTTGTAGTATTTTATTATTATATTTGTATATATTATTATTATTATTATTATACTATTTATTGTTTTATACATTAAGTTTGTAGTATTTTATTATTATTATTATTATTATTATTACTAGTATACTATTTATTGTTTTATACATTAAGTTTGTAGTATTTTATTATTATTATTATTATTATTATTATTATTACTAGTATACTATTTATTGTTTTATACATTAAGTTTGTAGTATTTTATTATTATTATTATTATTATTACTAGTATACTATTTATTGTTTTATACATTAAGTTTGTAGTATTTTATTATTATTATTATATTTGTATATATTATTATTATTATTATACTATTTATTGTTTTATACATTAAGTTTGTAGTATTTTATTATTATTATTATATTTGTATATATTATTATTATACTATTTATTGTTTTATACATTAAGTTTGTAGTATTTTTTATTATTACTGTTATTATTATTTCATTTCACATTTTGCATCATTACATTTTAAACACATTTTTTAATGTATTTGTTAATATCACTTGTTAGATTTTAACAAGATTTTATTTAACAGAGTACCTTTATTATAATACTTATGTTTACATTATTATTGTTGCTCCTTCATTGTATATTAAAAACAAATTACTCTTTTACTTACTCTTTCTCTTAATTTGATAATTTATATATATTTTAGTTATGTGTATTTATTGTTCTATTCATTAAGTATTTATTATTTTTACTATTATTATTTAACAACACATTTTACAACATTAATTATTGTATTTGTAAATATTACTAAGCTGCAAACTCTTTGACAATTCAAATTCACAATTTGTCACACTACTCGTGTATTAGGCCAATAAAGTGCCTATTTTATTGAAAAATGTATGTATTGCATTTCAGAGAATATCCATAATGGGGGGTTTTTTCAATACGCATCACAGTGAAACATCGTAGCATGTACGAAAAGTGCATGAGCTATAGCTTAAATGTGTAATTTATGAGTAGCAAATGATTCAGCATGTTTCATAATGGTCATAATGTCCATCCTGTCTGACTGATAAACACTCACTTAGTTCTGAGATGCTGCCCACGCATGTGGCCAGTAAAGCCTGCTCGAGTGTCCGGAGCTCCAGTTCAGCGTATGCATCCTCTCTGCTCTCCAAACCTGTCTGACGGCCTTCTGTGTATGGACTGAAATGAGCCGGGAGTGACAGAACACCTAAACATAAAGAAGACTAGTCAGGTCAAATGTGACACATTGTAAAAAAAAATGTAAAAAAGTACAACACATCTTTTAGTATCAATTTTACATAATTATATAATTTTAGACTCTTTGACAATGTATATGAGAAATGGTCTGCACTATTTACATAGTTTCCTATTTGAGGAAGAGTTAGTGAAAATGAGCGTGTTCGAGCACAGCTCCAAACACTACTGCACTCTTTATATGACGCTAGACATCCTTCGAGTGATGCAAAAAAACTTGAAATCCGATCTAACTGTGTAGACTGAAACGCATTCCAAAAAATCTGAGTCTGATCCACTAAGAAATTATGATTTTTGCTGCCTGTTTGAACAAAGCATTTGTCCTCTAAGGTGTTGTCATAGATAACAAAGGTTGCACAAGGTCAGGACAGTCACTTCCTCCGTAAACATCTCATGTGACATGCACAGTGGTTGCTTCTGGGACAAACTGGCTGTTTAGACTCACTGATCATTGTTAAAGTTAGGATGTTGGGTATGCTGGATGCGACCTTCCTTTAGTCTTTCCACGAGCAGTGCAGCATGTTCTATACTTTAATGGAAGCTTCTGACAAATTAAATTACTGCGTAAGAACAGGATGGCTTTGTTCAAACGTGGATGAAAAGGCCGTTAAGCTTACATAACATGAAATATTATCTACTTGGCTCCATCAACCTCTTTAAATTTCCACTCTTATTGAGCTGAGATATTTTGGACTTGGTGAGTCAGAGCTTGGTTGGTTTATGATACAGTAATAACCTCACACTGCACTTTCCTGAAACACTCTTTAAAGACGGGTGCACATCGTCTGATTTATTTATTTCTGTCCTTTATGATAGTCGCTTGTCGGATTGAACAATATGGCCACAGTGAGATCTTGCATAAAGATCAGTGTTTTTTGATATCTTAGGGCTTAGGTCACAATTGGCAGTATTGAATGAGGTGATCAAATGTAAGTTCTGACATCATTGTTGAAGTAGTACCGCAAGCCCTTGCACTAATGTTTGCAATGTTTTGACAATGAGTGTATGAAGTCTGTCTTGGCTGAGCGTAAGAAGGAATTTGTTCTCGTTCTTATGTGCAAACTCAAGTTCATTTTGACAGTACGGTTATAGCGTCAAGGGTAACACTACAGGACTGAAACTGTCAGAACTGAAGACTAATATCCATGCTGCTGGTAAACATGTTACACAAAGCAATTAAATGATGACGATTTTGACCTACGAAGAAAATATATCTTGTACGATTCCCAAAATGTGTCTTGTATGGCTTAATCGTGGCCAAAATCGTACAGAGTTCAGCTTGTTTTGCTGAGCCATCATTGCTTGATTGAGTAGAGTTGCCTCCAGTAATGACTTCCTGTCCAGATGGAAAGACCAGGAAAAACGAGGAATAAAGGGAGGAAACTTGTGTGAGAGCAGGCCAAATCGATTTCTCACTGGTTCTTTGTAGTGCTGGGAAGACAGAGCTTTGCTTTGGCCTTTAGTGTGAGAACTCTGCCAAGGAAAATGAAACAAGCAAGGAACCCTAACAGAGAATCAAAAACAAAGCAATACTGCAAGTCCTGTTTCTGATTTATGCATTGGTCATAACAGGATGACAATCTCTATCTAATCCATGAATTTTAAGGGACTTAGATCCATCCAGAATGTTTAGATGCATCTTTCTGTACTACCCACATGGCCAACTCTTAGACAAACCAATGGTTTCTAGTTCAATAATCCAAAGTATTTAGAATATGTTACTGAGCTTGAGTAATCTAATGGAATATGTTACAAATTACATTTTTACAGCATGTATTCTGTAAATGTAGTGGAATACATTTCAAAAGTAACCCTCCCAACCCTGTTTGCAGATGAGGGTGGCTCCAGTCTTCACTGATACAAGCTATTTGTAATACCACAATGTGGTAATGGTAAAGTACTATGGGAAATTACTCATCGAACAGCTGAAAAACACCAGGAACATAAATTCCTGTAGACAAAGCTAGACGTTTATTTATAGTAAACACCCTTGTAGTTGTTCTCGATTTACATTAATTACAGTCCATTTACAGTCTCAGGGTTCTGACTACCAACAGTACAAAAATAACTTGATTGAGTGAAGTAGATTCTAAAGATATGCTTCTAAAGACATCACCTTCATCACCTTCTTCTATGCTTCTAAAGACATCACCTTCATCACCTTCATCTATGCTTCTAAAGACATCACCTTCATCACCTTCATCTATGCTTCTAAAGACATCACCTTCATCTATGCTTCTAAAGATAGCAATGATAACTATGCAGTATGAAATGAATGCGAGGCAGTTCTGGGTTGTTGCCAGGGTGTTCTGATTGGTTCCTATGACATAGCCACTCATTTGCAAAGGTATTTAAAGTGGTTGACATGCAGTTGCTAGTGTGTTCTGG
Organism: Moxostoma hubbsi; assembly: GCA_032164185.1. Taxonomy (NCBI): domain Eukaryota; kingdom Metazoa; phylum Chordata; class Actinopteri; order Cypriniformes; family Catostomidae; genus Moxostoma; species Moxostoma hubbsi. The sequence goes on along the minus strand of JAVLUX010000040.1, from coordinate 22,154,062 downwards.
GTGGTTGCAAGGGCATTGCTAGTGTGATTTAAAATCATTTGAATAAAAATAATACCACGCCTTAATACCTTAACAAGCTGTAGAACAAACATGCACCTCTAATTATGTTTCAAAATCGAATATCTATGGTTTGATGAAATCTCTAACTCTGAAATATGAGCAATATAGTAATCGTGATGCTTGCCTAGATTTCAAGAGGAGTACGTGATTTTCTTTCTCCTGTAGTACATAAATGTACATGCAAAACATTCGGCTAGGTATAAAAATATATATTCTTGGTTAAGTGTCCATGGCTTTCCAATTAAGCGTTGGTCTGGATTTCCAAAAGGAAAGTCAGAAAGCACATGTTCTGCATGAGTAATTGATTAACGGATGTTCCATTTAAAGATTGTTCTATGGTTCCAATTTCTCTGTTGATTGCTACATTATACTGTATATTTAAAAAATTATTGCAAACAAATGCACAGATGCATGCACATGTGGCGGGATTTGTCATGAGCAAAAACCCCTACAATTAAATCCAAATCCAACCCACAACAAATTTGTCCAGCTGCGCTGTGGTGAGGCCTCTGTGTGTTTGTGTGTGTGTGTGTGTGTGTGTGTGTGTCTGTCTGTCTGTTATTCTGTATGAGGGAAGGACAAAGCCTGTAGTTTTTGCTGATGCTGAAAATTCCATGCAACGCATTGGCTTTACAATGAGCACAAATGGCTGCAAATACACATACTATATGTATTTGTTACTGCAATCACCGTTACAGTAAAAGTAAAAAGTATTTCCTGATGTAGGTCTTGACAAAAGGTTCTGCCCATTAGACATGCACTGAAAATTGTGAAAAATGCTTTTTAGTAGTTTTAATTAGAATTTCGGAAGAACAGAATATTGTTTTTGAAAGAGTTTAAATTTGAAATTTAGAAGAGCGAAATATTGTTTTTAAAATAATTAAAATCTGAAATTCAGAAAAGCAGAATATTGCTTTTGAAATATTTACATTTGTATTTTTTGGAATAGAGGAATGTTGTTTTTGAAAAAGTTTACAATTTAATTTTAAAAGTAAAAATTTTGTTTTGAATTTCACAATTTGAGAACAAATTTGAATTTTAGAAGAGAGGAACATTTTTGTAATACAATAGTTTTAATTAAAATTTCAGAAAAGCGGAATGTTTCTTTTGAATATATATATATATATATATATATATAATTTATTTATTTTTAATTTCAGAAAAGCTTTTGAAATAGTTTGAATTTGAATTTCAGAAAATTTAAAAAATGTTTTTGAAAGATTATATTTGAATTTCAGCAGAATGTTGTTTTTAAATTAGTTTAAATTTGAATTTCAAAAAAGCAGAATGTTGTCTTTGAAATGGTTTGAATTTGAGAATAGGAGAATGTTGCTTCTGCAACAGTCAAAATTTTAGAACAGTGAAACGTTGTATTTAAAACATGCTGAATTCCCATCATGTTGGAATTTTTGGAATTGTGAGATGGCAACTTGGAGATTCTACTCAGAGCTGTCCACATTCTCTGACCTCATTAAGTTATTTGTTTCTATGGCAACACTCATAGCCAAAATAGCTTTTTTATTGCAACATCCGTTAATAGATTCAACTCTATCTCTCCATGCAAAATGTTTAAGAACAATGAAAGCACTCCATGTAACAATGGCATAATAAAATGGCATAACAAACAGAAATGTGTCCACTACCATTAACTGTTGAGGCCGCTGCCATCTTACATGTGTTTCATTTTATTTCCTAAAGTGGCTCATTTAAAATGCTATTGTTTTTGAGTAAGCTAAGCTACTTTACCCCAATATATCTCTAACAAAAAGTACTATGGTAATACTTCAAGGTATTTTAAGAATAACAGAATGGCATCATGTTTTTTTTCTTCTTCCATGGTATAGTTTTATGGTAAAATTCAAATGTCACCATACCAATCTACTGTCTTACTCATGTTTATTTAGTGTCTAGGGCTATGAATGAATGACTGTAAGTAAGCATCTGATCTACACAGCCTCTGAGCACTTCACACATAATTTTCACTTTTCCACCACGAGAGCACGGCTAGACAAGCCTCTATGAGCTGCTGTAGTTTAGAAACTGTCAATAATAGCATAACATCTCCCATGAGCCCACGTCCCAACTGAACACCCGCCTGCCTTTCCCACAGCCTGTCCCCATACACTCACACACCAAGAATCTCTTCTCTACATTTGTCTTAGATCATCACTAATGGGAAAACAAAGTGTCATAAGAGGGAGAGAGAGAGAGAGAGAGAGAGAGAGAGAAAGGGGTTATTTCAGTAAACTGAACCAACTGAGATGTAAATTAATTTTGACAGAGCCGTCCTCACACCAGGAACTAGCAGGGCGATGTGCAAGAAACACAATATTTCTCAGCCTTTTGACAATTTTCAATATGGCATATGTATATGAAAAATGAATTTGCTTTGCACCAAACCTAAAACGCTATAAAAGACCAACATAGATATTTTCCATTTGAGTGCATTTAAATTTAAATTCTTGTTGGATTCTTTTTACTCCAAGAAGCCTGTCTCATTTTCCATGTTATAGCAGCAGTGTCCACATAGAGTGCATTCCTGGTGGCTAATTGGTCTAGAAGTAAAGATGTGTTTGGTCTAACATGAGCCAGTTGTTGCTGTGTGTGTATCCGAGTGTGTTAAGGGTTGGGGTTTCTCTCCTTTATGGGCCCAGAGGCCTCATTCTCTGATGTTTAAGTGGCTTTTTTAAACTCAGTGAAGGCCACCTGCTTTACACAAGCTCTTCATAAGGGCCTTGTTCAGTACTTCACCAGCATTTCCTGCCGGCAAAAATGGCCTTTGTGATGGTGGCCATTCAAAGAAAGATCAAAACACAATATGAAATTTATAAATGTTCCAATTCACCCAACCTGCCTTTGGTCTGCCAACACATCAACAAACAATGGGATTTTTGACTCCAAATGTTGATTGAAGCATTTCACACAAGGCTAATGTTAAATTAAAAACCTAAAAACACCTGTTTCAGATGTCAAATGACTTTAATTCAATTAGTAAAAGTACATAATATGTTAACCTGAGTTGAGATTCGTAACATAGAACAGTAGCAGCTACAAAAGCGTCTGCCAAATGAATAAATGTAAATGGAGTAGCTAACAAATGAACTAAAATGCTAGCTGTTGGTTGCAAAAATCAGACTGAATTCAGTCCGACTAATGTGTTTACATTTTCGATAATTTTTTGGTCAAACTTTTAGAGTGCATGTAAATATACTGAATGACCTGTAATACATCTGTAACAGAAAACCGTAGTTAACTGATGTACGACAAAGGAAAAGATAAAACTCAAAAACTACTTGCAACTTGTCGATTTGATTTTAGTTTGTAGTTAAACTCACATTATCGTAAATAATACGTGATAGCTGAAACCATCCAAAGTGCCTATTATTACCTTTAGATACAAAGTATTAAAACATAACACTTTGAAGTCATACGAAAGACTACGTTTACATTGACGTGTATGAAAGTAATGTTCGACGATGTTTGATGTTGCATTAGCAGTCTAGCTACAGCAACTGAGCGCTTTGAGGGTGGTCATCTACGTGACTTTGAGCATGCTGATCTTTTAATCTCTAGGCAAAAATAACTGGGCATCTGTCTAACAGATTGAGCAGTCTTATCTGTGTCTGAATGTTCTGGGTTAAATCATTAGAGAGCGGAACGGCAGGCAGTGATCACTTAACGTGTGCTTGTCAGGATAATTAATCACAGCGAGTATGATTGACTGCCTTTAATCTGGACACACCTCAAGAGAGCTTTTAGAAACCTTTGAAGCAACCTTATCATTTACTTTTTGACATCTGTTTTGGGTGATCCAGTCAGTTAAGCAGATTTATGTTATGTTAAAGACATAAAAAAAATATACAAAATAAAAACTTAACAGGATAGTTTCACCAATGAACTATAAATGATGACAAAACTTTCCTGTTTTGGTCATTTTTTCCTTTAAGGAAAAAAAAATGCTAAATGAACATCCTAAATGCTGGCACACACAATATACAGTTGTTCCCAGGAGGCTTTGTGGTTTTGTTAAGATTAGGCCATCTTAATCCTTCGATCCTCTGTCTTCATATCTTTGCTTTGAAAGATCTTGTGCCATAAGCTGAACGAATATTACATTTCATGCTGTATGACTTCATGCCTCATGCAAATCTTGCCTTAGGAATTCCAGCCAACTGTGGAGCCAGTGGTTTATTTCCATTTTTACAAGAGATTACCACAAATTCTTTCATTGTTCCCATGTCCCAGGTAATACAGTACATGGTTCTCAACATTGATCTTGGTCCAACTTCCCTTAATCAAATCCATAACACTACAATAATAATAATAATAATAATAATAATAATAATAATAAAGTGAGCACTGCTTGTGCTAGTAAACTCACTAGGTGTTTTGGGTGGTTGATGGAGTGTTGCTAAAAGGTTGCAAGGATGTTCTATATGGTTACTGCAGCATTTTTAGGCAATTGGTGTTCTGGGTGGTTGCTTTTTTTTGGCTGTTGCTGTCTGATCGCTTAATTTTTTTAGCAGACATCTTCTCAAAAACACATAAATGCTACATAAAGGTTTAATATGGTGTGTTAAGGGTTTGCGCCAGCACCGCTTATTAATTTGGCAAAGAAACCTCAAATACGACTGAGTTCACCCTTTCCTCCTTTTGATGTAGAGCAGAACTCTTACAACTGTGCTGAAGTTGCTTCTGGAACACAACATCTCTATTAAGAGTGACCCAACACAATCGGCCTGCTGTTTAGTTGAGCAATGGAGCAATGGCAAATCTGATGGGCTTGGAACTTTAGCGTGTATAGATGGAAAGTTAGCATAGTGTCAAATGCTGATTTTATGCCCCCTTCTTTCTCTCTCTCTCTCTCTCTCTCTCTCTCTCTCTCTCTCTCTCTCTCTCTCTCTCTCTCTCACTCTCTCACACACACACACACACACACACACACACACACACATACTCTTACTCAATGTATATGTGTTCCTTCAGATGTCAGCTTTCATGGCCAGCCACCTCTTTCAACAAGAACACACATGCTAGGCAGAGACTCAATGAGACCATGTTTCAGTTGGATTATGTAATTAATTGGAGCTCTTTAATGTAATTTATGAAAACAAGGGGTACTGTATATTTTTCTTGAAGTTTGCGTGATGTTTAAACTACATCTAATAGAATGAGACATCAGCCTGTTTTATTGAACTCAAAGGTCACGCTTTGACCAAAATAAATCAAAATGCATTACAAAAGGTAGGCTACATACAAGAGTATTTATCTTACATAACACTATACATATTTATAGCAAGGACTGTCTAAAACTGAGTCTCCAGCTGTTTTAGTGGTGTTTGCCAAGGCAAGCATCGATTTTACTCTTGCTCATTCTAAAAACTAATTTTGGTTTCTTATATTGTCATCTAATCTTGTTTTACCTTAACTTATCTTGCACAGATTGTGCTATGGACATCATTTTTGTCTGGTGGACTATAAAATACAGGCAAGACCACCAATCAGGACATTCATTTCAGACATGATTGGATATTCGCTAGCAATTATATTTTCATATACTACATATATATATATATATATATATATATATATATATATTAGGGCTGTCAATTGATACAATTTTGTAATCAAATTAATTACATGGTGTCCCGATTAATTAATCACGATTTAATCCCATATACAAATATTTGCTGAGAAAGCCCCTCATATAACAATAATTCAATATATAATGATGAAATTATACATAGTTATCTTTAAATATTAAATAAATTTTATGCACTCTGGTGGCCAAAAGTTTGGAAAAATTTACAGATTTTGCTGTTTCGGAAGGAAATTGGTGGCATAGTGGGCTAAAGCACTGAACTATTAAGCAGAAGGTTGCTGGTTCGATCCCCACAGCCACCACCATTGTGTCCTTGAGCAAGGCACTTAATTCCAGGTTGCTCTAGGGGGATTGTCCCTGTAATAAGTGCACTGTAAGTCGCTTTGGATAAACGCGTCTGCCAAATGCATAAATGTACATATGTAAATGTAAATTGGTAGTTTAATTCACAAAGTATATTCAGGACATTGCTGATGTGAAAAACAGCACCAAAACTAATTGAAAAAAGTAGTTTTTGAATAAATCTAGACAAGTCACATTTCCAGCAGCCATCACTCCAACATCTTATCCTTGAGTAATCATGCTAAATTGATCATTTGTTACTAGAAAATCACTTGCCATTATATCAAACACAGTTGAAAGATATTTGATTCATTAAATGAAGCTTAACGTTGTTTTTGTGTTTGTTTTTGTGTTGCCACAGTATGCATTAGACTGTCATGTCTTAAGGTAAATATTAGGTAAAAATGGCAAAAAACGAAACGGCTTTCTCTTGAAACTCATCAGTCAATCATTGTTTTGAGGAATGAAGTCTATACAATGCTTGAAATGACCAAAAAATTGAAGATTTCATATAAAAGTTGTACACTACAGTCTTCAAAGACAAAGAACAACTGACCCTAACAAGGACAGATAGAGATGTGGATGACCAGATGTACAACTAAACAAGAGGATAAGTACATCAGAGTCTCTAGTTTGAGAAATAGACACATCACATGTCTTCAGCTGACAGCTTCATTGAATTCTACCCGCTCAACACCAGTTTCATGTACAACAGTAAAGAGAAGACTCAGGGGTGCAGGCCTTATGGGAAGAATTGCAAAGAAAAAGGAAAACAAAAAGAAAAGGTTAGAGTGGGCAAAAAACACAGACATTGGACAACAGATCATTGGGAAAGAGTGTTATGGATCTTAACCCCACTGAGATTTTGTGGGATCAACTAGACTGTAAGATGTGTGAGAAGTGCCCGACAAGACAGCCACATCTATGGCAAGTGCTACAGGAAGTGTGGGGTGAAATGTTACCTTGAGTATCTGGATAAACTGACAGCTAGAATGCCAAAGATCTGCAAAGCTGTCATTGCTGCATGTGGAGGATATTTTAATGAGAACTCTTTGAAGTAGTTTAAGAAGTTCTGAATTTTTTTTTCAAATTGTAATAGTACATTTATCATGTTATCTGTTTATACGCAATTCCCCCGCAAGTGGTAGTGACGTCACTCTGCTTACATTTAATATATAATTTACCATCTATAAATGTAATTAATGTTACTATTATTTATAATGATTAATTCTACATCTTTTCAAAGGTCTAAAGGTTCAACATTGATATCCGATTTCTGTTTCACGATAGCAATGCTCCAGAAACAGCAATTTAGTTATTTGTGCCAGGAGTACAAATGAAAACATGCAATATCAAAATGGGACTTCATACCTTTATTATGAAAAAAGTTAAGTTCAGGTATGTCATTTTCATGGTTTGTGCTCAAAAAGGGGGCGCACTTCAACAGGTCCTAACTATACTATTTCTTTTTTGCCTATTACTGCTGTCGGTGGTGCCTTTTTCTCATAATATCAAATAATTTCAATTTATATTTCTAAGTAGGAAAATCATTCTACTGTACACAGATAAGCACATTATAGTACACAAATATAAAATAAATAAACATTAATTCTTATGTAGGCTAAATACAGTATGGTAATACAAGATAACATATTAACTTGGACATTATACTACACCCACAATAGTTATACAATGCTTAACAGTTTATTGCATATTATGTATGTATACATTTATTATAAATATATTAATTAGATTATAAAGTATTAGCAATTTTCATAGTAGCCTAATGAATTGAACATTAATGCCACCTATTAATTAAAATACATATTTACCATACCATGGTTCTTTGTAATGTACTGAAACCCCAAACTTACCCTGATATACATTTGTAAGCTCATGTGGGATTGTATTACAACAGTCTGTTTTTTATGGAAAAAACTTTCTTACACATTTTAGATATGTAATGTATATCTAATCTTGTAATGGTCATCCACCATTTTATAGTGGAAACCTGGTACATACCAGGAAAATACCCAAACCTAATTTTCCTGGCACAGAGTAAGTCATATTCCGACCAATTACACTGTTTAATATACTGCCTGTAATTAAAAAGTTACGTTCATCTCATCTCAGAGTGCCACACAGCTTTAATAACCAGCAAAAGTGGTTGAAAATTTATTTAGAATTAACAATCAGTAATCAAATCTCAAAAGAAAAAACAGCAAGACATTTACAGATAGTAATGTTCCTTCAAAAAAGTGCAGCTCTCAAGGGAGTTTCCATTCAAAATTGAAAATATAACCAAGAAAACACCCCAGAATCCCTCACTCTCATGACAGCAGCGTGTATCTTGATCCTCTAGCCCTGAGGGGACAAGAACCACACAGATGTGAAAAATCATCCAAACACTCTGAGATCTGACCTTTGACCCTCACACCTAAATGAGTCGAACATTCTGTCTTACATCAGTGCAGCTATCAGATTGAAAAGGAGCCACCGGTGCATGCAGGGAAACAAAGCATCTTTGTGTCCACCCAAACATAGGATATCATTGTTTCAACTCCAAAAATGCACAAAGCAGACATTTAAAAGTTGCAATTTCAAGCTGTATGTACTCTTTATGAAATCCTAATATGCTTTCAATTACTTTACGTCATTTCTTCCAGTAGTTGTCTGCATCAGTAGTGTGATTTATCTCTTTTATTGTCATCCTGTATGCAAGTGCACCATTTCATGGTTAACCATCTGTAACAACCAACATGTTGCCTACAGGAAATGCTTCTATTTTCAGAATTTTTCTTTTCTAGTGTTAAAGAAATGGAATTCTCACTCAACAGCTGTAGAACTGCAACAGCTGTACAACTGCGTCTTTTGTTTATATACACCAAAGTTTAAGATACAGCTGACATGTTTATACTAATGCAAAAGAGCTGGCATCAGGTTACAGAACACTCAGACAAAATACAGACCTTACCTGTTCACTATCTCATTGATGATGATGCAAAAACAGGGTATGCAATGTGCTAATCATCGTAAGCTGAAACATTAAAGGGGGAACTGACTTATAGGTGTCAAGGGGATGCCAACATTGATATTGTATACACCCACGTAAATGGGAAGCTGTGCCCCTGATTAACAAAATTGTGTTGTCACTGCTGACCACAAGTCATGGAGAATTCAAATTTAGTTTTGAGCGTTTAACGGAAACCTGGCTAAGAGCCGGTGCTCCTGACTCCGCGGTTGTGCTGAGCAGACTTCAATTCGTGTGTGCAGACAAAAGCAAATAAAAATGAGAGAGAATGGCAAGAAATAGGGAGTGGACTTGCTACGGAGGCAATGCTGTGGTTAGCAAACTCACCACACATCATTCAAATGCACTCATGGCTTTCTCAGGGGATTTTAAGTCTCAGTGTCCTCCACCCTCACACATTTCTCTTAGTTTGTGGCTTGCACAACCAGAAAAAAACAAGACCCAGACCTGTTGTATACCAATGTCAAAAGACATAAAGCTCCTTGCCAACCGTGGACAGAATTTACCGCAATTTGGTAGATCATCAAAACATACAAGCCAGTCATCTAATGGTTGCCTGTTTCCACTAAAACTGTGAGAATCTGGACAAAGGGGGTGGACAACACTCTTGGGTTACTTTTAAGGAGACAGACTGGGGCATGTTGAGTCACGTGATGAAAACTTAACCACTGTTTTACAAGCTACATCAATTTTAGTTTGGTCTATGCGGTTTCCACAAGAACAACCACTGGATCTCAAGGAAATTGAAGGACCTGCTAAACAGGAAGAAGACAGTCTTCAGACCTGAAGATAGAAAGGAACCAAAGACTAGATGAGTCCAGACAGAGCTGAACAAGGGAAAACACTACAAGGATAAGCCAGAACAAAAAAAATCTAAAGAATAATGTGAATAAAGTATAAAGTGGAAAGATGACTGTTCACAAACAGCCTACTAACCTGGTGGTGAAGGAGAACCTGGATGGCACAAATGAGATCAATCTGTTCTTCAAAAGATTTGACTCTCAATCACTGGCCCAACCATCCCTTCTTTGCTAGCTCCAGTGTCCCAGGGGTGCCCCACCATGTCCCCCATCCCCCTCATCCACTAACCCTTAATCTCCCTGAGCTCCCCTTTGGGCCGCTCACTCAAACCCCCACCCACCCCATTCTACATCTCCAACAAAGCTGATGGTGATATAAGTGGACACCACACATTGACCAAGAAGGCCAACCTTAACTTCAGATGGTCTCAACAATCTTGAAGTAACTTTAACTTTAGAAGACCAACCTGCAGGTCAGAAGGTCTCTACAATGTTGGAGTAACTTGACTTTAGAATACTTTCCTATGAGGATCAAGTCCACACTTTCTGCAAAACCAACTGTCACCGACTTGGTTAGCACCTCTACTGACAGACTGAGACAGATTCTGATTGCCATGGCTTTTGGAATGCTAATTCCAGTTTGGCAACCTGCAAGAACCCAATGATGTCTATCTCCAAGTTGTTCAGATGCCACACTGATCATGCCTGGTTTAAGGAGAGCATGCAGCCATTCTAGCTAAACTTACACTGAGCAGGGAATGCATAGCACAAATGGCATCAGATACACCTGTCCCAGAATGCCACAGTTGTATCATTATTTGTGTCACTGCCTCACTACACCCCAACCCCCATGTGGACTCAGCTGTCATTGCTACAGGTGCCTCTAGAAATGCCTCTTTAGTAATGTGACATCCATAAACAGCAACTATTCACCACATAACCCCTAAAGTCATTCTCTACCATTAAAAACAAACATGCTAGAGTAAACACAGACATGCTTATTCAAATATTACTCTGGGACCACACCCCCCATCCTGCACAGAGAACCAGAGCGGAAGGAAACATGCTTTAGTCCCCAGGGAACCTAGACTGCTTTTCCTCCAGATTGTCTTAATGGAGCCGATTAGTTGGGGGGAAAACACTGAAAACAGAATAAAGAGACATCATGAAGGATTCTATATTGGGATTTAATTATGAATCTGTTAATTTCCTATCAATACAGCCAAGCGCCTTATGATCAGAAATCGGAAAACAGAAGAACTGAAGGTCTTACTGGTCTAGGACTAATTACTGTCCAAATCGTGTAGTAATTAAAAGAAAAAATACACAACTGATCTTAGCACTAAATGGCAGCTTCATGATTTTTTTTAAGGCCTAAGGCAACAGGAAAGTTATGGGCCAGAGTCCCTTGGGACCACCCACAGAAGCCCCTTTCAGGCACATAAATCAGACAGAAAAAGCAAAAAAAAAAAAGTTATTTGGGGAAGACCGCTCCTGGCTCATCTAAAACCTACCCTTCTGCCTGTGCCACAAAACACTAAAACCAAGCCTTGAGGCTAGGCCCTTTGCAAAACCGCATTTGGTTCTAACAAGCATAGATGGTCATGTTGTAAGCGTTTCCAACCCTTCACGGGGTAAAAAAAAGGTCAAGCCTTTTTGTTGAACATTTTTCCAGTAAAGCCGTGCTAAAATGACTTAATTATGGCTGACGGATTAGTACACTTTAAAACAAATTAGGAGGCTGTCAATAGATGTGTAGTCATGTATTCCCCTTTATTCATGTGAGTTTAGTTTTTTAGATACATTTTGAATTATTTAAGGCTTTTTGAGAGTTGATTGTTAGATGGTGGTCTGGTGGTTGGTTTTGTAGTTGGTAAAAACGTTTTTTTAATGTGTTAGCTAACTAGAGTTAGTTAGCTCTGTTTAGTGGCTATGAGAAAAATAAATCCTGGCCACTGCCTTAACACAATGCCTTCTCAACCAACACAAACATCTCAGTCAGTCATAAAAGCCACCCAAATAACCCTAAAACCAGGATTGGAGGGTTAGCATCCATCTATTATTAGCACAGCTAGCATGTGTGTAAACAGCTAGCTCCTTGCTCCAAATTTATCATAATTTCTCCCCTCCCTCAGTCCTGATGATTTGCTAACAGCAAAGCTTACCCAGATGCCCACTGCCATTACTTCTAAGTTGTCATTCTGAAATAAACAGTAGACATATGCAAAGGCTGAAAAGATGAGCTTTAGAGTGACTGGAAGCTAAATGGTGGCATACTCGCAAGGGACGCTAGCATGGCTTTGTTTTCTGCCATGTGTGCTAGTTTCTTCGACACTGTAATTAACAGTCTGTTCTAAAGTGTCCTTTAATAACACCAGGATGCTGTAGAATTGGGGGATGGTACAAATCCTGCAAGCTACAAATGTAGTAGTATTTATGCTGATGGTTATGGGAATGCTTAAAGTGATGGTTCTCTCCGCCCATCAACAAAATATAATCACATGTGGTCACTGAAGACACATTTGGGAGGCATGTTTATACCAGGTAAACTGCAAGTGGCCACTTGTTTTCTAATCAACCAAGCCAGATGTTAAAACCAGGTGTAAACAGGGCATTTATACATGCTCTTCCCTTTCCATGTGTCTTATGTGCTCTTATTCAAGAGTTTGGAAAGAAGGAAGTGATAATTACCTCTCTCTCTCTGCTATTTTAGGAGACTGACTGCCAGACTTGTGATCTGAGAGCATGGTTTCTCACACAGCACAGTGATTTCAACATTTCACAGTATGAAACACTGTTAACTCAAAGGCAGAGACTCCACAATTGCTCGTTTGCACATGTTAGGTAAAGAGAGACATCAGAAACCCATCTTAAATGAAGATATTAGCACTTTAAATTTGACAGTGCATGTTTCCTGCCTCAATGTCGAATAACTGCTTTCCTAGTCCTTTTTTTCCTTCCTGGTCTTTCCTGAGAAGTCTGAAATTTATATTCTCCAATTTCCCACGAGTTTCAGTATAACGTTATAATCCCTTTGTGATTACTCCATCAAGCCTGCCTGGCAAGGACCTGGCTGAGGTCTGATAGGGCTTCCAAAGATGCTTGAGAAAGAGCTTGGACTTGATATCCAGACAGAGTCAGACAAGCTAAGTCTGTCCTCATTTTGAAGGGTGATAATCTTAGAATACTAGGGATACACCCAGCCAGTAAACAAAAACTCAATCTCAACTGGTATTTCTGACCCAAAAACTAAAAAAACATACATTTTGTATCATGAACCCTTAAGACTGTTTGGGACCATCCACATAAAAATAAATAAATAAATACAATTTGATGGATTCCTTCAAAACAAATGAGAGAACATTAAAACTAACCACTTTTACTAAAGGTAACGAGGCATGGCCTTGATCTAGACCCCAAGAGAGTATAGACCTTTAACTTCCATCTGTTACAACTTAAAAATTGGGCTTAATGACAATTCAAGACACAAATGTGGACAGGGGTTGAGGCTTGGCTGAACTATTCCACTTTACCAGACCAGAATAAAAAATCCTTAGTGCGGCTAATCAGTAGACCTAACTATTGGCATGCATGTGTGTGTGTCGGTGCAAGGCCTAATATACCTTTGGCCCTGTCCCAGTTGCCAAACCTAAGCCATTCTGGTTATTCTCAGACTCCACACTTTGGTGACGTAATGCCATATGGAGTGTCAGGTAGTAGACCGCAGTGCGGGCTTCGCAAAACGATGCATTGAGGATGCATTATGTTGAATGCATCGAATGAGGTGTTCGTGAAAAATGACATGGTAAGGCAACAAACAGTTTAAGCATAAACTGATCAGCACACCTAGATTTTTGCCCATTACCTTGATTACTCATTGCATGTAAACACCTTTACCTTTACGTTCTTACTGGCTTATCCCGTGTGCAAGTGTTGTGCGAATGGATGTTTACATTTTGATGTCAAAAACTGAGAATAACCCTATGATTTCAAATCTCATAAACGCGATTTTCTTGCACCGACCCCGTTGATATGCACTTAAGAAAACTGTTTATTCCAGGGGATTTGTTGAAAGCGGCATATTGAAATATCATGTTAGCGTAAATGTGCTTTCCTCATGCTGTTTAAGGGATTAAGAGAAAGCAGTTTAACACCAACCTAGGTTTCTCCCAGAGAAAGCGCTTATGTGGCCATGTAAACGTAAAAGTGGTGTTCTAATGGGTGTATGAAGAGTGAGCACGTAACGTAAATAACTTCATAGGATGTGGCCATACAATGCATCATATCAACAAGTCAACACAGCGGAAAGAATTCAACATTTCTGAGAGTACAGTGGGAAAAGGGAAAATCACACACACATACACACCAATTCAAAATATCAACTACTGTCCGTCATGTCTGTGAATATGTGCTCAAGTACATTGGGGGAATCCCTGAGTTTAAGGGAAACACCACTAATGCTTTGCGTGTTATTTACTCCAGCATTGCGGGGAAATTACTTTGCAGTGGAGTAAGCTTACTGAATGAGCCACATGAATAAAGGGGGTTAAAAGAAAGCCAAATAAAATCAAATCCCTTTATTGTCACTCAACCATCTACACATGTGCAAAAGTGTGTGAAAGTCTTGGATGCAGTTGCAAGCAACATAGCAGTATGACAATTATGCAGCATTATCGCAATAAACAGCTTTCTGGTTTCCATGTAAATGAGCAGATTTTTGGAATAAGCTGATTTTTGGTAGTTGTCAGCATTTGGTGGGCATGTAAATCTGTTCAATGACAAATTGCACACTCTACGGTCTCGTGGACTTCACAGACAAGTGTAAGCAAAGACCGCAAGACTGCATCACAAGGACCATATAGTTGGTAAAAATGACAGTTAACTGTTGGAACAGTCTGATCAGAGATCTTTTCTCAAAATATTTTTCTAAAAAACCAAGGTATCCACAAGGATCAAGTGGGTGGTAAGATGATTTAGAAAGCAGACAAGGCAAGTGGTTTGGTTGTCTTTAAAGACCCAAATCAACAACACTTGAACAGATGTTTGTCATTTGATAAGAAGATTATTTGGAAGTATTTTTTCAAGATTTATTACATGAGATTTATACGGATTTATAATTAATTTGAACCGTCACTATTTTTTTTTATTTTTTTTGTGGGAAAGCAATCTGCTCATTGCATCTTGTTTTGGATATACAGAGGGCCATATGGCCTTTGCGTGGTCTCGCTAGTGCTAGTACTATGCTAATACAACAGGAGCTGACCAACTATTTTGTGCCCACTGAAGGCACTTAAGTTTTCCTGTTAATCTCCAAAATGGAAAGGAGCTTTACGAACATTTAAAGGGGTCATTGTTTAAGTTTTATTGTCTTCCCTGAGGTCCACTGATATGATAATGTTAGTTTTTCACCAAAACAGCCATACTTTAGTAATATATTATAATTTTCAACCCTCTTTCTGGCCCACTGTCTGAACGCTTGGTTTTGGACTCAGCTCCTAAATGTAAACGCACACTGTTCTTATTCGCTAACATCGTGCTGCCCCTCAAATACAGCCATATTTGAAATGCAGAGAATGAACAACCCCACAATATTATAAAACTACATTTCAGGATTTACACATAATGCGCATCCAACACATTGCATCCAAATATATTAAACTGTTAATCTCAAGCACATCTGTTAACACTCACACCCTGTCTACACCAGATGCAAGAGACGTGTTGCTTTAAAAGCAATAGAACCCATTATATTCAGTGATGCTGTCTACCATGGAAGCGCATCAGTTACAGCGCATCATGGCAACAGTAAACAGGTGTCCCCATTCCATTGTGTGCTGGTGCTTCTATCAACAACACAAATAAACAGTTTAGAAAGTTAGTGTCGACATGCCTGGTGTAAACAGCCTCAAGCCGTTGTGTCGCATTGCATCAACGAACGTGCCCTGTGTAGACAAGTTGTCAGCACCATAAACTATCAAACAGTCATGACATTTGAAATATTCGTGAATGGAACTGTTTACTTACGTTTTTGATTGGGTCCAATTGTATTTTTAATTGCCCCATCCTTCAATGACAATTCCTGGCAAAGCTTGAATCATTTAATGACTGATTCACAAGTAATCAACGCTGATATCAGTCGACAAAACATGCTGAAATATGCAGATGACACATCCACATTACGCACATACAGTGCATAGTCCAAAGCACTCTGAAGGCACACACATTCAGATTCCAGTATCATCCTGTACTGAGGTGCACATCGCCGGACACGCATCAAAATGGTCACAGACGTCCATCTAGTGCATGTTTACATACACCAACAATTAAGCAGTTTTTGCACAAAACAACAAGAGGCAGAGCAGTAGGCCTAAATCCTACTCTTTCACTTTACGACCTGAGCCCCCAGTGGGCGGGGCCAAGGATGCAATGATGTAAAGTGGGTGTTGATGTTTTTGCTGTAGAGGAGGTTATGAATTAATGAATACCTTTTGTGACATCACTAATATATGGATGTAGAGAAGGAGGCATTTTGGCCGCTTGGTTTCAGTAAATGCTTTTAATGCATTGTGGATTAAGATTTGAGATCTGAAATTTAGAGTATATTTTTATAGTTGAAAGACCTCTTATATGTCTAAATATCAAGGAACATTTGATTTCTCATGACATGACCCGTTTTAAGTGTAAAAACATCCAACACCGTTGAAAGAAACATTCTCTATTAAAAGGTGGGATAACAACAAATATCTTTCATTAGAAAGCCATAAACTGAGATAATGTCACCGTATTTTAAACCTCCACATGAAACTTAAAATCACAACCAACTGTCAACTTCTCAAATATTATGTTCTTTCTAACTGCTGTCTGGAGGAATTCCTTTAAACCCAACTCCTAAACCCTATCGTCCCATAGGCCAAAAAACTCTCCGGACATCTAAAGTGCTGTATCTCATACCCTGAGACAGAGAACATTATAGAGAGGCATTATACTTGGATAATTTTCTAAAGAGCTCAGGCTCTGTTTAATGAGTGCAAGTTAATTAAAGCAGGGTTGTAAAGCTGGCTTTGTCTCCTTTTAAGCCTGACTTGCAGATGTCCCCCATTATTTGCAGAGGGACAGATGTGACATCTTTCTCCCATACACGTCTACAAGCACAGCTTGGTTTTATAACCATGGACAAAAGTGTCCAGTCATAAGTCTGTCCTTAGCCAATTAGCAGGGCAAACAAAGAGTCACTGAGACGGCAATGGGAGAACAAAGGGCTTCACACTAAAAGACAAAGAATGAATTAAGCGATATTTGTGATCAGATTGGATTTTTTTTTTGTGTTTTCGGCACTATTTGACCACAGAAAACAAAATCACCACACACAACTCATTGGCGCGTATAACTCATCCTACACCGTTTGTGCTACAGACATGAAATATGCCTCAAATCATGCAGCTTGTTGAAATATAAAAATCTCTATATTATATTTATTTGTATGTAAAACATAGGTGCACTCCACGTGTAGATCTAATAAATAAATGAGCATTTAGTGATAAATAAAAACAAGTTCTCGCGTGAACAAGTAGAACACTGTAAACACTGTGAGCCACTGTGAACAAGCTTCTACCATAGCACTCATGAATGTCAACATTTGTCAAGATTTTCACTGAAAAAAAAAATGCTAATGAAATAGCATCTGAGCTATAAACTGCAAGAAAACACATGTCCCTGTCACATGGACAATCGAATCCCCAGGGGGTAGCCATTTGTAATACCTGATCAAAAGCCTAGTGTTATTATGGTACATGGTATGCTAGTAGGCTAATTGGCTAGCAATATGCTATGGTAGTAAGTAGAGTGATTAGCTTGCAAAATGTAAGCTAACTGGAAATCACAAAGAACAAGGAATGCTTAATTTCACAATCTAGCCTATAGTTTCAGTTAAATATCATGATGTGTAACACCTACTTTAAAAGACATTGTTGTATTCACATGTAATAAGGCACTCAATAGATAAAACATTCAAATATCTTTGAGCCAATAGAATCGCTATGGGTACTGCCTTGTCTGGGGAGCCTCAATAGTACATGACATCACTGAGAATGAGCTTCTCTTATAGGGTTCATGAACACACAACAGATGTCAAGATTTTAACAGACAAATACTAATGCTAATTCTAAAAAAACAGTAGCACAAGTTCACACATGAGCATGTGTGTCACTACATAGCGCTTATGAACACACAATGGAAATCAATTAGCCTAGATTTTCACTGAAAAATAATTATGCTAATAAAATAGCAATTAGAACAAAAGACTTCTCGCTTAAACACACATTTTATGTAAACAAGCTTCTCTGATAGCCTGACCAGTGACAACCATCAGGGACAGGACAATGGTGTCCTTCAGTATTGTCATAGCTCTGAAACTTGCCATTTTCCACAGATTTATGGCCAGCTTCCACAGTGTCTGAGCTCCGAAACCTTGCCTGTCTAAAACCAGGGTGACAAGGGGCCGTAATAAAGCTAAATAATAAAGCTAAATCTGTCCACAGTCTCGGGCTGTTCCTTTAGATCACCAGGAAAAAAAACGATCTTGAACAAAATTTGTCCTCCACAACAAACAGCAAAGACAAACGTGCCTCAACATCTCTCATGCAAATCATCTAGATGTAGATCTGCTGAACTTCAAAGAAAGAGAATGCTGGAATTCTGCCTGCACAAACAATTTCAACTGAAACTTTAAATTTCAGTTAAACTAAAATGTCTTTAAAGGTGGGCTAAATCATAATACTTTGTGTCCTTGCTTTTTGTTGACATTTGAACACATATACCCCTAATGTGATATTAATACTTTATCTCAACTAGTGTCATTTCATGCCATCTTTATGCCCGCAGGGTGAATTCTTACATGAGATTATTTTTATATACGATTACTGCATGAGAACTGTCTGTGATATATATATATATATATATATATATATAGCCTATATATATATTAGTATTCCACCACCCGAGCATGATAAAAAAAGATCAAATAAAGAAAGACACTTTCAAAGCAAAGATTCCTGTTTTCATTTCTTAATTTCATTCTTGCAATTTTTTTTTTATTTCAGACGTGATGGCAGAATGGACAGAGGGAAAACTCAACAGGTAAGGCATCTTTTGTTGTGGTTTACACCTAAACCTTATCTTAAAGAAGCTGTAACTCATATGTGAAAGCTCAGGGCTGTTTGGTTTACCAGAATGTCAAACCATATAAAGGCATTGAATAGATAAGAAAGCACTGTGGACATTATCCAAGGAAAACCTCTCAGCTGCATTAAAGCTTTTACGGCCTGTATATTGACCTTCTGCATTCATTCAAATTTTATTAAGCTATATTTGTTTTTAAAATGCTCTTGCTGAAAAGCAAATGTTTACTGGGACAAATGGATGTCTGACTCTGACCATTAACTATAATAGCCAGTATAGATTATAAAACTTTCCAGCATTTTAAATGTTCATTACATATGGTATGCAGGTTTCAAACCTTAGTTGAGAAACCTAAAAATATGCTTCATGTGGTAATATCTAAGCTGACTGGTTTTATTCAACTCAAAATATTCTTTGGAAACACTTAAGGTTCGAATAATTAACAATAAAACCTAATAACCTTGGCTAATGTTAATTTATCCAAATTCGATTTTCCTTGTTTGTTCATGTATTTTATAATGCATTAACTCTTAAATTCTATATGTTAACATTGAGCAAATTAACAATCTAATCAACAATAGAATGAACGTCACTATACCAAAATGTTTGCAAACAGACTTTCATTTGTTGCATTCTACTTTTCTACACAGTTGTTTGGTGGAATTAACATTAGAAGTGCAACAAAAACTATGCGTTTTATTCACTTCCACACAAATCGCTACTGCAACAGCTGATTATGACTGACTTTGTAAACATATATTTTTCACTCCATTCCTAAAACGCTGCTGTTGTGATATCAAAACACGTTTACTATTACAGATCATTTGGAAAACAATACATTTTAGTACTTGTATTACAGACCCACCTACATATACACATTTGTTTCAACATGATTAGCTTGCGCAGTAGCTCACCTGATAGTGTTGGGTTAGGACTCTGAAGTATGCAGTTCGAGTCCAGTCAAACACGTGAGTTCACACGTCAGATGAAAGTGTCATAGAAGCGATAGAAAATGACATGGTTGCTTCATTAAATGTGCTATTTATGTCATATTCACTTTAAGGACACTATTGTTTAGGTGTTGGTTTAGAGTACGGATGTCTGTTTTGTTGACCTCTCATTTGGTTTTAGGACACTATCGTTTAGGTTTAGGTGTTGGTTTAGGGTAAGGATGTCTGTTTTGTTCAACTTTCATTTAACTTTAGGACACTATCGGTTAGGTTTAGGTGTTGGTTTAGAGTATGGATGTCTGTTTTGTTCACCTCTCATTTAACTTTAGGACACTATCGGTTAGGTTTAGGTGTTGGTTTAAAGTATGGATGTCTGTTTTGTTCACCTCTCATTTGCTTTTAGGACACTATCGGTTAGGTTTAGGTGTTGGTTTAGGGTAAGGATGTCTGTTTTGTTCACCTCTCATTTAACTTTAGGATACTATCGGTTAGGTTTAGGTGTTGGTTTAGAGTATGGATGTCTGTTTTGTTCACCTCTCATTTGCTTTTAGGACACTATCGGTTAGGTTTAGGTGTTGGTTTAGAGTACGGATGTCTGTTTTGTTCACCTCTCATTTGGTTTTAGGACACTATCGTTTAGGTTTAGGTGTTGGTTTAGGGTAAGGATGTCTGTTTTGTTCAACTTTCATTTAACTTTAGGACACTATTGGTTATGTTTAGGTGTTGGTTTAGCATAAGGATGTCTGTTTCGTTCACCTCTCATTTAACTTTAGGACACTATCGGTTAGGTTTAGGTGTTGGTTTAGGGTAAGGATGTCTGTTTTGTTCACCTCTCATTTAACTTTAGGACACTATCGGTTAGGTTTAGGTGTTGGTTTTAGGGTAAGGATGTCTGTTTTGTTCACCTCTCATTTAACTTTAGGATACTATCGGTTAGGTTTAGGTGTTGGTTTAGAGTATGGATGTCTGTTTTGTTCACCTCTCATTTGCTTTTAGGACACTATCGGTTAGGTTTAGGTGTTGGTTTAGAGTACGGATGTCTGTTTTGTTCACCTCTCATTTGGTTTTAGGACACTATCGTTTAGGTTTAGGTGTTGGTTTAGGGTAAGGATGTCTGTTTTGTTCAACTTTCATTTAACTTTAGGACACTATTGGTTATGTTTAGGTGTTGGTTTAGCATAAGGATGTCTGTTTCGTTCACCTCTCATTTAACTTTAGGACACTATCGGTTAGGTTTAGGTGTTGGTTTAGGGTAAGGATGTCTGTTTTGTTCACCTCTCATTTAACTTTAGGACACTATCGGTTAGGTTTAGGTGTTGGTTTAGAGTATGGATGTCTGTTTTGTTCACCTCTCATTTGCTTTTAGGACACTATCGGTTAGGTTTAGGTGTTGGTTTAGGGTAAGGATGTCTGTTTTGTTCACCTCTCATTTAACTTTAGGATACTATCGGTTAGGTTTAGGTGTTGGTTTAGAGTATGGATGTCTGTTTTGTTCACCTCTCATTTGCTTTTAGGACACTATCAGTTAGGTTTAGGTGTTGGTTTAGAATATGGATGTCTGTTTTGTTCACCTCTCATTTGCTTTTAGGACACTATCGGTTAGGTTTAGGTGTTGGTTTAGCGTACGGATGTCTGTTATGTTTACCTCTCATTTAACTTTTGGACACTATCGGTTAGGTTTAGGTGTTGGTTTAGCGTACGGATGTCTGTTTTGTTCACCTCTCATTTGATTTTGCAAAACTATTGCTTAGGTTTAGGTTACATTTTTAGGTCAAGGGGTATATTTTACTGATTAAAACCTCCATCCAATTAAAAATAATAAAAACAACATAAAACCTTCAATGTTTACAACACAATTTCACTCATTTTTGGCACCCACCGCTGGACATTTTACTGGGAAACTGCAGCAATACATGTAATGAAGCACGCAATTTAATTTTGCTAAAATGTTGCCACGGTTACGCAATGTTCATGAGATCAAGCCGTGTTTACGTGAGACTTTGTAGCTTAAATGGCTTTTGGAAATCAGAGTTTCAATCACAATGCAAATGGCAGATATAGTATACACACACAACACTGGGGCAATTACAGCGGATATCTCTAAAAGACGCTCTGTTTCCATTTAGTGTGAAAGCTCCCATTTGAAGCAATTCAATATTAAAGGAATGTTCTTGCAAATGACTGTTTATTGACAGTGATAAATCATCCCTGCTGCATTTGAACACAAGTAGAGAAATACTGTAGACAGAATTTCATTAGATCATGACAAATGTGAAGGCAATGATGAGTCAGTGAGGTAGAGGAAGCAATCGCAGAGGTAAAAGAAGTAATGTGTCATGCTTAAAAAGATTATTCATATATGAGTTATTACATACTTCACTGTCCGAAGTCCAACACATTATTTCAAATCCTGCACGTGTCTTTGTTGGACAAATTTCCCCAAACTGGCCCTAATTTCCATTCAGGTCTAGGGTTGTCATGGCAACAGGCTGAGGATTGACCTATGAAAACATTTGTACAGTTGGACCAGAAAGAGGCATGGACACTAAAACACAATGGCAGGTGCTGACCAGCTTCAATCTGCTGGCTATTCAACAGCCTATTTTCCAGATTTCCAACAATCCTACAATTCATTCACAGGATTATGTCCCAAACTAAATCTTGTGATCTCATAATCAGCCTCAAGTTGTAACATGTAGCCACTTTCTTTTAAATCTATTGATACTGTTGTTGGACTTTTGCATCAAGTAAAAGTCACAATTCCTCAAACATTTGTTAGCAAACTGTATTCATGTAAAACTCTATTCAAACCGTTCCGGTACTATTTCAAGAGCTGATTAGTATATCCATGCTTCAAGCAAACATTGTTTGACTATGCACTCAGGGCATATAAAAGGGTTGTTCCCAAAGTGTCCTGTAGACAATTCTACAGGGCACTTTCCAAAGTGCCTATCCTCCGGATAGGCAGCATAATTGTGTAGCCTTCTAAGATACTTTGTTTTTGCCAAGCATCAGTATGCATGCATGTATTCGCCATGGAGAATGCAATCACAGAATACACTGTGGCAAGCAAAAATCTTAACTCAAATGAAAATGCAGCCGTTATTTGTGTACTATTCATTATTATACTTATTTGGGGTATTGTGTTGTTAGCTTAGCAACATGCTAACGTCAAATTTCACATGAAAATAGATACATGTGTGATGCACGGAGTTGCTGCCTATGTAGAAACTTAGCCAAGTATAGTATGCCACATATCTGTCATAGAGAAGGCAATCAAAGAATGGATG
The DNA here is from genome assembly GCA_032164185.1 of Moxostoma hubbsi. NCBI lineage: Eukaryota > Metazoa > Chordata > Actinopteri > Cypriniformes > Catostomidae > Moxostoma > Moxostoma hubbsi. Next base: position 22,130,810 of record JAVLUX010000040.1, on the reverse strand, counting down.
GCACCAAGCAAAAAATTATCCAAAATGGTGGATGAGTTGATAAAAAGGTTGATTCTACATATATTTCATTAAATACCACAAAATATCAATCAGAACAGTTCCATCAAATTAAAAAGCAGACTAGTTTACTTAATATTTGTGTGCTGTTTGTTTTATACTTATTTAAGTATTGTATTGTTAGCTTAGCAACATGCTAATGTCAAACCTTTCATGAAAAGAGATATTTGTGTCATGTACAGAGTTGCTACTCATGTAGATACTTTGTTTTAGCTAAGTACCATTATCACACATATTTTTCATGGAAAAGGCAATCAAAGAATCCATTACACTAAGGAAAAATCATCCAAAATTTCCTGACATTTGTGTGTAATATTCATTATTATACTTATTGGAGTTTTGTGTTTTTTGCTAAGCAACATGCTAATGTCATACTTCACATGAAAAAATATTTATGTGATGCGCACACAAGTTGCTGCCTATGTACTGTGGATACGTTGTTTTAGCTCAGTATCAGTATCGCACATATCCGACACGGAGAAGGCAATCACAGAATGCATTGCGCCAAGCAAAAGTCATCAAAAATTGTGGACGAGTTTAGAAAAAAATTTGTTCCAAATTATAAATATATTTCATCCAATATCAAAAAGTATCAATCAAAAAAGTTCTGGCAAATTAAAATATTTCACCAAATATTTGGGTGTGCTATTTATTTTGATACTTATTCGAATATTATGTTTTTAGCTTAGCAACAGGCTTAAGTCATACCTCACGTGAGGAGAGATATTTGAGTTGCTGCATATGTAGTGTTCCAAATCAGTTACTTACTGAATAAGCTTTCATTTAGGTTATAATGAAATGAGCACCCCCTTCTCTGCCTCAATGCCCCCTCCGACTGAGCCCGCATCAGTGCAAGCTTCACAGTCATGTCCAATCACAGCGGACTGGAGTTTCGTGCTGTAGAAATTATGGCGATGTCAGAGGTTCTTGATTAATGTCTAATGCTTAATTGTCAGTGTGTTACTTGGAATTATTTAATAAAAACAAATATCCAACAGTAAGTTTAAAGTATGTTGCTTTACCCTATCAATGTCATGAGTTTTCAAATAAGAATTTATAGAACTGCATGTATATGAAAAACATAATCAAGGCATCTCACATGTTTTCCGGAATTCTAATGATTCATCATATTTTTATCTGACGAATGTAGTCAAGATAAAATAACGTGAAGTTAAACAAATGATTTCAAAGTGCTCCCATACATTAAATGTATTTGAACCACCATAAAATACTTGTGCTGCACTGTGCAAAACATTTTTAGCTGCTAGTCGAGATCTGTGTGACTTTTACAGCTGGGCCTTTGGTTTTGGCAGGAAGTGCATGTAAACAGTGCCACTGACCGAGCAAGATGGTGTTTTCTGGGTTCCTCCCATCCTCAGTCCAACAACCATACAAATAATCATCCTCCCAGCTCAAGACACAAGTGCACTGGCCTGCTGACTCAACATTAAAAAAATATCTGGGGCTGAAATTATATTTTAGGTCTGAAATCTTTCCAACAAGGTACCCAAAAAACAACAGCAGAGCCAAAATTCCAGTGACTTCCTGTGTCATGTTTTGCCGCAAATGAAAAGGGACTGGGTTCACATCCCGTTCTGGGATGCTTTCACAGATGTTGCACTTGGTGGTGAGAAATAATATATGATGGCTTGAGTAAGCACATCTGTGCCCTTGTTTAGAAGGGCATGTTTTCTCTATGAATCAATAAAGCAATCTTTGCACACTCAAAATAAATGTGAATATCAACAGCAAGGAAAGTAATTGGTTGATAATGATTACTATGGTGTTCTGGGTGGTTGCTAGGTGGTTGCTAGTTCTTTCCTTGGTGGTGGCTAAGGTGTTCCTAGTGGTCGCTAGGTGGATGGAAGGATCAATGGATGGATGGACGGATGGAATGTTGGATGGACATTTAGACATGATGGATGGATGGATGAATGAATGGACAGATGGATGGACGATAGACGGATGGAATGGTGGATGGATAGATGGATGGATGGAAATTTAGATAAGACATGATGGATGAATGAATGAATGGATGAACATTTAGACACAAAGGCTGAATGAATGGAAAGATATTTAGATAGGATGGATGGATGGGCATGTAGACATAATAAATGAATGGATGGATGGATTTATGTATGTATGTTTACGCAGTCTGGATGGATGAATGAATAAATGGATGGACAGATATTTAGATATGATGGTGTGACAAGGCTCTTAACTCTCTTGACAAGGAAAGCAGGAGCCGGTTAAACAATCCACATAAGTTTTTAGCTCTCACACTATTTCACTGTAATGCACACACTAATGGCTTATCAGCACAGGCGTGCACACACAGCCAACTTCGGTGGCATTCTGTCTCTCCCATCTTGGTCTGGACAGCCCCTTTTATCCCTCTCTGCTCTCACTGCAAAACACAAACAGCTGTTACAGATAACACCCACAGGTGGGACTCTTTACCGCTCTCATCTCTCATCTCACGATCTCGCTCTCCATTCACAGATCAGCAATCGACCACGCCACCACCTCCATGGATGGATGGACATAGATAGACCGACCGATCCATCGATAGGTCAATAAACAATGATAGATAGATCGATTTATTTAGTCCACATTTTGACCTTCACTGGATTTTAAATGGCACATTGGTATAGTGGGTGCCTTGTTTAAAGCATGTATACAGAGAAACTGTTCCAGGAAAGAAGGACTAAAATAAATAGAAAAGAGGCAGAAATGGGAATGGAGTGTGTGTGTGTGTGTGTGTGTGTGTGTGTGAGAGAGAGAGAGAGAGAGAGAGAGAGAGAGAGAGAGAGAGAGAGAGAGAGAGAGAGAGAGAAAGTGGGAGTGACTCGAGTTGGCGAAGAGAAGTTATTCTTAAAGACTTCCAGATGTGGAGCTATTTGGCAGATGAGAGAGAAGAATGTTTTGTAGCAAAGGGGCCATGAGTGATTCTTGCTCTGAAAGCCCCCACCTCTTCAGTTTTGTGATCAGAAAAGTCAATATATTCTACAATATATAACTATTCAATAATGTTGAATGTTATTATTTAATCGTATTAAAGCCGTATTATTCTAGATTTCTGAACGAATCTCTGTTAGGTTTACATTTTTACACTTGATCAGATTAATTTACATTCAATGCAACTAGAAAAACTATTATACACTCTAAATAAAATTAGTGAGCTGGAAACACAGTGATGAGCATTTAAATGATTAAGTCAATGATGCTCGCTCAAACAACTGTAAACTCACATTCGTGTCTGGCTCCATTCTGGTATGTGAAACTTTTGGAATATTCTGTTTCTCTCGGAAATATGTCACATTAAGGAAGTAAAATGGGCTATAAATGCCATTTCACGTTTAACGTTGCACTGATGCATGGCGTGTCGAGGGTGTTTTAAGAAGCATTCTCAGGTGCAATAATAGCAGCCAACAAAAGCAGGCCATGAATAATCTGGGAGTGAGCCACTTTGCTTGATCAAGTCCCACTTTCTCAACTGCTGTGACTCACTTCAAGCTAAAATCTGGATTGAGACACATTTAAGGTGCTCCAGACTGTTTCTAATGCACATGATAGAAGAAACAGGTGACCAGATGCCCATTCATCGAAACAGAAACAGCACGCAATGGTTTTAAGAAGTGCACGTGCAGCACTTTGTTAACGCAGCTATGCTTGAAACACATTGATACAATTCGACTAAATTCGATGCCTGCATTGGCAGCCCAGAAAAACAGCTGAGTAAGGATGTTGTATAGAGCTCCTTCAGATCAACTAATTTAGCATACAATAGTTAAAATCCCACTTTACACTACCAGTGTACACTTTGATGCCAAGATACGATACCAGTCAAAACATTTGTCCTCAATGACATCAAGTCAGAGCATGTTATGTGGGCTAAAAGACTCAAACGGGAAACTAAAGTGCTTCTGAATGCTTGTGAAAACCCCATGCTAGATGATGCTGGTAAACCACAGACAAATGGACATTTTTGCATGCTGGATGATGGAGAACTTTGCAGAAAGGGGGTTATTTCTCAGCTGGAGAAGAGAAAGTGTGTAAAAGACCTGAGTGATTTGAGTCACCTGTGATGTTAAGAAATGTGAGGTAAGAAGGCAAATCCCCTGCAGACATTCAAATAGGCTGACAATGATACAGGTGGCAGATACAATGTAAATATACATACTGTTTTAGTGCATCTACACTGCAAAGAGTAAAAACGTGCAGTTGAGATATTTCTATCTGATCTGACCCTTAAAAATCATTTTTATTGAAGTAATGTAGTCAGGTTGATATTAAGAAATATTAAGGGTAAATAAAGTTCCCTTTTGCAAAGCAACTAATTCTGTAAGTCATTTACAAATGCATTCTAAATCATTGATATTTTGAAATCATAAACATTTTCAGCTCTTCATGTTCATTCTCAGCACATATGATATAATAAAGCCTGATAATCTTAGTTTTTTTTGTTTTTCTCCCATTTTCTCTCCAATCCGCCATGCCCAATTCCCAATGCGCTCTAAATCCTCGTGGTGGTGTAGTGACTCGCCTCGATCTGGGTGGCAGAGGACGAATCTCGGTTGCATCTGCATCTGAGACCACATATATCAAGTGGCGTGTTGAGTGTGGTATTGTGCAGACCTAGCACATGTGGAGGCTTCACGCTATTCTCCACAGCATCCATGCACAACTCTCCACGTGTCCCACTAAGACCGAACCACATTATAGCGACCACGAGGAGGTTACCCCAAAGTGACTCTACCCTCCCTAGCAACTGGGCCAATTGGTTGCCTAGGAAGCCTGACTGGAGTCACTCAGTACGCACTAGATTCATACTCACTACTCCAGGTGTGATAGTCAGCGTCTTTACTTGCTAAACTACCCAAGCCCCCCTAAGCCCGACTGAACTTTCTGTATTTACTGTAGGTTTCTAATGTTGCCAGCTCCTTAATAAATGCCTCACAGGTGTCCACTTTACATTAAAGTGCATTTTTCATATAGGTTACTAAATGAGTGTTATGAAGCAGTTCTAACATGTGAGGTTAACTGGCTCACTATTTGGCAAGTAATGCATGATATTCGCCCTTTTTATGTGTGTTACATTTATAATATGAATTATTAGTCATTAAAGGAATATTCCAAGTTAAGCTCAAAATTGAGGATACGGTAAAGCACTTACAATGAAAGTGAGTGGGGGGCAATGTTTTGACTGTTTAAATGCAAGTTTATAATTGTATAAAAGCACTTACATTCATTCTTCTGTTAATACACATGTATTATTTGAGCTGTAAAGCTTTTTAAATCGTAATTTTTACGGTCGTTTTAGAGTTTTAGGGATTACAGCATCACTTTGTGGCTTAAGTGTCCAATTCATTTTGGTGACACTGTAGCTGACAATCTCTTTAGGAGATTGCAACCTGAGATTTGGTGTCTGCCAAAGAGCACAATGTTGACAGTTGATCTTGTGGGATTTGAGCCCACAACCTTTCAGTTATTAGCCCAGATCTTTAACCACTATTATTAATGAAAAAAAAAAAGCTTAAATATTGTTATAATTGCATTATATCCTTACCATTGGCGTTCTTTCCGCAAATGAGATGCTCATGGTGTTGCAGGACTCCCCACAGCTCAGCATCATTATTGATGACGCCCTCCAGCGCCTCTGCTGTCAGGACGCAGCCGGGAGTAGCGCCTTCCCTCTCCGCCAACAGCACCCGCACGCCCGCCTCCTCCACCAGCGCCTCCATGCATGCAGTCAGGCAGATGGCCGCGTACTCGTGAATGCGCACCGAGATCCGAGTGTCCACCATCCAGCGGAAAAAGCGTCCGACCGAGAAGATAAGCCCACACCGGGCAGACTTCCCCTTGCGCAATAGCTCCCCAGAGCTCATGTTGTACATAGATATGGCTTTGACGGTGGCCGAAACGCAGTGGTCAGCCAGTGCCCAACTGAGCACCAGCCGGATCGCGCTTTGGACCTCGAACCGGGTGCATCTACAGTGCATAACACTGAGCCGCTGCGCCTCTCTGGAGATGCGGATGAGAGCTCTGCGCATCAAGGCGGACAACCTCCGCACAGCCTCCGTGGAAAATGAGGTCCCCTTCCCTGCGCCTTTACGCACGACCCTCGCCACATCCTCCTCCGTCCACGGAAACTCCTCCAGCTCCGGTAAGCGGGGGCATTTGGAGAAAATGTCCTCTGGATCCTCGGGAAGGACTGTGTTGACTGTGTCCCAGCTGTTGTTCCTGCTGTTCATGGATCCAGAGTAGTACCACCAGTTCCCCCGGTGAGGGCTGTTCACGAACGCCTGCGAGTTGGATTTGGAAGAGGACAGGCTTAAAGATTTACACGAGTCCCCTGCTCCATAGCCCGAGTCTAGAGTTAAATCCTCTAAAGTTTTCATGTTTGAGCTGTGTAGTCCTGCCATGGCCGGTTCCTGGTTGGTTTGTTAAAAGGAACCTGAAGATTTTTCCAGCTGCGCGAAACTCGAGCTGGTTCTACTGGTTCAACCTCTCTTTGACATTCATGTAACTCTTTAAAGTGTCACGCTTTAGACAAGAGTACCACGAGGTGGTTATATAAAGATTTAAATGTCAAATAAACATCTTCCTGAAAGGAGAATTTGGGGGAAACTGGCTTACCTCACCAAATGTCTATTCCTATAAGAGAAAGTTTGCAGGAGTTTCATCAAAATCTTGAAAATAATCAAAACTGGACATAAAAGTCAAGCGGGAAATCCATCAATAAAGTCCACTGAAACGGTACACTGAATCCGTAAAATTGATCCAGGAATGGGCGACGTACATCACACAACACGCCTCCCTTCACTGGAAACTCATGACTGAACTGAAAGCAGCAGCAGAGAGAGAGCGTGTATTGATGTCCCATTCGCGAACCATTCGATTCTTCCAAACAACTCACTCGAAAAGATTCACCAAGAATGATTCAATGATTCACTCACTCTCGACTGCGTGACAACTCGAACCAAAGTCTCTCTAGCAAGTCAGTTCACTGTTGGACTATTTCCATTCAAGCCAGCGCAGCTCCTATCACCTTGAATGAGGAAACAGCAAAATCTAAAAAAAAACGTTGTTCAAGATGATAATCAGAGAACATGTTTCAAATTAGCAATAAAATCTGATAATATTGGAGTCATAAATTGTGCTGCTTTTCCTCACGTTATGCTAAAACACGCAATTTTCTTGGCTTGTATGGCTAATGCGCCTGCGCGTTCAAGAGTTGATTGACAGGCGACTTGTATCTAAAAGGTGATTGGCTCTTTTACCTGTAAGGTGGGACTTCCTTTCTACGTCCTTTGACCGTTGGCGCTAGAGCTCCTTGGTTGAGCGTTCCACTTTCTCCCATTCATTCAAATAGAAATTTGCCATATCTGCTTAATAATCTCAGCTCAAACGCCAGCGTTACAACCTAACAAACACAATAAATGTTTTACAGCATTTCACAATAAAAAAAAAACCTCGACATCTGTCGTTCAAAGGTCGATAAAAACTTTATTAAGACCATTTCACGACGAAGTTTATACAAAGTGCTTGAATTTGCTGGGAACTTTTCTAGAACGATTCAGATCTCAGTCTCATGGTTTTACGGTTTCTAAGTTTGAAGTGGGTTGGTAAAAACATTAGGCTACATTGCTGAAGCATTATTTGCTATACGTATACACAGAGGCGCAAAAAACATATATGGAAGGTATGCAACGCATAGGGGCGCCAGTGGCTCACTAAAGGTGGTGCAATCGACCTCCTCGACCTTGTATGCAAAACATTTGAACGTATGCATCAATGTTTCGATTTGTGTGCTAAACCTAAATGATAAAACTAAATTGGCCATTGGGGATTAATAAAGTTGTATTGTATTTAAATAAAAGACTGAAGTGTTGTTGTTTCAAGTGTCAGTGTTAATCACTGGACTTTTTCTAAAGGAATTTGCATTAATTGTGTTAGTCTGGGGATGTATCCACCCAAACCCATTGTCCTATATATCTTGTGCTCTGTGAGTGTGTTTTAGGCTAATAGGTGATAAAATTGTATTTTTTTTCCTCCTTTGGTCAAAACAAATTTAATACTAACATTCATCAGTCATTAACATTTTTCTATGTAAAACTTTACATATATTCACATTTGTTGATCTGAAGCATTATGTTTGATAATTACATTTTCATGAAAATTATTTTCTATTCACTTACCAATTAATATATATATATATGCATGCACAACTGTTGAAAAGTTTGGGGTCACTTGCCTGAAATGTTTCTCATGATCTTAAAAATCTTTTGATCTGAAGGCGTATGCTTAATTGTTTGAAATGAGTTTTGTAGGCAAAAATATAATTGTGCCAAAATATTAATTTATTTAATTACAAAACTAAATTGATGACTTTGACGGAATAATTAAGAAAAGCAGCCACTAAGTGTCCAGCATAGATGGGAACCCCTTCAATACTGTTTAAAAATCATCCCAGTGTGATTCCTCAAGAAGTTGGTTGAGAAAATATCAAGAGTTCATGTCTGTAAATTCTAGGCAATGTGTGACTACTTTGAAGATGCTAAAATATAACACAGTTTTGATTTATTTTGGATTTATTTAATTCCCATAGTTCCATTTGTTATTCCATAGTTGTGATGACTTCACTATTATTCTAAAATGTGAAGAAATATGATCTAAAATGTAAAACTTTTGAATGGTAGTGTATATAAACTTAACAATAAGACTTAAGTGCTTGACATACCAATAGTAATTACAGTAATAACTGTATGTACTGTTACAGTAGTGAAGAAAGAAAATGCATTTGCCAGAATAGTGTTCAAGGGTGGGGCTGGTTAATGTATGTCAACACAATATCATAGTGTCTATGACTCATTATGATGAGGTCACAGGACACTCAATCTACAGGACACTTTAATAATGCTTCACAGCACTTTCAGCCGTGGTCAAAACTGTTACAATGAGTCTTATCACCTCAACCTAGACTCTATAAAGACAGAATCCAAAATCTCACACCTCTTGACTTTATCTGATGTACTGAGTTATACGTTTAGGTGTTTTAATGAATCAGAGTTTAATTGCTCTAATTACATCATGTTCAGTCTAGTGTAATGACACAGTACAGTCATTATATACATTTGACAGTAACTATTAATGAAGTTAATGACAGTTGACAGTTGACATTTGACAGTTAATGAAGTAACTTCATTAAAGGGGTGTGTGCCATTACCAAGGTCTAAACAGTGAAATTAAAATGATTACATTTGAAGTGTAGTTTTGAAATGACACTTTGTACTGGAGCTCCCTCTTGTGCCATAAAGCTGTTATATGAAATAATCATAATAATAAAAAACCCTAATGTCATGTTCTGTCAGTTGTTGAGCTATGGGAACAAAATAAGTCTCATTATATCCAATACACCCAAGATCAAATGTGTAATACACCAAAAGTCAATGAGATACTTCAGCTTTAAACTTTATTTATCAGAAAAAAAAGAACAACATAAAAGAAAAATAATAATATATTGCAACATTCTGAAAGATTTCTACACAACAATTTCACAGAAATTACCTTGAAATGCAGCTCCCTGTATTAACATAACAGTTTCCTGTCTTGTCTTAAATAGGCAGTCTGAAGATACTGAATATCTGACCAACAGGAGAATTAAAACACCTCAACTCTTTTAGAAAGGACAGGTTTAAGATCACAAAAGCTGGGCTGAAAGCTCCCAGTATTTCCGATGACATAAAAACAGTTAAATGTTAATAGGACAGTTTGTAAACACATTTAAATATGTTCTTTGTTGGTTTGTAGTATGTTGCAGCATTGAAATAAATGGCACAATGTATATACACCATTTCATACACCTGAGCTGCTCAAGTCAGTGTAAAACATTGTTTTAATCTGCAAACGTTTCTAAGGTACAAGATCATTCAAATGAATTAAGTTTTCCGGTATTCATTTGTCTACATAAAGAAATGCTATTTAGGGACTTTGACACTCCAGACTGCTCAACATCAGGACTCTTTCCTAACCCTGTGTGGACTGCCAGGTTGAACACTGTAAAGAAAGGCACACCGCTTTCAGACATCTTTATCTCACCATTAAACTCTGTACACATGTATACTGCAAAAAGTCTTGAAGAAGAGATTAGGTCCAGTCTAAACTTAAAATCAGGTTTCATCTGCATCTGTGAGACTACACTCCAAAATAAAACAAAAGTTCTTTCATTTTTTTTTAAAGGAAGCCTATTTTTGGACCCTTAAGAATTTTCACATTGTGACATCATTTTTAAGACAAATAGCCCCCCATCCCCCCACATACACACAATTCTCATTACTGCAAAGCACACATTTTTTTTAAAGAATATAAATTAAGATGTATAAATACTTTATTTTTGTCTTATTTAAATGTATCATCGTTTTATTTTCTCCTTACAGTAATCAGTAAGGAGATAATTCTTATTTTTTGCATTACGGTAATGAGAATTTGATGGAAAATTTGCTTATTTGTTATGAAAAAAATTGCCACAGTGCAAAAAAATCTTACAAATCTATCAAAAATATGTCTGAGTCAAAATTCACTAAAAATAAAATAAACATTTTCTTATGAAAAATGAAGCCTATTTTAGGACCATCTAAACATTTCGCATTGCTACATTATTTTCATGACATATTTTCATTACTGCGATATAAAAAAAAAGGTAACTCTCATTATTCTCATTACTTTAATAATGTCATTTATTTAGTGTATTAAAGTAAAAATTATGGTAATGAAATAACGATAATTTTTTTGTAATTTTTTTAAAATAAGCATACATTTAGGGTAGTAAAATATATAGTATCAAGTTTAAAATCTTTTTTGTAATTAAAATGTGTTGTGTTTTTTTACCTTACAGTCGAAAAAAATACGGTGTGACGAGGAGGAGGGCGTGGCCGGGCCGTGATGGAGACCGGGCGCCACTGAATCAGCTGATCAACGGGAGAGCGAGATAAGGGGAGGCCGGAGACACCGGTGTGAGAGAGAGAGAGATGCACGCGGCCGTGTTGCATATGTGTCAGTGTTTGTTTACGTTTGTTTTAAGTTGAGTTTCTCATTAAAACTTTGTTTACTGTTTAGCCGGTTTCCACCTCCTCCTTGCCCGTCCCTTATCTCGCTCTTCCATTGATCAGCTGATTCAGTGCCGGCCGTGCTCCATCATGGCCTGCCCACGCCCTCCTTCTCGTCACATACGGTAATAAAATTACAGCAAAACAATAGAAATTAAAAAAGGAGCATGAATTAAAGGTAGTACAAAAAATACAATTATGTATGAATATTTTTGTTTATTATAATATGCATTTTTTCACCTTACTGTTGTCAAAATTACAGTAATTAAATTAAGGTAAGTATATATATATATATATATATATATATATATATATATAGATAGATATTAGCATCAATTAAAGGTAGTAAAACAAATACTACCATTATGTATAAATACTTTTTTGAAATGTACATTTTCACCAAATTGTTTTCACTTCCCAGTAGTCATAATAACAATTTTCAGTATTATGGAAAGGACAATTTGGGTGGAAAATATGCTTAATTGTCATGAAAATAATAAAAAAAATCTTAAAGGTACAAAAATTGGCTTCATTTTCTGTAGAAAAAGTATAATTTCGTATTTTTTCTTTTGATTTTAGGGGGAATTGTAACATGACAGACATGTTCTTGACAGGTTTTATCAGAATCACCTAAAATCTCTTTTGAAATCCATTCGTAATGAGGAAAAAGGAAGCAGATCTTCATAGCAAACATACGTAAAGACAAATACAAATACTTTTAAATTTCATTGCTCAGCCGGACGTTCTCGGGTCCAGTTATGTCCAGAACTTTCAGATCAGCAGGACTTTGAGCAGGAAGCCACATGGTCGCCCACTGCTGAAATATTTGATATCTTCAATATACAGTATATCCATCAATATGGCGGGGGGACGCCATACATCAGATCAATTCTGCAGGTCAAGTGTAAGGAGGCGTTACTCTGAACAGGAATTGACATTTACAGCTATAGAAAAGCAGACGTCTAAGTACCAGCACACGTCTAAACCTTTAAACAACCATTTCAGCATTATATCTCAAGTGCAAACCATATTTACGCAATCCAAAGTGCTTGAATTGCTAGTTTAGAGTAAAATCCACCAAGCACTGAAAACAATCTCCATTTCCTTTCAATCTTTTCAGTTTTCAATGAGAACTCTTCATCTAACAGACATCACGGTACAAACACTTGGTAAATAAGAGTGTTTTCTCTCATGAGTGCGTTTAGTTTGGACAGCAGCTTGAACCCAGATTTAGTCCTGTGTCTTCCCTTATGAGATGGACCACACGGTCAAGGGTCCCTCGAGACACAATGGTTTGGCCCTTTAAGGTGCCTGTGCTCATTTCGTGAGTCTCAGTGAGCTGCAGTTTTAACCTTTAGACGTTTTAATGGACTGTGAGTTCCACATGCCTCTCTTAGAGTGATAGTAGTGGAAGAAGTTCCTCAGTCTCAACCGCTCGACCTCCAGACCGTTTTGCAGCACTCTGAAAGAGAGAGAGAGATGAACTGAATTTGATTCATTGATGTGGCGATTAACTGATCGAATTAATCACAGCTGATTGCATATCAGAATTTGCTGAGAAACACCCCAAAATGATTTAATATGTAATAATAAAAAGTAATTCATTATAATTCATATAATCATTCGGACTGTTCAAATATATTACATAGCTATTATATATTATATGGCTTTTCCATATATTTATTTCCAGAAGACTATTATTGGCCTATTCTAGACAGTAACACATTTTCAATGACAAAAACATCATCCGGATGTTTCCGCAAAATAAACCCCAACAGGATGATCAGGAAGTGACTCTTGTAACAACTGAGTGACTGTCCTTTACCATGCTAATAACACGGCTACTAAACAAATAAACGGACATAAAATATTGATTCGCAATTGAAATGATGTAATTATGTAAGAGGAAATAAATTGTTTAAAACATTAAATCGACAGCCCTGATTATTATTATTATTATTATTATTATTACTATTATTATAGTAAATGTTACCAGACAAATTCCAACTAGTATATTAATAGTATAACTATTTATTCTGGGGTGCATCAGCCTTATTTTATTAAATATTTATATCTCATAAAATCTCTAAATATTATTTTAATTGTATTTATTTAATTATTATTTATTTTTCTTCTTTTTATTTTAAACTATTTTTATTTTTTGAGAGTTTCTATTTGTACCCACCAATATATTTCCTTTTTTTATTTATTTATTATTATTATTATTATTATTATTATTATAATTAGACAAACTCCAACTAGTATATGTTACTATTTAAACCTTGGTGCAATTAGTATTTTATGAATTGTATATTATACATTTTATTTTTATTTAGATTATTTACTTTTTTATTTTTCATTATTTTTTGTCTCCTTTCTGTGTTCTACTCTTTTTGCACTACTGTTATTTGACTTGTTTCGCACCTATTTAGCAACAAAAATCATTTTCTGTTATGCCATAAAAATGACTTAGATTCAAATTCAATTAAGAAAGAGTAAGTTGGGGGAATACGGTTATAAAAAGGCAATTAAGGGCAAAGGTCACATGAGAGGTGAGTTAAGTCAACAGTATGTGACTGTTGATAAAGTGGGCCTTTGCTCATATCTGGAAATGAACATAAGAATACAGCAAAATGAATCATGCAGAGCTGTTAAATCCTTGTACCTGTCCAGTAGTTCCCAGTCTTCTCCTCCCCAGCGGTCTTTAAACTCCTCTGTGTTCATGCCACCAATCTTGTCAAAGTCTGACTTGTAAATGCCAAAAAGACCAAAGCCGTTAACCTCCCAGTAACCTTCACAGAGAGAAAGATATGGGCTTTATTATAAATACAGGCTTCATCAGTGTAATCAAACATTTATTGAGATGTGTGTGACTATGCACGAGTCGTGTGTGTGTGTGTGTGTGTGTGTTACCATCAGGCTCTTGTGGTGAACTGCCACAGCCCAGTCTCATGACTATAGGAGCAAAGGCCAGTTTACCCTCCACACAGTGTTTCCTGATGCTCTCCAGAATGTTCAGAGGGAAATGAATGTGCAGGTCACACAGAAACACAATACTGTGACTGTCCTGTGAATGTACAAAAAAACATTCTGTCAAATCACACACTGCGCTGGTGTGGTGCAAAAACAATTACTGATCAAAAAGCCTTTTGATTGTCTAACGTCATCTTTAATTCTAAATTGCAACATAGCAACGTTTATACAGTCATTAACATGAGAAGGATTCCTATAAACGGTTTAAACCTCATCCTACATTTCTCTGCCAGCAGTGATTCATGTCCGATAATCAGTTTAACATCAAGATTAAAAGTGTAATCCCTGTATGGGAAATTATTAATGATGATTAATGCTTCATTCACACAGTTACCGTAATTATGAGTTCCTGACATAAACCATTTACAGTGTCCAATATGAACACTTGCCAAGAAGCAAATGCAAGCAAAATTTGACTTTGGCGAATAAATAAAAAGTTAGGGTCGATTTATACTACCGCCTCAAAAGTAATCGGCCTTAATCTGATTTACATCTCTCCAAAAATGTAACCATGTGTCGTGTCAAAACAGACCACAACAGCGGTGACGGGTCCGCTTTGTAACCAAAGACTGTTTAGATTATTTTCATATCACATTGTATTTGGGCTCGTTTTAATCGGGAGCATCTGCTGTATTCATATCCTGTCTGTTTTTTTATGAAATGTATGATTCTTTCAGAAACGAAAGCACTTTCTCTCAATACACTAGCATTTTGTCTTTGTACTCGCAAAGTGACACAGACACCAACGTAGAACTATAAATGCAAACCACCGCATTGGCCACTACACAGAGCCTAAGGTGTAGGTTTGACGCGGAAGTATAAACTGGGCGTTACTTGTCGATGGCTGGTAATTTCATTAGAACATAATATGTGGTTTAGTTTGAAATTTTGTCCATTTAAGAGATCTCTTGTGACTCTGACTTTGATCTTGGTGGAAATGTACTATCTGAAGTTCATCTAGGATGCTTTTCTGATCTTTTCCCCTCCAGAAATCCCTGTGTAGACACATATGTGGATGTTCCTCATATTAAGCCTCCAAAATGAAAATAGGAGAAACAAAACCAAATGGGTCTTGTCATTTTTGTTTCAGGAGCACTGGATGACCTGCGCATTTTTTGCCAAAAATTGGAAATACTTCTAAATAACATTGTCATAAGGACAAAATATGTATTTCTATTGACAAGAATTTCCACAATTTTGCACAAGAGGAAAAAAACCGAGAGCGGTGAGAAGAGAGAAGACGGCTTATATGCGGTCACTTCCTCAGCAGCGGCGTTAACGTCAGATAAGAGTACGTAACAAAAGAGTTTCATCTTCAGATCTTTACCTCTATGGTGTCCACACCAATTTGTAACCCAGCAGAACGTTCAAAGTTTCCTTCCCTCCTCAAATATTCATATCTATGTGACCAAAGAGAAAAATCCAGAAAAACAGAATTTTACTCTAATGATTTTAAAGACAGCCTCATTCATTTTCAAATATACAAAAAAGTAATAAACTACAAATGTCCCTACATTTTTATGCTAAGTGGCAACAAAGAATAACACTGGCTATCAATTTAATACTGTATATTGCTTGAACATATTGAGATGAAGGTTTACTCTATATTTGTGTGTGTGTGGGTGTGTGTGTTTACTTTGGCACAGAACTTTCTCTAAGGGCCTGTTCCACATCCATGTCTTCACTCTGGAAGTCCACAACAATGATGTTAAAGTTGTCGTCCTTTGTCTCACGATGCAGATTCTCCATATCAGAAATGAACTGCTGAACCCAACGGGCCTGATTCTTTACTGTAGGAAACATACCCATCATTATAAAATGGCAGCGTGCAAATAGTGATAGATGCCATATACACTAATTGTAATAGTAACAAAAAGCATCTTCTTTACACTAAGTGCAAATAGTTGCAGATACTATTTTATGCCCTAATTATACTAACATACAGATCCCTGGATCATGTTTATTTTGAGTCCCAGAGACACCCTGCACCAACCCCTACCCCTTAACCTAACCCTAACCTTACCTTGCAAATATTGAATCATGCTTTTACTGCAGTAACTATAGTTTCACAGTGGTATTTTGTATTAAAATCATAGTAACAACAAAATTAAACATTGTTACTATATTAACACCATATTACTGTAGTAAAACCATGGTTAATTTCACCCGGATCAAACCTTTCCCTCAACTCCCCGATCTCACCTTGACCAAGTCACTGCGGGAAAATAAATCATTCTTATTTATTACTATAAGTAGTCCTAAAGGAAATATTAATAGTGGACACAGAAAACAGGATGGGAAAAAGAGGGACAAAAAGTGGATTTGAACCTGGGTCGTCTGCACGGATTAAACACATGCACACAGTCGTTACACCCGACGCGTGACAGTGACACTAGGGGTGCCTCAGACATATCAGAACCAAACAAAGATCAAACAAAGATTAATAAGGCAGAGGTGATCATCCTCACCTGGTTTACATATTCTGGTGCACTAATGTCTTTTTAGCCATCTATTCTTCAATGATTAAAATAAAATAAGAATATATTACTGCAAAGACTGATAACAGACAGAACAAATCCAGATCTGACATATTACCTGGCACCACAAAATGCACCATGACATCTTTTTTCCACTGTAGGATCACTGGCTGGCAGAGCAGGGGTTTGGCAAATACTGTGCCCCACTGTGGGGTGGCATGGGCCCCTCGGGTAGGCGTGCGAAAGAGAGCCGGTGGGCTGGCTACAGGAGCAGAGGGAGACGAGGCAGTGGCCCCCTCTACATTCTCCAGGCTGTCTTCCACTCGGCCACGGTGCAACAGCATGTAGATGTACTCGGACAGTCGGACCACTTTACGACCTCTCTCCATTAACTCCAGCTCAATCAGGTAGCGGTTACCACGTGCAGAGTCACGACGCTTTTCAACGTTTATGATGCGGAGGAGAGTGTAAATCCTGGGAAAGAGGGAAAAGGTGAAAAAGAGAGGGAGAGGATGACCAGATGGTGGAGCAAGTGATCAGATACTTGAAAGAGTGTCGCTGTTAAATTAGGGCTCAAACAGTCTGGTATTGTTGTGAAAATACAACTATTAAATGTGCTTAAGAGTAGTACTCATGTTCAAGATTATTTACAGCATTTCTTTGGATCATTTAATAGCTGGAAGAAAAAGAGAAAAAAAGAAACTGCAAACAAAAGTAATGAATTAAACAACAAATATTCGATTACAGATATATAGTGAATACACATATTCTACTGACATATTGTGAATTAACCCTTGTGTGTCAATAAAACAAAAGTTACTCAGAGGTTCTTAGAAGACAAAAATGTCATAACTACCAAATATTCATTCATTTTCAGAATTCATTAATTCCAGTTTGTTTTTTATGAAAAAAATATAAATATAAAAAAATGTCTGCATCAAAAAACTGCCATAAAAATATTAGATATTAATATTATTTTCCACTTTCACTGACCAACATCAGTCCTGATCATAACTTCCAAATATTAATTCATTTTCAGGATTTTAACCATTTAAATGTTGTGTTTCCATGTTTTATGGGGACATTCCATAGACATAATGTTTTTATACTGTACAAACTATAGATTATATCCCCTAATATAATCCCCTAAGCCAGGGCTCCGGAATGAAAGCCTAATATCATAGAATCCATGATTGTATGCTTTAATGGCACTGGGCTCAAATATTGCCGTTTTAATGGGTTTCAATGGGGACATGTTTGTCCTGAAGATCCTGAGTGTAACTATGTTGTGTACACAATGCATTATAGATGTATTATAGATGTATTATAGGAACTGAGGTTGAAATATCAAAATCCCCCCCAAAATACACAAAGGTCGCACAAGGGTTACATATGTATGAATTGTAAGGTATCCATTTACTTTAATTACAGTAATTATAATTTTTTCTAAATCAATTGAAACTTTGTAATGCAGCACTTTTCACACTACTTAAGATGAATCGCTTATGTAGAATTCTTCCTCTTTTAATAAGACTCTGGATAAAAGCGCAAATATATGTAGCACTGAATTAAACAATACAGAATACAAATATATACAGTGTGATTCCTTCAGATTTCAAATACTTACTGAATCACAACGAAATCATGACCACAGAGCCATGATACAAACCCAAATGTGAATGATTTCAACCGTAACGCCCCTAGTGTAAGCAGCTATTTATCTGTCAATTTTTAACGTATAGAACTATTTATCATACAGTTGTACGAACACCAGCACACATTCCTTACCCTCTATTGCGCTCATTGAGTTTCTCCATGTACTGCGCCAGCACGTCCACCACTTCGCTCTCAGGTAGCTGCAGGTTTCCTGACACGTTGCACCGAAGATCATTCCAATCAGAGCGCAACGTCTCAAAGTCCAAACTGTTGACAGAAAACGTTCTCTGCCAATTAATGGCCTCCTCTGCCCACCCAGGGCGGGGCTCAACGTCTTCATAGCTGTACTCCGATAGACCGCCATCTTCTTCTGGTTCTGGGTCTGTCTCCGGCCGCTGTTGTTGGGACTCTGTGATCTCAGAGGTGTGCAAGTAGGAAGTGACACGGAGTGGTTCAGTCGGACGAGCGTTCTCAGAAGAGTTTGAGGATGGAGTAGTGGGTGTAGGAAGCGGTGGATGGGTTGCAATGGCCCTTGAACGGCCCTTTTCCCAGACACCCCGTATCCTTCTATCAAAGCGGCTTTGCATTGCTGCTCTGTTTGAAAGGGCATGAATTTCAGCTGGCTTGCTAAAGTTTGAGCTCGCTAGAACAACTTTGTTCTCCTCTCGAGGAGACCTCGCAAATATCTGGGATGCCCGCAGGGCACCTTTATTGAATTTTGGTTTGGCAATGAGGTTACCCAACTTGGTGGTTTTGCCATTCTGGTACAAGAAAACTCCAGGGAAGACCTCCCTAGGTTGGCGTGAAACAGGACTTTGCTTCTGCTTAGCAGGACGGGGTCTGGTTACATAGATCTTGTTGTCCTTCTTGCGTTCCCTCTTCTTGGTGTTGATGTTGCCAAGGTTGTAGCTGTTGCCATGGGCATGGTTGCTACCTTGGGAACGGATGGTGTGGGTTGGATTGCTTAGGATCTGCTTGGCTCGGCTGTTGAAGGCTACCAAGTTGGATTTCTGTGGGAATAGCAAAGCCGACCGGCTTATTTTGGGGGAACGTTCTTCCATCCGACCCTCTCTAAAGTCCCGCCGTTCCCTGTGAACCCATTTGAGAGAACGGCCTTGCACTCGTACCCCGCCCTCCTGTATTTCTCTTGTGAAAAAGTGTCTTTGCTCTCTCATCGGAGCTGTATTGTCTGGCTCTACCTCCTTTCTCTCTTGCACTGTGGGAACTGACTTATGGGAGGGGCTTAAGGTGTGACTTGATTGGCTGGTATTGGTAGACTTCTTTGCTGACTGGGTGCCAATAACTTGTGCTTCATCATCTATATCTGCCCCTTCTACTTCTTCAAGAAAATCTACAGCAAAACAACACAAACATTGACCACTACGATGGAAAACGCATAAGTGGAGATCTAAGGTCACATTGAGGCATTTCTGGTTAGCAATTGTCCATGACAGACCATATATAGTATAGTCCTATTAAACAATATGCCACTTAAAGGCCAATCACACCGAAAGCAAATATTTGCCATATATATATATATTTTTTTTAAGTTGCAATGAGTAATTTCTGCACCACTAGTGGGAACAAACGGAACTGCAATCAGTTTGTTTCAGCAGCCAAACACTGGCCCAACCATTGCATGTGTTTAGGGCGCAACAGAACAATAACCATTTTTTAAATTCCATTTGCTACCATTAGTTGCACATAAATAACACGCTGCAACTTCAAATTGAAGCAATGCATTTCCATAGACATATTCACACTGGGGACAAAATGCATGATTGCAAAGCAAGTTTTTTCCCCCCTCTATCCTGTAGGTAAATCTTTCCCTACAACAAAGGACTGTTGCACACCTCAGCGCATAATTCCAAATGAGAACTGATAATGAACTATAGCCTATAAACCTTTAAAGACAGACCTACTTTGAGATTGGCACAGTCGTTAATAAATGCTGTATGCTTCTTCAGAACATTAAAAGTCCCCATTATTTTGAGTTCACAAATCACAAAAAAAACAAACAAATACAAATTAATAGAGGAATTTGTAGTGAATAACTACACTACCTATAATCCTGAAAAGAGGAATATACACCAATCAGAGATTCACGAGAGAACCAAGATGACTAAAAATTTATTCCTACAGTATATCATGCTATCACTAAAACATTGTGTTATAGCGAAAGTAAAATTTTTATTAAATTATTGTGATTTTGTTTATTAGATGGCTTGTATTTTGCATTAAATTGAATAAAATCTTCATCGTCTGGTTAGATATAAGGCCCTTTCCCACTACAGGTACTAAAGTCTGTTAAAGGCACTATTACCCAGAACTAGAGTTCAATTAATTAAAAAATGCTGTCGTTTAAGCCATTAAACATTAGGCATTAAGCAAGGCAGCTGTTTACATTTTCGGATACAGCCAATGTTGAATGTTAACATTAGTTATTACACGGCGCTCTGGAAAACTGGATTCTAATTACTCAATGGCACCATCTAGCGGCCTGATATTTATAAGTAACAACCGCACATCCAGGGATTATAACTATCAGACTGGACATCTGGTCATTTTTTCTGCTTCTTGGATCACTGTTCCAACTCAATGATTCATTTAGAGTCAGACGCATAAACAGTAAACACCAATATTTGGATGGATTTCAGCTATTCAGCTATTTATTTCTTCTCACATAATTGCATGGTTTCAAAGCAAATCTATGTTTCATTCCCAATTATTTATTTATTTGTTTTTTAGCCATGTAATAAGCAGGATAATGTACAGTCAGCCGGTTGTTTTCACAAAATAAAAACGTTTAGGTTGATACAAGAGTCCTCCGCTTTGCATCGGGGTCCTGATCACCCTGTCTGGGTATATTTTGCGATAACAACTGGCTGACTGTACATTATCCCTTACTTAATGCACTATGAACTAACAATGAACAATTGTATTTTTATCAACTAACCTCAATAAAGATTAATCAATGCTATGGAAAAAAATTGTTTACTGTTTGTTCATAATACCTAATGCATTAACTAATGTTTACAAATGGAACCTTATTATAAAGTGTTATGAAGTGACAGACGAGTTATTTGGCATTTAAGCGAGTGGAATATGTATTATCAGATGGGTTGTTCTGTATCTTACATTCAAGCATGTGAATGACCGGGGTGCTTTTTCACTTTGCTCTTTGCGTGATTACTGAAGACATTTTTATTCTGCGATTTGTTTTGCTTTTTTGTTTCATTCTTGGTGTGAACATGGCATAACCCTTCGAAAATAATTACAACTCTAACCAGTCAGCTAATATCTGGCAGCAACCCAAGGTCATTATACACTGATATACTGTAATAAAGCATTATTTCTCTTCTGGATCACTGATCACAGATCACACACACATGCGCGCACGCACACACACACACATACACACACACAAACACAACTAAATTTACCATCAGGATTAGGGAAGAAGAATGGCCTGTCATCTTCCTCCTCATCCATCTTCATGTATTTGTAGAAGCCAAACCTTTCAGAGATGGAGAGAGAAAGAGAATTAAAGAGATTTAAAGAAACATACTATGTGTTACTCAACAGTCTGACAAATTTTATATTAAAAACAATTATAATTATTTTTCAACAATATGTAACTTATTGCAGCTCTTAAATTACTTTCCTTTTCTGCAGATGTAATAAAGGTCACATGGGCAGGGAACAAAAATATGAACCAATAGAGTCCCGCTCAACATTATTCAGTTCCAGTAGATAAATACATCACATACAGAAGCTAAATGTGTTTGGCGTTTCATGTTGGCTTTAAAGACATATGAATTCTCTGTTTGTCTGTCACAGATCAGGTTTGATAATATCCAAGCATGTATTTTGAGTCCTACTGTAACTAAATGCTATGCATGCATTATATTCCTTTGCACTACATATTTACACATTGCAAGGTGCAACACATTAACTAGAACTTGCATTAACATCATTATAATTTAAAGCCAAATCTTACTTCTCCAGATAGATGGGTGACTCTCTGTAGAAGCACTTGTTCTCTCTCTCCATGTGTGTGAGGCGGGTAAAGTCATTGGGATAAACAAATGAAAGATAGACCTGCGGACATTGTACCAGACATCGAGTTAATAACTTGAGAGTATGTTCACAAAGGATATTCAGAACTTGTACTGTACAATATACTGTTTTTTTTTAAATATGTAAAACAGAATGGAGTATACAACAAGAAACATTTTAAGCAGTTTCATTACATATGCTTACTTAAAGGGATAGTTCACCCAAAAAAGTAAATTCTCTCATCATTTACTCACCCTCATGCCATCCCAGATGTGTATGGCTTCCTTTCATCTGCAGAACACAAACGAACGTTTGTTTGAAGAATATTTCAGCTCTGTAGGTCCATAGAGTGAAAGTGAATGGGGGCCAAAATTTTGACGATACAAAAGGCAACATTAAAGTATCCAGATGACTCTGGTGGTTAAATCCATGTCTTCTGATGCTAAATGATAGGTGTGGGTGAGAAACAGATCAATATTTAAGTCCTTTTTCCTTCGCTTTCACTTTCTCCTACTTTTGTTTTTGGTGATTCACATTCTACATGCACATCGCTCCCTACTGGGCAGAGAGGAGAATTTATGATAAGAATTATTTAAATATTGATCGGTTTCTCACCCACACCTATCATATTGTGTCTGAACACATGGATTTAACCACTGGAGTCTGATGGATTACTTTTAAGCTCACTTTATGTGGCTTTTGTAGATTCAAAATGTTGGCACCCATTCACTTGCATAGTATGGACCTTCAGAGCTGAAATATTCTTCAAAAAATGTTAATTTGTGTTCTGCAGAGGATACAAAGTCATACACATCTGGAATGGCATGAGATTGAGCTCTCCCAGGAGATTTTTATTTATTTGGTATTATCGTTTTAATTGAATTTATTTATTTGCATTTTCAAAAACAGCACCAAAGCATTCATTTCTGGTGATTTTAGAGCATCATTTGTACATTTAGAAGCCAACATTTATTGTGTTTAATCTTTCATGTTATGTTAGTACCTTGATACACCTTTAGCTTGAAAATGTCTTCACCTGCAATTGTTCAGACTTCACTCACACATAATGATTGAATGCAGCTGCAGGTTTTGTTTCAGTGAATTGTAAGTAAATATTGACTTCATTCAGCATTGGTTTTGTTTTCTGTCTTCTAAATCATCCCGTTAATATCTTACTGTGTGACAAAGTCCTTCAAACGATTCAGCCGGCACGTTAGACAAATTCATTGAGAAGAACCACTCAAGAGTGATTATTTCACGCATCGGGCCTCTGAGAGGCTCGTGAGCCTATGGCCATATTTAAAATCGCATAATATCCTCACTGTTGTTTCCAAACACAGATATAACAGAAACATTTAGTGTAGAATGGTAAAAGGCATTCAGTGCATGGTCTATATATTCCGTGGGGGGCACCACAACACGTCATCGGAACGCACAGTGTGCATTTTGTTAGACACACGTGCTAAATTTGCCTTGGTAGATCAGCCCCCGAAGCGATGCCACCTTAGGCGCTCGCCTATGTCACCTAATGGGTTGACTGGCCCTGAATACAAGTTAAGCTTAATCAGCAGCATTATGTGGGATAATGTTGATAACCACAACAATTTATTTCGACTTGTTCGTTCTTTTCT
Organism: Moxostoma hubbsi; assembly: GCA_032164185.1. Classification (NCBI taxonomy): domain Eukaryota; kingdom Metazoa; phylum Chordata; class Actinopteri; order Cypriniformes; family Catostomidae; genus Moxostoma; species Moxostoma hubbsi. The sequence goes on along the minus strand of JAVLUX010000040.1, from coordinate 22,106,789 downwards.
TTAAAAAAAGCAAAAATCGAGGTTACAGTGAGGCACTTACAATGGAAGTGAATGGGGCCAATTTCAAATGTAAAGCTAATAATTTTATAAAAACACATATTTATTTGTTTCTTAAAACTTGTGCCTGAATTGAGCTATTAAATTGTGTAAATTAACATATTTGGGGGATTGCAGGGTTAATAGAGTTATAGTCATGGCAAAAAAGTTGGCTATAACTTTACCCAGAAAAGGCAAGTGATTTTATCACACAAAAATTATGTTCTAAAATTGGCCCCCATTCACTTCCACTGTAAGTGCTTCACTCTATTAATTATTTTTGCTTTTTTTAAAGAAAATTAATTTTTGTTTTAATCAACATTATGCCACAAATGCTGCCGATTGAGCACAATTTATACTGAACCCATTCATATAAAATGTGTTTGAAAATTTTTGGCAGATTGATCAAACAATTTGTCAAGAAGATGTTAAAAATCTCGGTTAATATTGATTCTATGTTCATTTATTGTACTTGAATTGGAAGGTCAAGTCAAGCACATTGCATTTCGGGATACACACACCAAAACAAACAAACAAACAAACAAAGACAAAAAAAAAAAAAAAAAAAACTGTACAAATTGCATGTTAGAAGTAATTCCAAAAAAAAAAAAAAATTGTTACAGTGTGTAATTGCATTCATCAACCAAAAGAGGGCAGTATTCACATGAGATGTCTGAGACCACAGCGGCATCAAGATACAGGGCATCTGGTGTAAATTGTTTCTTAAAGGCCTTTTCTTCCATACTCTTTAACAAAACATTTGCATAAATGTGTGTGTGGGGTCCAAAATTAACTTTTTTATTAATTAACTACACCTGCTAATGGCGGGTGAATTAGAAAAAATCTGGCTAAAAACACTTCCAATGCAGCCATTAAACTGGTCACACTATAGCTCTTCTACTATGTGCAATGTTGCAGTTCTTCTTAATAAAAAAACATCAGCAAATTGGTGAGTACCTACTTTTTGTTTCACATTTGGCACCTGAATAAATGTTCTATATGTTCTATTAAACTCACAAACTGCAGGCCTTGATAGCGGGCGATAGGAAAATCTTTGACCACATAAGTCGGCGAGTACAGACAGGTGGGCAAAACATTCTCAAGATGAGCAGGGTTAATCATGGGTACTGCAGAGAGAGAGAGAGAGAGAGAGAGAGAGAGAAAGATCAAAGTATTGTCACAGAGACAGTTGATATATTACCAGAGGCACATTAAATTCTTATTTCATACATTATTCATCACACAGAAGCACGAATAGAAAACACAAAAGGTGGAGAGACAATTTCAATGGAATTAAAACCAACCCTGCAGAAAAGACCAGCCAAGACTAGCATCAATATCCATGCCAGCCCTGCCTGGTTTTTGCTGGTTAGTGCTGGTCTAGCTGGTGGACCAGTAAAACTTAAGTTGGTGAAGTTGGTCAACCAGCACAGTCTTTATCTAATCTGAAAAAACTGACATGCATTAAGAATTCTTTTGGAATCGAATTGTAAGGTGCCTTAAGATTCCCACTCCTTGTAGATAGAGATGAAGATGAGACTCAAATAGAGGTCTAGAAAAGGGGATATGCTGGGACACATAGAGGCTCACTGTTGAAGAAGGTGTCGCGGGGGTCTGGTTGCAGCATATCGGCACCATGTAGGCTGCTGTGGGTCTGGATCTCTGCTGGGATGGGGATGTGACTCGCCAGTGTCTGAGGAATGTGATCCACATGGTTCATCTTCAAACTGCTCTCATCTGTCACACAAAAAAAAACAAAGAATGATGAATGGATATGAAAAATCATTGTTTATGTACATGCATTGCACAGCAGAAAGAAAGGTTTTGAAAGACAATATGAAACAGCATTCGCAGCGCATTTAATTTTCATAATGTAACTTTTGAGTGGGGTTCAATACTACACTGAAAATCTGGATTCAAAATCTAGGTTAAATCTGGAAATAAACAAAGTATTAGACTTTTGAGATATTTAAAACAAAGAAATATTTAAGTTTCTGCACTATTTCTATTTCATTTCACTAAGCAAATTGGCCATGTTAACTCCCAAACTTCTTAAAACATGCTGGATAACATGATTATCAGGTTTTGTTCATGCCAGCTTGAGTGCATGCTGTCATTAAAGTGAGAGAAAATCAATAAAGCAAGAAAAACAATAATTCTTGTCAACTTCTCACTCAAACTGTAATGCTGATCATATAACTTGTAATGAAAAAAAAAACAAAACTTTATTAAATGAGAAAAATATGCAAAACCACTAAACCAGCAATATCAACCAACAAATTTCCTTTCAACCACCAAAAATCATCGTACTAACCCCCACAGCAGAAACTCAGAACACCCAAGCAATTGCTAGCTAGGTAGACAGACATACAGCTAGATAGATATACAGACAGACAGACATCAAGTCAAACAGGCTGACAGATAGCCAGCCAGCCAGCTAGCTAGACAGACAGCTATCTAGCTGGACAGACAGACAGACAGACATACAAACAGATAGCTAGCTAGCCAAAACCACTAAATCATTTAGAACAACCTAGCAACTTCCTATCAACAACCAAAAACACTGTCCCAACCCCGCAGCAGCAACTCAGAACAATGTAGCAATTGCTAGCTATCTAGCTAGATTAAAGAGCTGGATACATATAGTACATATATTCAGACAGACAGACAGACAGACTGTCAGACAGCTATTAACTAACTATCTAACTAGATAGATTGGGTTAGGGTTAAGTTAAATAGACTGACAAACAGCCAGCCAGCCACCTAGATAGGTAGACAGACAGACAAACAGCTAGCTTGCTAGATAGACAGACAGACAGACAGACAATCAGCTAGCCAAACAGACAGATATCTAGCTAGCTAGCTAGATAGACAGACAGACAGACAGCTAGCTAGATAGACAGCTAGCTAAATAAACAGAGATGGAAAAACAGACAGAAAGACAGACTGCTAGATAGCTAGATAGCTAGACAGAAAGCTAGCTAGCTAGATACACAGACAGACAGACAGACAGTTAGCTAGCCAAAGAGACAGACAACAACTAGATAGATAGATAGACAGAAAAACAGACAGACAGACAGATAGCAAGCCAGACAGACATCTAGCTTGCTATATAGACAGACAGACAGTTAGCGAGCCAAACAGACAAACAACTAGCTAGCTAGACAGACAGATAAACAGACAGACAGACAGCTAACAAGCTAGACAGACAGACAGATAGATACCAAGCTACATAGACAGCTAGATAGCTAGACAGACAGACAGTTAGATAGTCAAACAGACAGACAGCTAGCTAGTTAGATAGACAGACAAACAGACAAATAACTAGCTGAATAGACAGCTAGCTAGCTAGATAGACAGACAGATGGCAAACAGACAGACAGACAGACAGACAGCTAGCTAGCCAAACAGTTTGTTTGCTAGATATACAGACATACAGACAGACAGTTGTTAGCTAGCAGACAGACAGCTAGCTAGATAGAGAGTCATAAAAACAGACAGACAGCTAGCTTGCTAGATAGACAGACAGTTAGCTAGCCAAAAAGACAGACAACTAGTTAGCAAGACAGACAGACAGATACTAAGCTGCATAGACAGCTAGACAGATAGATAGACAGACAAACAGTTAGCTAACCAAACAGACAGACAGCTAGCTAAATAGACAGATGTAAAAAAACAGATGGCAGACAGCTAGCTAGCTAGATAGCTAAACAGACATGGATGAACAGACAGACAGACAGAGATTTTAAGCTGTATGCCTGGCTAATATATGGGTCACTGCACAACAGAGACAATAGTGTCTTTGTGACAAGCGATGGTCCCAACCTTCCAGTGAAGAGGACCAGCAGAGCCCCGCCATGCAGATGACACACACACACGCTTTGATGTATGCCTCAAACAGGTGCCATCCACTAACATGTAAAGAGAGATAGAAGAGGTGGCTGTTGTCACACACACACTCGTCTCTTTAATGTGTGTGAGATGAATGCAGTGAAGTGTTTAAGCTGTGTGTCATGTTCAAAGGAAGAGTTCACATGAGTGTCAGAACCAGCGGCAGAATCAAAACAAAGAGAGCAACAAGACCAAAGGGAATACACTCAAGTATTTAATATTATAATACTGCTAATGCCAAACCAACAACTTACCAATGAGGCTCTGTTCTAATCACTTATATTTTGTAGACACATTATCAAAAGCAGGTTGCGGTATATTATTATTTCAGGACAGTCCACTAGTAGTAATCTATGGTTAAAGGAACAGTTCACCCAAAAATAGAAAAATACGTAATTGTCTTTCCAAGCCTGTATGGCTTACTTTCTTTCAAAGGCGCACAAAAGGAGAAATCTCACTGAATGTACGAGCTGCTCTTTTCTATTAAATGCAAGTGGATGGTGGTTACACTGTTAAGCCCCAAAAAGGAGTGAAAAAAAAGCACCATTAAAGTATTACAAGTACATTACATTACTCTACTGAAGTCAATAGCTTTGTATGAGAAACGGACCAAAATTTGAGTCAAAATTTGTTTGGTGTGAGGCATTCAAGCATAAATCTCAATCTTTTGGAGAGATGGCTTTCTCCAGTCCTGTTGCCTAGAGACACATATCCCACAGACCATTGCTTCCAACACTACAGCCTTAGATTATTTCATTAAACTGCAAATGTTAAAATGTCATAGAAGAAATGAAAATAGACACAAATGGGACAGTTGTAAACAAAGTAAGAGTTAAGAGCCGAAAAATTGATCTGGACTGCATATCTCAGATTATTTGGTTTTAGAAGAATTTGATGTGAAATGTTCAGACTGAAATTAAGACACTGTTGAGATCTCTTCTAAAATTCGAAAAGACATACTTTTTTTTCTCACAAGAGAAATATGAGAACCAAAAGACTTAATCTTGAGTCTCAATTTGATCTCCATTTTATCTCATTGCTGTCTGAATGTAAAAATCCATACGACATTTTTTTTGAGGAGTAGCCTAGCTAAAACAAATGCATAAAAACGGAATGTGTCGCAAGATGGCATTTGTATCAAAGACACTTCTGAAATGCCAGCGTGAAGGTCAGCAAAATTGCCATGGCAACGATTGCAAGCTTTGGCCGTTAGCACTAGCTGCCCGATCTCCCTTTGAGGGCAAGAAAGACCCATCTGAGACTTTATAACCTTGTTCTTCTTTCTCTCAGACTCATTCTTTTTCACTTATGTTACAACAGCACTAAGCACATTTTAAATTTTTCTTCACCCCGGGGCATTAATACTGACAATTGTGTTAAAAGGACATTAAGGACACTAAACTCATCAATTCTGAGTTGAACTCAGCAGGACACTATTAAAAGTCTTCTAGCCTACCACTTAGGAAACAGAAAACAACTTCCAAATGAAATGGTGTAAAAAGAGGCATAGTGAGTAATACATATAGTCATTCCAGGTCCGTTGGGATGCACTGTCAGGCACAGATTTTTCCCTCAGGATATCCATCTCATGAATAGTTAAAACCGCCCCATTGAGCAATAATTATGTGCAATAAATCTTAGTCTATTTATATTTATCCAACATACCCTACCTATTCTGCCATTCATTCCCTTGCACTATCTGTATATAACAGATTTGTATTTGTACACACACATTCTTATTGTGTATTTCTGTATATACTTAATTTTTCACTTTTTATTTTATTTATTATCTCTGTCTTGTTGTTCTATTGTTGTGCACTGGAAGCTTGTCACCAAGACAAAATCCTTGTATGTGTAATCATACTTGGCAATAAAGCTCATTCTGATTCTGATAGTACAATTCCATGCGCAAAGACCACAGACAGGAAACTCCATCAATCATCTCAACGCTCCAGAAAAAGCATTTCCCTATCTGTAACTCACTCGACGTTGTGTCGATGAGTTGACACTAGGGGGTCGCTCCTGCGGAGCCCAGACATCTCTGATCTTGAGAAAAGGCCAATGGAAATTGGCGTGTGGAATTTGTATGCCACTCCCCCGGACATACGGGTATAAAAGGAGTGAGGCTGCAAACACACATCAGATATCTTCTTCAGAGCCGTGCGAGCAAGTCACAGAGCTGAATTCCTCTGCCGCCTCCATTCATCTCTACACAATGTTGGATCTACGGCACTTTCCAGCGGTTCTCCCCCTCGCACACTACGTTGTGCTGAGAATACACCCCTGGGTGCTTCAGCAGCAGAAAAAGTTCACTTTGTTAATATATATATTTATATATACCTACATATACACACACACACACACACACACATATATATATATATATATATATATATATATATATATATATAAAACACACAAAAGAGTAATATTTTCTCTAAAAGAGATTTCAATGTCAGAACCAGCGGCAGACAACTCATAAATTGTTTATGCTCAGATCTCTGGACAAAGAAGCATCTAAAAAATTACATCAAAGACAAAAGTCAACAAACTGCTTAAAACCGTGAAGGAGTGGTGGCCATTGAATGGCTCGTCAATGCTGGTTAGTTTTGAAAATGGGTGATGTTTGTTGTGGAGGGAGGGTTACCCGTGTACAAGGAGATGTAGGTGGAATCAATGACCTCATACTTGAGTCCTGGCAGGAAAGGGCGCCACTGTAATAAAGAAAAAGGGAGAGAGAGTTAGAGAAAGAGTAATCTCAGCCACAGGTACAGTTGGCCATTCGCTGACCATCTGATGTGCATTACATGACAATGAAGAGAAATCTGAATGCTATGGGATACAATGACATTTTAGAGAGTTGTGTGCTCTGTAGAAACAGTTTGGGGAGGGCTCAAAATAAAACTGCTAAAGACCTGGCCGAAACTGCCAGTTTCAATCTGATTGGCTGGCTTTATGCAATTGTCTCCTGGCAAAGTCATGTCAACGTCAATGGAATTTTCAGCCACAAACAAAAAGATTGAACAGTTTAATGTGCTGTCAGGTGGGCTTTTGGTGTTGTATTGATCAATGTTAGGGAGTATCTAACTGAAAGTAGAATGTGGCAAATCCAGCGTTTTGTGATGTATTGGAACCGAGGCAGTAATCAAATGCAAAATTTGGCAGAACCAAATAATTTTAGTGAGTCAGTTCTTTTGGAAAGTTCATATAAATGAACCGATTAACATAAACGATTCCCTTATATTTAGCATTGGAAACTATGATTCAATTTGGTGAGTCAGTTCTTTTGGACAGTGTAGGTAAATTATCTATACACACCTTTCTTGAATCAATATATTTAGTTAATGGTTGCTGTTAATTTTAATTTCAGTTATATAAAATAGGGTGTTTTTGAGTTTATTCATGTAAATTAAGTTTCCCTATGTAAACATGCACTAAATGGATATCATTTTTATACTATCTCAAGTTCAAAAGAACAACTGTAAAAACAAAGCATCTCCAGACATGCTCTATTTGTTGCGTTGCATCTTTCTTTTCTTTAGCTCAATAACGCTTTTGGTGTGAATGGCCCCTTACACTTAAACGTTCCAATGGCCTGTTTGTTTATTCTGAAACCTATATGTAGATTTGCTAAACCAGTATAAAAAATAAATAAAATGTTCCATTGTAAATGTAGCAATGGATGCACTATTTATGATACTATTGTCGTCAGATTTTATTGCTGATATGAAATGTGTTTTCGGAATGTAATTTGACCAACAGTCATTCCCTGTTCAAGTAGATAGGAGCTGTCCTTGACTGGATATAGCTGCTTGAAGACATTAAGTAAAGTAAAGTCATTTGTATTTGTACAGCACTTTACACAGCACACATCATTTCAAGCAGCTTTACAGGAAATCATGCATTAACAAAAACAAACAAATTAAACTGTAACATCTATAATGTCTTACAGTGATCATTGTGTAGTTTGATTAAATATAATTGTAAAATGTTTATAGAAATTAAATAATTGTATTTAGAACTCCTTTGAGCACGCTGAAGGTGACTGTGGCAAGGAACATAAACTCCATTAGATGTTGGTTAATGGAGAAAAATAACCTAACCAGACTCACTGTAGGAGCCAGTTCCCCTCTGTCTAAACAACATGAACTTAAAGCCAATATTAGTTGTGTGCAGTGCTAAGGTCCAGTGTTATAATTATTTTTATTTTTTTTATGAACTAAGATTAATGACCAATGTCTTTGAAGTTCATCCTGGATTAACTGTAGAAGTTCACATTGATCCATTGTCCTTTGTTAGTTGGCTGATGAAGGCTTTTGTTGTCAATTAAATGATAGTCTACGTATTCCATTTCAAGAGTGTAGTCCATCAATAGAAAAATGTGATGCAGGCAGAGATAAACGATGAGATGCATCGCAGTTCAACCTGCATGGCATTTCGGTGCGGTTTGGTGGGGTCCATCCCAAGTACAAGGTTCAGGCAGTGGCGTATGAAGTATCCAATGTCTTACAGTTAGAGTTGGCATCAGTTCATCCCCTGAAGTCAAAAAACTGAAGTGATGTCTGGCCAGCACCGGCTGTAGTTTGTTGTCATCTCTCAGCGACACGTAGCGTTGGAGTCCGACACCAAGCAGGAACGGAGCTGGATCTGGCAGGCTCTGGTAACCTCGGTATATGAATCCAAGAAAACCTGGAAACAAATAGAATAATATTAGCATAGATGCCATTCAATATTATGTAGAGTCATAGATAATGATGGAAGTTTCTGGTTCTGGTAGACCTAACTAATGCAGTCTAAATGTGAGTTGATGGATAAATGAGGTATATGCCTGGCTAAATAGATGAGTCTTTAGTCTAGACTTAAATTGAATGAGTGTGTCTGCATGCTATGAGTTTGCTAAAATACATGTATACTGACCTGGCAGCTTTTAGTGCCTGTCTGTAGCTACAGACAATATCCTTGCATGCACTGTGAAATACCTTTAATTTTGTATTCATCCGCTTGCTCTCCATTTTCCAAGCTGCTCTCTTGAGAGCATGAGAGTATGTGAGACAATTCTGGAAGTTTATTAGTGAAGCTAAGGTGTAGATTGAGTAACATTAGCTGATTGCAACACACAAGAGACGAGATAATAATCTGAGATGTCATCGCTCTGCAGTAGAATTTCTATAGTATCAACATCAACTCCATATGACAGAATTAAATCTAGCATATGATTATGGCAATGAGTTGGACCTGTCACAACCAAGAGAGTAGAAAATATCAATAAATGCTAATCCCAATGTGTCATTTCCATTTTCTATGTGAATTTTGAAGTCACCATCAATTAAAGGTCTATCTACATTAACTACTAGATCAGATACAAAATTAGCAAATTCACGGAATCTATAGTAAGGCCTGGGTGATCTATATACTATAGCAAGACAAAATATTTTTATTTATATCTAACGGTGTCATATTAAGCATTATTAGTTCAAAAGACTTAAACTTATATCTGGTCCTCTTAGTAATACCAAAAACTTCACTGTAAATTGTAGCAACACCTCCTCGACCCTTCAGGTGAGGCCCATGTTTCTAACAATAAACTTGGGGAGTAGATTCATTTAAACTAAACGAATATTAATTCAGTTAAAGCCAGGTTTCAGTTAAACAGAGCACATCCAAACTATGATGTGTAATAATTTAATTTAAAATTAGTGTTTTGGTAGAAAGAGATCTAATGTTTATTAGCCCTACCTTTATATGATGTTTATCTTACTTTTTTTACCTTTATCACATTTTTCCTAAATGATTTAGTGAGAGTTTTGTGTTTGTTAGTTCAGAGAACAGACACAGTCTCTATATGATATTAAAGTGATACAGACTCTATGTGTTGTAGTTTATGTGACCTGTGTGACGTCTCAAGGCTGCTAGCAGACGTTCGGATTAACCAGTTTGCTTGCTTCCTGACCTGGGCTACAGTTAGTCAAATATTATCATTATTCCCTGGAGGCATGTAGTTCGTCTCTCTTTAGCAGGTCGGGTCTTCCCCAAAAACTCTTCCAATTGTCAATAAATCCTATTCTATTCTCCAGAAACCACTCAGACATCCAGCCGTTCAGTGACACAAATCTCCTATAAACCTCCCACCATGAAGAGTAGGGAGGAAGCCCGAGCATATTACAGTGTCTGACATAATTTTCTCAAGTTCACACACATCTTTAACATTATTTCTACTGATCTCTGACTGGCAAAGCTGGACATCATTAGTGCAAACATGAATAACAATTTTAGAAAATCTACATTTAGCATTAGCCAGCACTTGCAAATTTGATCTGATGTCAGATGCCCAAGCCCCTGAAATGCATTTAACAATTTTGACTGGAGTCTCTTTTTCCACGTTCCTTACAATAGAATCTTCTATAACCAGGGCTCTTTCAACATGATTCTCAGTGGGTGCAATCACTGAGTGGGGAGAATTGATTGGAAACCCTAACAGGAACGGGAGAAGCGCCCTGATGCAGGGGCTCTACAGCCGGAACCAAAGTGTGTGTGTTGCTTGCTGTTCTACCGCATCTGAAATATTATCTACCGGCTTCTCTTTCTAACTGATCTCCACTAGTGTTTGGATATGTGCCTCTAGCTTATTAACCTTCTCCGTCAGCCTGACTAATTCCTTATATTTATAACATGTGAATCGCTCACTGCTGATGGAAGAAGCTACAGTAAACATTCGGCATGTAATGCAGGAAGTAATACCATGAGCGGATGCCATGACTTACCCCAATTTTTTGTTGTTGTTATGGTTGTTCTTGAGCGCAGAGGGTTTGAGATCGATGTTTGAGACTGATGCAATAATCTGTGTAAAACACAGTGGAGAAAACGCATGCACGCAGTCGAGACAAGAGATGTAGTCAAGTGGAAATAAGTGGGAAAAAGAAAAAAAAACGTGAGAAATGTTTGCGCGTGGTATAATAAACACAGATGAAACAGAAGAAAAGCAGAAAAACCAGAAGCACGTAGTAAAATGGCAAAGGATAAAATGATGAACGTATAAGAATAACAATAAGCAATACTAAGCAGGCTAGCGAGCTACAAACACTCATGCAGTGTGCCATCAGCAACAGGAACAGGACATTACAAATACGGCTGCCAATTGACCAGACTTGCCTTAAAGGGACTTTGGAGGAAGGGTGAAAAACTGCATAGATATTCATTACTCTATTTTTCAAACTCTACAAGGTCTGCCTCACACAAAAGATCGACCTACTCAGTACAAAACAATTCACAGCAGGAAATAAGAAACACACACACATCAATGTTAGCTTCTTCAGCGGCACTTACAACTACAATATAACAAGCAATAATTATTTTAATGACATTAATGGCACAATTATCATGTCACTTCTACTCTTTGTAATAAGGGGAGACAGGCCACTTTCCACAGCAAAACACACAAACACACACACACACACACACACACAAGTGCACGTTGGTGCGGCTATCCTTATGAGGACTCTTCATAGTCATGATGATTTTTATACTGTATGAACTATAGATTCTATCCAATAACCTAACCCTCACAAAAAACTTTATGCATTTTTGCATTAAAAAAAACAAACATCATTTTGTATGTTTTTTTAAGTGATTTGAATTATGGGGATACTAGAAATGTCCTCATACACCACATTTATAGCATAAAACCCTTGTAATGGCATTTTTACATTTTCAAAAAAAAAAAAAAGTTTTGTATGCTTTTTTAAGGGATTTGAATTATGGGACGCACACACACATGGCGCGCACACACACATAACATTACTGAGGACAGACCAGTATAGACAGACATATGAGGTCTGTTTTATATGTCCAAATTGCTAACCCTAACCTTCAAACTATGTTTAACTTGACACTAAAAAACGACATTCTTAGAAAAGCCCTCATTATAAATCTATCTCAGACTGATTGACGAATTCAATTGCAAAATGGATTGTGTGAACTGTTGGCCAATGATAGGCAGATGACATAAGCTTAATACGGAAATAAACAAAATATTGTATACTAATGTGTCTTTTCGGTAAAACTTTACAATAAGCTTCTTTAGGGATTCATTAGGGATCATGAACAAACAGTTATCAATATATTGTTTACAGCATTTATTAATCTTTGTTAACATTAGTTCATAAAAATAAAATTGTTGATTGTAAGTTCATGTTAGTTCATAATGCATTTACTAATGTAAACAAACACAACTTTTAATGCTTTACTCGTGTGCAACGATTAATAATGGAATGATTTTAATTATCTATATTATAATTTTTTATAATATATATTTTATTTATAATGATTTAAATATAACTATTTATAAGTATTTAATTATTATATATTGAGTTATTTATTCAATATTATACATTTATTCAATTATTATTTATATTTTAGCAAATATTTGTATATGCGATCAATTGTGATTAATAAATTGGCACACCATGTAATTAATTAGATAAATTGTTTTATTGATTGACAGCCCTAGATTAAAGCTATTATAATCTACCCTTTAAAACAAGAGTGATTGTTTTATTTTTATTTAAAATAATCCAGGAGACAGAACAGTTCCCTATATTGCAGATGAATCACCCATTCATAAATTTAGACACATGCAAATGCACAGGCAGATCTAGATTCAAAAATGTAATTCAGAAGCAGTCAGTTATTTGAGAGAGATTGAAACGGCACACACAGAGACACCACAGTCCCCATTAACAGAGCGTTAATGACTGGCATATACAGTATAAACAGAAGAGTTGGTTTGAAGTGCACTTCAGATTTTCAGAAGTACAGAAGTGCTTTGAACAGTATGATTCAACTTGTTTCACTTCAGAACCGTCTTTTAAATATTCCTCTTGCTAAACTGATTTTGATGTCAGCGAATAAGGATCCCAAACCAAAGTCTGACTGCAGTGAGAATTTTCAATTGATTTGATTTGTTTGAGACACATAATTACATATACAGTAGGACCTATATGGACACACATAAAAGTATCATCGCAAACTATTTTATTTCCAAGTGAAATATATATTTAATGATATTCAATGAAAAATGTAGGGCTTTGCCCTTGTTCAAATCCCAAACTCTAAGCATGAGCGATAATAATAGTGATGCATGCCTTAGCAATTAGTTAAGTTTAAGAACAATAAAAGCCTTTATACTGTATGTGTAAAAAAAGCTAGGCAAAAGTGTGTGTGTGTGTCTGTGTGTGTGTGTGTTCTTCTGAATTAGTTGTTAGGGTCTTTGAACCGTCTCATGTCTCTGGTGACATTTCTACTGTGAGACACAGGTCTGATTTACTGGCCTGAAGCATTCAAAGTGAAGAGACAAAATCAATACAAGGGAGGAAAACAACCAAATTCAACAATACAGTGAGAAGACAAGTGCTCCAGTAGCATTTTATTCTGCTCTGAGCCTGACAGAAATGTTCAAAGTGACAGAACAATTTTATGATGTGGTTTGTCTTAACGAATGTTTTGGCAAGACCAGTGGTTCACAACTGGTGGGTCTGTACTGATAGGGTCATGAATGGCAGAAACAAACAACAAAAACAAAACAATGGTAAATGCAAATGATAAAAAACAACAAGCCATATAATCATGAAGTTGGAATAGCTAAATACATAGGCTTATCAACTTTTAAAGGAGAGGAGAAAAGCTTCCATATTGTTTTTTGTTGACGTCAGAGGCCATTTCTCCAAACAAACAACGTACTGTATTTCATCTGTCACTTTGTAGAAGCTAATCAAAGTATCAGACGCCCTCATCCTCAAAAAACGGTAAAAGAAAATACAACCTGGACTATGTTAAATATACATTCACTTGTCTGATGAACATTACATGACCATGGCAACATTTTTTCAAAAAGAAATTACGTGCCTTATTACATGCTTGGCTGCAGTTTCCTGGAGAAATGTCCAGCAGGGGGCGCCAAACGCGAGTGAAATGGTGTCATAATCAGGGTGTAGGGCACCTACTCCCTAGGGGACATCATCATACCCCAAGGGGGCACCAGAAACTCCATCTGCTCCCTTACTTGCACGTTATACATTATTCAAGGACCTGGTAGCAGTCGCAGAAGACGGAAGATCGCCTTGTGCTCGCACTTTCGCGCCGTGCCTAGAAACTACCCCCGCCCCGTCCTACGATCACGGAGCTCTGTGTAGGGCATCAATTTGTCTAGCAGCGACCCTGATTATAAACTCAATTGAGAGGTGAAGAAAACAGACATCCTTACCCTAAACCAACACTTAAACCTAACCGATAGTGTCCAAAAACAAAATAAGAAATTAAATGCAAATTTTCTCAAGCAACCACGTCATTTCGTGTCACTTCTATGACACTATTGTCTCACATGACAACTTGCGTGCTTGACTGTTTAGAACCGCACACTTCATAATCCTGCACTCTATCAGGTGAGCTACCACAGAAGCTAATTATACTGGAATAAATGTGTAAATGTAGGTGGTCAGTAATACAAGTGTTAAAATGTATCTTTTGCAACAGTTGCTGTTAAGATCTACATTTTTAGAGTATATTGGATGCACTGTAGTCAATAAAACTGTAACACAACATACTGAAAACAGCTGAATCATTCTCAGAAATGGTTCCATATATGCCTGAAAATTAAGATTATTTTTTATGATTAGTATTTTAGGTTACTTTGCACATTAAGAAATCATATTATCCACTGCAGGTCAGAAGTACTGCGGCTGCAGTCGCCACTGACATCAGACTGGTTACACTGTAAATTTGATGACTATGGGTCGAATGTTCTGCTGCTTAAATCTGTCATTTGAACTGAAATGTGCAACTCTGCCCCTAGGGGCAAAAGCTGGAAGTATTGCAGAGGTGAAATGTCCACTGGGTGGCGACAAAAGCGAGTTGTAGTTTTAGTTATAAATGATGTAATACAGTCAACAGGAATGCATATTTTATTAACTCTAAACCCTAACCCAAACCTAAAAGAAAAGTTATTTTGAGAAGCACCCAGAAACATAAAGTGCTGCATTATTTCAACCCTGTAATAAATCACATTTCTTAATTAAAAACAATATTTAAAACCATGGCATTTCTGTTTCAAACATGCTTTGTGTCAACGTTGTTACATTCTGTATATTTTAGGGTTGAATGTTATGAGTAGGGCTGGGTATCGAGTTTTATACATTTTAGCCACCGACCAAATTGCCTCTAAACTATCGAGTATCAAAAATTTCTTGGCGTACTGTACCAAATTTTAATACCTAAGGGGTTAATCTCATCAACGTCAGTGAAAAGCATGTAGCATGCTAGATGTGCCCAAATATAAAAGTGCCGGTGATCGGCTGTGATTAGGCATCAAGGATAAACACTAGTTTACACCGGTTATGCCCAGAGACGCGGCTCACACGTGAGGCAGTAGTGTGTATGTGTCCCAACACCCATAGATGTAAAAGATGTGGAAAAGATCAAAAGTGTGGCTACATTTCATCAGGCTCAATGCCAACAGCACACGATGCAATAATTGCGACAAGATAATTGCTGCCAAGACCGGCAACATGACAAATATGATGAATTGCTTGACAGTGCACGCAATAAACTTAAGAGCAGAAAGTTGCTCCGTCTTCACCTGCAAGAACACCGAGTCGGTGCAGTCATCCTCTCAGCGTCCTCCTGCCACAGAGCTTCCTTCAACATGCCCACCACACGAGTCCTGTCCAAAACTACTGATGAATGGAGCAGCGCTATGACTGGGACTCTGACAGGTAGGTTAATGTTTAGCAAGCAAACCAACAAACAAAATCGGCTAACTTGTAGTGCTACATGCTTGTTGTACTTGTTAAATTAACTTTACTGTGCACGGTGACATAGTCATATAAACTGTGACCTTCCTAAAGTTAAATATTGTTTGGATGTATGGCTATAAATACCTAGGTAAATCGATGCTAAATATGCTATGCTAATAAAGGTTGACAGTAACTGATCAAGTTTAACTCACATTAAACTAGTTATCTTGTTAAACAGTACTTATCCTTAGGGTTGGCTGAATTAACAGTTTAGCTTTCTTTTTTAGTTTTTTTCCTCTACACATTAATGTTATAGCCTCTGCCCCTGCTGATCCTGGCATGAGGAGACCAGAAGGCTCGGGAGATGAGTCTTTGAGTCTGTAAAAAAAAAGTAAACAAACTGAAAAAATAAAACCCCACATTTTTTGAGGTAATCTTGTTAAAACGGATTTCATAAAATTGGTATCGAAAAAAGTATAATTTAGGAACCGGTATCGAAGTCACGATATCAGTATCTAAATTTTTTGAATGATACCCAGCCCTAGTTATGAGATTATTGCAAAAATGTCTAATGATGGCCATATAATTGCACAACACAACAAAATTGATAGTATCCTTGTGCTTTGTACCATGGACATGAGTTACTCAGTTAACTCAGGATTTAAATGGAATTGAATCTAACTACAAGTGCTTGATTTTTGTAAACTGATTATTAAATCTAGAGTACATGTATTGCGTTACTACCCGGGATTGCCTCACAATACTATTTTACGACATCTTAACACTTTTACTATAGCACATGACTTGTAAGGCGATTCATTTTAGCATTTGCATTATATAACCAACTTTTACATGCTTTTTCATGCCCGATAAAATTGCAGTAATTCAACCAAAAGAGCACTTGCAATGCAAAGGTACAAGGGTTACGATTTCTGAGGCTCACATGAGTCGACACTTGAGCTAAAAGGGACATAGAAGCACCACATAATGGTGGGTGCTTTATTAATTGAAATTTTATGGTAAAATGGTACTTTTTAAGACACAATCAGTTAGGTTAAGGTTTAGGGTAGGGAGGTTAGTTTTGTTTAGAGAATTTACCTTAAAAACCTCAAACCCTTCAATCACATTTGCTTCTTAGAACACTATTGGTTAGGTTTAAGGATTAGGGTAGCAGGGGCAGTGCCAGGAGTTTTACACAGGGGTGGCAAGGCAGGGTCCAGCGATCAGTCTGTGGTGGCACAGACATTTTTCGGGCAGCATTTTCATATCCTTGGACAGGGGGGGTTGGGGCACGTGGAAAGCGGACGTGCATGGATATAAACCCGGAGAGGAGTGGATACCATGACACCCGGGACGGAGAGGTGCAGCAACCTTGGTGTGCGCACATGTTAACTCTCCTGTTTGTTGCGGTTTTACAGAGACGTTCCACCTCTAAAAAAACTAAATTGTGCTTATGACATATAATGACCAAAACGGAAATTGCAAGTGGGGTGGCCAGGCTTTGGTCCATGGTGGCCATGGCCATCCCTGCGACCCCCTAGCTCTGCCGCTGTAGGTTAGGGATGTCGGTTTTGTTGATACAAAACTAAACAAAGCTTTAACCCAATCTCATCTGTTTAGGTGAAAAAATGACTCGCTTTTAGCGCCACACAGTGGATATTTTTCCTCGAAATCGTAATGAGCCACGTTATATCATTTTGCAAAAATGTCGCCATAGTCGCATCATTTTCATTTTCATCAGGCTGAGGAGAAGACAGATCATCTCACACAAAGCCAGGAAATTAATTTTTAAAATTTCATTTGGAGGCTTTTTTGTTTTTGCTCAATCCTTTTAGTGAAATGAGGAACAGCCAGCTGCATCTAAATCAAACCAAAAGTAGTTTCAAGCACCTCTCTCTTTCTCTCTCCCACTGAGCGTTTGATTTGGTCTGATGCTTGCTGATGGCATCACTGGGGGAGGCATAATTGTTATTTTTGGATGATAATGTGATGTTGATTATTTATTTTACCATATTTGTGCTACTTTTCCCAAAAATGATGAATATGGCTTTGCATCTTTGTGTGAACTTTTTTTGTGTGTGTGAAATAAAAGGTCAAGTTGAGCACAACTATATTGGAAATATAGTTTTCCATACTGAAGTCTGCTGTGTGTAGTGTGCTTTGTTGTATACTGTTTTTGCAAATGTTTTAGGCTCCTGGTATGTCATCGACTATTCGGAATAATGAATAAGAACGATAAATGTAGAGCTCCTAAACAAGACTTCTTTGCCTCACTATAAATATATCAGGCATAACGCAGTTTTACACTGTTTCATCCCCCCACACATACAGTTGTGTATTTTTCATTTGTGAAAGAGAATGGGTAGGTGACTGATATTGAATGAGTGGTGTCTGAATAGCAAGTGGTGAAGTGATGTGATTTGGATAATGTGAAAATGAAAATGAAATAAAAGAGGTAGGAGGGTTCATGCAGTTAGAAAGAGAGATCAGGTGAAAAGAAGGTGGTGAAAAACAAGAGAGTGACAGACAAACATCTGGAGGTGAATACACTGCTGTTTAGCAAAGGAGGATGAATCACTTTAATTTTAAATCATGCTTGACCACGCAGACGTGTTTAAATTTCAGAGTAAACTGCCACAAACTAAAACATGTCTCAATACATGTCACTGTAAATGTGCACTAATTGATTTTTTTTTTGTCTGTTTTGTCTTTCTGAACAATTGCTATGACAGCGTTCACCTCTCTGAAGGGTTGCCAGGTCTCTGTTACAAAACCAGCCCAGTAGAAACCTATGAAACTAGCCCAATATCAAAACTCAATATATGCCACTCCCAAACCTAATAAAACATTTTTAAAGTCTCTATAATCTACTTTCTGATGATTTCCCTTCATTTGTAGGCCTAGTCGAGAGTGCAAATACAGCGCATAATAAGAATTCCAGAATTTACCAATTTGAGACATTTTCCATGTGATAAATTGGCCAATGTAAATCTAATATATTTCTAAACAATGAACTCTGAGGTTGATCATCAATGGAAAATGCTTCTGTAGGTGTCATGTGATGTCAGCTGGATATACTGCATTTCAAATGAAAATTTAATTTAAATATTTCATTCAAATATAATCCATACTAGAGATGCACAGATGGCATTTAAGAGAATGAGTATGAATACTGATACTTCTTTTTGATACTCACATGGAGCATAACTTCACTATTAATAACATTAAATACAGGACACTATTGATCACCAAGGTATCATAACATCAAAAGTTTTTTTATCAAGTGCAATTTTATTGGGTAAGTGATAATGAGTACATGCTTAGTTTATTAAACACAGACACTATAACTATAATAGTCATTTTTATGTAAAACAAAGAGCTTTAATTAATTTCACTGCCCTTGGGTTATTCCCATTTTCTCTTAATCATGTCCATTCAGTTCCAATGTGCAATGTTGGTGCAGCTATACTTATGAGGACTCTCCATAGACATAATGATTTTTATACTGTATGAACTATAGATTCTGTCCCCTAACCCTAAACCTCACAAAAAACTTTCTACATTTTTAAATAAAAAAACAAACATAGTTTAGTATGTTTTTTATGTGACACTAGAAATGTCCTCATAAACCACATTTATATTTAAAAACAATGTCCTCGTAACCCCACCCCCACCACACACACACACATCAATCATGCACAAAATATCTGGCCACTTCTGATGCTGAGCAGTGTTTTTAGGTATGATGCTATGATAACTCTTCATAACTCTTTAGTTTGATCAAAATGATCAGGCTCCATTCGTTTGGTTGGCAAACATTTGCATGCATAATCAAATACAGCAATCAAAAAACATAGGCAAAGTCAGAGACAAAAAGAGCACTCTTTGACGCATCTTTTGTGAATCATTTTGAAACATCTGAATGAATCAACCATTGTTGAATGATCCGCAAACTGCCCAGAGCTACTTGCAAGAGAGGAAAGTGCGCTCAAGAGTTTGTGTCTGCATGTATTCTGTACAGTATGTGCTCTATTTGGAAGCACAATAGCAGCTCTACACAGTTCTAGGCTTTTGTACATTGCATGGTCTCAGACCATTTTAACAATGACATAAGCCAGTACAGAGCCGGAGGCTTCATTAAAACATGTCACTGCCAAACATCCAAACCGCGGAACAAAAAAATCAACCCACGGAAACAGTTTAAAAGTAGCCCCATTCCGCGGGAAAACTGCAGACACTTGGCAACCCTGCCTCTCTGCTGCCCCCAACAGGTCTGGAGCACACATAACAATTAAGTGATGATCAAACAACATAAGTTGACATTCTCTAAGTAATAGTTCACCCAAAAATGAAAATTCTCTCATAATTGTAAGATATTTGGTATGCTACATTTAGAAGGGAACTTTTAGAGTGCCCTCATTCTCACACCACTATATGTAAGGTTATTTAGGGGTTGATGAAATATGTGAGCTATGTATTGAATTAAACTGTGCTTATTGCACATTATTAGGTAATGAAATGTATAATGGAATTAGTCGCGTTCGACAACCATTCTAAATTAGATAAATGACAAATAACTAGATTATTTGTCTTCATAGATTCTCCACCATTGAAATCGTAATACAACTTATTGAAAATAATATCACATGTATTTAGGTACAGCTTTGAAGCTAAATCTTTTAGAAACAGGGATGAGATTATTTATCAAAATATACCACAGTCACGTCAACTTTGAACACAGACAAATTTTATTACTATTCTAAACATAAATCTAATCTATCACGTACTGTATATACATGAGACAGGTTGGTGAAAAGAGTGACAGAATGTGAAATAAATGATCAATACAGTGAAAATGAACTTTAGACAGAATGGAGTCTGTTGACAATACCTGAAGAAACATTTACCCCTCTTTGAGTCTACATCGATTTGCTATCAGATTATCCACTGTATTTAATAAATACACCAGCACTTTGAGCACAATACTAGAGATGTACTTGCGTGTAGTGGTGTTTCCTTGCATTCATCGTGTTGCTTGGTTCTTGGTCGAAAGTTCGATCCATTGATGTTTTGGACCTCTGTAAGATCACTAGAAGAAGTTATTGTCTGTGTGAATGATGAGGTTGGCTTTGAAGCTAGGCCTTCTCATGGGTGTGTGAACCGTAGAGAGTGATGAGCTTTCTCGGAATGTCGAGTCCCGGGTTTCCTTGGACCTCACATGACATGGACCTGGGACCGACGAGATCCCGAGAAGACCATGAGGGAAGAGTCAGAGTGAAGTCTGAGCAGTCAGACGACAGAAGAGAAGAGAGGAAGAGAGCGTGTTCTTCCCGTTTGGAAACATTTTAACTGAAATTGGCCACATCCCCTAAGGTGTCCAGCACCAATCAGGAGTGACTTTTCAGAGTCACATGGTCAACTGGGCTGTCTATTCCGACAGTTGATTTATGGTCCTTTGTTTCAGATTCGTACAAATCTCCCGCTAAAAAATAGTGCATATTTAATCATGAACTTTTATATATTGAGAATGGTACAAGAGACATGATATTCATTATCATCAACTTTCTCTGCATACACCAGCGAACGCTTACATACTAAACATGAAATTTTTATAATGGATATTATACATTTAGGTAACAAAACATGAAAATCCCTGGTAAGAAATCATACTGGTTAATTCATTGGTTATACCACATGGATAAAACATTACATACATTTTAAAGAGGTACATCAAGCTATAATCATTCATTTGTCAGTTATACAAGTTACCACAGTTCAAAGAAAATTTCAGAATTACCTAGCAAGACTAGGTCTTTTAGAAGGTTAAATCGGTAAAGTACTGTGACTTTGTGTAAAATGTTCCTGGATAAAGATGAAATGTCTTAGTATTCGTGTCGTGCAAGTCTGATGGTCTTTTGGAAACCTTTCAAGGAAAAGTCTGCTTTAACTCTGTGTGGAAGTTCAGAAGATCAGGCTGAGGGGCCTTTCTGACCAATGATGATGCTTGGGCCATTTAATTTTTGACAGTGAAGAATTCCAGGATTGCAAAGTTTTAAAATCCCTAGATTCAAATCATGTCGTTTCAATTCTTCCGCATGTATAATACTACACCATTTACTCACCCTCATGCTATCCCAGATGTGTATAACTTTCTTTCTTCAGCACACATTTTTAGAAGAATATTTCAGCTCTGTAGGTGTTTATTGGCTAAAATTGCTAGACATGGCTGGGTGAATCTCACAGGTTCATGTCATATTTCACAAAAAACCAAAAAAAAAAACATAAATAACATTTCAGATTTTGCACAAAAAAATAAATAATAATAATTAAGCCTATTTTTAGGACAATTAAGATTTGTTTTTAGATTTGTGTTAGGAGATTCTTTGCGTCCAGGTCATGGATTAAAATAGTTTAACACACACCTTTCTGTGGATTATATTTTTCATAATTTATTGTAACATATTGTAAAGTTTTGTATAATATAATATATTGCACATAGCATGTATCATCATGTGTCATAACATATTGTACTCTTAATTAACATCATATCTCATAACATACCAGATCATTTCATACTATAACCTAATATACTGAAGTGCATTGTATATCATATCATCATATAATATTTCATATCATATATAATTTCATATCATCTTCCAAAGCTTTTGTCTTGAAAGTCACAATGCAAAACATCTTACTTCTTAGGTGTTACATTACACCTTTAAGTACATACTTAACCATCAACACCACAGTATGTACAGTTCATACTTTGGGGTATGTTGATTGGGATCCAGCCAAGTGTTATTATAATTATTACAATTCTTATTATAAATATACTTGAAGAATGAAATAAGAAACACGAGTGGATAAAGAAAACAAAGCACTTCAGCATTCTGGTAAAGCAATCTTCCTTTTCTATTAAAATATATTATTCCTTATATTAAAATGCTGATGGTAACCCTGTAGGTTGAGAGTATAATGAGAGTCTAAATGTATTTCCATGATGTCAGTCATGTGGAGGTGTTGCAAATTTTAAAACATCTTATCAAAACTGACAGAAAGACCTACAGACAGACAGATGAACAGGCTCATGAAGAGACCAGGATTTAATGCTAGTCAGACTGAGAACACATTAAGAAGTCTCATAATCTTTACAAACCCAAATAGAGTAGGGGCTTTCAGTGCTATTCAGGTGTGTCTCAGGCTAACGGAATGGAGTGCTATCAAAGCTCTGCAAGTGAGAAAAGATATGATCAAAACATTTATTTCTTATTCTTTACCATCTATTATCAGTTCTCAGAATAACTCACGGACTGAAAGACCTGGTATAATAACATTTAAACTTATGTGTTCGGCTTTTGTACCCAGTGCTGATAATGGATTGTAAAGGGCTTGTGCAGGTTTAAAGGGAATAAACAGAATGTGATTTGAAAAGCGTTCTGTGGTCTAAAAGGAAGTCTAAGATCCACAAGCTATAATTTCTGAAGTTTTAGAACTTATTTCAGACTCACCCCGATTTCAACATGATCAGAGCCTTTTTCATCTTGTTTGTGAAGAATCTCAAAGTAGTATCGTCTGGAGGTCATGAGACTAAAGGAAAAAAAAGAGTGCACATTATGAATTATTAATGAATTTAATTTGTAAGTTTTGCATTTCCATTATTTTGTCTTCATTATCTTAACATATTTTGTATTGCATTATATTGTAATATTGTATTGTATCATATCATATCATGTCATGCATTGTAACATCATATCATACTGTCACACATTTCATATTATTTCATATAATGTATCAGATCGAATATCACAACATCTCTCTTCATTTTGTAAAACACAGTTTTCAAATTTTGCTCCATATAATATACCTTAAAGGTGCTGTAAGCTTTTTTTTCATGGAAAAGTATGCACATCCATCTCCCTTAAAGATATTAATGAAATAAGTGTCTTGAGATACCTCACTGGTCTCTGTAACAGCTGTAAACATTGTAAACAGCAAACAAAATTGTGCCGCAGATCGTGGACACTGACCCTTTTCAACTGTCAATCATTTTGCTTGTTCACATAGTGTTGTATATGAAGCAGATCATTGAGGCTAAGATTCATAAGTTTTGTCAATTGAGGGCGCTATTGTGCCACTGTTGAATTTGACATCCACAAGAACAAACAATGCTGCTCTTTTGCTCGGTTTTGGTTTCAAAATGATCATTGGATGTAACTGGGTTTGGAATGACGGGGCATGACTAATTCAATGGCTCAGACACGTGAAAACTCCAAAATGTTAAAATCGGAACACCTTTAACATATAATTTCTTATCATATCAGATACTGTACATTATCATATTATACAGTATATTTAACATTGTAACATAACTTATCGTACCACATAGTATCATCTGTCATAACACACTGTTTCTTTTTTGTATCACATCATATCTTGTATTATATCATATTATACAGTAATCATACCACAATGTAACATAGCGTATTGTATCACATCATATTTTATCATATTGTATTACATGGCTCTCAGTCATTTGGCAAGTAGACATGTAATTAGTGGGATAATTATCATTCAAACGGTCCTTTTTGCAAAAAAACACAAACAGAATTCAGCTATTTCTTAATCTCTTTAATCTCTTCTCACACAATGTAGGTAGCCATGTAATAAGTGGGATATTGTACAGTCAGCTGGTAATAATCACAAAATAAGCCCATTTAGGGTGATATAATCTGATCACCCTAAAGGGATATATTTTGCAATATAATATAATATAAAACTTAACATTGTATTTCATAACATATTGTATTGCGTAACTTTACAAATATAACAAGTATATATGTAATTCTGATGGGAGAGACTAGATGGGAGAGTGTGGATCCTAACGCAGACTATTTTATTAATGTAACTCAGAAGATGAAGCAGCCATAAAGATGAAAATCAAATGTCACAGCAGTTTGCTGGTAAATATGAATTAAACATTTACATTAACATGTTAACAAACAAACAAACAGACAAACTAACAAGAACCGGCAATGAGGGAAGGAAACCAGAGGGTATAAATACACAGAAGGATGATGATGATGATGGAACAGGGAACAGATGTGGAAGTTGGAGGGCAGGTGAGGGTAATCAAAAAAGGTGTATCCTGGGAAATGAAGTCCATGATTAAAGGGAAAACACAGGGATGACTCATGGCACCCAAAGATGAATGGAAAGGCAGGCAGGGATAAGCAGACAAGGAAGTATCCGGAGGATGATTAAGAGGCCATGGAGGAGTTGGCGGAAAATCAAGAGGCCAGGGAGGAGCCAGCAAATGATCAGGGGGCCAGGGAGGTGACCACAGGGCAGGGACAGGGTCAGGAGGCCTGGGAGGCGGCCAAGGGCAGGGACAGGGTCAGGAGGCCTGGGAGGCAGCCACTGGGCAGGGACTGGGTCAGAAGGCCTGGGAGGCAGCCACAGGGCAGGGACTGGGTCAGGAGGCCTGGAAGGCGGCCACAGGTCCAGGACAGTGTCAAGAGGTGGAGCCACAGTTGGTACAGGCAGTTGAGTCTCCAGAGGCAGAGCTGAAGGTGGAGCAGGCAGAGCCACAGGAGAAGCGTATTGACTTCCAGGAGGAAGATCTGGAGGTGGAGTGGGTGGAACTGGAGGGGAATCAGGGAATTGAGGCTCAGGAGGAGCAGCCGTAGGTGGAGAGCAAGGATTGGAGTCTCAAATTGAGTGGGAGAAGTCCCTGGAGGAGTCTCAGGAGAAGCGTGTGGAGCTGCTGAATGAGGAGTCCCAAAAGGAGCGGCCGTAACCGCTGGAAGAGGAACCACAGGAGGAGCGGATGTGACCTCTGGAGGATGAGTCTCTGGGAGATTGGACGTGACCGCTGGAGGAGTCGTCTCTGGGAGAGTGGATGTGACCGCTGGAGGAGGAGTCTCTGGGAGAGTGGATGTGACCGCTGGAGGAGTCGTCTCTGGGAGAGTGGATGTGACCGCTGGGGGAGGAGTCTCTGGGAGAGCGGACGTGAGTACTGCAGGAGGAATTCTGGAAGACACTGATGGTGGAGTCAAGGAAGACTCTGAGGGCAGAGTCACCTTGGTCACGGGTGCTGGCAGCGACTGGAAAACGGCCTCCATGGTCATGGTCACTGGCAGTGATGAGGAAATGACCTCCATGGTCGTGAGCATTGGCAGTGATAAGGGAATGACCTCAATGGTCGTGGACGCAGGCAGTAGGGAGTAGGAGCCCTTCTTCTCCCCTTGCGCTTCCAGAGAACCATGAGCAGAGCTGTGGAGACTCGCAAGGCAGAGCCATGGGAGGCTCGAAGGTCGGAGCCATGGGAAGCATGAAGGGTAGAGCCACACTCACACACACACACACAAAGAATATGAAGTTCTTACTAGAAAAAAAAATTATGATCTAATGAGAATTTTCTTGATATTTTAGCATAGCGTAAAGCTGACAATTTATAAAAGGTTTACTTCTATTTCTTCTGCTCCAAACTTACTTCAAACGTACTTCTCTGTCTGCTCGTATGAATGTAACACATCATAAGAAAGTGTTTCACCGCTGTTCAAATACACTTTGGATCGCATCATTTATAAGTATAAATGTTTTCCATCTGAAATTACTAAATATAAATGATATAAATAACAATAAAATGCAAAGTAATCTATTCATTAATCTAAATACTTCTTGATGTAACTGTATTCTAAATACCAATTATTTAAATTGTAACTGTAGTGGAATACAGTTATTTATATTTTGTATTTGGAATATGTATTCCTGTTACATGTATTCTGTTACTCACCAACCCTGTATATATTATGGATGCAAAGGGGTGAAAATTTCCAGAAACTTTCCATTGGAAGTTGAGCTGGGGAATTTTAATTGGAAAAAACTGGCACTTGGCTATATGCTGCTGCATCTTTGTTGCATTCTTAACATAGGTCTTTGCACAGTATTTGCAAATGTACAAGCCTTTCCTTCTACATTAGCTGAGGTGAAATGTATCATCACACCAGATGGCACACGTGGCATTGTTCTGTAGAATAAGATTGAAAAAAACTTGAAAAACACTAATGCAATGCCATGCACAGATATATAAATAGTAAGCTAAAAAACTGGAATATTCTGGAATGGTAAATATATTTTACAATTGATGCTGGACAAATTAATAGAAATAGGCTAGATGAACAGATGAACACTCATCAGTCACCATGCTAAATCAAATTATAACCTACGTTCTTGTATGATTACAGAAAACTGGCTAGCAGAAGAAACAGCATCACAGTTGAGCTAGCTTGCAACATGATAGCTAGCCTCTTAAATTGTCAATTAAATGATGTTAGCATGCTTACGTTTAGCATATCTGATTTACTGGCTAGCTAGCTACTGTATGCTTTAATTGATCAAATATATTTACCCTAGTAATATCAAAAAAACTTACTTGACTGGATATAGTCCTTGGGCTCAAATGCTGTAGTGTGCTTCAATAGTACTGCTGTGGTAAGTAGCCTGCAGTAAGTAGTGTGCTGTGTGCATGTGATTGATATGAATTGATTGACTCAACTGAATTTGCATTAAATCTGGTTGTTTTAACAAAGATTATGCTGGAAGATGTTTTTTTTTCCCAACTACATTTAAGTTCCCCGTTATAGGCTAACCTGCAATTTAGCAAATTTCCAGTTTATTCCCATTAATTCCCGTTAATTCCCATATATTCCCATTAATTCCCATGGAAAGTTTCCAACTTTGAAAATTCCCCGAAATTTGCAACCTTAGTATATATATATATAGTACTGTGTCACTTCATATCTCATAACATTCTGTATTGTCACATAACGTACATACTGTACATACTGTAACATAGGGTAGCCTACCATATTGTATCATTATGTCAAATCAAATGGTATAATATTGTATAATTTCATAGCACATCATAATTCTCATATTAATTCTTTCCTTGGACTTTTTTATTTTTTATGAATGAACCCTTCGCTGTGAATCTCCTGTGCCCTGTTGTGGCATTCATCTAATCAAAATCACATCTTCTCAAATGGGTCACATCTGCTCTCAGCTCACTACAATTACACCCCTCCAAGATTTCACACCTTATTACATCTCCAAATGTGGCACTGGTAGTAACATTGCAAATTATTACCAGAGACAATTTAGCAGAGATGGGACACTTCTAATAAAAGGAATGGGAAAAATGGGAATGCACAACCAAGGAGATCATGCCCAATAGTCAACAGATGTAGAAAGGAAGTTCCATCTTACAAGTAAAATACCTAATCACCTTTTAGATACAGACATCACCTGTCAATCAACTCGAGAATGCGTATGCACATTAGCAAAATAATCTGAGGTAAAGAAGCACAATTTATGATTACAGTTTGTAATATGCCATTTAAATATAAGCTTGGAAAACAGTTTTTGAGATTTTGTTGTTTTCCCCCATTCAAGTAGATAGGAGCTGCACTGTCATGACTGAAAATAGCCTCCAAAGCCATTTATTTATGAAAAAAATAGATTTATAAAACTGATAGTTCCAACTCTAAATTCTGATTGGATTCAAAGCCATTGTACAATAGTCGATAAATGCACACCTGTGTTCGCACATGCTATATTAATGCATAAAATTTGTGAAGAATTTGTTAATTCAATTACTATAAATAATACATTTCAATATTTATTAGGATTGCTGATTGAAAGCGTTAATTCAGTGTGATTAATTAGATAAAAAATATTATATAAAATATATAACTATACATTTATAAAAAGAAACTACATAAAAAAAAAAACTACGTAATAAGGAATATGCTTATTATTAAAAATGCTGTGTCCATGATGCAAAAAAGTGAGACGCTACAAAAATGTCCATCTGATGCAGGTGTACATTGACACGCGTTAAGCCAAGCCTTTATAATAAATCCATCAGACAGACTGACTGATTCAATTGCTAAATGGATTGCTGTGGACTGCAGGCCAATGATAGGCTTATGTTCAATAATTTGAAAATAAACAATATTTTGCCCTCTAAAGACACTTTTTGTATGGTCTTATCAATGCTTTACTCATCTGCCACAATAATGCGATGCATTTTAATTATCTGAATTATAATTTTTCTAATATGAATTTGGATGAACTATCTTTTTAATTAAGAAGGAAGTAAAGAGACAAAAACTGAGGAGAAACTGATCAAATGTGTGAGAACGGAACACTAAACGTGTGAGAAAGACTGCTGTAAAAGTAGAAAATAGCCCCTCACAGCAGGAACAGGTGAATTTCTCAAGAGTGTGAGTGGGCTGAGGCTCCACAGATTGAGAATTATGGTCAGAGGAGGGTGTCGGTGACTGTGCAATTTCCTTGACTTCACGCTGACTGATTCGCTCTGCCTGTGTTATATGCCACACTACAATCAATCACAGCAGGTGTGCCGGTAAGGTGCCAAAACAAAGAGTACCTTCATAAAACGGAGAATGATGCAGAGTCCCTATCAGCAAATAGAAATCTCATTCTCCTTAGATCATTGCTCCAAAACCTAGTGAGCTGCACACCTAGGCTACATTTTTAGACATCGCAGTTGTACTCCCGACACATGCTGACTTTAAGTCCATTTTGATTAGGATTCTACCTCAGACGGTAGCTGACTGTGTAGAGAGTAGATGGTCGGGCAATTCACTACAGTTTGAATACTGGCACAGTGAAGTGCACAGACCTTACCAGGGGCTGGGGCGGAAGGAAATGGACAGAGTGTGAAAATAAATCTGCCAAGGACTTGAAATAGAAACTGGCCCAATGGGGGGGGGGGTGTTGTGCTGTAGCGTGCGCTCTTCACCTAAATCAAGGGCACCTTTAGATTTGTGAACGAAAGAGGCACCGCCCCTGCAGCCCCCGTTCTGTGCACGTCAGTGCAGTGGCATAAGCTGCTGTGACACACCTTTCCAGATGCTTTTACTTTATCAAACGAGATAGACGATGCAAGGCTATGCTAGTCCAGGAGGTGCTGATAAAAATGGCTGTTGTGGTGTCCTCATTGTGCCACGAGAGAAAAGACAGTGATACTGCTGGATTTATGGCAGCAACATTAGATGCCTCAACACGCTCTGTCAGCAATGCTCCAATTTACCAAACTTCTTTTGTCCACAATACTCAGAAGCACGAGGTGAAGATAACTGGAGGATAAATGACTTCCATCAAAACTGATCAAACAACAAATTACCTTACTTCAACTTTTACTTTATGGGGAACAAAATGTTTTTCTTTTTCTTCTTCAACAATCTTCATCACCAACATACTGTTTAATATACAGAGCTAATTTTAGCTGATAAGTTTTTAAGATATTTAAAGACCCTCATGAATTGGCTTTTCCTGTGAAGATGTATCTTCTATTGAAATAGAAAGTTGGAGATGGGCATACAGTAGGGCTTCTCCTTTTTTATAAATAGCCAATTTGCATTACACCCATGAAAATGTTTAGCTGTTTGCTACAGCTGGACAAACCATTTGGTTTATTTAGTCAACTTTTAAGGGTATACTAGAACATAAAAGGCTAACATTAATGAACTTGATGTCACAAAAATCAAAATTGGATTGAATAGGGTTTTATACAGTGAAGTATGCAAATCTTCCACTGACTTCCAGCGACTTGGCAACCTCTAAGAAAGCATTCAAAATCTAACTGCTGGCTGCCTGGTGATGGTGTCAGCATAATATTTGGATAGTAAATTATGATTAGTCTTTATTGCACAACTTTCTTCAATTTGGATTTCACATTTCATATTGTTAGAGACATCAAACTTTAAATTACTGATAGACTGATAATCCGTTTAACTGATATTTGTTCACTGATATTCACATTTTTATTGGTCTATTTAATAAGTAATCAGTTACTTAATATCAGGTGAACCGATAAATGGCAAAAAGCCTCTGTTTGAAAACATTTTCCACTTTGCCATAACGGACTTTCTCAACAATAATATTGCTACTGTTATTATTATTATTTTTAATATATTGTTAATACATTGTTTTTATTGTTTAAGTCTAATGATAAATACTGCGTCAATAAGCTAATAAAAATATTTATACAACTTGGTAGGTTATATTACTGATAAAACAATAATCGGTTTAACTGATATTTTTTCACTGATATTTACACTTTAATTGGCCTGTTTAATCAGTTATCGGTTCATTAATAACTAGTTTACCAATAAATGGAAAAATTGGTAGGGACATCAAACTTTACAGGACTAATAAACCAATAATCTGTTTCACCAATATTTTTTCACTGATACTCACACTTAAATCGGCCTGTAGATCAGTTATCGATTCCTAAGTTTAAGGTGAACTGATAAATGACAAAATCATTAAAAAGTCTCCGTTTGGAAACATTTCCCACTTTGTCATAACTGACTTTGTCAACAATAATACCGTTATTGTTATAATCATTAATACAGTATTCATATATTCATAATGCATTGTTTCTTATTTTGTAGTTTAACGATAATCATTGTATCAATATAAGAAAAAAAAACATAATAAAAATTGGTAGGGACATCAAACTTTACAGTACAGGTAATACGATAATCGGTTTGACCGATATTTTTATTGATATTCAAACTTTAATCAGTCTATTTAATTAATTAATATCAGGTGTACCTTAATATCAGATATCCTAAAGCAGCCCATTGCTATTTTAAACTACATCTAGAGCAAACACTGTTACTGAAGCATGTCGTAGGTGAAATGTTTGGAGTTTCCTCTGAGGTAAAGGTTAGAAAGCAAGTGTGTAGGACTGTCTCCTGAGGTGTGTGTGTGTGTGTGTGTGTGTGTGTGTGTGTGTCAGAGAGATAATGAACAGAGCTACAGTCAGACTGAGAGAGAGAGAGAGAGAGAGAGACGACAAGCTCCTAATTGTGTGACTAATTGCAAGCTCTGACTCAGTCTCTCAGTAAGTGAGCGGAATTGAGCCCAGTCACAAAGATGAATGTGAGAAAGAATCTAACAACCCCATTACCGTCACAGTCTGTGCCAACAAGATCTGACGTCACTGACGTCAAACCTGGGCCAATATGTCTTGATGTGCCACGTTTGGCTACTGACTTGGAATACGGGGCACTATTTTAAGAATTCCAGTGCTTAGCGCAGCACTATGCCACAAGTCATACACGCAAAGTCAATGGGCATTGCCATGAAGATTTGTTTTTTTTCCTGCAAGCATACGCTAAATCTAGGCTCAAGTGGGTCTGGCGAAATTGCATGCACTAAGCATTAATGGGCTGGGATGAGTGCAATTTAATTCTGAGCTTTTTTTCCAGTTATTGCAGCATTCAATTATATATTTAATTCCCTTAACCATCAGCGATATAAACAAAGACAGCACATAAGTTGGTAGAGTAAATAGACTGTATGCAATGAATTGGAAAAATGGAAATATGAACTTATGCTCTTTTGTGCAATAACTGCACAAGCTGCATCCTTGTTGAATGTCAGACATATAACTACGACAGTGGCACGATTCTCATCAGGATTTGGATGTAGGATCCGTTAAATTATAGAGAATGTAAGTATTATTAATCTTTTTCATCTACTGACACACAAATAATAACTAGTATTAACAGTGATTTTATTGGAACGCACTATGCTTCTACCAGTCGATTTTGAAAAACGTGATTAATTTATTTAAACACTAACAAACTTTCAAAAAAAGAGCGCTTCCTAACTCTCTGGGTCACACACATGGTGTTTACGGCCATTATTACAGCTAAAGGGTGTACACCCCCTAATAATTAATTGTAAAGGAGAAACAAGTGAAAAACTTGCTTGTGATAATGAACAGGGAGGACAACTACACATTATTTTGAATTCGATGAGCAAACAACTTTCTGTGAAAAGTGTTTTAGAAAGTAACTTAAAAGAAAAGTAATTAGTAATTTAATATTTTTTTCCAATGAAATAATCAGTAAAGTAATCTGATTATGATATTGATTTGTAATTTGTAATGGATTACTTTTTGAGAAACACTGTTTGCAGCTGCATTATTGCGCTCTGGCACATTTCGGGAACACTAAAACAAGTTAAATTAAGCATGCATGTGTAGAAGACTTTACATTTACATATTTGAATTGTTTCTGGTCTAAGACATTATGATATATTTACCTGGCTGTTCTTTTATCCCTTACAGCTTTGTTTTTGTTCATGACAAAAAGATAAAAAAATAAAAATGTTGCTGCTCTTTCTTTCTTAGTTTAAAAATGCTTCATTACCACTGCTGTAATCACTAGTTTACAAAAAAAAAAAAAAATTCCTACTGGAATTGATAAAGGTATATGATTGTGAATTGTTCTCTGTAGAAGGGAGCTAATTCTTAACTAGCAGGCCTAAAGGCTAAAAGTGCATGTATGCTATGAAGGTCATGTAAGGAAAAGAGGTCTAAAGCTGACAGTTGTGGACTAACTCACTTATGGCACTTTTCCACTGCATGTTACGGTTTGACTCGCCTCAACTCTACTCGCTTTACGTTTCTGAGCTTGCATTTCCACTGCAGTTTAGTGCCATCTCAACATCATAGTTGCGCCACCTCTACTGCCATAACATTCTCTTAAACGCGACACAAACTGACCAAAACAATAACACATGCACTAGCTGTTAGCTAGTAGCTCATTGTGTTGCATAAAGCAGTTGTTGCATGGTGATTTTACGTGTTAAATTGGCCTGGTTGTTTTAGAAGCAAGCTTCCAGTAGCTGGTCAACTAAATAAAGTGAAGCTTTCAAGCAGAGTATAGAGTTAATGTAACTAAATGTACCATCCTCCATAGTGGATCAAGTATCCAGGGCACTCTCCCTCCCATTGCTCGCCAGTTTAGATAACGTCCATTTGGTTGAACCACTTCCAATTTTCCTTGATGGTTCTGTAGTCACTTTAAATGTTTTTTTTGTTTTTTTTTACTATTCCCTACACTGTTGGTAGGTCAGGTGGTAGCCGTGTGAGGCCAACAGCTGAGACACTTCCTGAGAGACTTTTTCGTTTCGCTCATCGCTAACAAGTGGACTTCCTCGTTTATTGACCACTGTTTTTTTTCACAATTCGAAAGTCGAGTGAACAAATTATACTGTTATCGCTGTTGCTAACTTTAAAACTAGCAGGTTGATGACATGCGTCGGAAAATCCAGTGAAGCTGGTAGTGACAAGTCTCCCTGACCAATCAGTGATCTGCAGGATTTTGACGTCATGTTTAGTATCGACACGGCTCGCTTGGAACCATGACCGAGGTGGTACTAAAATAAGTATTAGGTACCAGGTACTATCCACAGTGGAAAACCCCTAAAAAGCGAGCAGAGTCGAGTTGTACTGTGCAGTGGAAAAGTCCCATTACTAACTCACAGACTTTTCAATTCAAGTCTGTGCTGCCAGGTTGACATTCTTGACATTGACTTCATTGCATTAATGAACTCCACAAAGTCTTGCACAGCCACGGTCTCATTAAGATTCACACAGCTTCAGCTCAGTGTATTTGTTGCATACTATATTAGTTTGAAATATTACATTTCTTGGGTCTCCACCACATTATTTGAAAAACTTTTAGAACAAAAGTTTTGAATCCTACAAAGGAGCACATGCTAATTAATGACTTCCAATACTGTATAATCTAAAAGAGGTGCAATTACCTTAAAGATTACGAGACCATGGCTATTGCTCCAGTACAGGTCAGACAAATATCAATCTTTTGGGGACGATCAGGTGTTCAAAAAATTTTTATATTTCTCAGGCAATAATATTCCCAGTATACTGTATAGGTAACTAGATGGTATCTAAGGAGGAGAAGAGTTGCTAACAAATGGAAATTTAATTTCATATTTAATTTAATAGTCTCAATAAATTAGATTTGAAAATTTTCAAAAGAAATGTTTAGTCTTATGTGCAAAATTCAAAACTCCTAGAGTGCTGGGTGGTTTCTTAATGGTCCAAGTCAAAAAAGCCAACCCCCAATTTTCTGTTATATTCTGACATCTGGAAATGGCTCTGATCTCTCCAGAATCAATGGGATTTTTCAGCCCATTTTATCATGCACCAGTCGATTTCCTCAACAAGCCACAACATTTAACGTCTCAGTTACTGTTGTAACCTCCGTTCCCCGAGGGAGGGAACGAGACAAGTGTCGAAGGAAGTGACACAAGGGGTCTTCTCGGACGCCGAATCATACCTCTGAACCTGAGAAAAGGCCAATGTCAAGTTGGTAGACAGAATTTGCCAGTCAGGATTTTGCACTAAGGAGCCGAAAGGATGAAGCACAGCCATGTACAGTGCTAGGTCTAGTGTCGTGGCAGGAGGGACACTACGTCTCGTTCCCTCCCTCGGGGAAAGGAGGTTACAACAGTAACTGAGATGTTCCCCCTCTGTCACTCTCTCGACCAGTGTCGAAGGAAGTGACACAAGGGGTCCATAGAAACACACCACGCACTGAACGTGTGACGCGATTACCGGGGCAGGGGCAAAACAGGCTATTGCGTGTTAGAGGCACCTGAACTGAATGCGCGTCGCCCTCCCCAACGCCCCCTCAAATATTAGCATACCAACCTCGTCATTTCTCGCACCCCTGAGGGAGAAAGAGGTATTACGTGCTAGCATGGGAGCAAGCCCAGCAGCTGCAGCCTTCTCTCTCACTATGTCTCTCACATAGGATGTAAAGCGGCTGGGGCCCAACTTATGTCGGGGAAGGCGGTCATTCCCCGAGGGGAGCAGAAGAGGCTGTGCTTGGCGCAGCAGGCTGCTCCCTGCACCCGGCAGGGGGCGACTTAAAGACTGAGGAAAGGCCTAAGAAGGCGTCTTCAAACTCGTCTGCGCCGCGTGCCAGGCGCCTAGGCGGGACCAGAGGCGAAGTAGCGTCTGGCCCGCAGATTTCCTATCCTTTCAGGAGGGGAAGACCTTGCAGAGGCCACACCCTACCCAGTCTAGGGGGGAGGAAAGTATGGCAAATACACCACGAGGGTTGTGAAGCCAGACGTGGGATATGGCATGGTGGTAGGTCCAGCCTGATAAGGGGGGAACTCTACAGACACAGGGCCGAGGCAGCGAGCTGCCAGAGGGAAATGTGGGTCCGCTAAAAGGGGGACCGTATCGCGGAAAATACATCACAGGGAGTTAGCTGAACGAAGGGGAACTATGCCCGTGGAGCCCGACCCCAGTACAGAGCCAAGAGACTCGTACTAGGTCTAGCTGCGAGTTGCTCTGCTGAACTCGCTAGGGAGGAAAAGGCATCCAGGCAGCGACGCTCAGTGGCGTCGATAGGCTAGAGCGATAGCGTCAACAACCCAGTGGGCTAGCCTCTGTTTGGAGATGGCGTTCCCTTTCCGCCATCCGCCAAAGCAGACAAAGAGCAGCTCAGAGCATCTAAAGCTCTGCGTGCAGTCCACATAGGTATGCAGAGCACGCACCGGACACACTAACGAAAGGGCTGGGTCTGCCTCCTCCCGGGGCAGTGCTTGCAGGTTTACGACTTGGTTCCTGAAAGGGGTCGTTGGAACCTTGGGCACGTAGCCCGGTCGGGGTCTCAGGATAAAGTGAGAAAATGCCGGACCGAACTCCAGGCAAGAGTCGCTGACAGAGAAAGCTTGCAGGTCTCCTACCATCTTGATTGAGGCTAACGTGATCAGGAGGGCCGTCTTCAAGGAGAGAGCCTTGAGCTCGACTGAATCAAGCGGCTCAAATGGGTGTCTCTGAAGGCCCAAGAGGACCACTGAGAGATCCCAAGAGGGAAACATTTACATTTACATTTATGCATTTGGCAGATGCTTTTATCCAAAGCGACTTACAGGGCACAATCCCCCCGGAGCAACCTGGAGCCACCACCTTGCTCAAGGGCACAATGGTGGTGGCCATGGGGTTTGAACCAGCGACCTGATTAGCAGCCCTGTGCTCTAGCCACTACGCCACCACCACCTCCAACAGGGAAACAGGTTAGGCCGGGGAGGATGTAGTCTCCGGACACCTTTCAGGAACCTGATAATCAAGTCGTGCATACCAAGGGACTTGCCATCTACTGCGTCGTGGTGGGCAGCGATAGCGGCCACATACACCTTCAAGGTGGAGGGGGACAGCCTCCCTTCCAGCCTCTCCTGCAGGAATAGAAGCACTGACCGAACTGCGCATCTCTGTGGGTCTTCGGACCGGGAAGAACACCAATTCGCGAACAAACGCCATTTCAAGGTGTAAAGCTGCCTGGTTGAGGGAGCTCTGGCTTGACTGATCGAATCTACGACAGCAAGTGGTAGATGAGCTAGATCTTCCGCGTCCCGTCCAGGGGCCAGACGTGGAGGTTCCAGAGGTCTGGGCGCAGGTACCAGAGGGTGCCCCGTCCCTGAGAAAGAAGGTCCTTCCTCAGGGGGATTTTCCAGGGAGGGGCTGTCACGAGGAGCATGAGTTCCAAAAACCAGGTGCGGGTGGGCCAGTAAGGGGCCACCACGGTGACCTGTTCCTGGTCCTCTCTGATCTTGCACAGCACCAATGCAAGAAGGCTCACTGGGGGAAATGCGTACTTGCGCAGTCCCCGGGGCCAGCTGTGTGCCAGCGCGTCTGTCCCGAGGGGAGCATCCGTCAGGGAATACCAGAGCGGGCAATGGGAATTTTCTTGGGAGGCAAAGAGATCTACATGTGCCTTGCCGAATCGGTCCCAAATGAGCTGGACCACCTGGGGGTGGAGCCTCCACTCTCCGCTGAGCGAAGCCTGCCGAGACAGCGTGTCCGCTGTTGTGTTGCGTTCGCCAGGGATGTGAGTGGCTAGCAGCGACCTGAGTCGCGGCTGACTCCAGAGGAGGAGATGGTAGGCGAGTTGAGACATATGACAAGAGCGCACGCCACCTTGGCGATTTATGTACGCTACTGTCGCGGTGCTGTCTGAACGGATCAGAACGTGCTTGCCTCGGATTAGTGGAATAAACGTCCGTAGAGCAAGGATAACGGCCATCAACTCTAGGCAATTGATGTGCCAACGCTGCCGGGGGCCTTTCCAGATGCCAGCGGCAGCGTGCCCGTTGCACACGGCGCCCCAACCCAATCGAGAGGCATCTGCGGTTACCACGACGCGTCTGGACACCTGCTGCAAGGGAACTCCGGCCCATAGGAAGCAGAGGTCTGTCCATGGGCTGAAAGTTTGGCGGCAGGCGGGGGTGATTGCCACACAATGCGTGCCGTGGCGCCATGCCCATCTCGGGACTCGGGTCTGTAGCCAGTGCTGTAGTGGTCTCATATGCATCAACCCGAGTGGCGCGACCGCGGCTGAGGATGCCATATGCCCCAGGAGCCTCTGGAATTGTTTTAAAGGGACCACTGTGCCGGGCTTGAAGAAAGCGAGGCAGCTGAGCACTGACCGAGTGTGCTCGTTGGTGAGACGTGCTGTCATTGAGACCGAGTCTAACTCCATACCGAGAAAAGAGATGCTCTGAACCAGGGCGAGCCTGCTCTTTTCCCAGTTGACCTGAAGCCCTAAACGGCTGAGGTGCCGGAGCACCTGGTCCCTGTGAGCGCATAGCAATTCTCGAGAGTGAGCTATTTTGGATAAGCCAGTCGTCGAGGTAATTGAGCATGCGAATGCCCGCTTCCCTTAGGGGGGCAAGAGCAGGGGACAGGCCGAAGGGGGGGACCTTGTACTGATACACATGGCTGTCAAAAGCGAACCGTAAGAAGGGTCGGTGTCGCGGCAAAATGGAGACGTGGATGTACGCGTCCTTCAGGTCTACCGCCGCGAACCAATCTAGCTGCCGAACGCAGGTGAGAATCTGCTTCAGCGTGAGCATTTTGAACGGGAGTCTGTGCAAAGCCTGGTTGAGAACTCGCAAGTCCAAGATTGGTCGCAACCCGCCACTTTTTCTGGGTACGATGAAGTAAGGGCTGTAGAGACCCTTCTTCATGTCGACTGGAGGGACGGGCTCTATTGTGTCCTTGAGGAGCAGTGTAGAAATCTCTGCTCGTAAGGCACTGGCTTGTTGGCCATGCACTAGAGTGGAGCGAATACCACTGAAACAAGGCCGGAGCCGGGCAAACTGAATCGCGGAGCCGAGTCGGATGGTCCTGGCCAACCAGTGCGACGGGTTGGGAAGCGATAACCACACGTCCAAGCTCCGTGCGAGGGGGACTAAGGGGACGATCACATTTGACGTACCGGGCGGGGCGGAGCAGGTAAAGTGCCATTGGGAGGCGATGACGCGTCCCGAGGCTCTGGTGCTGAGAAAAGACTCAAGCACTTACCTTGCTCCGCACACCCGGTAGGTGGCGGGTTAGCGACTGAGCAGGTGGAGGTCCAGGGTAGGCATCCTCTAGACTCGTCGGAACCGGCCGGCCGGGGAACAGTCGTGGGGGCTGGAGGCAGGTGGTCCGCGTCCAGGATTCCGTGACTGTAGAGATCTGGCGGCAGAGTGCCGTGAGAACGGTATTTGCGGGCCAGGTGACCCAGAGACAAAGGAAATAGCTCTGTTACTGAGAATATGAGAGTGTGAAAACTAATTCTCCTCTTGGCCCTCCACCGGGGATGGAGTGGTCTTACCATCTCCGGAGCTAACGTCTTGGTCCCTGGGTCGAGCGTCTACGGAGCGCCTGGGAGCCTTCCGGGTCCTCGAGAGGGTCCATGAGACGGGGGCGTACGCCGCCTGCGAGGTGCTTGACACTGGGGCTGAGAGCTGGGCCCGGGTTGTGGAGCTACCTGTTGTTGCTTTCTGGTCGCGGGGGGGGGACGCCCTCGGCGAGCAGGCGGGGCGTGGACTGGCTGACTGGGTGGCGTTGCGGCATGATGTGAGAAACATCATGGTCAGTGATGACGTCATTCTACGGCTCTGGAGAGGAGTACCGGATAGTCCCGCTAGGTGGCGGTGTTCCGCCATCCAGGGTAGTGAGAGCGGACAAGCGGAGGCTCGTCATGCACTTCCGGGAACGATGGAACCAAGGTGGGGGCGTGGCTATAAGCGGCGCCATGACCCGAGGAACTGATCGAGTAGCCGAGAGGGGGGGACAGAAATTTCCAGTCCAGCCTCGTGCTCGCGGCGGCCCGGGAAAGCATAGCGGACATCTGCGAATCAGCCTCAGACTGGGCGAGCAGACCCGAAGGTGGCAGCCCAGGCGAGTCATCAGCATCAGACGCCGCTGTGACGCTCTCCGGTGCAGCGGCGATGCCGTCATCCAATTCCGGGGGCTCAAGGAAAAATGCCGGCTGCCCGGGAAGCGAGCCGCACTCTTCCTGAGCTCGGACGGAAGCAAACAAGCGTGCCGGGGGGTGGGTGGTTCGTGGGGATTTACCCGGAGAAACCGAGCCCGTGGTCATCCCCAAATCGCCTTCATTGCCAGCCGGGTCGACCTCAATCCCGTGGGAAGGAGGACCAACGCGGGGGGGCGGCTGAAGTGGCTTTCTCTCATGACAAAAGAAAGACGCGACCGCAATGTTGCCATGGTTATGTTCTCGCACTGAAAACATGAGCCATTCAGAAAACGCAGCCTGTGTTTGATCGCAGCCCAGGCACACAACGCAGCTTTCATGACCATCAGAAGTGGAGAGATATCAACCGCATCCAGGAACGACACAGAGGCTGAAAGACATCTTTAAAAAGACGCGTCCTGAAAAGGACGTTCAACGCCTGCTGTGTATTGCTCTTTTATGAGTGGGAACTCAAACTCTTTTAGAGAAAATATACTCTTTTAGGAGGAGAACACTCTTTCAAACAGAAAGAAGCGCTGTCGAAGCGCCCAGGGGCATGAACTGCACAGTGTGCAGAGAGAGAGACGCCAGCTGGAAATGCGCCGTGCGGATCCAACAGCAATGCTTCTCGCTGGTAAAGGTGAGTGAAACAGGAGTGCATTTCAGCTGCTTGCGGTATAACCATTCGGCTCCGAAGAAAAATTCTGACTGGCAAATTCTGTCTGCCAACTTGACATTGGCCTTTTCTCAGGTTCAGAGGTACGATTCGGCGTCCGAGAAGACCCCTTGTGTCACTTCCTTCGACACTACGTCGAGAGAGTGACAGAAGGGGAAAGTACCTTTACAAGTTACATGGCCAAATAATGTATAGTTAGGAGTATGAGCAATAATATTGATGGTTGCCATAGCAAGCCCCACTAATAATCAGACTGATCTCACTGTGAATTCGGCTACAGTAGGTCTAAAGTTCTTCAGCTCAATTCAAACCACTGCCCCCAGTGGCCAAAGCTGGAAGTGTTGTTGAATGTATGGGCACGTGTGACCTCAAGTTTCTGAGTGAAATGTCCACAGAGTGGCACTGAAGTGTACTGTATTTTCACATTTAAATGATGTAATACACAATGTAAATTTTACTAACCCAACACTAACCCATCACTGAACCAAACCGTCAGTGGAGTAAAAATGTAATCTTAAAGCAAAATTGCAACCTCAGAGTCAAGCTCATCATTGTTTATGTGAATGTGATTACATCTTGGTTTCTATGGAACCAGTACCCATGTCGACTACTTGCATAACGTGCAATCAGTAGCACCACAGAAAATCATAAATACATTTGAACAAATAAATGGCCAATAAATGCAAAAATGCCAGAAACGCTGCAGAATTGGGTCATGAAACAGTACATTTGGTAGCAACACATTTGATAAATATAAATTAGATTTATAATTTAGTTAATGCAATCAATAGCACATAATGAAGTCAAAAGCAATGTACAGTGTAGAACAATGTACTTCCAGGAGCTTCCAGGAAAAATGACAGCACTTTTGAGGAAATCCCAGATGCCTCACTAAAATGCTGCCACCCTTTCCCTCTCTTTTCCTCTGCTGTTAAAGGCCAGAAGTGGAACTGTTGTGTTGTCTAGAGCATGAGTTAGATCCAGAGAAAACCACCTCTAAATCCTTCCCTCTGGTGCTCTTCCTTTCCACAGACATTAATGGCCACCTGGTCTTCCCACACACCATTTGTCATCCAATCATATCATTATTCAATCACATAAACAGGACTTATCTTATAGAATCATCATCAGTCAGGTCTCAAATTCATCTTGCATTATCTGATGGTAGGGTATAAGTTGCCCACCAAAGTACTTTGAGAGATCAGACCTCTAAGACGAGAATGCACACTAAACAAGAGATCAAACGAGTTCTTCTCTATGGGAAACACTTCCCTATCGGTTTGAGCTATCACGATAATGTTTAGAGACATAGCCAGACAAGGAAAGTAGTCCATCTCCCTGTGTCCTATTGACCCTCAAGAGAACATCTCAGGAGGACCTTTCAGACACCTACAGACCAGGTCTAAGCTGGTCTTTTTAGCAGAGTATGGCAAGGACATTTAAAAAAAACAAAAGAATATTGCTTCTAAAAATGGAACGGAGTCATGCTTGAATACCACTTGGAAAACATTATGCTAATTTACGTTTCCCCACAGTGTAAAACTAGCAGTTGTGGAGTGAACATATGGTGAGTAAACAGACCCCCCCCCCCCCCCCACCTTAGCACTGCAAGATGTTTCAACACTTTCTTGATCACATGCAGGTTGGAGTTCTTTGAAATGAAAGTAGGTACTCTGCTCAAATCTACTCAATCAAGTGAGTGCGCTCTCAAAGGATGCAAGCTGAGAAGTCTGTCTTTTCTTGTGTTGGCTTGATGGAGCTATAGATAAGATGCCCTATTTGATCAATGCTTAGAAAGGGTGGGAAGACTCATGGCTCTTACAGCACAATGGACTTTCCAGCTTAAAAAGCAAAGAGCTGAACCTTCGATTAATAACTTTCATTCCATTTCTATTTCTCAAACTCCATCGGGTCATTGATTTATGATCATGGTAATCATGATTAAAAGCATTACTAAAAGTCTTAACAATGCCTACACATTTGTCTTTATCCACTTTCATTGGTAGACCAATAGTGCATGTACTTCCCTGCCACATTCAGTAGTATGCAATAAGTAATACAGGAAATTTGTTGGAATGTCCGAAAACTAAATATGCAGTAGGCAAACAATACCAGAAGATGTATTGTATCTGCTAAGATTCTGAAGTGCGCAAACATTGGATGTCATCAAACTTGTAAAGTTGAATAAAAAACCTTAACGCCATCAAAACAGATGAGCTTAACTAGCATGGCCAGGTTAAGACACCAGTTCACCACACGGATCGAGTCACTATGCCACCACGAGGATTTAGAGCGCATTGGGAAATTGGGCATTCCAAATTGGGGAGAAAAGGGGAGAAAAAAAAAGACAAAAAAAAAGACAAAAGACAAAAAAGTGAACATGAACAGTCTCTTCTTTTTACATTTTGATGTGGAGACACAAGGATTTGTCCGGGTTCCCCTCCTAATCTGTACATCTGTACTTATATACAGTAACAAAGTACAACTACAAAATGTGGCGCTCCTGCGCGAGATGCTAAAAAAACAGTTGGCTGTGAAGCAATGG
The DNA here is from genome assembly GCA_032164185.1 of Moxostoma hubbsi. Taxonomy (NCBI): domain Eukaryota; kingdom Metazoa; phylum Chordata; class Actinopteri; order Cypriniformes; family Catostomidae; genus Moxostoma; species Moxostoma hubbsi. Next base: position 22,063,682 of record JAVLUX010000040.1, on the reverse strand, counting down.
TTAAAAACATTTGTCTAGAACGTTCACAAAAAACTATGGAAAAATGCATTCCAAATCAGTTAGATTTCTGCTTTAGAAGGTGGTTGTGTTTCAGTCTCAAGCATATAAATTGTCTTATCTTTCCCTTTCTGGTTCATTTACAGCCATATTCTCTTTAGGGCAAAAAGACTAAAATTAACTGTCATTGCCAGAACTTCAGTGGAATAGCAGTTATATAAACTGAATTTCAAAGTTTGTCTCCCTTCTTTTGGAGAAACAATCAATATATTTTAATATATTTGATATTTTATATCAAAACACATTACATTACAGTATTAAGACCCAGGCAGAAGCCACTGCTAACCGGTTGCATCTGCAATTAACTGAATGAATCAATAAATGTGCAAGCAGTAAGTATTAATCCTTATATAGCTAGCATTTATTTACCTGTCATAGAGCAAATCAGATTTGAACTAATTTATATTCACAACCCAGGCTGTTAAGGCTGTCAATGCATGCCTCTCCCACATTTCAGATTGTTTCTATGCTACTGCAAAAGTTCTTTTATTTTTGTGATTTTCTGCTCTTCCCTAAGAGGTCTATAATAAATCCCCTTCAGATGGTGCAGAATGAGGGTGAATGAGGGTTAAATGTGTTTCTATTCAGGTCTCGGATCATGGCATCGCTCCCAAGGGTGCACTTTCCTGTGTCCAGCCCTGCGTCAAGGGCAGTAATAGGTGAAACACTTACACACCAGTGCACTGCATGAATAATGCAGAAATATCAAAAGGTGAAAGAGTACGTGTGGTGTGCCATGATCCTTGAAAAAACTGCATTTAGATATTTGTTCAGTGTTTTCAATGTAGTAAACTCATGACCCAACACAGATGTTAAAGGGATATTCCGGGTTAAATACAACTTGATAGAGCTAATGTTTTAGTGTTAAAATACTTTCTACGATCCCAGCTTATTATGCAGAGACAACTATAAGTGAACCATTTTTATGCTGATTTCCCTGAAAATTATACTGTAAACACTGTAGCACCACAGACTATTTAGCAGAGACGGGTCACTTCTATTAAAATAAATTGGAGGAATTGTGATGCCCAAAGGTCAAAGGATCTAGATAAGCCCATCACTTTTTAGATACAGACATCGCCTGTCAATCAACTCGAGAACGCGCATGCGCATTAGCCATTCAAGCCAGGAAAATTTAGGTTTTTAGGGTAATCTGAAAAAGCACAATGAATGATACAAGTGCTGTCAGATTTTACTGCTGATTTGAAATATGTTCTTTGATCATAATCTTAACCAACCGTTTTGGAGATTTCTGTCTTTCCCTATTCAAGTAGATAGGAGCTGCACCGGAATGCCGCCTGTTCACATAAAAAATAGCTGCCTGGGATCGTTCCAAAGATGGCTACCGAGTGATCTGACTTGCTAAAAAGACTTGTGGCAGTATCATCTTTTTAAAAAAAAAAATATCCATATGCACTGGATTTTTTTTTTTCATCGTTTTTCTACTTAAACATACGCTAGAGGTACGTCTTTGATTGGTGTGCCATATTTTAATCGGGTAAAATATTCATGTTGGGTAAAAAAGAACGTTAACTTTTAAAAACACACTGGCAAGCTGTTGTGAACTGCCGCAACAGATTAAAAAATTACCTTTTACCCAGATTTTGGTCAAAATTAAGTCACACATGACCATTCTTCGACTTCGCTAGAAGAATTCTGGCACATTTAGGGCCAATTCTGGCAACCTGCAAAGTGTTTTTTCATTCATCTGTACTTTTTTCCATAGTTTTCATGTAAGGTTAAAAAGATTCAGACAACTTTTCAAAAATGCGCTGTAAAACTGTTTTGAACCACAACAACAATCTCAAAATCATCTTTTTAGCAATTTTTACAAGGAATCTGGTCCGGGTGGCAAGGCAGCATTCAATATGCGCAACGTTTCTGGACCTGCAAGTAGAGGTGTGTTGTGTTTTTGAAGGCAGTAGTGTGGAGGCTTCATTAACTTCAGTTGGACCTCATCACTGCGCCCCTCCTCTCTCCAGCCCACTCCCGTTGTGGTCCGGACTGAAGAATGGCCTTTAAAGAGGCAGGACGATGATGACGACGTCACGACAAGCAGAGGGGCATGTTGTTCCATCACATTGCCAATAGGGGCCACTCACACCAAATGCAATATTGTGTTCACCTATACAGTTTTTTTTTTCCTATATGTAAACGTGCTACATGGACATTTTTGACCATAGAGCCACATCTCACTTTTTTTGCCATCTCTCACAGGAGCGGCACGTTTTTTAGAAGCTGTGTTAGGTTAAAAACTGTCAAGCTGTTTTGAACGACCACAATGAGCTCAATCACATCTTTTGGCTAGATTTTGTTTAAAATTGCACCATATTTTAAAAACATTGGTAAGTTGTTTCGAAACACCACAAAAAAAAAACACAAAAACAAAAATAATTTTTGGCCAAATTTAGTTTGAAATATCTTACCCATTTATTCTATGATGTTTCTAGAAGTATTTGTTGCCCTTTAGGGGCCACTCACACTTGGTGAATTCACAACTTTCATTGTGGACTAATTTAAGACTTAAATTTGTTGTTGTATGGATTATTTTAACAAATGTGTGTATGGATTTTCGTCACATCTGACAACCCTGGCGTACAGTATCCTGTACTTTTTACAGTCTATACATTAAACTCCTAAATATAAATGCCAAAATCATCTAGGCAGAACATTACCTACTTAGAACAAATATAAAAAAATGGTCTCAGTGGTTACTATCTATACACTCAGGTTCATGAAATGGGTTCAGATTAGTTTATGCATTATTAAATATACTCAAGATAAATGCCAAGGAATGGATCACTTTACAGCCATATATATGGAAACAAATCCACTGCTAATTCCAGCAGATCCATTTAAAGCCATTATTAATGGATCATTAGCACAGAGTGCCGACTTGTTTGCTTTAACATGCTATTTAGGATACAGTATGCTAATCGTCCATTAGTATACTGCTTATCTTAAGCGGAAAAGGTTTCTATCTTTGAAGCAACTCTGTTCTTTTTCAATATGATATTTTAATCAAAATCACAATAGTTGTGCAGCTCAAAGTGATCTGAGCTGTTTGAGCTGGGCAGGGAAAGGAAATCATTAAATGTCCCATCAGATAAAGGGCTGCAATTTCTAATTATCAACCCAATCAACACTATGACGGGTAAATTGACTGCATCAATACGCATGGGTGGTTTGATTACAAAGCCTTTGATTGGACAATGACACAGGAAATTAAACATAATTGAATTACACAGTATCTGTTGACGATCTTTCAAAGCATTTGATATCAAGATGAGTAATTTGTCTTATGAGCATTGAAAGTCAAAAGTGTGTTTGTGTCACTCAAACTACTTGCAACAACACCCAGACTATCTATATTCTTGGAAGGCTGAAAAAAACGTTTTCAGCCAGCAATCCTGCATCTGTGTGGAAAGGCCTAAAAAGCATCACCAAGTACAAGACACCTCCCTGATGAACTGAATGTGTTTTACTGCAGATTTGAAAAGCCCAGTATCACATTCCTCCCTTGCTCTGATCTTCAATTCACACATGTGGAGCTGCTGACACAGTTCTATTTGGTCATCATTTAGTCTGTCCTGCATGCATCTATAATTGTCTGGTTTGGCTTCAAATAAGACAGAAAGAAACTACAACGGACAGTCAGGACTGCTATGAGGATTACTGGTGTCCCACTTCCCACCCTCCAAGACCTGTACATCTCCAGAGTGAGGAAACATGCAGGTAGAATCACTCAGGACCCCATACACCCTGCCCAATCCCTCTTTGAACTGTTGCCCTCTGGCCGGCACTACAGAGCACTGAGCACCAGGACATACAGGCACAAGAACAGTTTTTACCCTAAGGCCATTTTCCTCATGAACAATTAAACTGCCAGGACTCCCATAGTGCAATAATGTAATTAAATATCTCATGTACATATGTAAATTCACATATTTAATTCAATAACTGTACATACCCCTACCTTGCACATACATTACCACTTGCACATGTACATACACCATTCTATTATATGTCCTATTATTAGTATGTCTATTTATACTCTTACCTTGTTTTATATTCTCTCACTGTAATGTTCTGTGTGCACTTGTTTCTACTATCACCCCCCCCAAAAAATCCTTGTGTATGTGAGAATACTTGGCAATAAAGCTCATTCTGATTCTTATTAAATTTGAAAGAAAATTCTGTAAAACATAATCATTTACCAAAATATTCACAACAAAACCCAAGCTCACAATGCCATTTCCAGCAATGCAAATGTCTTTGAATTTATTTCCAAAATATTGCAAGCACTAGGTCTGTATGTAATAATTTAGAAACGTATTTATTGTATTGTAGCATACTTAGTATTTTTTACTATTTCAAATGCAGCAATTCAGTTTGAATGGTGAAAGTGTCATAAGAGAGTGTTTTACCACTGACATGCTCATTAAATTGCAATAATTAGTGGAAAATGGTCATGGATCATTTTCTCTAAGGAAAAGTGAAGATAAGAGAATGCATCGATATTTCTCTAAATGTGCACATTTGGACAAATAATTGTATCTTTTAGAAGTATTGTTTACTGAACTCTTGGCATGCAAATTTTACCAGAGTTTGCATGAATGGATTTCCAGTTTTTTGCTACAGAATAAGTTATAACTTTGCTCTTTATGCACATTGCGTTGTGTACTTCTGACACAAATTAAGAAATGCTAACATTTATAACATTGCTTAACATGCAAAACAGAGGTAAAATATTAAAGTTTAAGTCTTAGACCTTTGGGTATACATTGTTCAAATCCATTTTTAATTTGGCCAACCTTGGGGCCCCTCAGTGCTGCAGGATATGGAACATAATAATGTATAAGGAAACGTGCAAAAGGGACTGTATGTGATTTAAACATACATGTGTCTGTGTATATCTGTACTTACTGCACAGCTTTGGATGCTTGTGATCTGAACTTGGTAAACTCCCCAGGTGCACTCCATTCGGATCCCAGCTAAAAACAAAGAAAGAAACAGACTTTACTAACCTGATTTCATTCAGGATTCCTTTATCCTGAATGGGATCCTTTATAAAGCGTTAACCCTTGTGATGTGTCAAATTGTGTTGGTCAAAAATACCAACCCACTAAGATTGCTTATAAATCACTCATATTGCAAATATTATCACAAGATATTGCATTAGATCTTTTTTACCAACTTCTTTTTGAGTAATTATGACTGGTTTTGTAGCACTTTTTTTAAACATATATATTTTTATTGATAGGATTATTGAACTGAGCTTTTACCAGGTCAGTGGGGGTCACTCCCTGCAGAAAAAATATAATATTAATAATAATTATTATTATTATTATGTAATAAATTAATAACCACTTGATTGATCTGAACAAAATAGGTGTTAATTTTAAGAATAAAATCTGGACTTTACAATGCTTATAGCTGATCCTACCAATTCTTAAATAATGTATTTTAATTAGCTGACATCCTCATCATTTACAAATTTGTTATCAAAATATTTATACTTAGAGTTGGTAAAACCATTAAAAAGACGAGATAGCCATGTGTTATACCTTACAGCATATTATCCCGATTTAAACAAGCCAGAACTCAACATAATATAATAAGTAGATCTTGAAATATTCCTCAAAGAGTGCACATGGAATATGATGCACAAACACATCCCCATATGTGCTCATCTGAAGGATTGTGATGCTCCTGAACACTGAGGGGCAGATTCACCAAGAATGATTTGCAGTCGGTAAAAGCACAGTTGTTTGCACACACTCTGATTCACTAAAGAAATTATGCAGATCAGTCAATGGTGCAAACATGGCCACAAATATCGCTGCTGAACACAATTTGCATGTGCAATTCTGATCTTGCGGTCCAATTCTGAGCACATTATAGCGGAGGATGCCGCAGACCACCGTATTTGATACACCCTGCCAGGACTGTACAGCAGAACTACGCATGGATGCTTGTTTTAATGTTGCTAAGCCTCATAGTCTGCTTGCCATCCCCTTGCCACCCCATAAATCCAGACACCTAAACCATCTCTTAAACAGGCAAAATGTGCATTTGACGACACTGAACACCAGGTTATCGTGCTATTCTCTATTATTTATTGATTATTAAATTAACTACTGCTAATATGTTTGAATGAAAATGTTCACGAAGGACTCTTTCTCTGAGCAGGCAAGCTGTTTCGGAGCACCGCTAAAAACAGATTTTGGTCTAAATGACGTCATACCTCTTTGTTCTTCGATTTTAGCTAGATGTATATTGCCGCTGTTTAATAATTGTTTTGCCACGTAAACCTCTGCAACTTGCTGTTTTTTAAGCATCTTACGCTGGAACACAACATTCTTTAGATTTTGTGTCACGCTAAAAAGAATGTCAACCTATAAAAGCATGTTTTGAAACATGGCAACAAATTGCACAAAAAAACATTCTTTTTGGCCAGATTTTGTTAAAGCCGTCATAGCCATTTGTTCTTTGATTTCACTAGAAGAACTGTATATTGGCACCTTAAGGTGTCGCTCACTTCAACCATGTTTTTGCATCTCTCTACTCAGTTTTTTCATAGTTCTTCAAAGTAAACATGCACAACATGGACGTCTTTGACCACAACAGAGTATCATTGTTGTTTATTTAGCATTTCGTACTACTCACATCACACCTGTCCTTCTGTAATTTCACAAGAAGTACAGTATATGGTTTCTTAAGGTGTAGCACACACCAGAAGCATTTTTGCATCTGTCTGCACTGTTTTTCTATTGTACAATTCTTTGTAGACACTGTCAGGTTATCCCATAGTTTGCTGTGCTGCCCCTGTGCACGTGAGCGCACTGATTTCCACACCAGTAATGAGTGCTGCTGCTGCTACAGTAATTCAGAATGAAACCTCCAGTATTCCATCCCAGCATGCCTTACTTTAATTGTCATGTGTGGCATCTCTCTCAAAGCTTCTGTGCACATCACACATCACTGTAATGAATTATAATGCCTCCTGGATCCCTGCTGCCCTCAAAGACGTCTTTCATTCTGCGCGCACACACACACACACACACACACACACACACACACCCCAAAGGTCTGCAGATGTACCCACACATACCCCTCTCTTCGCCAATAGGAGTGTGTTTACTGTGACACACACCTTGTGTGGCCGTCAGCATAAACACACGTGTGACTCAGCCAATTCTAATTACCTCTGCTGCCAAACACGACTAGCTCTCTCGTGGGGATTAGAGGACAAAGCTGCACTGTGTGTTTGCATATGTGTGTGCTTGTATGTCCCAATGTCGGTGAGTAACTAACTAAAACAAGCGATGTAAGCTATGCTACTACTAACTTATCTACATTTCTCAGTAGCCTGACAGTAGCTAAGGTGTTTTTTTTTAAGTAGCTTTTTTGGTATCAAGCTACTTTTTGCAATGGGTAGCATCATAGATTGTGACACTGCTATTTTTTTTTAGTTTTAGAACACCAAGACATTTTTGTTTTTTAAAGAAATTTATACTTTTTTTTGTTTTGTTTTTATCAAGGATGCATTATTTTTTTTTAGAGTTTGTAATGCTAGATTATTATTATTATTGTTTGAAATAAGTGAATAACATTTTTATTCATTTTAAAATTCAAATTTTACCCATGATGTCACAATGTGTGCATATACAGGTTGTAACGTTCCATGTGGTCTCTTGTTTTTGTTCCTTCACTCTTAAGTTTCTGGCATCTGTCTCACTCCATATTGTCTAAGTTTTTGGCACTTGTCTAATTCCATATTGCACTCTTATTTTGAAACCATTCTTATGTTCCTGTTAACCAGTCTTGTCATGTCTTGTTTCCCCTCCTTGTTCATGTGTCTGTTTTTCATTGGTTCATTGTTTGATTGCTTGTTTATCAGTTCTAGTTTTGTCATTGGCTTTAGTTTATCACCTTATTATCCTGTTTAGGTCCTGTTTATCCATTGGCTGTTGTTTCCCCTGTTCATGTATTTAAGTCCTCATGTTTCCCTTGTACCTTTTTCAAGTATTGTATTGTTGTAACCCTTACCCCTGCCTTATGTTACCCTGATGTTCTTGAGTCCAAGCCAGTCTATCTATGTTCCAAGTTCCTGTCTTGTTCCTGTATCACCACTATCTTCAATAAAGCTGCACTTGGGTCCTACTCCTCGCTTTCATCCTTGCCTTGACTGCCTCCCGATCGTTACACAGGTATGTACACTACCGTTCAAAAGTTTGGGGTCACTTACTCATTCTTTATTTATTTATTTATTTCACATTTTAGAATAATAGTAGTCAGCAAAACTATGGAATAATAGAAATGGAAATATGGGAATTATTTTGTGACCAAAAAAATCCAAAATAAATCCAAAACTATGTAATATTTTAGCATCTTCAAAGTAGTCACCCTTTGCCTAGATTTTGCAGACATGTACTCGTGACATTTTCTCAACCAACTTCTTGAGGAATCACCCCGGGATGCTTTTTAAACAGTATTGAAGGAGTTCCCATCTATGTTGGGCACTTATTGGCTTCTTTTCTTCATATTTTGATCCAAGTCATCCATTTCAAAAACTTTTTTTTTTTTTTAGGAAATTTTAGATTTGTAATTAAATAAATGTATATGTTTTGGCAGAATAATATTTTGTCTACAAAGTTAATTTCAAACTTTTAAGCATACACCTTCAGATCAAAAGATTTTTAAGATCATGAGAAACATTTCAGACAAGTGACCCCAAACTTTTGAACGGTAGTGTATATATGCAATGTGTAAATGTATCCTTTCAAATGCTGATTAATACTGTCAACCTAGTAGAGAACCGAATATATTTTGTGTCAGATAAATATAGCTCTAATTATTAAATAGATATTTAACACCTTAATAGCTCTAGATTAGTGGTCCCTCCAAAATCTTTTTATGTTTTATGTTCTGCTTTTTGTTATTGATGTGTAATATCCGAGCCAACAGCATCACTAAACATGTTGCAAAATGTTGTCTCCCGAACACTCCCTCTGCCATTGGTCGTGCCAAACAGAAAGTCCCTACCCAAACTCACATCATTAGTTGAGCCATTTTTCAGGGAATTTTTTTTTTTAATGGCTTCGATGGAAATTTCTGCTTATACATTAGTCAGTCTCTGCATATTAAACTGTGATAGGAATAGTACTTTAACATCAAATAGAAATACACACTTCATCTTTAAATGATGCGTAGCCTGTAGTTTGAAAAGCAACGGTTTCAAAGCAGCTTCCCCGACACTGTTTATGTTTGCCTCCAGAGACAAAAGCTACAGTACATTTCCACTCGAATGTGACTGCAGAAAAAAACGTTCAAACGCAATGGTAAAAGAAATCATTTGGTGGAAAGTTCTTTTTACGTGGGCACTTGCATCAGTGCACTTGAGTCCAATACAAATCACAGCTTGTTAGGGAAAACTTGCAAAGGAAAAGATGGATCAAATGAGACAAGGACGATTAAAAATAAGCCCAAAGAGAGACACATACAGTTATTCCATCCCAGCAGTTTCCCTGCAGAGCAGTGGAAGGGATAGCAAATCATTACAGCTACAGAGAAGAACATTCATATTTACATAGATGACTCATCTTTCTGCATAAACTCCACAGAACATCCACCAGCTAAAGAGAATAAAGAGAAAATGCTGGTGTTAAAGTACCTTAACTGATCTCAGCTCAGCCTTTTGTGTTCTCTTGACAGCTTATTGACAGATTATGACCAAGACTTGAAACTTGGTCACAAACTAGCAAAGCTGGAGAAGCTACTTTGAAATGGCAAGTTACAAGCTACAATTTAAAGTAGTTATGACACAGTCAAGGTTCGCATGAACTCAATATTGACCCTGTTTACTTCCTTGATACGAGTTCCCTGTCTTATGAAGCGCGTATTAGAGGTCGACAATAGTGGATTTTTCTGATACGATAACTAAGCTTGTGGAAAAGGCTGATAACAATGAATCAGCTGATAGTATTTCAATACTTATTAAAATAGTTTCTTTTAAGTAAAACAAATGATTTGTCTTTACTTACTGTGACAGATAGAGGCAATATGCAAATAATCTTTGTTGCATAATGCGTGACTTAAATGAACAAGTACCAAATACACTCAATATAAAACCAATAATCGGTGCCGATATATCTGTAAAACCGATACAATATATAACCGACATATTGGTCGACATCTAGCACATATGCTTCAAATCCTCCATGGTAACTCAATCTTGCAAGCTCGGAAGTCGTAATTACAGTGTGATGAGTGTTAAAGTGATTTTGGTCGGAAAATGGTTGCGTTGGGCAATTTCGTATTTCTCTCTCTCTCTCTCTCTCTCTCTCTCTCTCTCTCTCTTTCACTTACTGAAAAACATAGGAAGCTTTTTTTTAGTGCTACTGCAATGAAATGAAGAGGATGTGTGTAATTGATGCTATATCTGTGTATTTGATCAAAATCGACTCTGGCAAGACTCAAAGTAATTGAGAATGTTAATGGTACAATTAACAACTTATGTCAGTTCGCTTCCACAAAGACTCTTAAATTGACATGTCCAGAACTTTGAAAGTTGGGGCTTAAAGAAAATCCTGAGTTTCAACTCTTAATTACGATCATTCCGAAATGACTTGAATGCATCATTAAAGGAACAAATATATTTGTTTTCTTTCACAAACGCATAAAAACTTGCTCTGCTTCTGACAAAAATTCAGGTTAGGATGACATCAGCAATTCTTCTTTTTCAGACCTATTTCACCCTACATTTTTTGACATTGAAAATTCTGTTTAATTTGGAAAAATGCCACATTAAGGAAGTATATTGGGTTGCAAACATCATTCAAGTTTGCTTTGAAGAAATAGTTGGCTACACAAGTTACAATCAAAACTGCTAATGACAATTAATCTTTTCAAGGTGCAATATATTTTAATTACATAATTAATCAGATTAGACAGCATATTTCTGGTACAAAAATAGAGGTCTCTATTAAGAGATAACATCAAAATGTACAAAAAACTAAATTAAAAGACCACAAACAGCACAATAATGTATTTAATATAATCGAAAACAGTGGTAAACGGAAGTATTTATAAAAGAAAAGACATTTGTAAAATTTCACACAAGGACTTTGAAAAATGACTAAGTGATAAATTATCCGAACAATCCAATTTGCTCTGATTCCCAATGCTACTACAGAGGGGGTATTTTATGAAAGGGCATTTCATTCTTTCCTCAGCTTGTTTAATTAAAAGGCTGCATTTTAATATAACAACAGCTATGTAGCATTTTGCAAACAACACATATTTTCTAATTGCTTAATAACTAAATGTTTATATGGTTGTTAGTGACCCAGGATGTCATCATGTCGCAATATATAAACTCAGCAAAAAAGAAATGTCCTCTCACATTCGACTGCTTTCGGCAAACTTTACATGTGTAAATATTTGTATAAACATAAAAAGATTCAACAACTAAGACATACAGTCTATCCGGAAAGTATTCATAGCGCTTCACGTTTTCCACATTTTTTTATGTTACAGTCTTATTCCAAAATGGATTAAATTCATTATTTTCTTCAAAATTATACAAACAATACCCCATAATGACAATGTGAAAGAAGTTTGCTTGAAATCTTTGCAAATTTATTTTAAAAAAAGTTTAAAAAATAAATCACATGTACATAAGTATTCACAGCCTTTGCTCAATACTTTGTTGAAGCACCTTTGGCACAAATTACAGCCTAAAGTCTCAAGTTTCAAGTCTGGGCTCTGGCTGGGCCACTCAAGGACATTCACAGAGTTGTCCCATAGCCACTCCTTTGTTATCTTGGCTGTGTGCTTAGGGTCGTTGTCCTGTTGGAAGATGAACCTTCGCCCCAGTCTGAGGTCCGGAGCGCTGTGGAGTATTTTTTCCTAAAGGATGTCTATACATTGCTGCATTGATCTTTCCCTCGATCCTGACTAGTCTCCCAGTTCCTGCCGCTGAAAAACATCCCCACAGCATGATGCAGCCACCACCATGCTTCACTGTAGGGATGGTATTGGCCAGGTGATGAGCGGTGCCTGGTTTCCTCCAGACATAACGCTTGACATTCAGCACAAGGAGTTTAATGTTTGTTTCATCAGACCAGAGAATTTTGTTTCTCATGGTCTGAGAGTCCTTCAGGTGCCTTTTGGCAAACTCCATGTGGGCTGTCATGTGCCTTTTTCTGAGGAGTGGCTTCCGTCTGGCCACTCTGCCATACAGGCCTAATTGGTGGAGTGCTGCAGAGGTGGTTGATCTTCTGGAAGGTTATCCTCTCTCCACAGAGAAATGCTGGAGCTCATTCAGAGTGACCATCAGGTTCTTGGTCACCTCCCTGACTAAGGTCCTTATCCCCCTCAGTTTGGCCGGGCGGCCAGCTCTAGGAAGAGTCCTGGTGCTTCCAAACTTCTTCCATTTACAGATGATGGAGGCCACTGTGCTCATTGGGACCTTCAATGCTGCAGAAATATTTCTGTACCCTTCCCCAGATCTGTGCCTCGATACAATCCTGTCTAGGAGGTCTACAGACAATTGCTTGGACTTTATGGCTTGGTTTGTGCTCGGACATGCACTGTTAACTGTGGGACCGTATATAGACAGGTGTGTGCCTTTCCAAATCATGTCCAATCAACTGAATTTACCACAGGTGGACTACAAAATTTACAAATTATAAATTTGCAAAGATTTCAAACAAACTTTTTTCATGTTGTCATTATGGGGTATTGTTTGTAGAATGAGGAAAATAATGAATTGAATCCATTTTGGAATAAGGCTGTAACATAAAATGTGGAAAAATTGAAACGCTGTGAATACTTAACAGATGCACTGTAAACTGAACAAGTTTCACAGATATGTGACTAACAGAAATTGAATAATGTGTCCCTGGGGGGGGGGAGCAAGTCAAAAAGTCAAAAGTAACAGTCAGTATCTGGTATGGCCACCAGCTGCCTTAAGTACTGCAGTGTATCTCCTCCTCATGGACTGGACCAGATTTGCCATTTCTTGCTGTGAGATGTTACTCCACTCTCCCACCACTTGCAAGTTCCCAGACATTTCTGGGAGGAATGGCCCTAACCCTCACCCTCTGATCCAACAAGTCCCAGACATTCTCAATGGGATTGAGATCCGGGCTCTTCACTCTCCATGACAGAACACTGATGTCTTGCAGGAAATCACGCACAGAACGAACAGTATGTCTGGTGGCATTGTCATGCTTGGAGGGTCATGTCAGGATGAGCCTGGAGGAAGGGTAACACATGAGGGAGGAGGATGTCTTCCCTGTAATGCACAGCATTGAGATTGCCTGCAATGACAACAAGCTCATTCTGATGATGCTGTGACACACCGCCCCAGACCATGATGGACCCCCCACCTCCAAATCGATCCCGCTCCAGAGTACAGGCCTCAGTGTAACACTCATTCCTTTGATGATAAATATGAGTCCGACCATCACCCCTGCTGAGACAAAACCGTGACTGATCAGTGAAGAGCACTTTTTGCCAGTCCTATCTGGTCCAGTGAAGGTAGATTTGTGCCCATAGGCGACGTTGTTGCCGGTGATGTCTGGTAAGGTCCTGCCTACAAGCCCTCAGTCCAGCCTCTCTCAGCCTATAGTTGACAGTTTGAGCACTGATGGAGGGATTGTGCGCTCCTAGTGTAACTCGGGCTGTTGTTGTTGCCATCCTGTACCTGTCCCACAGGTGTGATATTCGGATGTCCCGATCCTGTGCAGGTGTAGTTACACGTGGTCTGTCACTGCTAGGATGATCAGCTATCCTTCCTATAGCACTGTCTTAGGCGTCTCACAGTATGGACATTGCAATTTATTGCCCTGGACACATCTGCAGTCCTCATGCCTCCATGCAGCATGCATATGGCACGTTCACGTAGATGAGCAGGGACCTTGGGCATCTTACTTTTGGTGTTTTTCATAGTCAGTAGAAAGGTTTCTTTAGTGTCCTAAGTTTTCCTAACTGTGACCATAATTGCCTACAGTCTGTAAGCTTTAGTGTCTTAACTACTTAGTGCTGGGTATCGAGTTGCCTCTAAACTATTGAGTATCAAAAATGTATTGTCGTTCAGTATAAAATGTTGATATCTAAGGGGTTAATCTCGTCAACGTCAGTGAAAAGCATGTAGCATGCTAGATGTGCCCAAATCTAAAAGTGCCAGTGATTGGCTGTGATTAGGCATCAAGGATAAACACTAGTTTACACCGGTTATGCCCAGAGACGCGGCTCACACGTGAGTTAGTAGTGTGTATGTGTCCCAACACCCATAGATGTAAAAGATGTGGAAAAGATCTAAAGTGTGGCTACATTTCATCAGGCTCAATGCCAACAGTGCACGGAATAAACTTAAGTGCAGAAAGTAGCTCCGTCTTCGACTGCAAGAAGACTGAGCTTGTGCAGTCATACTCTCAGCATCCTCCTGCCACAGAGCTTCCTTGAACATGCTTACCACGAGACCTGTCCAAAACTACTGATGAATGGAGCAGCACTATGACTGGGACTCTGACAGGTAGGTTAATGTTTAGCAAGCAAACCAACAAACAAAATCGGCTAACTTGTAGTGCTACATGCTTGTGTACTTGTTAAATTAACATTTCTGTGTGCGGTGACATAGTCATATAAACTGTGACCTTCCTAAAGTTAGATATTGTTTGGATATATGGCTATAGATAGCTAGCTAAATCGATGCTAAAAATGCTTTAAGGTTGCAGTAACTGATCAAGTTTAACTCACATTAAACTAGTTATCTTGTTAAACAGTACTTATCCTTAGGGTTGGCTGAATTAACAGTTTAGCTTTCTTTTTTAGTTTTTTTCCTCTACACATTAATGTTATAGCCTCTGCCCCTGCTGATCCTGGCATGAGGAGACCAGAAGGCTCGGGAGATGAGTCTTTGAGTCTGTAAAAAAAAGTCAACAAACTGAAAAAATAAATCCAAAGGTTTTTTTAAGGTAATGTTTGAAATCTTGTTAAAACAGTTTTCATAAAATTGGTCATTTAGGAACCGGTATCGAAGTCAAGATATCTTTATCAAATTTTTTTAAACAATAACCATCCCTATAACGATCGTTCCACAAGCGCATGTTCATTAATTGTTTATGGTTCATTGAACAAGCATGGAAAACATTGTTTCAACCCTTTACAATAAAGATCTGTAAAGTTATTTGGATTTTTAAAAAAAATCTTTAAATACAGTGTCCTGAAAAAGGGATGTTTTATTGCTGAGTTTATTTGTGATTCCATAAATCAATGGCAGAGCTATGGAGAACCTGTCAACTGTCATGTATAATTGGTCTTTTAGAGATAAGATGACCATGGTATTTCTGTGTGATAAATGGCTAACCCTAGTGCTCCATTTGCCTTTTTAGACATGTGAACTTCCCGCAAACACAGAATTACATTGAAGAAACTAATTTAGGCTATCTGTGACCCTGGAGTCTTGGGGATGGAAAGAGGGCAAACAGAAAAATACAGGAGCATTGGAGTCACACTGCTATATATTGCTATCTAACTTATTTTTTTGTGTCTTTTTCTACTCACAGCTTTATTATTCCATCTTCATTCTCAATTTATCAAGGAGTCACCTCAAAGTTTAAATGAATCTTTGTCTCTTACACGCAATCATGCAGAGAAAAGGTTCTCATGCTAAATTTTCAGTGGATTCACAAGTGCGTACCCACAACTTGTAATTACCCCCATTCACATGTTAATGAATCATTATTATTCTGAATGAGGGAGTATGTGGCCTCAGTTAGTAATTAACATAGTTCACACCCAAATATCCATATATGCACAACCTCTCCTGTACAGCCATTTGTCACTCTCTGCAAATGTACAGAATTTTTGTTACTCTGAAATAAGATTTATTGTAGTGTTACTTAGTAACTCAATTTCTAATAATAAAATATCTAGATATAAATTTTAAAAAAAATGGCTAAAACACAATCTATATTTCTAAGGCCAACAGAAGTCTGTGATATTTGCCTACACATTCATTTAATGGGTTCTAAAATTGTAATTAATAATAAATCTTAAATTTAGAACAATTGAAAGTGTATATTGATGACATGATTTCTGTCTAAAAAATATTTGCACAAAAGTTTACCCATATATAATGAGACACATGGTTGCAGTAGAATAGTTTAACTTTTAATTAAAATAACACACACACACGCACGCACGCACACACACGTGTGTATATATATATATATATATATATATATATATATATAAATCATTTTTATTTTATTTTAACATATTTTTGTTTTAATAAATTTATATCTAAATCATTTTTATTTTGCTTAAAATTAAAAACAGTATTTTTATAAAGTTTTATTTCTATATTATTTTCAATGTGTCCTTTTTAATTTAGTTTAATCTATGACTGGTAGTTTTATTTTTATTTCGGTGTTTATAAGTTTGAGAATTGGTAGTATTTGTTTTACTGTTTTATGCTGACAAATCTAACACGTCAACTGATTTAATTTAAATATTGTTAACATTAACATTTTCATGTTTAATTTAAGGCGGATTGCAGAGGTCTCAAATTTCATAATATCCTGTGTATGAAAAACTAAAATTAATTTCAGGCCATTTCTATTTTTTTCTCTGCAGTCAAAATAATGAATTTAAGTTTAATTTAGTTTTTCCAGAAATGTCAGTTTTAATTTGTAATTCTGTTAAAATAATGTTTTCATTTACTTTCTATTTCAGTTTTGGGTAGATTTTTCCATTTACAGGTAACAAAAAAAGATCTGTCACTTTCGCAAGAAGTCGCTGGGAATTCCGAACAAGGTGTGATTCTCTCTAAGGTGAAGAGACGCCTTAGTGCCCATCGATTCAATCGATCAAGCATCTCTGTTACAGGATATTGTGTCTTCGGCTGGCGTGTGTGCGCTAAGCCATTTCTGAAGCAGACGTAATCAATACTCTAGTAAAGCACACATTCTCAATACACTCACACAGGCATCTGGCTGAGGCGATAATTGGGTTTTACAAAGCCAATGTGCTCTCCTATCGTGCAAATCTACACTTCTAAGTACTAATACCACTAAGGAATTAATCAAAATGAAATCTGCCATGCAGCACCAGCAAGGTCCTCTGTTTGAGAAAATTGCCTTCACTGCCCTCTACGTCTCTCTGCAGAACTAGAATATGTAATTTAATGACTAGAGAAAGAAGTTGTTATAAATATGTATACTCCTTTTTGGTTGAACTATTCCTTTAAGTAAAAAGAGGCTATAGCAGAAATCTTGTGGCATAGCCATTAAAATTAAATAGAAGACTAAGGGCCAACTATTCCTGGTACATATAAAACATAGCTTCGTAAACAACTTATATCATTGTAAGGGTTAAAACTAAAAGAAGCTTGATAAGGGACACAAAATCGTAATCATGCTTACCTTCCCCACATAGGCCAGTAGACGAGCATTGAGAGGACTTTCATCTGAACTCAACCAGAACTCTGAGTTATCATCAGATGACACCGCAAACTGGAAATCCCCTGGACAAACAAGAAAGATAAACACTTGGTGTGTTCGAGCAGTTCGAGCAGTTACACTCCTTTGACAAACTGTGTGTGGTTTTGAGAAAACCAGCTTCAGCTATTGGTAGGTCATTTGTAGGATGTTTTCAATTACTAGGCCACAAAAGTACACACAAAAAATGTCAGATTAAGAAATTCTACAATATCTTCTACAAAAGATTATTTACCATCTTTGTAAGGTAGAATGTAGCCAAATATTCTCAGTCCGTAGTTCTTCCATTTGGGAGCAACAGCCAATTTCTTTACAGTAGTTCTCATCTGGAGAGTCATGAAAAGAAAAATCATCATTTAGTGAACTCACTCTAGATGTGTGTTTCTTGTTTAAGGAGCTAGAGATTCAGTTGTCGTTTCATCTACCTGGATTTTTAATTAACTGTTGTGAGAGACAACAAGAGTCAGAGATAAACAAAGAAATACAGTATATGATTTTCACAAAATGAGGATATATGTGCTTTTCATTTTTGGTGCAATCTGCTAGCACAGCATCTGTGGAAATAAATCGGATACGGATCTGATTTTTTTCTGATGTGCCTGAAGTGTGAACAGCCAGGTCGGATTTAAAGTGATTTCTACATCAATAAAACTCAACAGTCATCATTTGCGCACTAGATTTCCGGCGTACAAAGGCATGTTATTGCTTAAAACATTTTATCTTTATTAGTTAACAAATTAAATCATTTTTGGAGGAAAGAAAATAAAAGTGCTCTACTCATGTCACTTGTGCAAAAAACACAGTTTCTATATTTCAGTTAGGACAATTCTTACAGTAGTTCATAAAATATTTTATTAATGTAAATGTCATTGAGTAGGTTTGGTCTTGGTGGTCTAGATCTGCTTTACGCACACTTCTGCTGCTGCTTGACATTTGTCAATATGCTGCCGCTGTTGGAACCATGCTGAGAGGAGAGATATGCTGCTGCTACTGAACAAAATCACTTAACCTTCCCTTCTTAAAGCAGATGTAGACAGGTGAAGCTGGGGAGGAGGAGGGTGAAAGCTATGGAGGCTGTGGTGCTGAACTTGAATTAAAGCCATAGAGGTGAGTGCTTTTATATAAGTTTTTACAGAAGGGTGTAATTGCCCAATTGGCTTATGTAGAGGCACATCAGGAACTGAACCTATTGGCTTGCGTTATGTACAGTTTCCTAACTGAACTTAATAGAACATTTCTCAAACTTTTTTAAAATGTGAATGCAAGCAAGTCAAAGAAAATCAGAAATAATGAAAACAACTCTTCTTACCTTACATACAGTATATGTTATGCCATTTTCCTGCCGTCCTTCAGTTTTATGGTGTTTCGCTCTTATGTAATATTTCACTCTTGAGCTTTAATGGTAATCAAATTCTAACATAAGAAGGCAAATGACTTGATTTAAATATACTTCATAATATCAAGACTATCTTTCTCTATCACTTGTCATATTATTAGATTCATAGGCATTAAGTGTCCTATCCACTTAAAAAACAGCTTGATGTATTTTTAAATGCAGTTGAATTCATTATTCATATTGTAATGATGAATATGCCAGAGTTTGTTATACACATGCTCAGGGAGCATTATACGCATATGGGTCGATTTAGGCCAGTATCTGATTTGGGCTACATTTCAAATTTTATGATAAAAACCAAACAAAAAAATAAATCACATTTGAGCCGAAAATCAGATTTGGGCCACATTCAGCTGCAGTGTGAATGTAGTCTTGGACTTTAAGCTTCAAAAAACAGGCTTGCCTAAAAAAGAATACAAAAATGAATGGTGGTTGGAGAACTTTCTGATAGTAGGTGGCCTGAGTTAATCAGAACTCCAAATAAAAAAATGCAGGGGGAAGCATATAATCCCTCGAATCACTAACTGTAAGAACTTTTTTTTTATCCAAAAATATAACATTAAGCCAATAATGCACCAACCAAATCTACATAATAATGCACAAAAAGACAGCTGATGTTAAATTAATGCAGAAATAAAGTAGAATCCATAAATTAAGGTTCAAAACCACAATATCCATAATTCAAAAACAAAACCTTTACATGCCCAGAATTAATAATCCATCCATCGTCAACCGCTTATCCTGTACAGGGTCGCGGGGGGCTGGAGCCTATCCCAGCTAACATTGGGCGAAAGGCGGGGTACACCCTGGACAGGTCGCCAGTCCATCACAGGGCCACACATATACAAACAACCACTCACACTCACGGCAATTTTTTTGGGAGACATCAATTAACCTAGACTGCATGTCTTTGGATGGTGGGAGGAAGCCGGAGCACCCGGAGAAAACCCACACAGACACGGGGAGAACATGCAAACTCCACACAGAAAGGCCGGGGCAACCGGGGTTTGAACCCACAACCTTCTTGCTGTGAGGCGACAGTGCTAACCGCTGCACCACCGTGCCGCCAGAATTAATAATCTCATAATTAATATCCCAACAATTAACTAAACAACCGTTAGTTCCGGTCCTCGATTATGACTGGATTAGCAGCATTCCAAGAGTGCTGATATAGGAGTCCAACATCACTATGACTCTTATGTTTGTATCACTCCACTTCTCTGTGTTCATTGCTTTCCAAATAGTTGTGGGGATTTTGAGCATCTTATGTTAAGAGTGAGTCAGAGTCACAGACTCAACTGATTCATTAAACAGCACGACTGAAACAATGGAAGTGAACGAGAACGATTCATTCAACAATTTTCACTATGCATGGAACACCACTAGTTCGAAATATAACAAATGAGCATTTTCAATAGCGGTAATTCAACTATTAATATCATGAACAGACGTTTGCACTAGGAATAATGTAATTTTTGTTATAAAAAAAGATAGCTGATATGTACTGTCTATTTGGAATTATTTGAACAGGAGTGAATGACAGATCATTGTTAAATTCTATTATTGAAAATGCAGTTAAAGATATGCATTAATTATGATTTTTAATAGCTGACATTAATTTTTTTATACCAAGAATGGGTATTTTCATACATAATTTCTGATTTGAAGAATGATAATTTTTGCTAGTTAAAACTGAATTGTAGATATCTATAATTCATCACCTGTATGTGATTAAATGTCGAAAGGGCATGCAATAGCTCTCGCTTGTGTGATATTGCTTAAATATGCCATGCCTTGCTAAAGTCCACATTGCAAAAATACCACAAAGAAGGCTTGCTATTTTCAAACAAAGTGTAAAAAAAAAAAAAAAGTTCTAGTAAAGATTTCATTCTTCTCAATATCATGCTGCAGCTTGAATACTCTGTCTTCTGTTAATATTTGCCATTCTCCGCTCACTTTACTTTGCTGTTTCGGTTACGTTTGACTGGGCTATGCATGCAAATTTACCACATTAATAACCGAACATAGAACTATCAAGTTCTTTGGTTCACTTTCATTGTACTCTCACGATAGCCGCCATACAAAACAGCATGGATTTAAAATATCTAAATCATACGTCTACTCATAACTCTATTTTATGCATATTTATGTCTGTTATATAATTATGTTTCCATTATTGTTCATTAAATGCCCCAACATCATTTATAATTATGCCCTATTTCAGAGAACTCTCAGTTCACTGAACAGACCAACATCAGGACTTGTAATTATACTTGCAGGTTTCACAATTTTCATTCCATTTGCCATTTCATTTTAACATATTCCTGTACAAGCTCAGTCATAACAGTATCCATCAATTTCATAAATCATACAAATTAAACAAATGACTCATAGTTAATATGTAACTTCCCCACTGCAGTTTACTTGTCCGTTCCAAACCTGGAAATGTGAAAAGCATTCAAAGCTTCTCCAAATTATATTATCATGTGAAATTAACATGAATGAATTAACGTGAATGAATGAATGAATGAATGTTACTTTTATATAGAGCTTTTCTGACACTTCACTCAAAGCGATTTACATCGCAGGGGAATCGTCTAGAATCTAGACTAGATCTAGATCTAGAATCTAGATTACTACAGTAACCTCCGATCCCTGATGGAGGGAATGAGACGTTGTGTCGAATGAAGCGACACAAGGGGACTTTCTTGAAGGCCTCGGTTACCCCTGAACTTGAGAAAAGGCCAATGAGAATTTGGCAGACAGATTTTGCATGTCCGGGGGAGGGACATGCAAATTCTGTCTGCCAAAATCTCATTGTGCAGAATTTGGTTCCACCAGTGTGCAGCATCCACCTGGATGATACGGCAGCAGCCATCGGGCAGCAGTACGCTCAACACACACCAGCTATTGGTGGAGAGGAAAGAGTAGAGTGATACAGCCCATGGGGATTATTTGGAGGCCATGTTTGAGAAAGGTAAATGGGGGGGAAATTTAGCCAGGACACCAGGGTTACACCCCTGCTCTTTACAAGAAGTGCCCTGGGATTTTTAATGACCACAGAGAGTCAGGACCTCGGTTTAACATCTCATCCGAAAGGAGGTGCCTTTTTACAGTATAGAGTCCCTGTCACTGTACTGGGGCATTAGGGCCCACACAGATCAAAGGTTGAACACCCCCTCTTCTGGTCTCCCTAATACCTCTTCCAGCAGCAACCTTAGTTTTCCCAAGGAGGTCTCCTATCCATGTTCTGACCAGGTTCAACTATGTTTAGCTTCAGTGGGCAACCGGTCTTGTGCTACAGGATAATATGGCTGCTGGCAAACATGTATATTTGTCTGTAAATTCATACTCACATGGGGGTAAAGAGGAAAATGCAGGTTCTTCCTGAGCTGAGCGACTGAGGAACCACACCAGTCTTCAAAAACATGGAGGTTTGCTTGACCTTTAAACTGTGGAGAAGATAAGGGCAGAAAAAAAACTTGTTTATTAACCTGAATTTAACCTTTTAAAATAAATACTCCAAAGCAGTTTTGCAAAGAACAGTGCCTTACAATCCCCTAGTTAGCAAGCCAAAAGTGACAGATGCAAGGAAAGACTCCTTAAGATGTTTTTATTTCTTTTTTTGTGTAAACAAGGAAGAAACCTTGAGAGCAATAGTCAAGCAAGTAAAGAAGCCCCAAATCATGATGCTCCCTCCACTGTACTTCACCGTTGTGATTATGTTTTCATGTTGGTGTGCAGTACCCTTTTAACGCCATACATAGTGCTGCGTGTTCTTTTCAAACTACTCAACCTTAGTTTCATCAGTTCACAAAACATTTTTCAGTAACAGTAACTGAAAAGGTTCTGTTGGATAGCTGTGGCTTTCTTCGTGTTGTCCAACCATGGACACTATCCAAGTTTAATATTTTACAGACAGTGATGTTATCCAGTTCCAATGATTCCTTCAAGTCTTCAGCTGTCACTCTAGATTTCTTTTTTACCTCATTGAGCATTCTGCGGTGTGCCTATTGAGTAATCTTTGCTGTACGGCCACTTCTAGGGAGAGTAGCCACAGTACTAAACTCTCACTAATTATAAAAAATTTGTCTAACTGTGGACAGATGAATATCTAAGCTCTTCAAGAACCTGGTAACCTGCAAAGCAACAATTCTTGATAGTAGGTCTTCTGAGATCTCTTTTCTGAGGCATGGTCCAAATCAGCAGATTTTTCTTGTGAATAGCAAACTTAAAATGTTTGAATGTTTTTTATAAGTCAAAGTAGCTCTAACCCACACCTTTAATCTTGTTTCATTAATTGGATGCCAGGTTTGCCAACTCTCTAATTAGAGTTATATGACATCATTAGTCTAGGTGTTCACATACATTTTCCAACATACACTGTGAATCGAATGATGTATTCAATATGTACAAGAATAACACAATATTTTGTGTATTAATAGTTAAAACAGATTGTGTTTGTTCATTATTATAACTTAGATGACGTTCAAACCATATTTATGACAAATGTATACATAAATGCAGGTAATACCAAAGGGTTCACATACTGTACTTTTTCCTTGCCACTATATATATATATATATATATATATATATATATATATATATATATATATATACATACACACACACACACACACACACACACATACACTCACCTAAAGGATTATTAGGAACACCTGTTCAATTTCTCATTAATGCAATTATCTAATCAACCAATCGCATGGCAGTTGCTTCAATGCATTTAGGGGTGTGGTCCTGGTCAAGACAATCTCCTGAACTCCAAACTGCATGTCAGAATGGGAAAGAAAGGTGATTTATGCAATTTTGAGCGTGGCATGGTTGTTGGTGCCAAACGGGCCGGTCTGAGTATTTCACAATCTGCTCAGTTACTGGGATTTTCACGCACAACCATTTCTAGGGTTTACAAAGAATGGTGTGAAAAGGGAAAAACATCCAGTATGCGGCAGTCCTGTGGGCGAAAATGCCTTGTTAATGCTAGAGGTCAGAGAAGAATGGGCCGACTGATTCAAGCTGATAGAAGAGCAACTTTGACTGAAATAACCACTCGTTACAACCGATGTTTGCAGCAAAGCATTTGTGAAGCCACAACACGCACAACCTTGAGGCGGATGGGCTACAACAGCAGAAGACCCCACCGGGTACCACTCATCTCCACTACAAATAGGAAAAAGAGGCTACAATTTGCAAGAGCTCACCAAAATTGGACAGTTGAAGACTGGAAAAATGTTGCCTGGTCTGATGAGTCTCAATTTCTGTTGAGACATTCAGATGGTAGAGTCAGAATTTGGCGTAAACAGAATGAGAACATGGATCCATCATGCCTTGTTACCACTGTGCAGGCTGCTGGTGGTGGTGTAATGGTGTGGGGGATGTTTTCTTGGCACACTTTAGGCCCCTTAGTGCCAATTGGGCATCGTTTAAATGCCACGGCCTACCTGAGCATTGTTTCTGACCATGTCCATCACTTTATGGCCACCATGTACCCATCCTCTGATGGCTACTTCCAGCAGGATAATGCACCATGTCACAAAGCTCGAATCATTTCAAATTGGTTTCTTGAACATGACAATGAGTTCACTGTACTAAAATGGCCCCCACAGTCACCAGATCTCAACCCAATAGAGCATCTTTGGGATGTGGTGGAACGGGAGCTTCGTGCCCTGGATGTGCATCCCACAAATCTCCATCAACTGCAAGATGCTATCCTATCAATATGGGCCAACATTTCTAAAGAATGCTTTCAGCACCTTGTTGAATCAATGCCACGTAGAATTAAGGCGAAAGGGGGTCAAACACAGTATTAGTATGGTGTTCCTAATAATCCTTTAGGTGAGTGTATATATACAGTGCATCCGGAAAGTATTCACAGCGCTTCACTTTTTCCAAATTTTGTCATGTTACAGCCTTACTCCAAAATGGATAAAATTCATTATTTTCATCAAAATTATACAAACAATACCCCATTATGACAATGTGAAAGAAGTTTGTTTGAAATCTTTCCAAATTTATTAAAAATAAAAAAACGAAAAAAATCACATGTACGTAAGTATTCACAGCTTTTGGTCAATACTTTGTTGAAGCACCTTTGACACAAATTACAGCCTCAAGTCTTTTTGTGTATGATGCTACAAGCTTGGCACACCTATTTTTGGGCAGTTTCTCCCATTCTTCTTTGCAGGACCTCTCAAGCTCCATCAGGTTGGATGGGGAGCGTCGGTGCACAGCCATTTTCAGATCTCTCCAGAGATGTTCAATCGGGTTCAAGTCTGGGCTCTGTATAGGATTAGATCCAAGATGGCGGCGCGGTAGCACGCAGCGGCCACTCCGGAGCCAAAATGGTGCTATTTTTGTTAAATAACCCGACTTTTGCGGCTCATAGACATCGGAGCAACCGGTGTTTGTGTCTACAATCGCCAGACACTGTTCAAATATAGGATTCGTGCAACAACCAAGCTGCATGATGACCAGCAGGAAGCGCTACGCGAATTCGGCTTGCTGCGGAGACCAGGCCTCCAGTCCTCGGCGTCGCCTGATGCCGGTGGCCGGGGGAGAGGACATCGTAAGCGGTGTGCGAGGAAGCGGCAGCGCAGCAAGAGGGCGGGGATCCATGCTAGCCTAAAAACAAACCCTAGCCGGCCGGCTCTCCCATCTATCCTGCTCTTAAATGTTTGCTTCCTGGACAATAAATTGGACTAAATCCAACTCCAGCAGGCTACGCAACGTGAGTTTAGAGACTGCTGCGACTTTGTTTTCACGGAGACGTGGCTCAGCGACAGAGTTCCGGACGCCGCCATTCAGCTAGATGGGCTCGCCTCGTTTCGTGCCAACAGAAATGCAGCTCTGTGCGGTAAGACTCGCGGTGGTGGCTTGTGTGCTTACATCAACACGGAATGGTGTAGCTGTCTCTAGCTACAGCTCATCGCTGGTGGAACTTGTGACTGTTAGATGCAGACCTTTTTATTTACCACAGGAATTCACCACTGTTATAATAACCAGAGTTTACATTCCCCCCAGCGCTAATGCTAAGGAAGCGCTCTGTGAACTGTATGGGGCTATGAGCGAACTGCAGAACGCTCACCCTGACGGACTGTTTATTGTCTCCAGAGATTGCAACCATGCGAAAAGACGGTGCTCCCTAAATTCGATCAGTATGTGGACTTTGCAACAAGAGGGGCAAATGAACTTGATCTTGTTTACACAAATATCCCAGGCACGTACCACCTCGGCTACTCAGACCACATCAATGTTATGCTAATTCCAGCATACATCTCCAAGTTCCGCTCGTCAGATGCACAAAACTGCTTCAGAAGCAGGTGAAAACCTAGCCAGTAGCAGCCATCTCTGCTCTTCAGGACTGTTTTGAGTGTACTGACTGGCACATGTTCAGGGAGGCTGCAACATATGGCGACTCTACCAACTTGGAGGAATGAAAAGCATCAGTGACCAGCTACATCAGCAAGTGCATTGATGTCACTTCCTCCAAGACCATCACAACACGCTCCAACCAGAAGCCGTGGATGACTGCGGAGGTGCGTGCGCTGCTGAGGACCCGAGACTCCGCCTTCAGAGCAGGCGACAAGGCAGCCCTAAGAACAGCAAGGGCCAAACTGTCCCCGGCCATAAGAGAGGCAAAGCGCGCACACGCCCAGAGAATCCACAGTCACTTCCAGGACAGCGGTGACACATGGCGCATGTAGCAGGGCATCCAGGCCATCATCAACTACAGGACAACAACAGTTGCCTGTGACAAAGATGCCTCCCTTCCAGATACGCTGAACGACTTCTACGCTTGGTTTGAAGTGCAGAAAGACGTGGTGGCGAGGAAGACCACCCTTCCTCCCAACAACCAGGTGCACTGTCTTACCACGGCTGATGTGAGGAAAATTCTACTTGGAGTCAACCCACAGAAGGCTGCTGGACCAGACAAAATTCCTGGCAGAGTGCTCAGAGGATGTGCAGACCAGCTGGCAGATGTTCTTACCGACATCTCTCTGAGCAGCGCCGTCGTTCCAACTTGCTTCAAGGCCACCACCATCGTCCCCATGCCAAAGAAGTCTTCAGTGTCCTACCTCAATGACTACCGTCCCGTTGCACTCACAACCATCATCATGAAGTTCTTTGAGAGGCTCGTCATGAGACACATTAAGACCCAGCTGCCCCCTCTCACTAGATCCACTGCAGTTTGCGTATCGTCCAAACCGTTCAACAGGCGATGCCATCACCACCAACCTCCATCTGGCCATCACCCACCTAGATTAAAAGGACATATACATTCGAATGCTGTTCACAGACTTCAGCTCAGCATTCAACACAATCATTCCCCAGCACCTGATTGGAAAGCTTAACCTGCTGGGCCTGGACACCTCCCTCTGCAACTGAATCCTGGACTTCCTGACTGGGAGACCTCAGTCAGTCCGGATTGGGAACAGCATCTCCTCCACCACCACACTGAGCACTGGGGCCCCCCAGGGCTGTGTGCTCAGTCCACTGCTGTTCACTCTGCTGACTCACGACTGTGCAGCAATGCACAGCTCAAATCACATCATCAAGTTCGCCGATGACACGACCGTGGTGGGTTTCATCAGCAAGAACGACAAGTCAGCATACAGAGAGGAGGTGCAGCGGCTAATGGACTGGTGTAGAGCCAACAACCTGTCTCTGAATGTGGACAAAACAAAAGAGATGGATGTTGACTTTAGGAGAGCACAGAGTGACCACTCTCCGCTGAACATCGACAGCTCCTCTGTGGAGATCATCAAGAGTACCAAATTCCTTGGTGTTCACCTGGCGGAGAACCTCAACTGGTCCCTCAACACTAGCTCTAATAACAAGAAAGCCAGCAGCGTCTCTACTTTCTTCGAAGGCTGAGGAAACACATCTCCCACCCCCATCCTCACTACATTCTATAGAGGGACTATTGAGAGCATCCTGAGCAGCTGCATCACTGCCTGGTTTGGGACTTGCACCGTTTTGGAGAGCAAAGCCCTGCAGAGGATAGTGAGGACAGCTGAGAAGATCATCAGGGTTTCTCTTCCCTCCATCAATGATATTTACAAAAAACACTGCATCCGCAAAGCCACCAGCATTGGTTCTGTGTTTGTCCTATGTTGTTTTATGTAGCACCATGGTCCTGGAGGAACGTTGTCTCGTTTCGCTGTGTACTGTACTAACTGTATATGGTTGAAACGACAATAAAAACCACTTGACTTAACTTGGCTGGGCCACTCAAGGACATTCACAGAGTTGTCCCATAGCCACTCCTTTGTTATCTTGGCTGTGTGCTTATGGTCGTTGTCCTGTTGGAAGATGAACCTTCGCCCCAATCTGAGGTCCAGAGCACTCTGGAGCAGGTTTTCACCAAGGTTGTCTCTGTAATTGCTGCATTCATCTTTCCCTCGATCCTGACTAGTCTCCAAGTTCCTGCCGCTGAAAAACATACTCACAGCCTGATGCTGCTTCCACCATGCTTCACTCTAGGGATGGTATTGGCCAGGTGATGAGCGGTGTCTGGTTTCCTCCAGACATGTCACTTGCCATTCAGGCCAAAGAGTTCAATGTTTGTTTCATCAGACCAGAAAATTTTGTTTCTCATGGTCTGAGAGTCCTTCAGGTGCCTTTTGGCAAACTCCAGGCGGGCTGTCATGTGCCTTTTACTGAGGAGTGGCTTCCATCTGGCCACTCTACCATACAGGCCTGATTGGTGGAGTGCTGCAGAGATGGTTGTTCTTCTGGAAGGTTCCCCTCTCTCCACAGAGAAATGCTGGAGCTCATTCAGAGTGACCATCGAGTCCCTGACTAAGGCCCTTCTCCCCCGATCGCTCAGTTTGGCCGGGTGTCCAGCTCCAGGAAGAGTCCTGGTGGTTCCAAACTTCTTCCATTTACGGATAATGGAGGCCACTGTGCTCATTAGGACCTTCAATGCTGAAGAAATTTTTCTGTACCCTTCCCCAGATCTGTGCATCGATACAATCCTGTTGTCACTTCGTGGCTTGGTTTGTGCTCTGACATGCACTGTTAACCGTGGGACCTTATATAGACAGGTGTGTGCCTTTCCAAATCATGTCCAATCAACTGAATTTACCACAGGTGGACTCCAATCAAGTTGTAGAAACATCTCAAGGATGAACAGTGGAAACAGGATGCACCTGAGCTCAATTTTGAGAGTCATGGCAAAGGCTGTAAATACTTTTGTACATTTTTATTTGTAATAAATTTGCAAAGATTTCAAACAAACTTCTTTCACATTGTCATTATGGGGTATTGTTTGTAGAATTTTGAGGAAAATAATGAATTTAATAAATTCGGTAGACGGTAAAATAATGTCAAATAGCCAAAATATGAAACACTAAAAAAATCATGATATGTTATATGTATAAAATTACAATATATAAAAGACATATTAACACTTGCTCTGATATCAATGTGACAACTTGCCTTAATCTGACATTTATGAAAAATAGCCTAAAATCTCAAGAACACGGTTAAAATCTTCGGTTAAAATCTACTACAAATAGATGACCCTAGCCTTAATGTGAGCCATTGTGGTTTTATTGTGTTCACTCATTTACCTAACAGCTGCTGTAAAAATTATGATTTTCATTTGAAGACAAAATTCACAAAAGTTATGGATGATTAGGAGTTTGAGGCAAACATACTGTACAAAACCTCTGCTTTAGGAAACAGGCATTTGTGCAATTAAATGTTTGACTTAAAACCTTATAGTCACTGAGATGTAGATATACTTGTGTGAAAAAGTGCCCCAACCTGACATAAAGCCTTTTAAAAGAGTAGCAGACATTTTCTCCAACTTCTGCAGTATTATCAGATTCATATTAGATTCACAAAACAGATTGAGTCACCAAACTGTTAATTCAAACAAACATGATCTTTTAGAAAAATAAATGTACATATTAATCCTCTATTGACTGCTGTTGTGTGACCTCAACTGGGCAGAATGGCAAAAACGAACCACATTCTGATGCATGGAGAGAACATGTTAATAAAATATGACAACAATTTAGATGACTGGTGTTCTGGCACGTTGTCCCATGTGCTTAACAGAGCATCTAAAGAGTTTGGAATCACCCAACTACTGTGAGCAAACACACAACAACAAAACGTACACAGGAGGACATCAGAGGTGTTACAGCCTGAGAAAATTAGATCATTTTCCAGCCCAGCAGAAAATCTAATCCTGCACTTCAGATCGCGCTTACGGCACTCGCTTCTGATGGGGTACGTCACAAATGATTACCGTCAGTTTGCATAATAAAGCACGGTTGACCACGCGCAATACCAACGGCAACTCTCACCTATGTTAGTTGAAGATTTTAAAGCCCAACAAATTTAATTGACATATTCACATTAGACTTTTCAGCCGAGTGTATTTTATTCTTGCTGTTTCGTGTCTGTCAGAAGACATTAGATTCTCTCAGACGTAAGAGAACTGGGAGTCATTGTTTATTTCGTGCTGTTGGCTCGCAATTGATTCCTTTCTTTCCCTCAACGAATTCTCTAAATGCAATCAATATGAGAAGATCAGAGGCATAATTTTTTTTGCATGCCACATTTGCACACACAACAGAAACTCCCAGGTCTACAATAAAGGCCCTTTGTGGTGGAAAATGAACTGATGACAGAATTTTCATTTTGAAGTTAACTATTTTTATTTATTTTTTAACAGCAGGGTTGCAGAGGCCACATCTATTTCCATCCTGTCTTTAACATGTTACACCCTTGGGAACATCTACGCCCAACCTGACTTTCTATGATGGGGAAAATTAAAGCAGCCAACATACAGGAATAGTTAAAAGATTTGCAAACACACATTTTCGAAAACATCTGCAGTTGGAAATGGCCCATTCAACTAGTTTTATTGCATATCTTGTTGGATTCAGTTATAGTCACTCTCTCATTTGTGGTTTAAACTTTTATCCTCAGTACCAGCCCACAAACTAGGCCACTGCTATAAATAAACACCAACTAAACGGTACATACTGTATTTTCATAGTGCTGTTAATATTTAGATGTAACCACATGGATTTTTGAGGGCAAGTTTTGATAAATCTCAGTTGTCTTCATAGATAATTATGGCAACTGTCTTAAAATACTTATATAATTGCAATCTTTACGTAACATCTCTGATGCATGCTACAAAGATTACTCATAGCTTTGGTGAAAATGCAATTAATGCTAAAAGGTTTGTAGGGCATTTATCTATAATATCTCTACACTCTATCTGATATATTTTTTCTTAACATTTTGAAAACTGCCCAATTAAAAATGTAAATACTCAAGGGGGGACCAGCATATTGCAGCTTCAGTACAAGACGTTTCACCGTGTTTTGATGTCCAGCCAAGGTTGGTAGTGTGGGGGGGTCACCCTTGAGCATTTTGTCGACCATTTGTTGGGGGGGTATTGGTCACCTTTGAGAATTTTGCTTATTTTCTTTTACTTTTAATTTCCCACTTAAATGTGGGATACTAGACTTCCTGCCTAATATTGAACAGTTGCAAATCCTACCCAGCAGAGTACCCACAGGAGTACTTCATCACTAACTACATGTTCCATGTTTTTTCAACCTAGTCTCATAGAATGAACATTACTGTACCAAAATTTTTGCAAGATGACTGTTACGTAACACGTTCCACATTTTGCAGCAGTTTCCTGGGGAAATGAACACTAGAGGCGCTACAAAATGTTAGTTTTATTCACTTCCACACAAATGCAGACTACAACGGCATATTTTGACTTTATAAACACATATTTTTTGCACTATTACTCACACATTGCTATTTTATGATATTGAAATGCATAATTTGAAAAACTATAAATTTTAACGCTTGTATTACAGACATTTATTCCAATATGATTAGCTTCCACGGTAGCTCAACTGATAGAGTGTTTGACTTTGAACTCTAAAGTACGCTGTTCAAGTTCAGCCAAGCACGCAATCTGACACGTGAGATGAAAGTGCCATAGAAGTGACATAAAACGACATGGTTGCTTCCAAAGATTTGCTTTTCATGATGCATATGATATTAGAACACTATTGGTTAGGTTTAGGTTAATGTTAATGTCTCTCAACTGGTGGGTCGCGAAAATTCCCATCTGCCGAGGCAAATCTAATGATTATCTCCTATCTCACTTTCAGTGCTTTATATGCTCTAAAGGCTTCTCATCTGCAATGCGATATTTTTGCTGTGCGATGAAGTTTTGATTTCGCTTGAGTGTCACAGAAGGAACCACTCAGTTCATGGCAATTATGTGCTCTGCGTCTCTGCTCGAAATCTCAGGCATGTGCACATTAGCCAGGCTTTCCTCGATATTAAAGGCTTGATATTAAAAACTGATGTGACACATTTTCATTATCGTGAGATTTTTCTAGTTTAAATCGCTATGGAAGAAGTCAAACCTCTCAAATAGTGGACAGCCCCGACATTATAAACAGCAGTGAGGTGGAACAGAGCAACACTATGCTATGGGCCAAGATATATGTGTGTGTGTGTGTGTGTGTGTGTGTGTGTGTGTGTGTGTGTGTGTGTAAACATAAGGGCAAATACATAAAGGGCTTTAAAGTCTAGACCTCCAAGACTAATAGGCAAATTATGAGCAAAATTTTCCTCCTGTGTAACATATGTTCTGTTAGAATGATGTTTGAAATTAGGAAATAAACTGGAAAATAAATAATAGGCTCACAAAAATAAATAGGCTCATCAACTTTTAAAAGGGGGAAGAGAAACCTTCCAGTATCTTTTGTTATTGACATCAACATCACAAATAATATCACTTGATACATGCAATTATATTTGAAAACCATGAACAAAACTATGCGAAATAAAAGAAAATCCAACCCAGGCTACATACAGGTTGTTTTTTTTTTTCTATGGTGGGTCGTCACTTGATGTCCAATGTAAAATCTTGGTCCCGAAGCAAAGCCAGTTAAGATCAAATGGGCTATTATTTTTGGTTAGAGAGGTACGTTTTACTCATTAAAACTAATATCTAATATTCACCTCAAAAAGCTCATCTGATTACGAAACCATTTCACTCGCTTTTGGCACCCCCCCGCTGTAAATTTCACTGGAAAACTGCAGTGTAACATTTTCAATCTACTTGGCAACAATGGCTGGTTTCTCCAATTTATGTTCCTCCGATCATGCAGAGCAAGCCAATATCCTCAGTTCTCAGTCCTTGACGTCTAACTGTTATGTAATGTCAATGGTGACTCATCACGTTGCCAGGAAGACTAATCAATATGTTTCATTTAACAGTTTCTCCATAATTTGATTTTCAAATATCGTCATATCGTTTCACATGTTTTGTGTAAATGTTAGCTGACCTTTGAATGAATGCCATTTAAAAACAAAATCTTCCATGAAACTTGGAAACCAAAAGAAAATATCCTTCAACAATGTCATTCAATACACCCACACGTTAAATCAATTGTATTCCAACTGAGTATAGTGAAATGCCATACATCAACCGGACTGGTTGCTGTGTATCGTGCAGATTTATGTACCCATTTATCGATCTCTTGATCAATTACTCATCCGTGCCCTTTATGATGAAATATGGCCTCATATTGAGTCATGACAGTGATCAAACTCTTTCACTAATGAATTCAAAGAAGCCACACATTTTCCCAGAAGCACTCCTGATGCATGGCCTATATTTGAGAAGAATGAGTTAGGCCATTCCTTAGCTTACATTACAGTGGCCAGTAGGGGCATGCTTACAGTATAGCCTCTTGTTTTCTGCATTATTTGATATGCATTATTGGTACAACATCCTATGAAATGCATATCTGATCATGCTATGAAAAAATGGTCTCTTGCCCATTTGGAGAAACTTGGGTTGGCTTGGCTTATTCCTCTACGCTCATCATTTTATCCTTTGCCATTGTCCTGTGTGCTTCGTTCCCCCTGCTTTTCTACAGTTTCAACTGTGTTAATATTACCATGCGCACCCATTTTCTTTTCTTTTCTTTTTTTCTGCTTGTGTACATCTCGCATTTCAACTGCGTGCATCTCACCTGCACGTGCACATCTCCTTTCCTCCTTGCACCACACATATGCAGCAGAGAAAATGTCAGAGAGAAGCGAGGCAAGGGGGTCTGACATACGATTGTGTTTGTGAGTTAAAGCAGTGTTTCTCAACTGGTGGGTCGTGACCCAAAAATGGGCCGCAGGTCTAATCGGAATGGGTCACAGAAAGTAGGGAAAGAACAATGCCATGGTTCTCCCATTGAAGATATTTCGGTGGCTGCCCAAGTGATAGCCTATTTAGGACTGCCGAGGCAAATTTAATGAAAATCTCGCAATCAGCTAAAGGCTTCTCATCTGCACCATCACACGAGTGTAATGGAACCAGCTCACGATCATGATCTACTCTTCTCTCTGGCGTGCACACGTGCAATAATCGAGCTTTTGCGCTAATTTATTTTTCATTATGCATCACCTTTACAAAATTATTCCACGATTTTACATGAGTAAAAGAAACTGTTAGATTTTAACAAAATGTTATAGTTTCATATGAAATAATCTAAAGGTAGAATCTATTAGACCTCATTTTATATCAACAGTGGTGCAAGAAAAGTTGCAAGATGTGTTTCAACTAGTACTTATTTTTTCATAAATACTAAAATGTATTAATATATTTACTATTATTTAAGACTTGCTACACTGACCTAACCATGGTAATGTGGAGCCTTTCCTCCTGTCTAATATGTATGTTTAAACAAATGGGATAATAATCAGCTCATATAAGTAAATATGCTCTTCAATTTTTAAAAGGGGGGAGAGAAAACTTCCTGTAGATTTTGTTGTTGAGGTCAACAAGTAAAATAATGTCACTTGATGCATGTCCTTGTACTTGATAACCATGAACAAATCTATGCAACATAAAAGGAAATGCGACACAGGATACATTAAATACAGGTTACATTTTTACTATGGTGGGTCGCCACATGATTTCCAATGTAAAATCTGGGTCCTGAAACTAAACCAGTGGAGAACCACTGAGTTAAAGGTACAGACAGGAGCAGTCTGGCTGCGCTGCCACACACATAGCCCACATAGCTGATGTTATTTTTCATTTGGTAGTTAATTTAACATGTAAACTAACATGCATGTTGAAAGAGCCCTGGTTATAGAAGATTCTATTGTAAGGAACATGGAAATAAGAGACTCCAGTCAAAATTCTTAAATGCTTTTCTGGTACCAGAGCATCTGACATCAGATCAAATTTACAAGTGCTAAATGTAGATTATCTAAAATGGTTATTCATGTCAGCTCTAACAATGTCCGGCTTGGCCAGTTGGAGATCACTAGAGATAATGTGAAAGAGGTGTGTGAACATGGAGAATTGCATAGGATTCATAGACAATTGGACTATGACTATTGGTCTAGAGTTTTGGGGGAAGACCTGACCTGCTAAAGAGACACAGACTCCATTCCTCCAGGTGCCGCTCTTCTCTCTAATAATTTGGCTCATAGTCTTAAAAGTGATAGTATTTCACTAACTGGGTCCCAGGTCAGGAAGCAGACAAACTGGCTAATCCGAACATCTGCTTACTGCCTTGAAATGTCACACAGGTCACATAAACTGCAACACATAGATAATGAATCATCTGTATATCACATAGAGACTGTGTCCTTTCCCCGAACTACCAAACACAAACCACCCACAAAATTGAAGCTAAAATCCATATGCAGGTAAGGCTACTAAACATTAGATGTCTTACAGCCAAAGCACTAATTGTAAATGAAATTATTACAGATCATAGTTTGGATACACTCTGTTTGACTGAAACCTGGCTTAACCCTGTAAGATTCGTTGTTGTAAAATCACAACATCACTTTTAGCTCTCCAAAAACACATTTGCAAATGTTTTTTTTTTTAAAGACCACATTTACATACATTACAGGCCAAAAGTTTGGACACACCTTCTCATTCAATCCGTTTTCTTTATTTTCATGACTATTTACATGGTAGAATCTCACTGAAGGCATCAAAACTATGAATGAACACATATGGAATTATGTACTTTACAAAAAAGTGTGAAATAACTGAAAACATGTCTTATATTCTAGTTTCTTCAAAGTAGCCACCCTTTGCTCTGATTACTGCTTTGCACACTCTTGGCATTCTCTTGATGAGCTTCAATAGGTAGTCACCTGAAATGGTTTTCACTTCACAGGTGTGCCTTGTCAGGGTTAAATAGTGGACTTTTTTCCCTTATTAATTGGGCTGGGACCATAATTTATTTTTCAACAGGACAATGACCCCAAACACACCTCCAGGCTGTGTAAGGGCTATTTGACCAAGAAGGAGAGTGATGGAGTGCTGCGCCAGATGACCTGGCCTCCACAGTCACCGGACCTAAATCCAATCGAGATGGTTTGGGGTGAGCTGGACCGCAGAGTGAAGGCAAAAGGGCCAACAAGTGCTAAGCATCTCTGGGAACTCCTTCAAGACTGCTGGAAAACCATTTCAGGTGACTAACTGATATAAAAATCTCTGTTGTCTTTTGCCCTTGCTACAGTATATAGATCACCCGGTAATTTCCTTGGTGAATTAGCACATTTTCTATCTGATCAAGTAGCTATTTTGGACAGAGATTTAATTGATGGTGATTTCAACATTCACATAGATAATGAAAATAACACATTGGGATTAGGATTTATTGATATTCTCAACTCTCTTGGAGTCAGACAAAATGTAACAAGACCAACTCATCGCCTTACTTATACACTAGAATTAAATATCTCATATGTTGTTGATATTGATACTACAGAAATTCTGCTGCAGAGCGATGACATCTCAGATCATTACTTAATCTCTTGTATGCTGCGAGCAGCAAATGTTTCTCAATCATGTTATTGTTCAGGTAGAACTATTCTTTCGACCACTAAAGATGTCTTCACTATTAATCTTCCAGATTTATCTAATTTACTCAGTAAGCCAAAATGTCTAGAAGGACTTACAGAAGCAATAACAGAAAATATAATTACAGTCCCCTCTCGCAATATTGATAGTGTTGCCACCCTTCGATTAAAGAAAATTTAAGAAAAAAGCCCCGCACCATGGTACAATGATCACATCCATTGCTCTCAAGAGATCAGCTCGGAAAATGGAGTGCAAGGGGAAGAATATAAAATTAGAGGTATATCGCAGTGCATGGAAGGATAGTGTCTGTAGCTACAAACAGGCACTAAAAGCTGCCAGGTCAACATATTTTAGGAAACTCATAGAAAATAACCACAAATACCCTTGGTGTTTATTCAGTACTGTGACTAAATTGTTAGGAACAAAGCCTCAACTGAACCGAATATTCTGTCACAGCACAAAAGCAATAACTCTCACAGAACCACAGAAAACAGTGTCTCATAATTTTCCTCATAAGCAACTTCAATCTTTCGCTATCATAGGTCATGAAGAGCAAACAAAACTCATTGAAACATCAAAAGCCACAACATGTATGTTAGATCCAATACCAATTAGGCAATAAAAGAGATATTCCCTGTAATCTCAGAACCTCTTCTTGATATTATTAACTCCTCACTATCCTTAGGGCATGACCAAAGAAAATGTAAAATGGGAGTTATCAAACCGCTTATTAAGAAGTCACAGTTTGATCCTAGAGAACAGGCTAATTACAGACCAATTTCAAATCTACCATTTATGTCTAAAATTCCAATTACTCTGTCTGAAATAACTGATTGGATTTGGCAATAAAATTTGGTCCATATTGAAGCGTAAATCGAAATTAGGTCTGAAACATATGCATTGTTTATTTTGACTCAAATTAGCCTCAAATCGACTATTCAAATGAATGGCACTACTGCAAAGTGTTTTTTTGGGATAGGACTTTGGTCAGCTTAAAAAAACTCTAAAATAAAATAATGTCTAACTGGTCCAAAATCCCACTCCACACACATGTAACTGTACATTACACATCAAATATTTTTATGATTAGCCGTGGTTGTCAAATTCACAGCTGTTTCACGTTCAGTGTGGACAGGCAAATTGCTTCTCTCTGGAAAGTCACATTGTGTCTGGTTAGGACAAGGTGTATGTGCAAGTGTCATCACTTGCTGCTGTGAAAATAATTTCATACAAAATTTACAGAGCCAGACAAGATACTTTCATTGTGCCCAGAAGCAAAGAATCACTGAAGCACCATTTTCCCTCCAAGAGCATGTTATATTTCTACTAACAAACAGTGTGTCCCTTGAGTACATGTCTAAAAAAGCCTATGACCTTCACTTCAGTCAGTTAGCTCTGTAGGAGTCCCATTGTTTGTAAATCTCAATACCACAGAGATCTGCTTCACAGCAAACACATCCCCTGTCTCAGGCATAATAGCAGCCCACGGAGGAATCATGTGCCACAAATGGAAGTTTATGTATGACACAGACAAACAATACACTACTGCTCAGAATGACAATCAGTGGCACCATTTGTCACCCTTAATCCTTCTGAGATCGGGCACTGAAGACGTGATGTGCGCCACAATTGTGCATCTGTGGGTATCTAATGCAAGTCAGTATAGATGGTATTTGTACAAGCTACATCGGAAGCAGTCCATGTAGACATGGTGTTTATTGAAAACTTTTGTGTTTGGTTAGATGGAGCTATACCAATGGTACTCAACTGGTGAGTCATGACCCATAAAATGGTCTGCAGGTCTATTCTGATAGGGCCGCAAACAGCAGGGAAAAAATCAATGCTAAATGCAAACAATAAAATGCAACTAAGCATATAGTCATGCATACAGTAGTTATAATACTTAATAAATCTTGTTCTCAAGTTCTAAAAGTGAAGTCAAAAGATAGGGATGTTCAAAACTATAATTGACTATTTGGTGGTGGTGGTCTGCCTAAATGACAAGTCAGCTAATTGATCTTAAGGAAGCCCTGTATAATTGATCCTTCGCTAAGCTCCGCTTTAAAAGTGTCTCTGACCAATCTTATCTTAGCAACTGTTGCCGCATACCGTTTTCTCTGACAACTATTTGCTTATTTCCGATGAGCGCCAATGGGAGTGTTCTGTGTTAGAGTAGTTTTGAGCAGAATTATAGACATTTTCAAAAAAATATGGAAAAACGTTGTGGACGTCTCTCTTGAGTGACATGTGGTACCCAGAGAGGATACACTTAGTTTATGAGATCATTTAGACAAAAACCATGTTGTTTATGCCAATCTTGCTTTCATTTCTATCGGACAAACTGTAAAGCTTGTCAGAGTGAACAATGGTAACCGGGGGTGGAGCTTAGAGAAGGGTCACCTAGACTGGTTTCATGTTTACCTGACTCCAATTGGACATGTTTCTTAGGGGTATTTTCATAAGATGTGTTCTTGTGGTTAAAAACAGCTAGATGTTGCACAGTGGAATGGGTGGTTTTTTAATGTTA
This sequence comes from Moxostoma hubbsi, assembly GCA_032164185.1. Taxonomy (NCBI): domain Eukaryota; kingdom Metazoa; phylum Chordata; class Actinopteri; order Cypriniformes; family Catostomidae; genus Moxostoma; species Moxostoma hubbsi. Next base: position 22,024,273 of record JAVLUX010000040.1, on the reverse strand, counting down.
GACTATATTAAACTTAACATAAAAATGCAATCCTTGTGGCAGGACACTGTCAGTGCACTAAATAATGCACAGTCCCCACCTCAAAACCCAATCACCCAACACCACCATCAAAAAAGTAAAAATTGTTCAACCTCCCCAACTGACTGGTTAGACATTAGTTAGTGGAAGACTAGTCGACTATCTTGACACATCCCTAGTCAAACTTCACAGTATTTTGCTACAAATTCCATTTGCAATTTGGTAGAATTGATCCAAATGAGGTAAAAGGCCAAACAGGTTGATTGAAATGCCCTCATCTTTCAAAACCATGACCAAAACTATGCAAGGAAAAAGAAAACACAACCCAGACTATGTTAAAGATTCACTCAGTAACTTTTTACTCGTTTCATCTTACAGTGACACCTACTGGTGTGGATGAGCATCATTCAAATTCAAAAGTATTCAGTAACTGATGCCATTGTATAAATTCACTTTTCACAATCAGCCATGATTCATTTAACCCAAGAGTGAAAGTGTTCAATAATAAGACGGTTACTGAGATTAAGTGAGTAGTATTCAGCTGGTCATGTGATTCTAAAATGGCTGCACCCGTGAGGGTGCCCCTGCCCCATGTAGAATAAAACAGCTTAATAAGGTTACTGATATGACCTCATCTCATGTGATTGCTCATGATTTTATACATATGTTTCAAAATTACAATTAATTTCTTTAGGAGTAAAACTTTTTTGATGGGGAAGAAATTACAGAGTGCACCTTTAAATACGAGTTCACTGACAATGAAGATAAACATGGTTGGTGCCATCCACAATGTGGTGTACAGTAAATTATAGTCTTGATATCTAATAAGTTTAAACGTTTGATTTTAATGATATTTGGTTCTTTTGTATGATAAACAATTTTTTTTTACTGTTTTGAGTCACCACTTGATGTCCAACATAAAATCTGGGTCCTGAAGCAAAACCAGTTGAGCATCAGTGGACTGAATCATACATATCAAATGGATATGCTACTAGCGCTTGTCTTTATGACTGTACTGTAATAACCTAATGGGAAGTCTCTGATGCACACAATTTTCTCAACTCCCTAATGGCACATAATGGCTTTGAATAATTGCTGCAAGCACTGTTATTTAGTTGCATCTGGTAGGAAAAGAGAGATTTTCAAAGAGTAAAACAAGGTGTCCTTAGATGAGGTAAAAATTGAATGACCCATCTTGTACAAAGGGAACCATTGGTGAAAACGATTTGGACTAGTGAAAGGTCAGACATCAAAGTTCTCTATCTGACACTGAAACATCATGCGACCCACTGCCATTTAAGTTCATCTATAATATACCATCAATTTTAGGATCCATTTTCTGGTCTGCAGTACTGCTAATGGCCTGGGCCACCTATTATCGTCAATCCTTTGTCAAACCGCTTTCCCTTTACATGCATCTCCATTCTGCCACATGAAGGTGCCCCCTCATCCAGATATCCTTCATCACTGTTACTCATTGGTTGAGCAAATGGCTAATCAGAACAGCCAACTTACTTGTAACAATCGGACAAACCACAACACCCTTACATGATGAGGTCTTTCATGTAAATTTCTTTGGTAAGACAAAGGTGGTAATTCACTAAGAATGTATTGCTCCCGCTGATAGCATTGTTTATTTACATGCACTATCTGATTTGTTTTAGCAACCGTTGATGTGGTATCATGCAGATTCAATACAGGAGACGTATATATCCAATAAGGTGTATTTTTTAAACTTAGAACAGGGAATATATGTGCACACTGCTAAGCACTCACTCGGACAACAATATAATATAGCAACATACCCATATATAACAACCTAGCCTGCTCTTGTGGACATACTATGCATAGCATTTTCAGTATTAAGTGTTTTAGCAAAGATACCACATTTAAAGATACCCCCCCTTAAAATTTAGAAATCGATTACAAGTCGAACTCGGATTTGATCAAAATGCCACATCAGGATTTGTCCACTTCCAGCGTCTACTGTACAGGAAACCAACCCAAGGAACTCACGATGACAGCAGGAATCCACTTGGGACTGTAACTTTAGTTACGCACTAACACATAATTTCCAGATGTAAAAATTCTCAACTTAGTACTTTTGTCATGAGTCGCTTACTATTTCTGTTGTTTGTGTTGCACTTTTTCTTTAACATTTGGCAAGAGAAGATCAAATGTAGATTTCAGCTTTCTCGCCATGAGCATATCGGCCGGTGGCACACCTGTTGTGAAATGTGGTGTGATACGATCCAATCTGAAACCAATATGGTTTCCAAGGTGTTCCCTTTCACTTTTTTATGCCTTCTTTGAACATTTGGACAGGCTGCTTTAGACTCTGTGCTTGTGAAGCAGGGGCCGTTGTTGGAAACTATGATCTGAGGTACTCCAAAAATACAGACATTTTGGCTTAGTTTCTCAATAGTAGCTTGAGATGTTGATGAGCTAATGGGATAAATGTCCATCCATTTGGAATGCGCATTCACAATTACCAAAAACATCTTTCCCAGGAAAGGACCCACATAATCCACATGAATATGGGACCAGGGGGACTTGGGCCATTCCAATGGATGCAGTGGCACTACCGGAGGCATTTTGCAGTGCTTTAGACATTCCTCACAGTGTTGAGACTCCCTTTCAACCTGCTTATCCATCCCAGGCCACCATAAATATGATCGAGCCAGCCCTTTCATTTTAGACATCCCTGAGTGATTGATGTAACAACTTCAGAAGCCTTGCACGACCCTGCTTGGACAATCACTCTGGCTCTCCAGAGTACAAATCCATCATGAACACTCAGTTCCAGTTCCCCGTCTGTCAATCACTCAACGTTGTGTCGATGTAGTGACACTAAGTGTTCGATCTTGAGAGCCCCAATCACCTTTGCTTAAAACAGAAAAGGCCAATGAAAATTGGCAAGTGGAATTTGCATGCCACTCTCCACCCCTAACATAAGGATATAAAAGGAGATGGTGTACATCACACATTCAGATTTTTTCTTCGGAGTCGAGCGCATGTGTGTGTTCTTCCTCTCAACTTTCGCTTACGCTCCCTCGCATGATCGAGTGTTGTGCTTACCCTGGGTGCTTTGGCGAGTCTGCAGAAGCTAAAATAGTATATTGAAAAGCCCAGTTACGTGACCAAAGTTCCCACCACTCCCTTTCGGGACCAAATGGTGTACCTGCAAGTGTTCTCTTCAGAGGAGGAAGATGCGGCCTTGTCGTTGCCAGTTTGTGCCCTGCGCATCTATCTAGACTGCATGCAGAGCTTTAGATACTCGGAGCAGCTTTTTGTCTGGTTTAGAGTGCAGCAGAAGGGGAAAGCGGTCTCCAAGCAGAGGCTGGCCCATTGGATTGCGTATGTCATTTGCCGTGCCCCTTGGGAGTCTGGGCATACTCATCCACTTGGGCACTGGCAAGAGGGGCCTCTCTAGCAGACATATGCAGAGCGGTGTGTTGGGCTACACCCAATACCTTTGTGAGGTTTTACAACCTACGCATAGAGCCGGTTTCAGCCCGAGTGTTATGCAGTAACAGCAGGTAGGCCAGTGGCACATCTGCTTGGTCAGAGAGATCACACACAGGTCGAAACCTCTGGTGCTGAAATCTGTCTGTGCTTCCTGAAATTTGAATCACTGCCCCCAATGTCCGAAGCAGGAAGTGTTGTTGAATATATGGGCACATGTGGAATCCAGCTTTCAGGTTAAATGTCCACAGAGTGGTGACAAAAGCAAGTTCTACTTGTTGTTGTAAATTATGGAATACAATCCACAGGAACGCATGTTTATTAAAGGGATAATTCACCCCAAAATGAAAATTCTCATCATTTATTCACCCTCATGCCATTCCCGATGTGTATGACTATCTTTCTTCTGCAGAACACAAATTAAGATTTTATAAGAATATCTCAACTCTGTAGGTCAATACGATGCAAGTCAATGGTGACCAGAACTTAGAAGGTCCAAAAAGGACATATAGGCAGCAAAAAAGTATTCCAATGTTTTAAGCCATGTCTTCTGAAGCGATAATGATAGATGTGGGTGAGAAACCCACATGGACAGGTCGTTTTTTACTATCAATATTCACCTTTGACAAGCCCAAACCAGTAGGTGGCTGAATGCAAAAGTCACTTTCACACCAGAATGGGAAAGTAAATGTCTCGATTTTTAGTAAAAAAGGACTTGAATATTGATCTGTTTCTCTCCCACATCTATAATATCGCTTCATAGATATAGATATAATATCTATAATATTGCTAAGATATCCAGTATATTTAACTACTAAAAACTGCCTTTATGTCCCTTTTAGGCCTTCAAAGTTCTGGTCACCATTCACTTGCATTGTGAGAACCAACAGTTGAAATATTCTTTTAAAAATCTAAAACTATCCTTTTAATCCTACCCCCTAACCCAATCCCAAACCCCAACCCTAAACCTCTCCGTTAGTGGGATAAAAATGTCATTTCAGAGCTAAAATGTAACCTTCGAATTCAGCTCACCATGGTTTACGTGAACGTGATTCCTTCCTAGTTCCCATGGGACCAGAACCCGTGTCTCAGAAGTTGCTTGCGCAACTAGAGGGAAATGCTATCATACTTGAATTGAGGCAAAAATGTCTGATGGGGGAAAGCTTGCCAGTAATTCGGCTGAATGGTTAAGGTTTCAAGGGACATTTCTGAGGCAACATGTTTAAACCATTTAAATACACAGTAAGTTCACTAATTCTTGAGATAAGGGACAAAACAAAAGTCATCTTTAAGTTAAAAATCAAGAAAATAATAATATTATAATACTGGAAAGGTTAAATCTAAAGGAAATGCTTATAATCTAAATGCACATTTTGTTTAAATGCATGCTCTAAACTTGAAAAGAAAATTGAACTTAACCTGTCCTCCACAAGTCACAATGTAAAGTATAAATGTCAATTGAAAAGTAGGGATCTGTAAGATATCAAATAATACATATAGTAAACTTTAAATTATATTTTTTGAAAGAAAAAAAAATTGTGTCCTCAATTTTCTATGAGTACAGGGAAATCGTATTGGTTACTTCCGTAACCTCCATTCCCTGATGGAGGGAACGAGACTTGTGTCGATGAAGTGACACTAGGGGTCACTCTTGGGAGCCTGAGACACCTCTGATCTTTGATAAAAGGCCAATGGGATTTGGCGAGTGGTATTTGCATGCCACTCCCCCGAACATACGGGTATAAAGGAGCTGGCGTGCAAACCGCTCATTCAGGTTTTGTGCTGAGGAGCCAAGAGAGAAGGACACACATTGCGTTGAGAAGAACAACACTTAGCGAACAGATGCCACTTCAAGGCATAGACGTGCCTCATAGAGGGACCCCTAGCCTGAGTGATTGTGTCTACCATGGCGAGTGGTAGCCTACTTAGGTCTTCTGCGTCCCGTCCAGGGACCAGACATGTAGATTCCAGAGGTCCTTTCACGGGGGCCAGATGGTGCCCAGTCCCTGAGAAAGAAGGAATTTGCCAGGGGGGCTGACACGAGGAACGTGAGGTCTGAGAACCAAGTCTGGGTGGGCCAGTAGGGTGCTACTAGGACAACATCCTCCCTGATCAACGGCCAGACACCTCCACAGGTCGAACAGTAGTGCCAACAACTTTAGGCAGTTGATGTGCTAACGTAGCCACGGACCTGCCCAGGACCCAGCGGCTGCATGCTTGTTGCATACAGCGCCCCAGCCCATCTTGGAGGCGTACGTCATAACCACGACGCACCTGGAGACCTGCTCTAGGGGAACACCTGCCCGTAGAAATGTGAGGTCGGTCCAAGGGCTGAAGAGGCGGTGACAGACCGGCGTGATGGCCATGCAATGTGTCCCGCGGTGCCATGCCCATCTCGGGACTCGAGTATGGAGCCAGTGCTGAAGCGGTCTCATGTGCATCAACCTGAGCAGTTTGGCCACTGCTGAGGATGCTATTTGCCCCAGGAGCCTCTGAAACAGTTTGGAACGTATTCAAACAGGTCAGCACCGACTGTGCATGCTCGTTCGTGAGGCGTGCTGTCATCGAGACGGAGTCCAACTCCAAGCCGAGAAAAGAGATGCTCAGAACCGGGAGGAGCTTGCTCTTTTCCCAGTTGACTAGCCGGATGAGGTGCGTGAGCACCAGGTCCCTGTGAGCACACAACACATCCCGAGAGTGTCCATCATTTCAGCGTCAGCCTGTGACTTGAATGAGGGGGGAAGCCCAACCGAGGCTTCTGCGACTGACTGGACGAGCCCGTCTCCAATGCTGTGCTCGATAGCTTATCACGTAGGTAAGAAGGACCGCGTCGGGGTGCCGCTGGGGTGGCTTGCTTTCTTACGAAGGCAAGCCGTGACCGCAACGTTGCCATGGTCATGTTCTCGCAGTGAGGACATGACCCATCCATGAACAATGTCTCCACATGAGCAGCGCCCAGAAATGAGAGAGAGAACGATCATGGCTGTCGGAAGGCGAGAGATAACGACTGCAAACAGGAATAACACAAGCAGAAAGGCATCTTTAAAAAGATGCGTCTTTAAAAAGAAGTTTCCATGTGTGTCACTCTTTTAGAATATAATCTTTTAGGAAAATACTCTCTTAGAATATAATCTTTCAGTTTTAGTTCTGGGGCGGCACGGTGGTGCAGTGGTTAGCACTGTCGCCTCACAGCAAGAAGGTCATGGGTTCAAACCCCGGTTGCCCCGGCCTTTCTGTGTGGAGTTTGCATGTTCTCCCCGTGTCTGCGTGGGTTCTCTCCGGGTGCTCCGGCTTCCTCCCACCATCCAAAGACATGCAGGTTAGGTTAATTGGTGTCTCCAAAAATTGCCCTAGGTGTGGATGTGAGTATGAGTGTGTGTCTGTATATGTGTGGCCCTGCGATGGACTGGCGACCTGTCCAGGGTGTACCCCGCCTTTCGCCCAATGTTAGCTGGGATAGGCTCCAGCCCCCCGTGACCCTGTACAGGATAAGCGGTTGAAGATGAATGAATGAATGAGTTTTAGTTCTGCCGAAGCACCGAGGGGCAATCTCTGCAGTGCACCAGTGCAGAGGGCGGAGAAGCCACTGTAATGCGTCATCAGGAATCCAGCAGAGGTGAATGGGAAGCTGTGGGAATTCAGCTCACTAAGCATGAACCGCTCGGCTCCGAAGAGAAAATCTGAATGAGCGGTTTGCACGCCAGCTCCTTTATACCCGTATATTCGGGGGAGTGGCATGCAAATACCACTCGCCAATTTCACATGCCTTTTATCAAAGATCAAAGGTGTCTCAGGCTCCCAAGAGTGACCCCTAGTGTCACTTCATCGACACAACGTTGAGTGACAGATAGGTGCAACTGTATGCAACAGTAGGATATGTGGTCTGGTAAAATGTATATATTTTTTATTATTTTAATACTTATTAATTAGCAAAAAAATTAAATCTCTGTGGTCACAGCTTCAACATGTCACCCATTATTTTTCATTATGAATTTGAGATTAGCTTATAGAGGCAGCTTCAACAAAATGGCTCCAGTGTACAACACATGGTTAAGATGGAAAACTCAATTGTCAGAATGATTTAAAAAAGCATGCTTTTTCGTGTCTGACAGAATTTATATAAATGACAGTAATGTGTAAGTTATGAAGTAAATACTGTACATTTTAAAAACCTGTTCCCTAACATGATTTGTTAGCTGAGACCTTTGACTACAAATATATGCTTTTCAAATGAATTTAGTAATAATAAAAAAAATAAAGATTTAAAACTTGTTTTGAATTCTTGTTCTAAAGAATTAGAGAGTTAATAGCTTTTAGTTCATGCAATAACAGCCTGTTGTTTCTGCGAGGTTTCAAACATCTGCCTGTCTCTCAGGGGCTGTTATACGGCTGCCAATCTCCCCTGTTCATTCCTATAAATAACACAGCCAGAGAGACCTGTCAGGGACAGGCCATCCATTCACCCACAAGCAACTGTGGCTGATGCTCAACAGACAACATACACTCATTAGACAAGAGGCAGGCAGAGGGTGTGAGGCAGCGTGGTTTCTTATGAAAAGCTGTATTTGAACAATGGATAATACGGATAGGAACAAACTAAAGAAAATATGTTTACTACAACAAACCTGGAATATAAGGGACAATAACAGTGTGGCGTGGGGACGTGTTCATGTATCGGTCTGCGGGGGAGAGAGAGAGAGCAGTAAGGCTTGTCACCTGGTTCATAATTACCCCTAATGCCTGTTTCTTGTTATAGTGATGCGGAGGGAGACATAAAAGGCACACAGAGTGTCCAAAGAGAGAGAGAAAGAGAGTGACCTACAAGCCAATAGTGCTTTCCTTTGTGTGTCCCTTATTTAGATTTTTATACAGCTTTGTTTACACAGGGCTCAATAATAATAATGACCCACTATCATGCCAGTGCTGTTTTTTTACTAAATCCTACACTAATTTATCTTGTAAGGGGCTGTTCACACAAAAATAATTTTTGGACAAACATTTTCGCTTCTGTCCAAGTGGTTGTCAATTATATTCCAATGTATAGTTTTTCCCTCATGTTCATGTGTCTTGTTCTCATTGATTTGACTTGTTAACTTGTTATCGGTCTTGTCTTTTATTGGTTCATGTTTTAGTAGTCTTGTTATTAGTTTAGTCTTGTCATTGGCTGTCTTTGTCATGTGCTTCCCTTGCCAGTGTATTTAAGCCCTCTTGTTTGCTATAGCCCCTTGTCTAGTATTGTTGGTTGTAACTCTGTTTCCATGTCTAGTCAGGTCAGGTCAGTTCAAGTCGTTTATGTTTGTTTTGTTTTGGTTTCATGTTCCTAGCACTGTAAATATACTGCACTTGGTTCCTACCTGCCCTACAGAGAGCCCCCTTTGAGCACATGGAGCAGGCCGAGCTCAGCACTCTGTCACTGAGGACAGCCCGCCTGGTGGCACTCTATCAAGAGGGTTGGGGACCTCTAGGTGCTCTTTGTCACCAGCGAATGCCTGGAGAGTGGGTTGGCTCGCTCTCACGTGATCTTGAGACCATTGAGATGCATTGCGCATCTATCTGGACCGCACGCAGAGCTTTAGATGCTCGGAGCAGCTCTTTGTCTGTTTTGGAGGACAGCAGAAGGGGAAAGCTGTCTCCAAACAGAGGCTGGCCCATTGGATTGTGGATGCCATTTCTCTGGCTTACCAATCACAAGACCTGCCGTGCTCCTAGGAAGAACGGGCGCACTCCACTAGAGATGTTGCATCCTCCTGGGCACTGGCAAGGGGCACCTCTCGAACACATATGCAGAGCAGTGTGTTGGGCTACACCCAATACCGTTGCAAGGTTCTACATCCTGCGCATAGAACCGGTTTCTACCTGAGTGTTATGGGGTAACAACAGGTAGGCCGGGCAGCCGTTTGGGTGTATCGCTTGCATTAGCACCTTTCCCTTTTCAAGGTGATAATGTACGCCATCTTGTTCACAACAGGTCCCCGCAACTGGTGAACACTGGATGCCTTTTTAATTTCTTAAGCACTGTTCGGTGAAGAAATTGGCCGAGGAGTAATGCCACCAAGCCCGGTACTCGTGGTATGCCCCTTTCCATGTAAGCCCGTGTACTTGGGCTCAGTGCTCCATATGTGGTGATTCCCCCGTCGGTAATCCCATATGATGCGTTTCCACTGTTCGGTTTCCCCTCGGTGAACCCTGTGTTTCCTCTCGACAGAGCTTTCCTCTGCCTCAGCCACTGTTGCTGTGTACCCTCTCCGTAGATAGGGTCCTCCACAGTGGTATCATTCCAAATGTGAACTTCCCGGTCAGTAAGTCCACGTAAAGTATTCTCCACATGTTAACCTCCCTCTTGTAGGGTGTGATGCACTATTCTATCAGGTGCTCATAGGAAATTGCTTAATACAGAAATTAGGAAATGCCACCGCCTGTAGCCTCCTCGGGTAAGTGCCTCTACCCACCCTTCCCATGTCAGTTTATTTAAGCCCTCTTGTTTGCTATAGTCCCTTGTCGAGTATTGTTGGTTTTTACGAATTCCATGTCTAGTCAGGTCAAGTCAATTCATTTATATTTGTTTTGGTTTCATGATCCATTACCATCACTGTAAATAAACTGCACTTGGGTTCACACTTCAGCTACTTCATCTCTGTCTGTTCGTGTCTTCAGCCTGCCAGAATGTTACACATATTCAGGGTTGCATTAAACCATGATTTTGATCCTGGTTTTAATTTTGTAGTAAACCTAAATTAACTCCGATCATAAATACCTAAACATCCTTAAAACTAAAATTTACCTGGAAAGCAAAAATTATTTCAAAGAATATATCTTCATTTTAATATTAACTTGATATACAGTATATTGCTGATTTTACTCACCCCAAAGCCAGTGTCTTTAAAGAATAATTTCAAAAAAGCTCAGTATAGTTCATGCTTTAGAGAAAAAAACTTTTTGTCAATGAGGTAAGATGAATGAAAATTTACAAAAATCTTAAAAACAAAGCAAGTTCAGATGACAAGATTTTCAATGAAAAATTACTTGCATTGGTTGTTGGTATAGAAAGCCTCCAGTGTTTTGGTTGTACAGAGACAGTTCCACCTCTAAAAAACTAAATTGTTCCCAAGGCAAAAAATGACCAAAGCGATAATTGCGAGTGGGGTGGCCAATGGGGTGGCCAGGCTTTGATCCACGGTGGCCACAGCCACCCCTTGCCACCCCCTAGCTCCGCCCCTGGTGAGAGAGAGACCCAATGTATAAACTTCAGTACTCAATTTGTTTTATATCTGAATGCATAATATGTAGTATCTAGTATTGCATTGGCATTGTGCACATAAGTTTATCTTTCCAATAATGAATTGTATCGGCCCATTTGATCCTACTATTAAAAAGAGTCCACAGGAAAATGCCAGAAGATTTTGCCCAAATTGTAATTACACTGATTTTATGGCATTTATACATATGCATGTATAAAAGATTTATACCTGTAAAAATATGTCTGATTAACTAATAAATAACAAACAAAAAAACATGTAAACATGTACATATATAAATTTAAATAAATGATGACTAACCACTTCCTTGCAAGAGACAAAATATAAAGTAAATATATTCATGATTGAATTTTAATGTTTGTCTTAATGTACCATGCTTCAAGATTCATTGCAATTAATCACGGAAAACTGCAATTTCTTCGATTTCTTTAGTTTTTTTTTAGGGGTCACAGCCCTTTTGTGTGTGTGTGTGTGTGTGTGTGTGTGTGTGTGTGTTCTACATGAGAAAAAATTCACAAGAGTTTAAAAAATAACATGAGGGTGAGTAAATTTGTATTTTTTGGTTACTTGTTCTTTTAATATACTGCATGGTCAAAAAAAAAAAGAGTTGCATACTCTAATATTTAGTTTGACAGCCTTGAGTTTTGATTACGCCCCCCATTCGTCATGGTACTGTTTCAAAAACCTTATGCAATATCACAACATTTATTTCCATCCAGAGTTGCATTATTTTTTGGCAGAGATCTTGTATTGATGACGAACCACTCGTCGAACCACTCTTTAAAGTCTTCTTTTGCTGAGCCTAGACTTGACCAATTGAAGCAACCCCAGATCATACAGTAGGCACTATGCATGATGGGTGCATTGCTTCATGTGCTTCCCTTCTTAACCTGGCACTCTCATCGCTTTGGTATAGAGTAAATCTGGACTCATCAGAACACTTGACCTTTTTCCATTGCTCAACTGTCCAATCTTTATTCTCCATAGCAAATTGAAGTAATTTTTCTAATTAGCCTCACTAAAAACAGCTGTTTAATCCCAACTCTGTAAGTTCTCGTCACATTGTGTGTGTGGAAATGATCTTACTTAAAATATTAAATGTAGCCGTGAGATCTACTGTTGATTTTTTTATGATGTGACTTCAAGCGTTTTTGTGATCTCCGATCAAGATCATTCAAGATTCTTTTCAGACCACATTTCTTTAGCGAAGCTGATGGTTCACCACTATCCTTCCATGTTTTAATAATGCATTTGAGCGTTCTTAACCCAATTCCAGTGATTTCAGAAATCCACTTAGTTGTTTTCTTTTCTTAATGCAGGCCAATAATTTGCCACCTCAGAAGCACTAATTCTGAAATACAATAGTTTTCCCCTTCTGAAACCTTTTGCTGGCAAAAAGCACATTTCTATTACTCACTAATAATACAACAACAACCATGCTCCGAATTTGAATTTTAATGAGCACTTTAACTTAGCCCTGAAATTGTGTGCTAACTCCAGGCATATTTTATAACTCTGTTTTCAGCTCAGCTTTGACAGTAATACACCCTGTATCCTGCTCGTTACACATAATTGCATGTTACAGAAAATTTCCATGTAAACATGCACTGAAGAGCTCTATGTTCGATAAAGGGGCTTGAGAACTTCTCATTAAGAACCTTCACAGCTAAAGACTAACACTAAATAATGAGAATGAGTCATAGTAAAACACAGAATTACAGAAATAAAATGACATGTGTTATGCCTATACTTTACCTCCGGTTTCCATGGCAGCTTTTTGTATTTCTGTGAGAGGAACTTGCGGATTTGAGCTTGATCTCTATCATGAACGGTGCCAGCGCTGGGCTCATCTTCCTGCTAAAGGACGAACAGACAGACAGAGGGAGAGAGTCTTAGTATTTTAACTGTATTCATCACAACTACATGCCAGGCTAAATTATAGTCAAGCCTATCAAAAACACACAGACAACTCAAGTATAGTATAAATTTGAGAAGGAAGCATTTTATTTGTATGTTGCTTTCAAGGATGGGAAAATATGACAGCTAGGTCTTCTGTTATCAACTAAAACACTAGTGAAAGTCAGAGTCTTCTTGAAGAAAGCATTCCATGGAAACCAAGTTCAAAATATTTTTAGCACATAACATCCCACCTGTCTGAAATATTTTGAAATACTTTCTGTTTAGGTGAATCATAAAAACCATGTCCAAATCATGTCCGAGTCACAATATATAGCCAAAGAATATATATATATTAGGGCTGTCAATCGAATTAAAATTTTTAATCTAATTAATTACATGGTGTCCAGAATAATTAATCGCATATACAAATATTTGCTGAGAAAGCCCCTCATATCACAATACCGTAACTCAATATATAATGATTATACATATTTATATCAATATATAATTATACATAGTTATCTTTAAATATTAAGAAATTATACATACGTACGTACGTAGGTGTATATATATAGATAATTAAATTCAGATAATAATAAATATAATAATAAATATAATTCAGATAATTAAAATGCATTACATTCCTGTAGCAGAAGAGTTAATCATTGATAATAAAAAAGCAGCTTTAGAATACAATGTATTGTTTACTACCATATTATTGATCATAAGTCAATTATTGGCATACAGTTCACAGCAATCCATTACACAAGTGAATTTGTCAATCAGTTGGAGATTTATTATGAGGGTTTGTTTAAGGACACGTCAATTTACACCTACGTTAAACGTCTCGGGTATGTTGTGTCATATACATAAAATGTTTAAGTCACTGTGTCGAGTTAAATATAGTTTAATATTAAATCTTTAAACACATCTTGAGATCCCTTAGATCGCATTTGTGCTCCTTAGAGTGTTTTGAACACATGTTTGTGTTGTTCTGCCTACTGAAGTGTTTTCTTCACTGTATAAACTGCACGTTGCTAATACACCTGAAATTTCACTTACTGCCCTCTGGAGTAAACAGGTGGTACTACAATAATATATATATATATATATATATATATATATATATATATATATATATATATATATATATATATATATATATAAAAAAATATTATTATTATTATTAGCTTAAAGCTCATTTTTGGGAGCATTAAGATTTTTTGTCATTGTGATATTATTATTTTTTTTATAAGCACATTTTCTGTACAGTACCATTACTGTACTGTGAAAAAAAAACTGGTAAATAGTAAATTATCCACACACCAAGTACAGTATTTGTTGTAATGTACTGCATTTAATTTATGCTTATTTAAATAAAATCACTGTAATACAGTATTTTTTCCATAATACAGTAAAAATTATGAGCATGGCCATGAAGGTTTGGTATTTTCATGCAGGCATGTGCTGAGTCTAGGCACAAGTGGGGTTGGCAAATTTGCACGTGCAAAGCCGGGTCAAGTGCAATTTCATATTGGGAGGATCTTCTCTGGTTATTGCACCATCTGCATCCTATTATATAGTCCATTCCCTAAAGCACCAGCGATATAAACTGAAACAGCACATTCATAAGAAGTTGGTTGTGTAAATGGACTGTATGCAATGAATTAGAAGAATAGAAATATGGACTTATGCATTTATTTGTGCATTAACTAGGTCCTTGTTGAATGTCAGATATATTTCTATGACAGTTGCTTTAAAATTAAATTAATTTCCAATTCAAATAGTGTTGGGAACTTTGGGCACAGAACCGGGCCGGGGTCTCAATTCGAAGTTCAAATTACAATAAAAAACAAAAAATAATCAAAATAAGGAAGTGGTTTCATATATAACCAAATCATATATAACATAATATAATAATAATTGAAAAATAAACCATGACCACTAGAAAGTTTAACACAAATCTCATACATTTCTGTTTCATAAAAACAGCTACAACTGTGATTTTCAGGGACATAATTTAATGTTCATGTTTGGACATGATATTTATTAACACCTGCTGGTGGAAACTCCAAACTGCAAATAAGGGAACTTAATTGAGACTTTGTGCTGAAAACAGATGTGCTTCTGAAATGTCTTAGCACAATGACCTACATTTCAGGAAAATAGCAAACTGCATTTTGAGCCACTTCACTAACATAAAATACACCCACAGTTTGTGCACAAACACCCACAGATTGCGCAAATACTCCCACCCACGCTTTGCCCTGGCACAAAATTGCATTTAGGATTAGTGCCCGCATAAAAATTGGATATGATTGTTGTGCTGCACCTAGCACAGTCCCAAAAATAGAGCCCATTATCTTTACTCAGATTAAATTGTTGGCAATAATACTAATATATAGAGCAGTATGCCTATAGTGGGCAATAGCAGTATAGAGTGTCCCATCATGCAACTGGGCTTAAGACATACACCATCTTTTCTTAAGTAAAGCCTGACAGGATGCCATCAGCAGGGACACAGACTACCATTCTTCTGCTCTCAGTTCAGATCTCTTCATATTAATCACCGTCTTCAGTCATGTGACACATGTCAGTGTTCAGAGCTAATTGAAAATTGCACCGAAGCATCACAAAACCTGATTAGGAGTGGCTTAAATTCAATACTGTCACAGAGTATTCACAGTAATAAAGAACTTAATATATTGTGTTATTATCAGTCCCATATGACAGGGGCCAGCTAGAAAGACTGGCTATATTTGCAATAGCAAACTCCCACCCTACTCTTACGTTTTTCTGCAGTATATAAACCTAGTATGTATATATTGCGCTTAGTCACATAGAATACCTGGATGACCTACAACATTTTCCAAAATGTTCAGTACACTACAGAGTAGGGATGCACAAAATACAAGCATGATTGATTTTTAATTCATTGTAATCGGTTTATAATGATATTCATTAATTTTGGATTGTAAATCACAGACTAAATGCCATTTTTTATTTATGTCCTGCAGCAGATGTCAGTATATTCAAAAATGTATAATATCAGGCAATTATCAGTTATCATTCAAAACATTAAATAATTCTCATTAAAAAAAAAAAAAAAAAACAGGGACAGGAAGTCAACCGTGGCCTCCTTCATTTTGAGTTTTTGTTTGCTAAAAGACAATCGAATGGATCATGAAAAGTGAGAGTTCTGTTCCAGAATAGAACCAGACCTAAATGTTAATTCACCACGTATATAGGGCTGTAACAATTATGAAATTTGGCTGATGATTATTTTCAAACAAATAATTGCGATTACGATGTTAAATTTTCTCTCTTAGGGCTTTCACGATTAATTATCATATAAATTGTCATATTTCCTAAGGTGCATGTGTGCCTCATACACCTTATTGGTATAAAAATATAAACCAAATAATAAAATAGGGAAATATGATTTATTTTTATGGCTTTAAAACTTATGAATCTCTCAAGAGAGCAACTTGGAAAATGGAGTGCAAGTGGAAGAATACAAATTTAGAGGTATTTTGCGGTGCATGGAAGGATTCATCAAAAATAACCACAAAAACCCTTGGTCTTTATTCAATACTGTGTCTAAATTTGTTAGGAATAAAGCATTGTCTGAACCAGATATTCCATCGCACCACAATAGTAATTACTTCATGAATTTCTTTACTGATACATTAATCAGAAATATAATTGGAATTATGCAATCATCTGTCACAGTACCTCAGAAAACAGTGTCTCATTATTTTGCTCATGAGCAACTTGAAACCTACACTGTCATAGGTCATGAACAAAAAAAAAAATCAAAAGCCACAACATGTTTGCTAGATCCAATACCAAATAAGCTCTTAAAAGAGGAATTCCCAGTAATCTCAGAACCTCTCATTAATACTATTATCTCCTCGCTATACTTAGGACATGTTCCAAAAAACTTTAAAATGGCAGTTATCAAACAGCTAATTAAGAAGCAACAGCTTGAGCCTAGTGAACTGGCTAATTACAGACTGATTTCAAATCAACCATTTGTTAAATATACTAGAAAAGGTAGTGTCCTCCCAACTATGTTCACTTCTACAGAGAAATGGTATATATGAACAATTTCAGTCAGAATTTAGGCACCATCATAGTACAGAGACTGCACTTATCAGTGTTACAAATGACTTGCTCTTATCATCTGATCACGGCTGCATTTCTCTTCTTAGGCATGATAGGTTACGACATTCTCTTGAATAGGCAGGAGAATAATGTTGGCATTAGTGGACTTGCATTAACATGGTTTAGGTCCTATTTATCAGACCACTACTACTTTGTTTGTGTAAATGAGGAATGTCAAATCAATATGGAGTGCAACAGGCATCAGATTTAGAACCTCTACGTTTCTCCTTAAACATGCTTCCCCTGGGAGATATTATCAGGAAACATGGAATAAGTTTCCACTGTTATGCTGACGATACCCTACTTTATATTTCTTCTAAACCTAATGAAAATTCTCAATTAAATCAAATGAAATCAAAGATTGGATGGCCACAAATGTCCTTCAACTCAATTCCGACAAAACAGAGGTACTAATGATTGGACCAAGAACCTAAGAAAATAAGCCACTAAAATATAATTTGACTCTCGATGGATGTACTGTCAAGTCGCCTTCTTCAGCAAAGAACATAGGTGTTATAAACTCATCAAAAAAAGAAACGTCCCTTTTTCAGGACACTGTATTTTAAAGATAATTTTGTAAAAATCCAAATAACTTTACAGATCTTTATTGTAACAACGTTTTCCATGCTTGTTCAGTGAACCATAAACAATGAATGAACATGCACCTGTGGAACAGTCGTTAAGACACTAAAGCTTACAGACTGTAGGCAATTAAGATCACAGTTATAAAAACTTAGGACATTAAAGAGACCTTTCTACTGACTCTGAAAAACACCAAAAGAAAGATGCCCAGGGTCCCTGCTCATCTGCGTGAACGTGCCTTAGGCGTGCTGCATGGAGGCATGAGTACTGCAGATGTGGCCAGGGCAATAAAATGCAATGTCTGTTCTGTGAGATGCCTCAGGCAGCGCAACAGGGAGACAGGAAGGACAGCTGATCATCCTCGCAGTGGCAGACCACGTGTAATAACACCTGCACAGGATCGGTACATCCGAATATAACACCTGCGGGACAGGTACAGGAAGGCAACAACTGCCCAAGTTACACCAGGAATGCACAATTCCTCCATCAGTGCTCAGGCTGGACTGAGGACTTGTAGGCCTGTTGTAAGGCAGGTCCTTACCAGACATCATCGACAACAATGTCAACTATGGGCACAAACCCACCTTCGCTGGACCAGACAGGACTGGCAAAAAGTGCTCTTCACTGATGAGTCACTGTTTTGTCTCACCAGGGGTGATGGTCGGACTTGCGTTTATTGTCGAAGGAATGAGCTTTACACCGAGGCCTGTACTCTTGAGGGGGATCAATTTGGAGGTGGAGGGTCTGTCATGGTCTGGGGCGGTGTGTCACAGCATCATCGGACTGAGCTTGTTGTCATTGCAGACAATCTCAAAGCTGTGCATTACAAGGAGGACATCCTCCTCCCTCATGTGGTACCCTTCCTGCAGGCTCATCCTGACATGAAACTCTAGCATGACAATGCCACCAGACATATTGCTCGTTCTGTGCGAGTGTTCTGCCATGGCCAAGGTGAGAGGATGTTTCTTTTTAGCTGAGTTTATTTGATACCAATCTGTCCTTTTGAAAATCAAATTTCCAACGTTTGTAGAACAGCATTCTTCTACCTGAGAAATATTGCTAAATTACGACACATTCTCTCTGTTGCCAATAAATTAATTCATGCCTTCATGACCTCAAGACTAGATTATTGTAATGCATTACTGGGAGGATGTACAGCAAGTTCAATAAATAAACTTCAATTGGTTCAAAATGCAGCTGCCAGAGTGCTGACTAGAACCAAGTAATATGATCATATTAGCCCCATTTTATCATCGTTACATTGGCTGCCTGTTAAATATCATATTAGATTTAAACTTCTGTTAACTATATACAAATCTCTGAATGGTCTTGCTCCACAGTACTTAAGTGACCTTCTGACATGCTATATTCCAGCATGTTCATTATGATTGCAAAATTCTGGCCTGTTAATAATTCCAACAATATCAAAATCTACAAAAGGACGTAGATCCTTTTCATACTTGCCTCCTAAACTATGGAATAGTCTCCCTAACACTGTTCGGGATGCAGACACAGTGGATGGTAAGTCCAAAGGGAAGCACGTCCTGATCATCAGGTTCTTGAGAGGCACCCAGAGGCTGAATCCTCCAAGGCCTCTTCCCCTCATAGGATCGCTCCGTGATCCTCCTGGGCCTTCGGAGAGCCCCATTTGAGCCCATAGGTCGCTGTGTTTGTAGAGCTCCTCCCATTCGGGAAAGACCTACAACCACACCACATGACGTGCTAGCAAAATGTTAATCTCCCCTTTGGGCAGGATGTGGTCTACGCAGTGTCTTTTACCCCTGAAAGTATAGGAAAGGAAAAGAAAACCTTCCCTGTGAATAAAAGTGTTAGATCAGAGATCAGAGGTGTTTGGGGCTCCCAAGAGCGACCCCTAGTGTCACTACGTTGACACAACGTCTCATTCCCTCCATCAGGGAACGGAGGTTACGACAGTAACTGAGACGATTTCTAAATACTTAAAATATATCTGTATTTTTGGTCAACTTTAGTTTTGTTAAATTTCATATTTACACTGTTGTTTTTGGATCTCATACGTGTGTGTGTGTGTGTGTGTGTGTGTGTGTGTGTGTGTGTGTGTGTATATATATATATATATATATATATATATATATATATACATATGTATATGTTAATATATATTTTGTATATTTTTTTATATATTTATATTTTATAATATAATACTATATTATGCAACAGTAACATATTTCTATCCTACTTTCTTCGCACATCAGAGTGCTTTTCGGACAGGAGCTGCCGCTGTCCGGCTCAGTGATGCGCAGAGTTCAACTGAATGTCACACAAACGTGCCATTCATGACAATTATATATTCACTTCCAATTCCCTTATTTGGGCATTCAAATATTATTTCAATTTGAAGTGATCAGACGATTTAATAATCATGACAGACCTGTACGTACAACAATGCCTAAAGAACTATTTGGCTGTTATTTAACATTATAAATTTATTTTGAATAATGTGCAATGATGACTCAAGCACAATAAGACCAGTAACATGAAATAAAAAGGGTACATTCTGATTTCATGTTGATTCTAAACATTACCGCAACAAGAAAACAAAACCAGAAAATCAAAAATGCAACAGATTTTAAACTACAGTGGCTTTCAGATGAGTCTCATTTTTACAAGAAGGTTCTTCAAATTAAAGTTTGAGGCTAGAACTTGACACTCTATCTATGACTGTTTTTATTTTATTTTTTTGGAGTTTCATATATTATTGGAGTGGTGGTGGCATAGTGGGCTAAAGCACAGAACTGGTAAGCAGAAGGTTGCCGGATCGATCCCCACAACCACCAACATTGTACTCCAAATTGCTCCATGAAGATTGTCCCTGTAATGAGTGCACTGTAAGTCACTTTGGATAAAAGTGTCTGCCAAATGCATCAATGTAATGTAAATTAAATCTCAAGTATGATCTAAGACAAATGGGCAAACATGAAACAAGTCCTGAGATGGGCCCTAGACACCGGGGAGTGTCTGGAGGTATGAGCCCAGAATATTAATGAGGTTAATTAATTCTCCTTGTTCAGGGGTAAACAGGCTCGGTCTACGAGAAGGAGACCGGGGCACATTTTTCATGTCCAGTTATCCAGCAGAACTACAAAACACAGCCCCCCACAAATCAAATTTTAATTTTCCCTGCCCTGTATCGTGCAGGATAATGACCTGAGTGATGTTTTTCATCAGTCATCTTCATCTCTGCTCTGATGAACTATAAACATAAGCTAGAGAAGAAAACAGAGAGGTGTTGAAATGATACGAGCAAGGTTAATGTATTCATCTGACCAAACAAGAGCCAAATTGAAAATACCATGTTTATAAAAATCGGCTTATGCTATGATTTCAAACAAACAAAAGGAAAATGTATCATGTATGTTCTCTTAAGGGGCTAGCGAATATGTTTAATTCATTTCCATTTATGCACAAATGATCGCAGGAGATCGATTATGAAAAAATAATTTGCTGTGTACAAAAATTTAAGTTTGGTGAATTCTGTCAAAATTCATTCTGATCTATGAATTTCCACATATCGAAGAAAAAAAACTCCCGCAACCCTTGACACACACTTACTGGACAGAAGGCTGGGAAAATCATATAAAGGGCTGGCAAAGCCATAGAAAAAAATAACGCCTGGCTATGAAATGTAAGTGTGAGGCCATAATAATTGTTATTTACTACCCTCACATAGACCTCCACCCAATACCATTACTTTAGCATCAATCAATTCTGAAGTTATTTATATAAATACTTGGAAGTTTCCATTATGCTATTAATTTTCAAAAGAATCTTAGTTCGTGAACATGTGGTGAAATTATATTTTCATGCAATTATGGTTAGAATACACTTTTCTCATACTATTCTCATCAAGACAGACTTCTGTTAAATATTATTGAATCAATACAGCTTAAGTATAAGACACAGTGATGCCCTGAGTAGTAAAAGCCATCAAAGAGAGCAGGAAAAATAAAGGAAGTTAATTAACTATAAAGGAAGTTGTGAAACTCATCATTCACATGATCAAAAAGACCCTGAGGATGTCCTATTTCCTCAAAAGAATTCCTTCAACTCCTCTTTATTAATGGAGGATTCATATATGGATATGAATAGTTTCTTGTATTCCACAGCGATTGGTCAAATACGTTTGGCCCCCGTAAAACCCTCATTGTAATTCATGCTACATTAATGATTATTGCTCCTTTACAGAACACACACACACACACACACACACACACATATATATATATATATATATATAAGACTGTACTAACAGCAGGTGCAAATCTCACACCAGCTCTTGTATGCCTCAAGCTGCTGATCTGGTATCAGTCAGGGATATATAATGTTGAGGAGAGTGACAGGCCAGCAGGAGACAGAGAACGACAGATCTGACATACACAGTCATATGAGAAAGCTCTGATCCACACAGGCTGTCACATCACTGCTGTCACTAATAATTAGGAAATGTTCAAAATCAGTCAGGCTCATATTTAAAAAAAGTCAGAAAGCTTCCAGTGTGCTGTGATGGATTTGGCTAATGAACAGATGCAAATGTTCTTTTCACAGCTGGCACACACATGGCCAGTTTGTCCGCATCCAAATTTGGTTGCCTTGAGGTCTGTTTTAACACAGGGATTGGGAACAGAGGGCCACTTTTATTCAGAACTGTTTCCATTAAAAAATAAATAAATAAAGACCAAAACCAAATCATTTTTTTCCGAACAAATGACTCTTATGAACTAATTATTTTAAATCTACACCACAATACATGCATTGTAACCAGTGTAGTCCGATTTGCAAACAAATGACTCTTATGAACTAGACACCATAAAACATGCATCGTGACCAGTGTAGTCCGATTTGCAAACAAATGACTCTTATGAACTAGACACCATAAAACATGCATCGTGACCAGTGTAGTCCGATTTGCAAACAAATGACTCTTATGAACTAGACACCATAAAACATGCATCGTAACCAGTGTAGTCCGATTTGCAAACAAATGACTCTTATGAACTAGACACCATAGTACACGCATCGTGACCAGTGTAGTCCGATTTGCAAACAAATGACTCTTACGAGCCGGGTTCTTTTGCATCTACAGTGCGAAACATACAGTGTGACCAGTGCAGCCTGATTCCTGAACAAATGACTCTGAGCTGGTTGTTTTGAATCTACTGCATAATACAGGGCAACCAAAGCAATTTGATTACCAAACAAATGACTCTTGAGCTGGTTCCTTTGAATCTACGGCGTGAAATACAGGGCAACCCGTGTAGACCAATTCCTGAACGACTTACTCTTATGAGCCGGTACTTTTGAATATACAGCGCAAAACATACAGCACGACCAGTATAACCTAATTCACAAAAAATGAATCTCGAGTCAGTTCTTTTGAATCTATAGCATGACCAGAGTAGTCCGATTCCCAAACAAATGAGTCGGTTCTTTTCAAACTACAGCGCAAAAGAGACAGTGCGACCAGTATAGTCCGTTTCCCAAAAGATTTGTTTTGAATTTACAGAGAGAAACATATAGCTAGACTAGAGAAGTCCAAATCCCCAACAATTAAGTCTCATGAGTCAGGTTTTTTTTAATCTACAACATGAAACACAGGTGTAACGGATCTCTGTTCATCTGGGAAAGGAGGAAGTGTGAGCCAGATCCACATTCAACTAACTTTAATTACAACACAACATCAAACTGAAAACACAGCAACATAAAACACTGACACAAACACATTCGGCTTTGTGTCTCTCTCTCTCTCTCTCTCTGGTATCCCCGGCTCTTCCCTTATCGCCCTCCTGCTGATTAGGCAACTCAGCACCGGGCGTGCATCCTCACGGCCCGATTTAGGCCGTGGCGCCATCTGGACTGGCTAACCCCAACCCCCCCCAACTCCATCTCTGGAGGGGAGACGCTGCCTTTCCAGCCGTTCTGCCACCCGATGATCCTCCCCGCCTCCTGTGAATCTGAGAGAGATGAGTGGACGGAGGGGGAGAGACAGAGAGAGAAAAGAAAACACTCTTTTTCAGCTCCCGTGGGCACGCCGCCCACTGGTGGACGGCAGCGGTTCCTCTGTCCCCTGGCGGACAGCAACAGCTCCACTGCTTCCTGGTGGACAGCAGCAGTTCCTCTGGTCCTGCCAGATGGCAGCGACTCCTCCATCCCCTGGCGGATGGCAACGGTTCCTCCATCTCCTGGCAGATTGCAGTGGCGAGTTCTCCCAAACAGCGTGTCATTCCTCCTTTCTCGAGTTTCGGCACCAATGTAACAAAGTTTGTGATGGGCTGCAAGGAGGAAGCGGGAGATGGCGAAATTCAACTCGAAAGGTAATTTATTTGACACTCAAAAAACTCGATTTAAGCGGACTGTCTACATCAGCTCTCTGGGTGGGTGTGCATGGTTAGCTCTCTCTTCACTGGTGCCTGGCTCGCTCTTAAAACCTGTCTCCACTCCCACAGCAATGACAAACAGCTGTTAAAGACAATCATTGCCAGGTGTTGATCCTTACTGTTCTCATCTCCTGATCTCGCTCTCCATTCACAAGCCGGCACTCAATCACACCCACACCACCACAACAGGACAACAAGTGTAGCCGATTCCCCAATTAATGAGTCTTATGAGTCATGTCTTTTAAATCTACAGCACAAAACAGTGAATAGAGAGTGAACCAGTCAGTCATTCATTACGTAATGTCCGACGAAGATTTGTGACTGTTACTGTATGTCCACTCAGTAGTGGTGTTAACCACCAGGCGAATCATGCAATTGTGCACGGGGCCCTGACCGGAAGGCAAAGTCCTGCAGGTTCACCCATTTGCGCAATTTCAAACATTTGAACTAGAGGTCTGCACTCCTGCAGAACCCAATTAGATTTCTTGTAGCGTGGGAATACATTTCGGAGTTGAAGGTGGGAGCGGACGATACTTCCAAGAGATGTGGACAGGAGCTGGTGATCATAGAATAGCCTCAAAAACTGGATGTCGAGATCAGTTTTTATTTGATTAATTAATGAATGCAAAAGAATACAAAATAAATAACAACGTAAAATAAATGTGCAATCAAATGATCCGATATTTAGAGCAGGCAGGTCTCAACGGAACTTTAGAAGAATGAAGCAAGGCAGAGAAAAGTATGGGTACACTGTTTCATCAAAGGATGTGTAACATGGAAAATTTTCAAATTTGAGTTAAGAAACTAAAGAGTAAAGAAAGTCAGGCAAGTCAGATGGGTATCATGTCACACACCATCTCATAATAGCAATAACAGAAAAATAAAACACTCCAACAGGAGTGGTCGAGAAGAAAATCTCTGCGGGCAAAGAGTGGGTCAACATGGAGTAAAACTCAGAGGGAGCATTTTGGGTGTGGGATAGAAACTTGTGGGAGCAGGATGGAAAAAACAGACATCTAATTTGAACCCGCTTAAAGCTGTTACACAAATCTAAAAACCCAATACAGTATCACAGATATGCAGTTGGCAGAATTTCACCAGATCTGTAGAGGAACATTGTAAACTGTGAAACACAGACACCGCAGGCCATTATCAACGCTCCAGTTGAAGAGGAAGTAAATGAGGCAGAAATATATAACTATTGTATAAAAAAAAATCCTCAAAATAATTATAATTCAGAGTAATTTTATAATAATATGCTTGACTAAACAATAATAAATAATATTCATATCTGTTCTAAAATATTACTGCATAAAATTTTATACACCCTATTAATTTACAAAAACAATTCACATTAAACAAAAATTACCTTAATTATACTATAAACTAAATACAATTCTTCATTGTGTTCATTTAGTTGAAAAAATGTGGAAAACATGCATTTTTTATCTTTGTCTAGATTTTAATTTCATTAAACATGTTGAATGTATTTGGCTACAATGGCTGTTAAAATGTTTTTTAAATGATGATATCAAATCACTTTTATATAGTTTCTCCCATTTGTACATCGAAAGGGGGACCCCGGCTGGCAAGTTGCTTGGGGCCTCAGAAATCATAACCCCGCCCCTGTGTCCACTGAAGACTTTTGAAAATGAAATCAGAGATATTACTAGATGGTTGATATGACAATTCAGCATCTAAAATGGAACCAGAATGTTACCGTTTTATTCAAAGCTCCATAGAAAGCATATCCAATGTTGAAAATAATGTTGACTTGTCTCCCTGTTTAAAAACAAGCAAAAGGAAATACACTTTCACAGGAAATACACTTACATTGAAGGGAAA
Source organism: Moxostoma hubbsi (assembly GCA_032164185.1). Lineage (NCBI taxonomy): Eukaryota > Metazoa > Chordata > Actinopteri > Cypriniformes > Catostomidae > Moxostoma > Moxostoma hubbsi. Next base: position 21,998,628 of record JAVLUX010000040.1, on the reverse strand, counting down.
ATGGATATTGTAAAAAACTTTATTACATATTCTTATACAATACCAAATGAGTTTGAGGCTGTAATATGACTCTTTGGCATTTCACAGGTGGCGATCGGATAAACAAACCATTCTGTGGAAGTGGCCAAAATGAAATCAAGCCTCTGGTCAATGTTTTTCTAATTCACTCCATCGATATGACTGCAGCCAAAATGAAACTCAATGGCCATAATCTGCTCAATGCTCATGAAGTCAGGCTCAATGCTGGCTCCTGGCACAGCCCTGGCCCTGATTTATTAACTCTCTAATAGGCTTATGGCCGCCACCCCATCACTGCCTGTGATATTTCTGCTGAGCTGCAAGCTCATGCATTTGTCTGTGTATATGTGTGTGAGAGAGAGAGAGAGAGAGAGAGAGAGAGAGAGAGAGAGAGAGAGAGATATCCTGGGGTGTCTTGCAATTTCTCTTTCTTATAATTCACCCACCCTCCGGACAGCAGCGTTTTTGGGCCAAATGTCTCTCGTCCTCTATTTCACGCAATTCCTATTCTACAAACTTTTTTTTGCCCTATACTCATATTCATTTCTCCTACCGACTTCTCTTCCTCTTTTTTCTAGCTAATCTGTGAAGAACATAAAAACATAAAAATCAAAAGATAGAAAATAAATCATGTTTTAATTAAATAAAATGAGGTCTATTTTTAGGACCATTAAAATGAAATTGCTTCATAAAAACATTTTTCTTTCCTGTGTTGATGTATTTCCTATTGAAACAAGAAGATTCGGTGGGTCATATTAAGGACTTTTTTGGAAAAAACCTAATAATGTCTAACCTAATAACCTTTAGTAACGTCACAGCCATGAACCATGTTGTGCTGTTTGTTGTTCATTTGCAGGTGGTATTGGGGGAGGGAAATTTGCATTCTAAGAAAGCATTTGATTTTAAAAAAGTTCAAAGGCATATAAAGTATATGCTAATAGTGAAGTTTAAGAGTACACTATCATAAGATGTAGAGATGGGAGGATATTTTGAATTTCGATATATTGTGAACCAAATAAATGAAGTACCTTTTCAAAATTTTAAACGTTTTCTGTCCATGTGATCATAAATGAAATGACCCGTCAAACAGCATAATTTCTCTATCGCTTGATTTTACACTGTTTACAGGGTTCACACAAGGTTCTTTATGTGCTTAAAGAACCTGACATTAGCTCTTAAAAATGTAAGTACTGGAATACCTGGAAAATCACCTTGTTTTGTTGAAAAGTGCTTGAGATTAAAATAGATAATTTCATCCGTGTAATGTGTATCCATCAAAGATGAGATCCCGCACACAAGTTTAATTAAATAATGTGTCTTTTAACATCCTTTCCATTCTTTTCAGTCAGATAAAAAATTAAAAAGAAATATAAATGTAAATATAAATAATAACAAATAGCATGGATGCACTAAAAAACAAGACTTTTCTCACTTTAATGAATTAACTGAAACAAGTGTGCGAGTCTATGAGAGGCGCGTTTAACTTTTAAAGTGACATTAACATTATAGCGCTTATTATACAAATGAATGTAAATGTAATGTTATTACTTATAAATTTAACACATTATTTCATACTCTGAGACAGCTCATATCATTATTATATATACAAGAAATAATATTCATTAATAGAAAGTAGTATTTTTATACTTTTAAAAAGTAAAAATGTGATTGTAATAATCAAGACAAACAAATATTATTATATATATATTTTTTTTGTGGGGTTCTCTTCTATTTGGAATGCCCAATTCCCAATGGGCTCTAAGTCCTTGTGGTGGTGTAGTGACTCGCCATTTGTCTCCGAGTTTGAGACCGTTAATCCGCATATCTTATCACGTGGCTTGTTGAGCGCATTACCGTGGAGACCTAGCGCATGTGGAGGCTTCACGCTATTCTCCGCGGCCTCTACACACAACTCACCACGTGCCCCACCGAGAGCGAGAACCACACATTCTACCGGGCCAATTGGTTGCTTGGGAAGCCTGACTGGAGTCACTCAGCGAACAGCGAACTCACGACTCCAGGTGTGATAGTCAGTGTCTTTACTTGCTGAGCCACCCAAGCCCCCCAAGACAAACATATGAATACAAAAATAAATATACACTTTCATATACTTTTTTGGGACAGGTTCAGTTCTATTGATTGTTCTTCACCTGATCAGTCTGAAAGCACGCCACTATTTTTGAAGATTTATTTGTTTGTTAGCTTTTCTTATAGAGAAAGGTATATGTGAAACTCTAATATTTAAACTGAGCATTTCAATTGTTTATTAAAAAAATGTATTTTGATGAGAAATTATAATGTGCATTTTCAAAAATTAAAAGGAAGTTCTGACATACTTTGTCATTTAAGTGCTATTATATAAAATCGAGATAATATCGAATAGTGAACCTCATATCGTATATCGAACTGAATCGTGATAACATCATCCTTAATTAGATGGCTTGAAAGCTAAAAGACATAAACTACAAGCTAGAAAACTCTCATTTTGATTTCGAGGTCATTAAGGTTTTTTGCATTGTAGTATTATTATGTGAAAAATAAGCAAATTTTCCCTGAAAAAGATATATATAAACTAGGATACCAAACTTGTTCTAGCATAATAAATAAATATATAAAAATCCATTGATTATGGATTGGATCATTTCGTACAATTTTTCCCAGTTATTTACAAAAGAGCTTATTTAAAATTCCATGATGTAACATTACAAATTCATATTTCCTTCACTTTTACAGATTTTACAGTGTTTCTATATATTACACACAGAAAAAATAAACTGACGTAATTAATAAATTATTATAATTTTTTTTTTTTATGAATTTGTTTTTTATTTGGACAATTATTGGCCAAATAATCAGTGGTATAATTCATCCCCTAAACATAATGCAAAAACAAATCTCATTCACATTATTTTTGATATATTATTAAAATTGTATTTATCTAATAATAATAGAATTGTTATATATTAAATTATATAATAAAAATGATGATATACTGTATTTATGTTGCTAAGTAGTTAGACATGATGATTGCACTACCTTTCATTTATGCTGATTTTAGTTTTTTTAAATATTGGATTGCAGAATTTTTTTCACAGGACTAAGTTTAAGTTCTTTCAAAAAGCTACCCTCTCTACTTAAATGATTTTCACTTGGCCATATGTGCACCGCTTTAAATGCGGATGCTCTCAGATGTATGGGCAATTTATAAAGATCTTAATAATAAAAACCCATTTAGCCTTGCCGCTGTCCTTCTGACCATGTGACATATGCAATTATATTTCCATCTTTTCCTGATCTGTTCATATGCCCACCCTGTTCCAGAGGATGTGCAGTGGTGTGGGCACAGCCGCCAGCTACACGTGATAATTCTCATCATTTCACTAATAGGTGAGAATAACTATCTGATGAAGCTTTGCCTCCTAGAGACATGACTTGCCAATAACAGTGGATCACCATGATGAAGACAGTATATAAATACAGTGAGTGTGTTTGGAATGGAATATTACCTACCATAATCTTATTTTTGCAGTATGCAATGTGCATTTTGGGCACATTAAGCAGTACGCTAGTATAGCATATATCTAATCATGTATTTTATTGTTAGCACATCAACAGATTTAACCAATTCAGCAACTTCAATGGAACCAGAATTTTACAGTTTTATTCAAAAAAATATATTCCAGGTTAAATACATAACGTAAGCTCTGTAGAAAGCATATTTGTGGTCTTCTGGTGATTACTTCTGGTGAATGAAGTAATTCAAACCATTCTGTGGAAGGGTGTCCAAAATGAAATCAAGCCTCTGGTCAATATTTTTCTAATTCACTTCATCAATATGAATGCAGCCAAAATTAAACTAGTATAGCATGAGCGGGTTTACATATGCCTATACAAATTTGATGAATACTATCCATGAAAACAGCGAGGAAAGCTTGATGGGATTAAAGCTTGAGGGGATTAATCTTGAGGCCAGGGGAGTGAGGTTGACACATACCGCACAGCTATCACGTACAAGCTGGCTCCAGTTACACTCACCCCCTTAAACCTCACTCCCATCCGGGTCATAGCACCACTGTAACTGGTTCAGCTCGACCCACTCAGAACGGGATTCGAACCGGTGTCAGCCGGCATGAGAGGCGGGTGAGCTAACAAGAAGGCTAAAGGCTACAGCCCCTAGCGTCTGTCACTAGTGTGCCTATTGAGGCCAGGTGAGTAAAGTTGACACATACCGCACAGCTATAACATACCAGCAGGTTCCCGTTACACACAGAAGGAAGTCGTGTAGGTTTGGAACAATATGATGACAGATTAGACTATATTTGTGATCATATTCATTAGTGTACCCCACAGATGGAAAAGACGGTCAGGTGAGCTTCAACAGCACAACAAAAAGAGTCAATCTAAGAATCACCAGGAACCCTACAGTTGCCATTGCTGAATGTACCTCATACAGCACAGGCAGAAATAGTACAGCACAGTCACAAAAAGACAACTTGTGACAGAAACATCATAAAAATGTCCTAACTGCAAAAATTTGCATCCCTGAACTGGTTATTCTGCCCTATACTCTTGTAACCAAGGCAGCTCTTTTCCCATCCAGACAATTGCAGATGTCTCAGATGTGAGCTGGTGCCACATAAATACTAAATTGAGAAGACAAATCACAGTTAAATAAGTCATCTTACTGAAAATGATAAAACCAAAGCACTAACAATGTTACAACCAAACAAAGGAACTTGTGCATTTAATTCAAGAGCATAACGTTGGCAGTAAAACATCCAAGCTAAATTACACTGCCCTTGATCTCTGGAGAAACAGCGAGCTGAATGAAGTGATTGGCTTTGAGCATGAACATAAGTCCACATCCTAAGCTGGTTCAGTTGTTCATAGTTAAATCTGTGTAATTACATGGCATTTCCTAACCCCAACAGTGATAACATGTTACAAAATGATAATTTGAATGGGTTTCCCCCTTGGTAATTTTTCGCCTTCTGTCGAGCCCACTTACGTTTCAAACAATCCCTTTCACACCCTGCAGTAGCTGTCGTTACGCCACTAATTCAGCACCATGGCATATGTCAAAGTATAATGGTTGCATCACAGTACCATTTTGAAAGGGTAAGAAGAAAAAGTACCAAGACAAAGAATCTGAAAAAGAGTTTGCAGCCCTGAAGAGCTAACAATAGTCATCAAAGGGATTGGCGTAAATACAAGAGCGTAAATTAACAATGCCAATACCAATTGAGTATGCGTTCACAGCAGGATGAAAGCAAAGTGTGAAGGACATGGTGGAACTCTCTCAAGCATTTCCCAGGATGCATTGATCTAGTTAATCACTATAGACTTTCACCAGCTGATGTGAACAAAATCAAACCCACTTTTTCACTGTCAAACTGTTTGAGTTTTTAGAACTGTCCTTTGGGAAAATCAGGCAACAACAAATAAAAATGAATAAATTCTGATTGTTCATTAGGACTAGCTTTGAACAGGTCAATAATGAATCAATAGTTGAAAAGTGATAACTTTACATGACTCATGAATTACATTATTATTATTTGTATTCTAGATTCAGTTAGATTTTAAGCTTGAACTTCTCAAGTGTGCTCAGTAGGAATGAGCATCAGTGGAAGAATATTGTTAATGGAACCAAACATCATGAAAACATTTCCTGAATTTATATAACATTTATTTGGTTCTGAAAAAAAAAACCGTTCTCGATTCACATCCCTTGCTCTCAAAGTATTAAAGCTCCTCAACGCCAAACACACACGCACAGTCCATCTGTCCTCTACTATGGCATATGTTGACAAGTAGTCATCAACGCAACCTTGGAAGGTTTCTCGTCTCTGACGATAGTTGGGTACTTGTTTCTATCTCCCAAACCCAGTTGGCAAGAAACTAACAATAGAGACAGTTTTGCAGAGGCAGACCACTGATATTAAAATGAATAGGATAAATTGGAATGCCCAACGGACAATGGATGTACAAAAGGAAGTCCCACCTTCATGTAAAAGAGCCAATGACCTTTTATATACAGATATCACCTGTTAGTCAACTCGAGAACAGGCAGGCGCACTAGCTAAACTAGCCTGAAAAGCAGCATGTTTTAGCATGATCTGATCTAAAGAAGCCCAATTTCTAACACCATTGTTGTCAGACTTTACTAATGATTTGAATATTGACCAGGACAGTTTTGGAGATTTTGGTCTTTCCCCATTCTAGTAGAGAGGAGCTGTACTTTTATGCCATTTGATTACATAGAAAATAGCTGCCCAGCTTTCTTGGGAGTGTTAAAGTAGCCGCCAAGTGGACTGACTTGCCCCGAAATGGACTTTGCTAGTTATCTAGGTTTGTGGCATGGACAGTTGGTGGTGTGGTCATTTATTTGTAGGCCTGGACCTCCTTTTCCATTTATAACAATAGAAAAGTGTCTGCAGTCCATTTGCAGTCTCAGACAGAAGGCTAAGAGGGTGAGCGGGGGAAATCGATGCTTTTGCAGGGGAATCAATCACAGGCCCGGCAGGCTGATAAAAATCAATGTGAAGTGAGGGCCATGGGCTGTTTTTCAATTGGAGACAGTGCATTATGAACTGCAAACATGGAGACAGTAGCCAAGATGGACTAGTGTACTTCTAAGGAGAAGTGCGTAGAGCCTGATATGACTTCTGGTGCAAACTAGACTTCAGATGTTACACCTACAAATCGCCCACAGTCCATTCATTGACTCTCTGATGTATTCTGCACAGAAAAATGGATTGAGTTGGCTAAAACTCAAATCACCAGTTTCGATCTAATTGGCTGCCTGCTACGCAACTTCTGGTAGCTTTTTTTGATTGTTTTTGTGGAAATAGTTACCGTAATGCTAAAGTTTAATATTTCGTTTTAAGGGTTTCAGGGTTTGTTTGGCATAAGTAACATGTTACATTTTAATGCTTAGTGTTAAGGGTTTGTTTAAATCCATTACCCCAAATATGAGCAACTGTAATAGTGATGCTTACCTTGGCGCCACTAATTACTTGCCAAATGAATACATTTTAAACAATACAATCATTAAAGTGATGAAAAGTAATGCACATTTTGATGTAACTCATCACCAGGATATAATTGCATTAAACCAGGATATCTGCGAAGCTCTCTTAATTAGTGCAGTTTAAATGGAATCAAAATATCACAAATGCTCTTCAGTTGTGATACAAAAGAATAAAACGTAACAATAGGACGCATGCTGCTTTTAAAATGTAGTGGGGAAAACATGAAAGCCTGTGGCTCTCCCATAGGCACAAAAGAGAATGCGCACCTTAAAAACTTGCATCCTATTACAGAGCAGAGGAGCTGAGAGAAAAATAAACACTTAAACTGAGGTTTTCGCATAAGTTATTCATCATACTGAAGGCTAGGCTGCCAGATCTCATGTCAATGCTTCTCTTCCTGGTACTTCAAGACTAGGGTTGTGAATTGTAAGGAATTTTACGATTCCAGTTCCTTAACAGTTCAAGGATAGATTCCAGTAATTCTTTTAGTACTTTTTTTTTAAATAATTATTTAGAAATGAGAAATGCAATTCTTATGCATTTACTATCCTCTGCTGTCTGTTCCCAAATAATTAGACTATTTCATATTTATACAGAGCAGATATAACAAATCTGAAATAAATCTTTTATTAGGTGTGTTTGCAGACTTTTTAGAGACATAAAAACAATCCAATAATAGATCATTACTCCATTTTAAATAAGGAAATCTTAATCAACTCAAAATGTGATGGCATATTTCATTAATTAACTTATTCTTTTATCAAATTCCACTTATTATAACAAAACTTGTGCATCTTTAAATATACATTGTCAATATGAACAACCAGTCAGTAACTGCACTGCTTGATTTGCAGGTCATCATTAAATAAACAGTAACAGTTCCAGAGAGAGTTAAGACTGTGTTTTGTAGCCTAATGTTGTACTTCAATCTTGTGAGACTTCAACAGCTCTTATTTAATTTCGAGTTGGACATTCATAACTTGCAGATTAGTATAAGATTACTTGAATATTGTAAGCGCTGTATGTTTCATGCTGTAGACTTAAAAGAACCGGCTCATTAGAATGGATCTTTTGGAATCAGACTACACCGGAAGCACCATATGTTTTGTGCTGTTGATTTAAAATAACCGGTTCCTTTGAATAATTATTTCGGGAATCGAACTGTACCGGAAGCGCATATGTTACATACTGTAAAAAGAGCCGGCTCTGTTTCAGAGAACTGGAACACTGTCAGAGCATTTGAGGCCGGTGTTCCAGTCATATTGGCAGAAAATTGCACGCTGGAGAACTGTTAATGGAACTGAAAGTCATGAACATCATACGATTTCTGTATTTTGTAAAGAATGGAACCAGTTCTGAACTAGAACCGGTTCTCGGTTCCCAACCCTATTCAAGATAATGAGAAATAAAGAAAATCCTTAACATTTTTAGTTTTTATGATTCTTTTCATATTCCCACATCTATAACCACAATTCTGTCTAGAAGATAAGAAGAGCATTTTACTGAAGTCAATAGATATGTACACATGCTTTTTTATACATTAAAACGTACAGACATTATTGAAACTCATAATTAGTCTCTTTGTAAGTCTGTAGACACAAACTTTAAAGGATTAAAATTTGATTTGGATCGTTGATTCAGTGACTAACTCATTTCACACAAGACACTCATTTGTCACCACCACCTTCTGGAATCACCAGAAATGGTCTCTGAATCATTAAATGGATCTGAACTCATTCAATCAAAACACTCAAGCCACTTAAATTTAAATCCTACAATGCACAAGCACAGAGTAAAAAAATGTAATTGTGCACATGCACAGTTGGCATTATTGTAATTGATTAAATGATTTTTTCAGGACCAGCTTGTGCTCAGTCTTATTGTCATGTGTGAAACAAGAGGAATTGTTCCACAAGATGCCATTTATTTTTGCAGCTAATTTTGCTCAGTTTTGCATTTAATTTGCAATATTTTAATCTTTAAACAAATACTACAAGTATATAATACTTATATATTAATTAGGGCTGTCAATTTAATGTGTTAATGTGTTAATAACTTATTAACGCATTTTAATCGCATGCTTTCCTGTGAAATTCCTGAGCAATGCAAGCTTGTAGTACCACCTGTTTACTCTAGAGGGCAGTAAGTGAAATTTCAGCTGTGTGAGCAACACGCAGTTTATTACAGTGAACAAAACATTAAAAACCCTTCAGTGGACACACTTGAAGGAGGGCAAGTGCAATCTAAGGGATCTCAAGATGTGTTTAAATATTGAGTATTAAACTATATTTATCTTGACACAGTGACCTAAACATTTAATTTTTATGACAAAACACACCCAAGACGTGACACAAGCATGTCTGACGCAGGTCGTATGGTCTTTACCTCACAAATATTTAATTAGCA